>OY101448.1:161797279-162997279 GCA_956483635.1 Panzeria rudis
AAGTTAAAAGAAGAACAAGTAAGAATCTCATCAATAAGACTTGCATTGTCTGAACGCAGATTAATGTAAAAAACAACATGTGAGCGTTTTATACTTTATACTTTATACATAAAAAATAATATTTCAATAATAAGTGAGAATCTTATCAATAAGACTTTCATTGTCTAAACACAGGATTACTCAGGATGAATGAGTGTTTTTGTTTATTGCATTTGCAGACACATATGAATTCATAACTAAAATATTTAATGAAGGCTTATAAAAATTGTTTACATTGCCAAGTTAACAAACAATAAAGAGTTTAACCCTTGGCATGGCCCAAGTCTTATTCATGTAACTTGATGCATATTATAGATCTTCAATGTAAGTATATTTGCATAGTTTCCAGCTACAGAGCCATTTTCAATAATTACTGATGGTATTTTCTTCTCAACTAAAAAAATGGTGCAAAGCCATTTCACTAAATTAGGCTATCACCCCATTAATTTAATTTTTATCAATTAAATTGTTTTAAAAAAAGTTTTTGAGCGTGTGATAAGGAAAAGCTAATTTTTTCCGAAAAATAATGCAGAGCAGAACAACTTCCCTCATTTATTATCCTCGTTAGCTTTTATGTGAAATTTACTATCTTGTTGATGTTGGTCTATTTAGAAATCGATTAATCACTCATTTTAGCTATTAAACACAAGCTTATAACTATAAAAATGTCAGACTCGTCTTCGCTGGCTATACGGTATTTCAAGATAAATAATATTTCGTTTTATAATATTGGAGCTTTTGAAAGGGTTAATAAACCAAAACGAAGTTATGATTAAAAATAATAATAATAACAATATAAGTAAGATGACAAAACATTCCAAGCATTTCCTTTTTTTCCTGTAAGATTACCATTTCATCGTAAAAGTTCTTTTGATGCCAATTTAGTGACATAAACTGAACTGCAACATTTTTGAGAAACTGTTTGCTTTTAATTAAGAGGTATTTTGTTTGAAATTATTTGCTAAAGTTTACTATCAAGCTATAAATAATTTATTTAAGATTATAAAGAAATGAAAATTTAAGTACATATATGTAAAATTTCTTGCAATATTACACACCAGGGATGGAAAATTCAGTATTATTTAATTTACTTCAGTACTTTTTGACGTTTGATATGTAGCAGTTTTCAAATTAAAAGCTGTAAAAAGTTCTTCATATCCGAGTCTGCTGTAGCACTTCATTTTCTGAAAGCTTACATCCACCTATATGACTTTTGACTACATAATTTTGTAAATGGATCACCAGTTTAAAAGATACACATCTATGGATTTGTGTATGTATATGTCTGTCTTTGGCCTTCGGAGCTCTTAAACGGTAAAAATCCGATTTTGATTTAGTTTATTTTTCATTTGAAATTTTTAAAAATATATTCCAATTCAATTCGCAATAAATTTTCTTTTAAGCGAAACTACTTAAGCAAGATGCTAAAAGTTTGGGATTCAAATTAGAAAATAAATTATAAAGAAATTGCAATTTATCTTCGCTTGCAGCAGATGATGTTAATGTGTTGCATGTGAAATATAATTATATAATTCTGTATAATGTGAACGTGCTGCTGCTGCTCATTATGCCTTAACCAAATAAACTTTGTTTAAAGAAAAACATAATTCAATTTTAATTGTTATAAAGACGGTGATTTTAAAACTATAATATGCTTTTAACATGAAAAAAATACACATTTTTCGTGATACTTTTTTTGCTTTAGTTGAAAATCATGAGCAGGATATTATTAAAACATATATAAAAATGTTATAAGTATGTATTTTTCAACATCATCTCACATCGAAACGGGAACATATTATAGCACTCCCATTTTCACCAGTCATATGACAACTACTTTTAAGACATATCTTGTTTGAAATAGCCTAAATGAATGTATGTGTGTGTGTGTATGTATGGATAGAAAAGCGAATCACCTTGTATGACAATGAAAAAGGTGTTTTTGTTACCCTTTTCAAATTAAAAATCTGTTTGTTTAATCAGTATTCCCAAAACATTTTTGCCGTCTAACGATGAGCATTCGAAAGCAAGTCTAATGAGTTCTATTTGTGTATTGTTTTACATATTTTTTACATATTAGCACATTTTCTCCTAAAAAAATATATAAATAATATATCATGTGAAAGGTTATTTTAAGCCGCGTCCAATGGTTCATTACACACCAACTTAAGTGTGTTATATCTATGTATAGCATTAAGAGGAATGCCGATTCTTCTGTGACGCATTTCACGCTCATGTTTTACCATTGATTTTTACAAAACTTATACCATTTTGAAGTTATTTATTAATAGATGTGCCTATTTTATATTTTCTTAGAATCGGCTCCATATTTCGGAAACTATAGTCTTTCAAATAGTTAATAATCCATACATGCGCTCATAGTAAACGTGCATGTATTTATTAGCTTAAAGTTAAAAATAATTGGGAATTTTTCTGATGTTTGTGCTACAGTTTCTATTATTATACAATAATATAATTTATTTAAAAGACTCCTTTGTAAATTTAAATTTCTAAAGATTTATCTGTTGAGAATATAAAAAAATTAAAAAAAATTTAACACAAACCACATCAAGGTCAACAATTTATAGTTCTCATATTTGATTTAATGTATTCTGCGTGTAATAAATAAATTTTACACATGAATGAAAAGTTTAATACAAAAAAAGTAATCACGAGAAAGGACAAAACATAACATTTGTGTTATCACAAAAAGTCAACCAGACGTTAAAGGCAAAAATATATTTGAAAAACAAAATAACTTTAAAATTGACTACAGCTCAGCTACTAAGCAAACAATCGTGACTTGATTAGGCAAACTGTGAAGATATAAAAAATATAAATTTTAGAAAATAGCTGAGTTCTAGGGAAACGGGATATTCGAGTCAAAATGTAAGCCAGAAATTAATTTAAAAACACTTTAGCTCCAGCAGTTTAGCATGTTATAAGGATAACTTCAATTGCTCAAAAGCTACCAAGCTATTTCCAAAATTTAAATATTTTAAACTGCTGTTCAAAGCCTTTACTTACAGTTATTTGTTTTCAACTACCTAAGAAAGGGAAATTTTAAAACTGCAATTTTACAAATTGCAAATACGTAAATAAGTGCGGTAAAATCAAATCAAATAGTTCCAGCACTTAGATGGAATTAATAAAGTATAAAATATACATATACTGAACTAAAACTGTTAGTAGAATACGTAAATATGTAAGTGTATGTGTGTGTATATATGTCTGTATGAATGGACGTGTTCATGTGACCCAAAGAAAAAACCAAAGGAATTTATAGACATGCCATAATAAAACATACTAAAAAACTAATTTTTTTTAACAAACTTTCGACAAGGATATATATTTAATGTTAAAAGTTTTCTATGTCTGAAAACCATTTTTCTCACTTTTACTATTGCACTAAAACTGATATAAAAGGTATAAAAGTTTAGTCGTTAAAATGCGAACTTCCCTACCAGCAAATCTGTAGTCGACTACAAAAATAATCTACTTATAGTCAACTTTTTTAGACTAACTAAAAGCTAACTACAATGTAATCGAGAAGTGACCCAAAATCAATTCTAAAGATGAGTGCTTAATGGGATTTGCGGAGAGATAACAATTTTACTCTCTCAGCTACTTTGAAACTCATTTCGAGTCTATATTAACTTTTTATTGTCATTATTTTAAATGGTACCTTAGCGCGTTGACTATAAAACGTGTAATACATAGTTCGAACCCCAGCAACATCTTTTTGCTTATAACTACCAGTTGACTTAAATAAAGTTAACTTTAAGTTAGTTGGAAAGTAATGCATAGTCGGACAATTGTCAGTTGATTCCATTAAAAGTAATCCAGGCATCAACCACCATTAGTTGCGAAATATTTAGCTTAAAGTACGTTATAAGTTGACTGAGTTGCTTATAGGGTTGTTAAACCCTACACATACGCAGAGAAAAGACATGGTTGTGGCACAGTTGAGTTAACAATATCATACATATTTCTCGAAATAGGTTATTGTTGTGGCAATGAAGTTATTATAGTTTTAGATGATTGTGAACCTTAATTAGTTTACGAAAATCAAATATGCATATGATCAAATATGCTTGTGGATGATTCTCATTCTAAACATACAGTTTGTGATTTTTTTTTCTTTTTTTTTATTACCAACGTAACTAAATTAAATACGAGAAGGTGGATTCATATTATAGTTTTCGCCTCATTCAATGAATCCTGAAATAAAATTATCTTTTTCCATTATTTAACATTTTTGTGTATTTAGCGTTACATTTGCTTTCGCGGTTGTTATGGGAATGATATTTGCGATAAAAATAAACCACAAAAAGTGACTACAGGGTTTAAAAGCACTGTACATCTACTGTCTAAAAACAAGACATTTTTCAGATTTTGTTGTTACACTTACGTCAAACTTTTTTGATTTAATTTTTATATTTAATAGATAGAATATTTCAAAAAACTCGGTTACGGGTTTGCAAATTCAGAAAAAACCAGTATATTGGTTTTATCTAACAAAAAAAGTCCTGTTAAAAAAGATTGGCTTTTGATATGATTTATCAAAAAATTGTGGCTTAAAATATTAAAAAGGCATCTGTGCTGCCGTTTGTTTTCACTTTTCAATGAAAATTTACAATATAATCATTTTTCGAGGAAGTGAATTTATTAGAAATTATTTTATCATCCCTTGCGAAGGTAAATTTTCGCTTTAAAGGAGTTGTAAATTGTGATTTTATTAATGAATATTAAATAATATCTGTACCTCGGAGGTAAACTGAGCTATGTCGACATAGTGTTATTTTCAGCTCATCGAGTCCTTTCCGCAAATACCCTAAAACATGTATTAATGACTTCACAACTAAGGCTAGCAGAATAAATAAAGTACGATTTTCAAAGCTATTCCATGTATGGCTGTTTTCCTAAACGCATGTTGCTTTGTAGTAATACATATCAGCTTGTTCCTAAACATAACACATAAAGTATGACAATGTGGTCTGTTCTTAAACGTATCTATTTCGTTCTCGATACGCATAGAAGAAGATAAAAATGTGTATACATAAAAATTTGGATGCAAAGCAAGAGACAAACAAACTTTACAATGAATCAATACACTACTAATGCTGTATTGACATATTGTAAACATGCGTTTAAGAAAACAGCCTATTTTGCATTATTAAAACTTGCGTACTGAAAAGTTGACTAAAATGTGCAGTTTACCTCCGAGGAACAGATATATTCATGTGTGTATAGGATGACTTCCAAAACGTCATTTTCATTGCAACTGAACAAAGTCATGCATTCCTAAACGCAACTATGTAAACATTGACAATGCCACACGTCCCCAAATGTATAATAACAGTTTTCGATACGCAAACAGAAGCAAATTGTGTATTACATACTAATTTTGTTGTTGCTTTTTTATGTTCGCTCTCCACGTAGCAATATTTGTTGCCGCAAACGTCATATTTGATTTCTCTATAAAATTTAATATCTTCATAAAATTTGCGACGTTTGGACCGCAAACTGTCATGAAAGGGAATCCATTGCGCAATGGTTGATCTGCTGATTGCTCGAACTGTCAGTTTTTGCTGTATTTTTTATTTATATTTGGAATACAACAAATTCGGGTAAATTTTTAAAAGACGTGATCTGAAAATATAATTTAGGAACAAATACTTATATATAGATATGTGGATTTTACATGTTTTTGTATTGCAAATATTTACTTTAGCCACTACCTGCCTCCTAAATGTGTAAAGTTTGCGAAAAAAAAATTCTGTACGTGCTATCCGCCTCAAGTAAGAAGCAAAAAATTTTAATTAATCTGCCAAAGTTTTTGCTAGAGCTCAGCAGTAAATATTGTTACGTGAAGAGGCTGTGTTACAAAGTAAACACCACAGTTGGTTACTTTTTTATCAAAAGAGTTGCAAAACCACATCACTGAAATATGTTTTGACGTTTTGGATACTGTCTTAAAACTGGTTGAAAGCCCAAGGCCCCGTTTCTCAAAACTACAAGTAAAATACACACAAAACAACAACACTTTTACAAATTTTATTGTTGTTTTGTGTGTATTTTACTTGTAGATTTGTAACTTGCACTTTTTGAGAAACGGGCTCCAAGTCTATCATTCTACACTAACCACAATGAATCTTATTTACTGCCCCTTTAACACGGTCGTTAAATAAAAGCACATACATAGTTCCTTGTAAAGAAAAGCCTAACAAAACATATAAAAGTTAATTTACATACCTTGTAGATGCACAAATTATTATTAGTTCTAGAATTACTTCTTTTTTAACTTTTTCATATAAACAAAATGATAGCACACACTTCTTAATTTTAATACTCTATACTGCCTATACACATATTATTTTATTTCCTTCCTCTTTTTTCTTTTTTAAAAACTACACACACACATTTAATAAATAAATTAACGACTAAACTTGTTAGCCGTCGGCTGCGCATCTTTTTTTTTTTTTGCTTAAAGAACAATACGAATTTTTTATCTTAAAAGCAAAAAGCCATTTACAACTCAATACACTTTAATAAATCAACTCTTACATTATAATAATTGACTATTTTTATACAAATTAAACACTTTTTACTAATTTTATTTAAAACTTTAATCACACAATAAGTAAAAACGTGCGCGTTACCGGAAATTTAACACAATTTTGTGATGTGAAATGCAGTTGAAGAAACTAGGTTCTTATTTAAGCGCGGGAAAATAAAGAGAGAAAAGAAAAAGTGCTTAATACAGCGTTGCCACCAGTGAAACGAAAAATCCTACAGAAGTTGCTATATGCGATACAGAAATATGAATTTTTCATAACATATTGAGCATTTTTTTCGATCAGAAATTGCATGTGCGTGACACTTATTATTAGTTTTTAGTCAATGCGTTTCAACAAAGGTAAGTCTGGATTTTTTTATTATTGTAACTTTTAACAGTCTTTCATTAAATGGCCCTCTTGCAAAAAACTTCAGCAAATGTGGCACCTCAGTGACACTGCCTTACCTATATATGGCTGCCAGACTAGACGATTTATCGACATTTAGAAGATTTCGAAAACAAAATATGATGGATAACGACTAAACAGTGCTTTTCGTAAACTAAAACGAAATTCTTAACCGGATGCTGAACAGATCAATATTTAGGCTTCAATATATGTGTTTGTGTGCGTTTGCTATGAAAATCAAAAGCATTTCGATATTCTTCAATCCTCCGTGTGACTATTTTTTGTAAAGAAACGCACACAAACATATATGGGTATTTCCACAGGAAAGTCTACTTTCCGTCACGTTCGACCCCAAGCAATTATGTTGATTTTTTCAAAGCACGTGACAAAAAGTGGACTTTCCTGTGGAAATGCCTATATGTAACCAATTTTTACGAAATATTGTTATTCCGCTATGTATTTATTAGGGATGTAACTGATACCGATAGCGATATATCTGCGATACTTCAGATTTTCCGATACATCGGTATTGGCGATATTTTACTGTCCATACGACGATACTTTTTCAATTTTTTCAGAGTTCTTTTTTTAACAAATAATTAATTTTTTGTTAATTTTACTATAAATTCAAATCCAATTCCTTTCTTTTAAATCTTATTCCCAGCAAAGAAGATACGTCCCTAGTATTTATCTTGTATTAGTACTAAAGAATTAGTCAAAATGTTTAATGTTTTGCACTTATTGACACTCAAAACAAACGAAATTTATTTTCAGTGAATGTTTTGTTTGACTTTAGAAAAATCTTTCAGTTGTCCGTTTTCAGCAAAATATTTGGATTTATTGTTAGATTAATGTAAGAGAATAATAAACGTATTTCAAGTATCTGAAATTTTTTTCTAACCATAACTTTTGATACCGTTATTAATAAAGGATGCAATAAAAATAGGTGACGGTTATGGGGGGTCGTAACTTTCGGCGCTTCTAGTTTTAAGACTGACGATATTTTACGATATAAAAACCCCTTTAGACGATTTAGACGATTTTTAAATAAAACCAAACTATTTCATGAGTTTCATCTGGCAGCTCCGGGCACCTGTTATCAGTTAAGTTTTGTTTGTTTACATTAATTTCTCATTCAGCGGCATATCTTTTGTTAAATTGGTCAAAATTAAATTGTGCTAAAAATACTTGAAACTTGTTTCTAAATAATGAATAGGGAATTACTGGAACCAGTAAATGCATTAAATCCTCTAGTTTTCCTGGATATTAACATTGGTCCAGAATTTGGTTAGAATTCATACGTTCATTTTACTTTAGTTTTTCATATTAAAATATTTGCCTTTTAGCCGGTCGCGTGGTTATTGAATTGCGCAAAGATGTAGTTCCTAGAACGGCTGAAAATTTTCGTGCTTTGTGTACCGGTGAAAAAGGTGTGGGTAAGCTGGGCAAGCCCTTGCATTACAAAGGCATTCGCTTTCATAAGGTCACTCGAGTATATGTGGCGCAGAGTGGTGATGTGGTAAATAATGATGGAACGTGTGGCGAAAGTATATATGGTCCACTTTTCGAAGATGAAAATTTTATATTAAATGTAAGTTGTTCAAAGTATGTATTCATATTAATTAGCATGTGACAAGTGTGGAAAATCAGAGTTATTTCTGGGAAGTTTTTGATGTCCATGGACTCAATAGACGTTTTTTTTTTTTTGTTTCTTGGGGATGAAACTAATGTTTGTGCTATTTACATATGTATGTATATCCACCGCGTGTTTTACCGCTTTATTTCCAATTTGAGGTTATTGCATGTAAAAACAAAGAGCTCAAAGCTTCCTATACGATAGTATAACGGACACGACCTGTTTGTGAATGTTCTACTCAGTGATGTTAACTTTTATTTTTTCATTACCGTACGGGGCTCGAAAAAACCGTACGCAAAGAATTTTAATTAAAATTACACCAGTATTCATAAATTATTTAAACTAACATCCCGGTTGTCCTAATTCGACCACTTGATCCGTAACCGGGCTTATTTGCAACCAGTTTTTTATTTTTATTTGCAAATAAATATATTGCGCATATCTAGAGCAAAATACCTCGTAAACCATATAACGCCTTCTTATTAATGGTTTGACACATTGGTTTGACGATATTTTGCATCCATATTGGTGAACATTAAGATACTTAAAAGTTTACCACAAAACAAGCCGTGTTTTAGTAAAATCGATCTGATTTTATTTATTTTATTTTTTTATAAAGGTGTAGAAAAATAAAATAGATTCATGTCGAATACAAATTATTTGCTGGGTTTTGTATAAGTTTCTAAGCCTACTACGCTTATTTTATTCTTTTGGGATTTTCAAAAATATTATCATTTGTAAACTCTCAAATGGTTTTTAAAAGTCTGTGTATAAGGTAAGAGGTTTGTAACTGTTCAAAGTTGTGGTTGAAGTCTACTGACGATTTAGTAAAGCGCCAATGAAATGCATATAGACAATGCTTAACTATCAGCAAATAAACTTGATTTAAAAAATTAAACATTTTTATTGATAATTTTATGACGTTTATTTTTATTTTTTCAAGTGCGCAAACACTCTGTGCAAGTTTACGGGCCTAAATAGTTTGGCGAATTTTGGGAAAAAACTTTTTTATGGGCCTCTAAGTTTCTGGAAATCAGTGGGCTCTCAAAAAAAACTTCATCACTTTTTGGCCAACAGCTAATTCAGACTTGATGATACCGCTTAACTATATATAGCAATAATGTAGCTAAGAGTCCGCTAAACAAACCTTATTAAAATTTCATGCCAAAACAATATTTATTCGTGCAATTTTTTTTAGTATGGGAGAAATATATATTTTTTACTTTTTTCAGAATAACTTACAGGAACTCCTAATTTTTTGCTAACAATGTTTCGCAAAGTTGTAGCTACGGTAGAGATGTGAACATATCAATACAATCTGAACGTGTCTAGGCACCATTTTCTTTTTTTTGAGTTCCGTACACCAAAAGTGCAAAGACACCCTATTGTTTTCGCTACGCCGTCTGTTCGTCTGTCTGTCACACGATGTTTTCTCGGGAAACAAGAGCTACGGACCTGAAATTTTTACAGAATATATAAAACTTTTGCCGCTACACCAACAAATATATGACAGTTAAAAATTAAAGGGTGTTCTAAAGCGAACAACGAAACATGTTGAAATACTAATGTAATATATAGACACTTATATAGACACTTTAAATTTTTAAAGTTAGTGTTAATTGGTGTAGTCTGTAGAATAGACTACATCAATTAACACTGATATTTAAAACAATAAAAATTAAAGGGTGTTCAATCAGTTCATGCAATTTATGTAATTAAGACAATATGCTGTATCTTGGAAACCGTAAGAGGTAAACTCTTGAAATTTTCAAAAACGCTAAAACTAAACAATACCAAAATTAAAAAAATGTCAAAACGTCAAAACGAAAAAACGAAAAAACGAAAAAAAGCACAACATAAAAAAATCGCTAAATCTAAAAATATCAAAAAACGAATAAATCGCCAAAAAATGGAAAAACCCACAAAAACGGAAAAAAGCGCCAAAAAATGGAAAAAACCACAAAAACGGAAAAAAGCGCCAAAACCGAAAAAACACTCAAAAAAATTGCCAAAACGAAATAAGTGTAAAAAATCGCTAAAACTAAAAAAACTGAAATAATCCTCAAAACCGAAAAAAGCGCCAAAATTTAAAAAAGTGAAATCGCTAAATCTAAAAATATCGTCAAAAAGCGAAAAAAACGTTAAAACAAAACAGCCAAAACTAAAAAAATCGGGAAAAAATTGCAAATAACGCAAAGTGGCCAAAAAACGAAAAAAATCGCCAAAACAACGAAAAAAATGCAAAATAAATAAACTAAAATTAAACAAAAAATCAAAGCAAAAAAATTTACTCAATTAATCACTATTTTTTGATGCTAGAAAAATATTTTTTGAAAATAGTATATTCAAGTGCTCTGTTGTGTTTTGTTGTGTTTTATTAACAATTTGTGAAAAAAATTTACATATATAATCTTTTCCTCCACTTTTTCTGAAAAAATATAGGAAACAATTATTTTATTGACTTTTTCAGCATAACTTGCCGGCGCTCCTAATTTTTCACTAACAATAATTGGCCAAACAAAAAGAATACTAAAAAATAGTAAATACTAAAATCAGCAACCCAAAAAATGCAACAATAACAACAAAACTAAAAAAATGCAATAAAAATATGGCCCAACTAGTTACAAGACGAAAATTTTTAAGATACAAAATTGTTTTTAAGGACTATTTAGGGTGCCTATAGATACGTTCACATTGTATTGATATGTTCACAAAAGTTGTTCAGCTCTACCGTGCCTACAACTTTGCCAAATATTGTTAGTAAAAATTTAGGAGTCTCTGTAAGTTATTCTAAAAGAAGTAAAAAAAATGTTCCTTAATTTGTTCAAAAAAAACTTTTTTTTGGCATAACATGTTTATAAAATTATTTAGCGGACTCTTAGCTACATTATTGCCACATAAAGTTAAGCGGTATCGCCAAGTCTGAATTAGCTGTAGACCAAAAACTGATGGACAGCTTCTTTTGAGGGCCCACTGATTTTTAGAATCTTTGGAGGCCCATAAAAAAATTGGTCTCCGAAATCGCCAAACTGAGGGTTTTATTACCCTTTGGTCTGTGTGTTTTTTGGCTGTTGCTATACTTGAATCATATATTTTAAGAAATTAATTAAGAGAAATTTGTATCATATTAAAAAAATTACCTTTTGATTACTTTCATTTTAGCATTCCGATGAGGGTTGTGTTAGTATGGCAAATTATGGTAAACCCAATACAAACAACTCCCAATTTATTATCTCATCTGTACCATGCGAAAATCTCAATAGAACTAATGTGGTTGTAGGAAAAGTACTTCGAGGTTTGGGTATTATTGGTGACATGGAACAAAATACTACCGATAATGGCGAACCGACTGAAGTATGTTTTCATATCAAGAATTACTGTTATTGTTATTGTAACATATTCATAATTTAATTGCAATTTTTCGTCTTAGGAAATTGTTATAATTAATTGTGGTGAAATACAGCCGGGACAAGACTGGGGTATAAACGATGAAGATGAAACAAAAGAATGTTTACCACCTTATCCACAAGATTGGATATATAAACTTAAAGAGTTTGAGGTATTTTTTATATAAAAAAATTGTAAAACTTTTAGAAGCGTATAAATTTATTTCAGTCTGACGATTTGGTGGAAATTTTAACTAAAATACGTAACGCTGGCAATCATTTTTTTAAGCAAGAAAAATTTTTTGAAGCACGCCGTAAGTATCGCAAAGCTAATCGTTATTATAATTTCTTACGGAAACGTTATGACTGGCAAGAACTTTCGCATACTGAAGATGATCTAAAAAAATTAGATCAGTTTTCGGTAGTCAATAATGTTAATATGGCGGCAGTTGAATTGAAATTGAAAAAATATTCAAATGCTAAATACTGTTGCACCGAAGCTTTACGCCTGGACAAAAACTACAGTAAAGCATATTTTAGACGTGGGCAAGCGGAAATTGAACTAAAAAACTATGAAGACGCTATAAACGATTTGAAAAAAGCTCATGAATTAATACCTGATAACAAACATATTTTGAATGAACTTAATCGTGGAAAACAATTAATGGCGGAATATAATCGCAATCAGATGGAAAAATTGAAACCCCTCTTCAAATGAAATAGAAATGAAAATATAAATCTCAGGAGTTTTTCTTTTCATAATAAAACCAAAACATCTACATACATACCTTTCTGAATAATTACTTACGAAACGTTCCCAGTTTAGAAGCTATTTTGTTGTATTTTTCGCTTTACATTAATATATAAATAAGTGTTATGAATATCTAATCATTTATAAATGTTATGTACCAATTTAGAATTGTATTTTATTAAAGAGCATAAATCTATAATTGATTCTTGTACTCATGTTAGATTTAAAGGAATTAATTGTAAGCACTTTGTTTGAAATCATCTATTATGAATTAAAGAAATAATTTAAAGTAAAGTTTTAGTTATGCTTGCTGTATGTATACTATAATTTCAGTTCCTTAGGCCCTTTCTGATTGAATTTTATTTTTATGGTTGTGGATATTTTAACGATTATCTGGTCTGTCGCAGAACACCTGTCCGATCGAATTTAATTTGAACTTGGACTTTGGGAGCTTAAAAAAATAGTTTAAAGAGAGGGCAAAATAATCGCCTAAAGCTGAATAAGATAAAACAAAAACAATCTGAATTGCTATTAAGGAGTTAAACCCATACTGGTCAGAATACATAATCACCCCAATCGCGAAAGTTATGGGAATAAGTTGTTTGGGAGCAAACCTATATTCCCATTCCCAACAAACCAGTATCGCGAATATTTTGGGGGAGTAAAAGATTCTATTGTGAATTAGTTGGGAGTAATAGTTTCTATTGTGATTCATTTATCAGTGCTTTATAAATAATTTGTGTACATTCTTGTAAAAGAAAAATATACACATTTTGAAGAAATTAACTAAGTTTAACTGCGTTTTGTGGTGCTGGAAGAGAAGAAGTAATCCGTACGGGATTAATCGTTAGAGGAAAATTTGCCTGCTAGCAGCAAGATGTTCGCAGTACCACCCGTAGTGAATATGGCTGGCACTTTGGCTAGCGCACGTCTCCTCCAACAGACAATTAATTTGCTATTTATTAACACTTGTGCTCTTTGAATAAAATAAAAAAGTAATTTAATACAGTCCTAGCTTAAATACAAATTACAACTTACATGTTCCCTTCTCGTTCCCATCGACACTTGTTGTGAACTTTTTTTGTAAAATTATTCGCGGTAGTAAACATTGGCGATGCCACATTTTTTAAGTTTGTGAATTCGCTCCCAAAAACTTTGTTATGGGAAACATTCACGATAGTAAATCAGAAAATTTAGGAGTTTTTTCATGGGAATAGGTATTCGCGATAGGGGTGAATATGTATTCATAATGGTGTCAATTTCGTAAGATGCATCTTCAGAAAACGAAAATTATTGAACATAACGCAGTTTGATGCACTGAAAAAGACTGTATGTCCTAAGTGGTTTCCTATTACTTACATATTTTTTTATGGGCATATCTAATATTTCCACTTGAGAACTTATGTCCGATTTCGACAAACAAAACACCATCCGATGCGCCATAAAATTACTTCCAAATTATCTTAATATAATTGCTCAAACAAATCAGTGGTTTCTTAGTTATAGGCTGCCTTCCTAAACGCATGTTGCTTTGCAGTTAAACAATGTCACGTATTCCCAAATGCAACCGAGCAAACTTTGACAAAGTGTGGCATTCCTAAAGTCATCTGTTCCACAGCTGAAAAGCAAATTAATGCAACTAGCGCACTATTTAAATTGGCAATGCTTTTTTATTGACATATGATTTGCAGTGCTGTAAATTATAATTGCTTGATTTAAACAGTGCTTCGACGTTGCATACAGACGTTTAGGAAGACAGTCATACACTCCCACGCATAACTCTGTCCTTTGTCAACCGATTTTCAAAATCCTCTTTTGGTTTGGAAGGGTTTAGCCCCACAATTTTTTTTTCTTTCGAAAATCGGTGGAGAAAAGCATAAAACTTGTTTAAATGAAAACTATATTGACAATTAGTGCAAAATTTTAAAATAAATATATAAACTTTTTGGTCCTTTTTTACTTGTATTCAATAATCATTTTCGGTCGGGCTCGAGGGAAAGGAAATACGTTGGACATTTTTTATTTGTTTTTTAAATCTTGTTATGATTCAAGAAGGGAGGAAAAGTGAATTAGACTATTTACTCTTCGTGTCTTCTTTATATCATAATACCATTAAAAAATCAAATAAAAAAAAAATCATTCTGAATGGTATCGAACTAGAACCAAACTAAAAATGTTCCTTAAATTTATAATCAATGCAGTTCGACTATAAATAAAATTAATACTTTTCATTCTCTTATTTAAAGATTTATTTTTGAATAAATACATGAAGATGATTTTTATTATCTTATTATTAAAATCCTATCATCTTTTCTTTTTTTTTATTTATTTAAGAAAATTTCATAAACTAAAACAACATTTTTGAGGCAATAATAAATTCCTAAAACATACAAAATTATATTAAAGACACATTCAATACTTTCAACAAATAATACAAATAAACTAATTTTTACATAATTTTGTTCGGGATTATTATGATTTTTTAATGAGTTAATGAAATTTTAAAATACATACATATGAAAATTTTGTTCATAACAAAAAAATATATATATTTATATAATGAATAAATTTCTAGTGAAATTGTCGTTTTCTTTTAATTAGATTAAAAAACCTTAAAGATTTGTTACTATATCACTAGATTCGCCGCGAAAAATATGTGAAGAACTAGAACCATGATTTTGGCTGTAACTTTTCATATTTATTTCCATCGTAGTTAAAGCACTTGAAACATGATATAGATTTTCTGATAAAATGGCATAAACTTCGAATAATTCCGAATCCGATTTGGATACAATAAATGCTTCTGTTAAAGAAAAAAAAAATGATAAGAAAATTAAAAAATATATGCTGTTGTTAAATTTCCCTCTAACCTTGTCTATCTTTCATAATACTTTGTGCATATGCATTCAATATAATGGACATTTCATCATATTTCAAGCGATTATCCAAATTTGTATACGAGAATATGGTGAGGTTCAAATTTGAACTGGTCATTTGTGTAATACGTTTGTATTGACGTACATGCGTTATGGCCGTTGACCATTTTTGAGCTTCGATTAGTTCTTGTAGAGTCGTTTCGAATTCCTCATTGGACATTGGTATACCGGGCGATGGTGTGGGTGTATGCTCGCCTTCTGTTGACGTCGATGAATCCAAAGTTTCTAATTCTGCTTCGCTAATGCTACGCACCAAAGCATCACGTACTAACGCGTATAAATCTGATATGTCATGCATCTGAAAAAAAAACATTTTTGAAATTGTATTTTTTAAACATATTTTGACATGATGAAATTAAAATTATTCGAGATAGAAATGTGATAAAGACGAAAATAAAGAGAATTGTTTTCTTTTTTAACCGACTTCAAAAAAAGAAGAAAGGTTATCAATTCGTCATGTATTTTTTTTATGCATGTTCCCTCAAAACTCCGCCATTTATGAACCGATTTTATTCTCGGATTTTTTTCTCTATTCAAATGGATGTACTTCCAGATTGGTCCCGTTGAAAAGTGGGCGGGGTCACGCCCATACAAAGTAAATACACATTCGTTTTTAACTACTTCTACTCTACCGATTCTTATGAAACTTTACACACACATTAAGCAAAACTCTCTCTTGTGTATACAAAATCTACTCGTAATTTTATAAGTAAAACTTACGCTCTCATTTTGCCTAAAATGATTAATCACATTCGAGCTTATTTTATGATTCGATTCAATTAGCAGCAAAAGTTGAAACATAAGTTTATATAAAGCTCTACCCAAATCCAATACAACTTCAGTAGAGGCCGGATCAAATGGCATGTAGGGAATGTTGGAAGTAGAGGCCAAATCCATACCCGAAGCAGCCACATCATTCTCATTAAACAGTGACAACTTGCAGGATGTTTTAACAGAGTCCAGACACTGCAATTGTAAAAGAAGACATAAAAATTATTTGAAATTATGAACTGCCTTAACAACATTCAATTCACCTCCAGTACTTGATCTTTACGATCGAAGAATGTCTCTAAGTGCTCTTGAATTTCAAGTACATTAAAACGCAAAGTCTCAAACAGTCTGGGTGTAGTTGTTTGATTTTCACTGCACCAAACACGTGGAGGATCAGCTCTTGAGCTCAATAGATCGGTAAACAATGAAATCCTATTGCCCAATTGAGAACCAATGCCGGTAAAAAATTTCTTTGCCTCCTTTGAAATGCTTATCGTTTTATATGTCAACTCTTTGACAAGACGATATAGCTGCATCAATAACTCTGAGGTATGGGCCGAGGGTTGATTTATTAACATGGCCTGTAATTGTTTGCGCCAATTTTCTTCGGCTTCATCACGTACGGCGGCACCAAAACGTATAATGCCCGGCAAATGAGGTGAGGCATTACAAGGTGTTATATCGCCTAAATCACCAGCACTAGAGCCACTGGTATCACTGCGTGAAACTGAATTGCGGCGACGTCTCTCACGTAAACTCAATGATGTAGGCGGTCCCACATTAAAGGTGGATTTATACGACTGACGATGATCTTCGTCGATGGGTGATTCTGACTCAGCTTCTTCGTCGGAAGAATCATCGGCTGTTTGACGTCGGCGTTTACTTAAAATGGGTGTTTTATCACTAAAACTGTCTTCTAAAGCTGATGAATGACCACCTTTAATCGAACCAGTGCCACCACCACCACCGCCCATGCCACTGCCACAGTTAAACATATCCTCCTCACCCTCAAACAATTGATGACGTCTAACGCCCCAATTGAAATTGTCTGTCGATTCACCAGCTATACTGTCTTCATATTCCAAGAAATCGAAATCTTTGAAAACAGTAAAATCTGGCTGGCCATCATCTCTACGTGAACCACTGCTTAAATCACCCTGCGGTCCCGAAGTCTCTTCTGTGGATGAAGCAGCTGAAGACTGTCTCTCCATAAGATCCGAAGATTGACTGAATATCACCTAAAGATTTCGAAACAAACAAAAAAAAAGCGCATAAAAAATTAACAAGTTTCGTAAAATAATCCCTGTTTTGAACATTTAAAGCTTTATTTAGCAGACATTTAGCTATAATTATTGTTTTTAATTTTGATTTGCTTAGAAATACATAGAATAATAAAAGGCTTACGCTTTGTCTGGTGATTATTGATCCAGTTAGAAGCGTAGGACTTAAAGACTGGAAATTTCAGCATGCAAAAAGTAAATTATAAATTCAAAATTTTATAGAACCATAGAAAAAGTTTTGAAAATAGAGTGGGTGATAAGACAGGCATATGCAATATATGATGGTTTTATTTAATTAAGAAGCGGGACACAAACAAAACTAAGAAGAGTTTTGATTTTTTTTTTTTTTTTTGTAAGAGTTTGTCTACACACTCTTAGAAACTGTGTGATTTTCTACTAATAGTGAGATTTTCAATGTTAAAACTATTATTATAAAGAAAAAATAGCGGTATTCATTAATAATTCTTCTACACTTATGTATAAGAAAAAGTTATTCTAAAATGATTCCATATTAAAAGAAATTAGGAAATAAATGAAAATTTTGTTGTTTTGATAAACACATTTTAAAAACAGATTTCGACCAAACAATTTCAATTTGCACGAAGAAAATGTTTCGGCGTATATCCGATGAGGAACAATTTTACAAATAAAACAAACAAGAATTAATGTTTTGAATTAAAATTGAGAATAAATCTCTCTTTATTTAAATAAACTTTACCTTGTAAAAGGATTTAAAATTGCACGTAGTGCTTCGTTGACTTCTAAATAACGAGTAATTATTTATATATAAACACTAGTATAACTAGTGATTTGGCAGAACAATGCTTAAATACCGTTAACGGTTTACTCGTTGAAACACTCATAAGAAAGCCTTTCAACAAGGTTGAAAGAAAAAGTACTTTGAGTTTTGATTAAACACTGAGAGAAAAGCATAAACCGAGACATAAACAATTTGTACTTAAACAGAAAAAGTTTGGACTGTTTCGTGCAAGGAGAAGAATATTACTCTCTTAGAAACGCTCTCATTTACACAAATTGAAAGTACGGGAACGCTTTTCGTGCAAAAAAAAAATAGAGTAATGAAACACACCTTTTCTATATCGCACTATGGTTCAGGCGACCACATTATTTGGCCAAAAGTTCGAAGGGCGAAAGTTCTTTATCGATTCTTATGAAACGTTGTAGAAACATTCCCTTTCTGTGGCAGCACAATATAATGACGAAAAATGTGGGCAGTGCACCGCCCATTCAAAGTAAATATTATTTTTAAACTTCTTCTACTTAACTGAACCTTATGAAACTTGGCACGCATATTAAGCTCCGCTATAAATGAAATTTGTGATTAGAAAAGTGGGCAGTGCCACGCCCATTTAGAGGAGATATTCTTTTTCAGCTACTTCTACTTAACCGAATCTTATGAAACTTGACAAAACACTAAGATCCGCTGAAAGTCCAATATTATGACTAGAAAAGTGGGCAGTGCCACGCCCATCCAAAGGTATCCTTCCATTCTTACCATTACTTTTTTCTTAAAAAATAATCAGGTATGTAATGGAACTGATTTTGAAAACGTAGCACTTTTGAAATTCCCTTTTAACAAACTTTTCATCAAATTTTTATAATTTTTGTGATACAACTCTTTTTAAATAAAGAGATATTTTTATTATCACCCCTATCGTGAATATTTTTTTCCTCGAAATGTTTTCCCTCTCCCTTCTTTTGCGATCGTGAATAAAAAAGTGAAAAATTCCCCTTATCATGAATGATTTTTTTCACGTGCATTTTTTCCCCTTTCCCCTGTTTTTGTTCACTTTATTTTAGCAGGCGAAATGGATAAATACATCATTAATTATTAAAGCTTATAAATATTTATTTTCAGTACAAACTCAGTAAATAGTGTTCATTTATCTTAGTACGAACACATTTATCTTAACACTACCTCCATGCAACACCTTCCCGGCACACATGAACTCAGTTTCGCGATGATGGAATAGCAAATAGCGTCCAAAATATATATAAACCCAGTTTAACTTACTCTTGCGAAATTTTAATTTAACACCAAAAGACTGTTTGATTAAATTAGGCTGCCTGCAATGGCTTGGGTACTCCAAGACATTGGATGCATCTATCAATCCTGGACGAATAATTCGATTTTGTTTAGATTCCTCATGGCATAAAAAGATAATTCCAAATCTTAGCACTGCATTTTTTTATTTTTTAAGAAAAATTTCTTTGATTTTTAGTTTATTTGATTAAGATTCTTCCTTATTTACATTCACTAAGAACTTATAGCGGAAAATAATGTTCACGGGAACGTCACGATAGCAATTTTCCCTCGAAGCGAAATGAAAATTTCATGGAAACATAAATCTCAGTTGTTTTTCGTGATAGGGGTGAATATTTGTGATAAAAATTTTCTTATTAAATATTATTAATATTTAATTTTAATTTTGTAACGTGCTTTTTCCCAAATTAATATTTTACTTTTTAAGTTAAATATTAAAGTTTTATTAAAATACATTGAAATTGATTATGGAGGGGTTTTAGCTAGTTCCGATGCGCATTTCATTGGGGCTAATGCAAATCGTCAGGGAACATTTAAAGGTAAAGGTTCCCCGACGATTTGCATTAGCCCCAATGAACTGCGCATAGGAACTAGCTAATAATCAATTTCAATGTATTTTAATAAAACTTTATATTTTACTTAAAAAGTAAAATATTAATTTGGGAAAAAGCACGTTACAAAATTAAAATTAATGTAATTTAATAATTCCCAAAAAAAATTTTTTTAATTATTATTAATATTATTAAGAAACGCCTTTCAAAACTGCTTCGTTTTCGGAATCGATTTCCATCACATGGTTATCAGGTCGCTGGTGAAAATTATAAAGAAAGGGTTCCAGCCCACTTGGGTCCAATAATAATGGTCCCTTTGTGATAGTTTTTCCATCACATTCCTGAATATAATTGTCTTCAACAATAATAATAAGCAGATAATGTTTCCACAAATTTTCCAAAGAGAAAAAATGCCATAGCATAGTCAGATGGAGCATAAAAAAGTATGAACAACGATAGCTTATTTTTTTCGGAATCATCAAAAGAATTCCACACCAAACGCAATTATTATTATTATTATTTTTTGAAAAATGCCGAATCTTTATGCACGTTCTTCTTCATATAACTAGTTCATGGTAGAGATGGGCGCGTGTCATGTTTTTTTTCGTGGCACGAACACGCACAACTCACCACGCAGGGTTCGTGTCAGAAAATCTGATTTCGTTCGTGTTCGTGTCGTGTCGTGTTGAGCAAATTTGACACGAAAAAACACGAAACGATTTTCAGATTAAAATATGTATGTCTGAATGCAGAAGCTTGCCGCACAAGATTATTGAGCGAAAATCTTGATAAGTTACTGTTTCTCAACAAAAATAGGTAAATAAAAATACAAATAGAACATGAAACGTTAAAACAGAAGAAAAATATGTCTTAAAAAAATTTTTTTGTTTTTTTGTTTTTGGATTTGATTTTGTGCGTGTTGTATCTGTACGTGATAGAAAAATACTGAAAACATATTTTAATTTAAAGGCGATTTTTCCTGCAGACCAGTATATATTAGTCTAAATCCGAAGTCTGTAACTTTTCTGGGGATTCGGAATATCGATTTCACGAACGGACAGACGGAAATCGATTATTAGACTTTCCTATATATAAGGACCCAGAATATACATATATTCTTTATGGGGTCGCAAATTAATATTGTGGGAACTACACACGGAATTACACACTTATATATCGTCACAGAAAATGCAAAAAGCCCTACCTAACATTTTAAAAAATTTACAGGAGAAGCCACAAAATTTTGCACTATAAATGAAAAAGGGCAAAGAAATTCGTTTTTGTTAAAATTAAATAATTATTTTTTATATTGAATCAGCGCTACGTTGGTTACCACCTCTTGGTTTATGATTTTATCAAACAAGAGGCCATATCTACATTGAATTTGTTCAAGAAAGAAATAAATGAGAGGAGTAAAATATTAATAATTAATTTTGTAAAAACTTAAATTAAATTCTAAATAATATTACTAATAATTTAAGCGATAATAGGTGTGTTCGTGTACTTTTCCAGTAATAATTATCTTAGTAACTTTTAGATAATTATTAAAAAAAAATTCAACCGCAATCCATTAAAACTCAGTAACAATTTGTAAACATTTTTACAAATTATCAAGTACGCAAACGCAGCTGATATTTTCTTTGTTTTTTATAAACTGAAAAATTCGATTATGTTGAACATAGTCGTTATGAAAATACTCATTCCTTATGCTGGTTCAAAAACTCTGTTTGATAGCGCCAAACAGAGACAATAAGTGCAATTACCGATTGCAGCTCATTTATCGGAAAAGTCGTTTATATGCCAATCCAGTTTAAGTGATTACTATATCTCACTTTTTTTTTGATAGTTGTTTTAAAAAATCAGCAAGTTTCATCAACATATTTTTCGCACTACCTTCTAACTATTAGCTTTTAGTAAAACTTATTTACAAAAAAAAAACTCTGCTAACCTTAATTTTTTGAAACAAAAAGATACTTAAATTAGATTGTTGAGTGCCGCGTTGGTAGATGGGTAGATACGTTTTTACAGTATATTTTAAGACAAAAAACTTACTTTCACCATACAAAAAATACCTGTAGCATATTTTTCTTATGCAAAACTAGTTAGTTCGTTCTTTTTGCATTTAATAAATCATCGCTCGTGTAGATAGCGTTTTTTTATTATGCCAATAAAATCCTTTATTTATGGTCGGAAGAGTCTGAAATTTTGCATAGAGATGTATTTGAGCTTAATGTACCAGAATCAACGAAAATCTCGATTTTGAATTTTTTTTGTTAGATAGGGCTTTTTGCGTTTTCGGCGACGATATACCTTTTCCATTTTTGGTGAAGCGTATAAAAAAGATAAGCAGTACAGAGAGATGATTTCTAATTTGATCGCACCTCAATTCGAAGGCGACCCTAAATGCTACGCAACAGCAAATAAATAGAACATAATAGGACTTTTGGCTGTCCGGCATAGGCCATGTCGTAGCCAAACTTTTAAAGTAGTTTGGGTTTCCTTTAAATTTTCTCCTATCCAGTACACAAAATATTATCTTTGATCTGAATAAAAAGACTCAGATTGAGTACAAGCTGTTATAACATAAAAATCAATTACATGAACAAATTTATTAGACAGTTCCATAGAGTGGAAAGTTCTTTTTTTTAGCAAAGTGATATTAAATAAATGCAGGATTATTTTTAGCTAAATTTAGTCTGTTTTACATAAAAAATAATGTTTATTACCTTGGAGCATATGGAGTTTATGAAATCATCCTAAATTACCAAAATATATATAAACATATTAAGGAAGGAGGGCAGAGGTAAAAGGGAGGAAAATTTTGAAAACAAATGAATTTATTATTTTGAAAATATGTTTTTGTATGAATAACAATATACTTATGATATATGTATATACAAAAAAAAAACCATGCAAATAAAAAAGGAGTTGGAACTGCTGTCTAATGTTTAAAAATAATCTTTAACATACAAATCTGAATTCATTACAATAAATAAAAATTTATTTCTATATACAAGTAAAATGTAATAAAACAAGAAACATAAACTTACCGAAGGCGATTTGGGTAGACCAACTCGTTGGCCACAAGTTGTGAGTAAATTAACCAAACATTCTCGAACACGACTTTGACACATCCAAGGACGTTTCCAGCCACTCAAAGGTGCGGTGTCAGCAGGCGATAAACTGGCACTACGTCTGGGAGAGTTTGGTGTACCAACATTACTATTATTATGGACATTAGATGCTTGTTGATGCAAGTGAGATCCATTGTTGTAGTTATTGGAGCGCATTTGAGTTTGTGCTGACTGATTTGCTACGTTTGCTGTGGCAGCATTTGGAATTGTGTTACTGCCATTAGCATTATCTTCGGTTTTCAATAAAATACGACGTCCAATTAAAGGAGTTTGTGAGACATCGAAAGTAAATTCCATTGTGCGTCCGGCTAGTTCCTTTTTACAGAACATATCCGAATCCGGATATGTACCATAGAAAGAGAACGAAAACCCAACGCTACCACCCTCGCTGGGAGGTACCACTTGCAAAGAGGAACTGCGCGTCACAATTAGCTTCAGTATTTTAAGGGAGTCCTTCCAATTGGCCGTCTAAAAATCAGAATAATTTATGAATTTATAGCAAAGATTAAAAACTTTTTAATAAATTTCCCTACCTCCAAATATTTGCCAATAGCTCTTAGTAAATCGGCATTAATAGTCTGAGCCTGGGGCGGTGTTAAGTCAACGTAATGCAGCATACAATGAATAACATTCAATACAGGCACCTGTATTTGTTGAGGTCCCTTCTCTAGAATTTCTATTAGAAATGCCAACATATGAAGGCCCATATGAGCATAAGTGTCATGCAAATATTTCACCACACACTTGGTCCATTGGAAAGATTCTTTGCAGAAAGTTTTACGGCTATACAAAGTCATAACTGTGCCGAGATTTTCTAATTTAGCTCCCAGCTCAGAGGATACCTGAGCTATATTCTCAGCGCTACGTATACAAATTTCATTGGCATCTTCATAGTGCAGCAGCATATAAGGTAACAGAGCTATAACATTCATGGGGAAAGCACAACTCTGTGTGGGATCACAAACTGGTAAATTGAGCAAAGGTGCGAATTGTGCAAGCAGAGTAATGGTCGGTTCATACGTCGAGGTATGAGTGCAGCCCTAGAAATAAAACAAAATTAAACTATAAACGTATAAGATTTCAAAGCATATATAAATACCTTTAGCAATAAGGCATGTACTCCCGGATAGCCAGTCCATTTCAGTTGCTGCTGCAATTTTTCTACTTTATCTCGGGCATCTGGTCTATCTAAAGGCAAACGATGCAATACTCTTGTTAGCAGTCTTAAGGCCAGCAGGAATTCATGTTCATAATCACTTTCCAATAGGGATACAGATAACCAAAATAATTGAGCCAATATAGTCATTTTATCATCCTGAGTAGCTGTATCACCCAACATTTTTAAGCTCTGAGCACTACGAGAGCGTGACAATGCCGATCCATTTACAATGCCAAATTTAGCCATATTGCGTTCGATATCTATGCCAGTGGCTCTGTTACGTAATTCAACTTGTTTGTCACTGGGTGAATTTGTAGATTTTCTTGTGCAATACGACACGGAATAACTTGTACTGCGAGCATGACTTTGTAGTGAAAAGCTGGGAGATTGTGGTGTCATGCCGGACGGTGATTTTTTGCCACCCGATAATATGGAATTTGGACCGCCATCTTTATTATTAAGATTGGGAGTACTCTTAAATATATCCTTCATCACATCCAGGGGTCGAAAGTCCGAATCTAAACTATCAACAGCTGCTTCTAATGTCAACAAGAGTTCGGTGACATATCCCTGCATATCTTCACCCTGTTCTGCCACCGTTTCCACCAAACGTGACAGTATATCCGATAACATTCTGGAATTGATGGGTACATTAAGTGCTCTAAATATTTGCAAACAACGTCCAGCATAATGACGCGAGGAACACGAGAGTCCCAACTGTAATGCAGTTTGGGCCCAACGTTCAGCAATACGCGCTTGAGGATAACTATCGGCAAATACTTTGACAATGTGCCGTATGAAGCAACTCAATTGCTCTGCCGATTTTATTGTCCAAACTAGAAGAAAGAAAATTTTATTTCAGTTTGGAGAGTAGAAATGCACATTTAAAAGAATAGCAACACATAGTATTTTAATTTTTCATTTGCGTTTTCAGAACATTTTTCATGAAACCATTTATTTCTCTTACCACCAAGATATTTTTTTTTTATTACTTACAACAACATATTTCAAAAGAAGCTCCCTAACAAAGGGCCCAGTAAATTTGGCCCGTAAAGTGCAAAACGAAAAAGCAACCTATGCGTAGACACGACGGAAATTGTATATATATATATATATATATATATATATATATATATGAGTGCAATTAAAATTTTCAATTACCCAAAATTTATAATTTTTATTTTTTAAGAGAAGTAACACAATCAAGTATAGAGATAACAAGAGCTGAAGTGGGAGAGATATAGAAAGCTTAATTCATTTACAACCCTGCTATTGCGCGTTTTTTTCTTTTGGAGAGCCGTGTTGCAAGTCCCTGTGGTGTCAAGTAGAGGCATTGAGTTGTTTAAGCTGTGTTGCCATTTTATTATTTCTTTTACTTCGCCGACGGTTGGTTCTGCTACAATACCGACGAAGGAGGGTAATGTGAAGTGCATTGAGATATGTTAGTATTAATCGTTGCCGGTACTGCCAAGGTGATCAGTGCTATGCCTTCATCAAGTTAACAGTCCAACAGCAACCAACACAATAACACACCAATGCACATGAGAAATATGCATGATGTTGTAGGCTTGCCTGAAACTAGTCTTGAACTCAAGACCTCAGGATTTGTAGTCAAACGCGCTAACTACTCAGCGAACAGCACCACACAAAAAAAACTAAATTCCATTTTCTGTAAAGGAATTCAATGAAATAGTAAGTATTTTGTCTAGGAACGGACCTACAAACAAATTTGTAAATATAGACAAAAATATCTCAACAATTTCATTGAAAGAAAATGTTTTTTTAGTGAAACCATTGTTTAAATTTATAAAACAATTTGTCTAAAAATATTTACAAATTGTAAACAAAACAATTTACTAAATCAAACAAAAATATTTACTGGATTTTATGAAAAATATCAAACAATATTTTTATCTGAATTTATAAAACAATTAGTCTAAAAATACTAACAAATATTAAACAAAATAGTTTATATCAAACAAAATTTTTGTCTGGCTCATTATCATCATCATCATCCATTAAGCATTTCTGAGTTTCACTTTGTTAAATTTGTTCAAGTCTGAATGTTTCAGTATGAATGATTAAAAGTAGATAATATTCAACTCTTGACTGCAAACTACCAAATTTGGTCGAGTGGTCAAGCGGAAAAGAATTCTGAAGAGATTAGCGGCAGCTATCGAAACGTCAGTTCAACCCTCCGTGTAGTCAAAAATTTTTCTTTGTGTCACATTTATCTCTAAATAAAAATATAATTTAATTATAAAAATTGTTGATTCGGCTTGAGGTCATTAAAAACACAATATTTTCATGTATGTATGTATGTTTTAATAAATTTTATTTTTCATTCCCAATATTTCGATCAACGTCGTTGATCATCTTCAGGGGTCTAAAATATAACAAATTACATAATTAACATCAATATTGAAGTAACAAATTTAACAATAAATGTATGTTTTCATTAAATAGCAATAAAACAAATAATATTTACACTTTTCAGTTGCAAAAATCAAATTAAATTAAAAATTGTGTTACAACTTCTGGCATTGTCACTTTGATTGTTGTGGAGTAACTAAATGGTTATTTCCCTATTTGTTTATTTATTTATTTGTTTTGGTCGGTATTTATTTATTGTGTGTCTGTATATTTGTGCACATCGCTCTGTATCGCTCTTATAATTCAATCTCTTGTCAATTGGGACATCGATAATGTGTAACATTTCTAGGGTGTATCTCTTTCTACAATTATCCTCTTTATTTAGTATTTTTACATTCTCAAAATTTGGTTTATGACCGGTTTCAGCACAGTGGGCCGCGAGTGCTGTTTTTTGTGAGATAGGTTTATGCGATGATTTTATGTCACATTTATGCGATGCTATCCTTGTTTTAAGTTTTGTTTTTGTAGTACCAACATATACTTTATTGCATATGTTGGACCCGTCACCATCACAGTTAATTTGATACACTAAATTAGATTTTTCTTCATTCTCAACCTTTGATTTGGTTTTGCTAAAAAGTTTCATATTAGTGTTAGTAGTTTTAAAAGCTAGTTCATTTTTATTTTTGTCATATATGTTTGAGTGTTTTAGTCTTTCAGAAAACCCAGGAATGTAATTTGTAGCTTTGTAAAATTTTGATGGTTTCTCATTTCCATTACTTTCATTTGTACTTTTACGTTTAACGCGTTTTAAGATGTCTGCAATTGTTTTCTTTGGAAAATCATTTTTACTTAATATATTTTTGATTTTATCAAGGTTCTTTAAGTGAAAGGATTCATCGCTGATTTTCAAAACTCTTTCAATAAAGTTAGTAGCCGTGTTGAAAATTATTTTCCTTGGATGCTTAGAATAGAAGTTAATTAATCTTCCGGAACACATTGGTTTTTGATACCAATCTAATTTTAGCAAATTACCGTGTCTAATTATCAACGAGTCCAAATATGGTAGCTTATTGTCCTTTTCCATTTCCATAGTAAATTGAATTTGTTTATTAAAAGTGTTTAATATATTTAAGGTTTTATCTAACTCCTCCCTTTCAACAATTGCAAAAAGGTCGTCTACGTATTTAGTTACTAATCTCGGTTTTTTCTCCATTTTCTCAAGCGACTCGTTCAATAATTCCTCCATTATAATATCTGCTATTATTGGCGACGTGGGCTCACCCGCGTCGCCAATAATAGCAGATATTATAATGGAGGAATTATTGAACGAGTCGCTTGAGAAAATGGAGAAAAAAACCGAGATTAGTAACTAAATACGTAGACGACCTTTTTGCAATTGTTGAAAGGGAGGAGTTAGATAAAACCTTAAATATATTAAACACTTTTAATAAACAAATTCAATTTACTATGGAAATGGAAAAGGACAATAAGCTACCATATTTGGACTCGTTGATAATTAGACACGGTAATTTGCTAAAATTAGATTGGTATCAAAAACCAATGTGTTCCGGAAGATTAATTAACTTCTATTCTAAGCATCCAAGGAAAATAATTTTCAACACGGCTCCTAACTTTATTGAAAGAGTTTTGAAAATCAGCGATGAATCCTTTCACTTAAAGAACCTTGATAAAATCAAAAATATATTAAGTAAAAATGATTTTCCAAAGAAAACAATTGCAGACATCTTAAAACGCGTTAAACGTAAAAGTACAAATGAAAGTAATGGAAATGAGAAACCATCAAAATTTTACAAAGCTACAAATTACATTCCTGGGTTTTCTGAAAGACTAAAACACTCAAACATATATGACAAAAATAAAAATGAACTAGCTTTTAAAACTACTAACACTAATATGAAACTTTTTAGCAAAACCAAATCAAAGGTTGAGAATGAAGAAAAATCTAATTTAGTGTATCAAATTAACTGTGATGGTGACGGGTCCAACATATGCAATAAAGTATATGTTGGTACTACAAAAACAAAACTTAAAACAAGGATAGCATCGCATAAATGTGACATAAAATCATCGCATAAACCTATCTCACAAAAAACAGCACTCGCGGCCCACTGTGCTGAAACCGGTCATAAACCAAATTTTGAGAATGTAAAAATACTAAATAAAGAGGATAATTGTAGAAAGAGATACACCCTAGAAATGTTACACATTATCGATGTCCCAATTGACAAGAGATTGAATTATAAGAGCGATACAGAGCGATGTGCACAAATATACAGACACACAATAAATAAATACCGACCAAAACAAATAAATAAATAAACAAATAGGGAAATAACCATTTAGTTACTCCACAACAATCAAAGTGACAATGCCAGAAGTTGTAACACAATTTTTAATTTAATTTGATTTTTGCAACTGAAAAGTGTAAATATTATTTGTTTTATTGCTATTTAATGAAAACATACATTTATTGTTAAATTTGTTACTTCAATATTGATGTTAATTATGTAATTTGTTATATTTTAGACCCCTGAAGATGATCAACGACGTTGATCGAAATATTGGGAATGAAAAATAAAATTTATTAAAACATACATACATACATGAAAATATTGTGTTTTTAATGACCTCAAGCCGAATCAACAATTTTTATAATTACCAAAATATAGGTCAACTATAAACTTACAAATTATTAATATAATTTAATTGAAAAATTAAATTAAATTCGAACTCTAAACAAAATAATTAAATTTCTTTGGATATATAATAATTATTCTTAAGAAATAAAATAAAAGTCTATTCATAATACTTATGCGCAATTTTTATCGAATATACGTTATAACTATTAAGTCCTTGAAAAATATATTCAAATAAAACAAAAATATTATAAAATTTTTTTTAAACGGTTAATTGGCTAATCGAACGAAGTCAACCGATTTGATCGTTAATCGAAAATAGCCAACTTTCAATTAATAGAACAGTTCATCGGGTAGAAATTAAAAAAATACCGTATTTAATATACACTTTTCGTCGTAGGTTGAATTTCAACAACACATTTAATTGAATCTGCAGGTTTCGTATATACGTTTCGTATGTTACGAAAACTGAAGATTCAATTAATTTCGTTGTTGAAGTTCTGCCTAAATGGAAAATTATATATCCAATTACTAAAATTCAAATTTTCAATCACTAAAGTCTGTAAAAATTGTTAGAAAATTTTGTTCTTACAATTAATTCAAATTGAAAATTATTATTTTAAAATGATGAGCTTGAGGTCAACTATTTTTATATAAAAAACGTTTTCAAAACAAATAATTGTATTTTCATATAAGGCGGAAAAAGAAAATTTTCATATTTTTTAAAATAATTGATATCAAGAATCAAAACCATTGTTAAATAGTTATTGTTTTTTAATATTGTTGCTAATTAAAGTTTATTGTATTGTCCTGAAGAAACTACACAAAGGAGTAGCGAAATATCGACAAATAATAAAACATTTTTTATAACGTTTTTTATATAAAAATAATTGACCTCAAGCTCATCATTTTAAAATAAACATTTTCAATCAAGAAAAAAGGTCGAAAAATTAAGAAATATTATTAATTCAAATTCAAATTAGTTTCAATTAATTTCGTAATTAAATGAATTACTCATGTGATTAAAAGGAAAAACTAGAAATGATTCGATTATAATAATTTTGACTTCGAAAGTTGTATTTTGTATTATTTAATCGAAAATGGCAATAACTCTCCTAATAAAGAGTAAGGCTGAACAAACAACACGTTTGCAACATTTTGTAGTCGAAATGGTCGAAATGTTTAGTTAGTCATTAATCTTATTTCGGTCATACCAGTTTTAAATTTCTTTTTAAGTCTAGTTTCTTATATATCACGGTTGTTACTTTTTTTTTGTATTTCTCACATTTTCTAAAATAAATGTATTCCTATAGCACTTTAAAATCATAAAACGTTTTATTGACTATACATACATATTTCTATTAATAGTTACCAACAACACATAAAACAAAAGATCATAATCACATACCTTTTGCTGTAATATCCTCATAATTCCATAGCGGTTGATATGAGCCTTGTGCCAGGAATTTCAACAGACTTTTGATAACATGCGCTATTGGCATTGTTGGCCCAGGTTGTGGTGGGGCATTTTCATCAGCAATTATTAAAGGAACTTCAGAATTTTCGGTGGTATTTGGATTAATTTGTAAATTTCCTGTATTAACAATGGTTTGTGTTTGTTGTTGTTGTTGTTGTTGCTGTTGCTGTACTTGTTGTTGTGTCATTGATGCTAACGATGAGGGTGATGTTTGATTAATGGGTGGTGGTTGTTGCAGATTAGTATGTACTTCCTGTTGTTGGCCATTTGAAGTTGTCAATATTTGATGTTGTGGCAAATGCTGCTGTTGTGGATTATTTAGAAGCACCACGTGGTGATAAGGAATTTGATTGTTTTGCGTGGGCATTCCAGCATATTGTGTATAAACAGCAGCTGGCATTGGTGCAGAGGTAGCAATAATGCAACAATTATTGTAAAGATAACTATCGAATTCTTGGTGAGATTCTAAAAGAAATAATAGATAAATTTTATTAAGGTGCCTAATTAGTATTTAAGTTTATACAGAGATTTAAAAAATCTACATGTACATATCGTCATATAAAATGAAAAAGGGCCAATCATCATTCCCCAAAAAAAAATGTTCAGAAGAGATTAAAAAAACTTAATAAAAAGTAAACTATTGTGATTATAAAAACAATTTTTTCGGGATAGTATCATTAACAAAGCCTGAATTAATGATACTATGCTGAAAAATAACAATATTTGTAATCATAATTGTTCAATTCACAAGCTTGTACTAATGTCGTATGTGTTGTGTAATCGTCTAATTATACCGTATTGTATTTTTTTTGTTGGCAATTTTCATACAAAAGTGCGTTATAATTATACAATTGAATTTTATATGTTTTTCAAATAGTTGAGACTATTCCATTTGCTAGATTAATTTGTAAAAACATACAAGGTATAGAACGCGATCCAGCTATAACAGCTTGTAAAGAGTTGTTCAAAAAACTTTGCAAAGTTATTATTATTTGCAAAATCAAAAATAAATAAATACAAAAATCGATGTCAAGCCTTGAAATAGATTAAAAGTGACTCAAACTCTGAAAATGCCAAAAACTTGGAGTAAATCAAGCATATCGCGAAAATGTCGAAAATTGGCAAAAAAAAATTGCAAAATAGAAAATTAGCTACAAAATTGTAAGCAAAGTCAAACACTCGGAAAAAACGCGAAAATTATGAAAATTTTGCAAAAACTTTGAGGAATGCAAAAAATTTGGTAAAAATCGCGTAAATGGCGATAAGTCGCAAAAACTTGCTAATAGCGGCACGATAACAAAGTCTAATATTGCTTAAAAGTCGGCAAAACTTTAAGGAAGCTGAAAACTTTTGCAATAAGTCGAAAATCTGAAAAATCGAGAAAAATCGGAAAAACGCAAGAAATTCGCATGTTAGCGAAATCACTAAACCTGTAAATAATAAAAAATTCGTTTTTCGACATAAAGTATTTATTTAAATTGAATTGACATTTAAAATACGACAAAATAACTATACAACAAATTTGTCCGCTCTCAAGCAAATAAACAAGTATCGTCTTTTTTCAAACAATAAACCATACGACTGAGCTTGTGAATTGAACAAATAGCTTGCTTTTTATTAAGTTTTTTATTTCTCACGAAAAAGCTCTAAAAATGACAATATCCCCTTTTGCATTTTATGTGAAGGTATCCATTATTAAGGTGACGGCTATTTTTCGAACTCTAAATACTTTCGTAGCGCGATCGTGATTTAAAATATTTGAAAGACAAAAGCCGATAACCGCACAGTGGTCCAATTGGAAAAAATGTTAATAAATCTGTATTTTTTAAACTTGCGATCCGATTACAAAATGATGTTTGTAAAAATCATAGAGGAGGACCTACCCCCATATACAAAAAAAAATTTTTTTTTCTTGAAATGTATATTAAAAAAAATTGCATAGAAAACCCGGTGTTAATGTACATTTCAAGCAGACTTATTTTAGCTGAAGGATGTTGAAATTTTAACCTCCTTGTTGAAACACACGGTGTGCTAGACGGTGTCAAAGATGACTACCTCTGCCATAAAAAAACTTTGTTGGCATCATAACTTTTACAAATATTATCTAATTTTAATGAATTTAAACTTGTTGTAAAGTTTATGAATAGATAAAGACAATACACTTTATTTCATTACGATATCTTAAATATTTTCAAAGATATTTAGATTTGAATTGTAAATTTTGGTTTTTGGGGTCGAGACTTTCTTCTCTATTTCGTAAATATCTCCGGTATTAGCATACCCAAAAATTTCAAAAAGATATTTTATGATTTTTAGCACAATCCTTGATAATAATAGAAAGAACAATCCCCCCTATTGTGAAAGGCGACGTCGACGTCACATCAACACGACATCAAAAAATTGTCACTTGTTTACTCTTTGTCAACAACAATTGATGAATACTAACATGCTGGACTAATTTTATAAGGTTCAGAAAATAGTAAGAGACTGTCAATAGTAGTCAATTGTTGTCGACAATGAGTAGACAAGTGACAATTATTTACTATCGTGTTGATGTGACGTCGACGTCGTCTTTCATAATAGGGCATAATGTTTTTAGTTATCTCAATTCATTTCAATACATATTAAAAATATGTTAGCCGATGGCCCTGGTAGCTAGTGCTTTCACTTCCTTATATTGATCTTATATACATATTTATCTATAATTTTAATATTAAATAAATAAATAAAAATATGTAGTGAAATGACTGAAGGAAAGTACAATCAATATTAGATATTTTCAAAACTCTTAGTTTCCAATTATGTGCATACCTGTAAAATTATTGTCAATTACTGGTAACGAGGGAACCGTTAAACCCAAATCAAGATTAGTCGTTTCACTATTTAACAAAATACGAGCCACTGTCAAATGATCATTGTGTTCAGCTAAAACAATCTATAAAAAATAAATATTTTATTTAATTATTTTATGAATAAATTATATACATCAAACAAGCTAAGTGCAAAATAGGGTCTGTTCACAAATTACGTAATGCTATTTTTGCTGTTTTTAGCTCCTCCGCCTTTCGTAAGGCATTTTAACAAATTTGAACTAGCGGAGTTCAGTGTTTGATGTAAATGGTCTTGTGAAAGTGCAAATGCAAAGTTCCGTATTCTTTTTTTTTTTTTTTTGTGAAATCCAACAACAAAATACATAACATTTTATAAAAAAAAGCTACGATATTTTTTATTTGCTCTTTTGCAAAACCGTTCGCATCAAACACTGAACTCCGCTACTATACATTTTTAATGCTCCAAAAATAAATTCAACACCCCCCTCCCAACATAAGAGCGTTACGCATTTTGCCCCTTAAAACTTTTGCCATAACATACCAATAAATTCATGCATAATTGTTTGCAATGCTCACGTACGATGACGCGCATATGATCCAGGCCCAAAAATAGTATGTGCAACATTAATGGCAAATGTAACGTCCAATCAATACCTGGTATTCCATCCACAACAATGTCGGTTAGCAACATAACAGCAACGTTGCAACTAATTAAACAAGAGCAAAAGAAAACAATTAAAATTCTCGCAATAATCTTCGGAAGAAATTTTTTCGCAATACAAAAAGGAATGCTTAAGCCTCTCATAGAAAAAGAAAACGAACATGATGAAATTGTCTACTTGTTAGTTATTTATATATGAGAGTATGAATACTTACCGATGAAAGCCGCTTATAGGCAAACTAACGTCTGGCAAGAATTCAGTAAGAGGTGCAAAATACCCACCATATTCAGGCATTGGCAATGGATGCGGCGCCGTAGATGCTGAAACAGTTTGAGCAGCATCAGACGAACGTAATTCAACAATTTCTTCTTGACGCAACTAAAAGTGTAACAAAAGATTGTTTTTTTTTATATTTATATTGTGGTAAAAAAATGCCCACAGTATTTTTAGTTAAATAAAAATATCTGTATTACCAGATTTAGTACAAGGGAAAGTCAAAAAGTCTTTGGGTTTGTTAAAAATGTTCTCTATCAAAATATGACTGCAAAATTATTAGGAAAAGCTCAACACAACCGGCCGATCGGTTCTAGTGATTTTAGTTTCGCAAGAAATATTGATTATGAAAAAGCTATCAGCTAAATGTATGTTTTGCTTACAATTGAGAATAAACATCACCACGTCATTGATTATGTAGCTATTTTAGAGCTTTTTCATAGCGATCCTGATGAATTTGTTTGCCGATACATAACTCTGATGAAATATGGCTCACGTCTATATACCATCGGAATTGAATGGGGACAAAAAGAATTGAGTTGAATGATGCGGACATCTGCGCAAGAGAATGCTATTTTGTGGATCTTCTGAAGAAAACTATTGAAAAAAATACTCGTATCAATCCAAAAAGAAGTGTTTTTCTATGTTTTTCAAAGATTTATTGACTTCCCCGCGTAATTTCTTATGCAGTTATTTTTAAAATATATCTATTCAACTTACCTCCGGATCATTGATTAATATATCTTCTGGCCTTGGTAATATTGATGGGCCTGATGCTGCACGTATTTTGTCTGGACCCCGAGGCGGCCGATTGTTTGTTGCTTGAGTAAATGCTCTTATACCGCTATCAGATTTACATGTCCTAGAATTAGTTTTTATTAAAACTTGAATTTATTAAAATGCTTTAAATATTGGGTGTTTTTTATTGAGGTATAGAACTTTAAGTTGGCATCACTTTTTTAACTGGCGGCCATTTTGTCAGCTGTCAAGTGATTAATATTTAGTTTGGTTTGCCATGTCATCATGAACAGGTTGACAAAAGAACAACGCTTGCAAATCGTGCAAATTTATTTCGAAAATAATGGTTCAGTTCGCGAAGTTTACCGCAAGCTCCGTCCATTTTATGGTCGACATAATCGTCCATCAGAGCAATTAATTCGGTTAACCAGGGATCGTTTTCGCACTACGTTTACTCTATGTGATAATACGCATCCGCAGAGACGTCGAACAGTGCGCACCGAAGAAACAATTGCCGCTGTAGAGCAAAGTGTTGAAGAGGACCCGAATGAATCGATTCGCCACCGTGCACAGCAATTGGAGCTTTGTCCATCAACTTTATGGAAGATTTTGCGCAAAGATCTTGGCTTGCGACCTTACAAGATCCAGCTTGTGCAAGAATTAAAGCCGCGAGACCATGCAATGCGTCGTGATTTTGGTGTATGGGCCGAAAATGAGATTGATCTCGATGCTGATTTTCATCGCAAAATTTTGTTCAGCCACCAAGATCGTGTGATTTGACACCATTGGATTATTTTCTTTGGGGATATGTGAAGTCGCTCGTCTACTCCAACAAACCAGAAACGTTAGGGGACTTGGAAGCCAACATTCGTGGCGTTATTGCCAACATACGGCCCCATATGCTCGAAAAAGTGATTGAAAATTGGACCTGTAGAATTGGCTTTATTCGAGCCAGCCGCGGCGGCCACATGCCCGAAATCATATTTAAACATTAATGGCATAAAATTATCCTTCCAATAAAGCCAAATTGATGGACATTAAAACGATTTTCTTGTGTTTTATTTCAATTCGAAGTTCTATACCTCTAAAAAAAACACCCTGTATATACACAGAAAAGATTATTCCTCAAAAAAAAAAAAAAAAAAAAAATATATATATATATATATATATATATATATATATATATATATATATATATATATATATATATATATATATATATATATATATATATATATATATATATATATATATATATATATATATATATATATATATATATATATATATATATATATATATATATATATATATATATATATATATATATATATATATATATATATATATATATATATATATATATATATATATATATATATATATATATATATATATATATATATATATATATATATATATATATATATATATATATATATATATATATATATATATATATATATATATATATTTAATTAATTTAGCAACAAAATTAATTGAATTTGCAACTTCAGTAATTGAAATCGTATTTAAGTTTTTTTATGTCAAGTGGTTTGATATTTCCAAAATATTCCAATTACTTTTTTAATTGAACAATAAAGTGTTTTTAATTAATTTATTAATTGATTTTTTAAATATTTTTTTAAATAAAAACGGCACTTAGCTAAATCATGAATGTGTACTGTTCCAAAAACTTGGGGAAAATAAACATTAAAAAATCCCAACAGTCGCCGCGAGGTGGCGATAAAATCTGTTAATTGAGTTTACTAAAATTAGTAGGATTTTCGCTAGGATGTTGTTGCTGCCGTCGCTGGTAGTGTAGGTAAAGGGCTCTGATGAGAAGACTATGTTGGTCTTGAAACAGCTGCCAGTTCAACTTTCCGTACATCCAAATTTTTCTTTGAATGTTCAATATTTACATGCTTTAGAATTTCTTTCTTAAATAAAAAAAATGATTTGATCGAAAGATCAAATTGAAAACGAACTTAAGCCAAACTAATTAAATAACTTTGGATAAACCATACAGTTCGACTAAAAATTCATAACTCAAAAAAGCATAATTATTTTTCAGATATACCTAGAAAAACTAAAATATGATTATAATTCTAAAACACCAGATTCAATTAATTGTGTTGTTGAAATTCAACCTACGACGAAGATTGTAAATTCAGTTAATAAAATTTTAATATTCAATTACTAAAAATTTATAAAATTTTTTAGAATATTTCTTTTATCACATGAGTAATTGATTCAATTACGAAATTATTTGAAATCGATTTAAATTTTTGATAAAATGGTTTTATTGAAATTGCTTTCAAGTATTTTAGCAATTGAATCAATTACTCATGTGATCAAAAACTAAATTTTTTTAAAATTTTTACAAATTTTGAGTACATAATTGAAAATTAGAAGTTTAGTTATTGAATACACAATTTTCGTTATCGATTGGACTACAACAACACAATTAATGTGATCTGCAGTCTTACTAATTGAAATCGTATTTTAGTGTTTTCTGCACAGAAAAAATTATTCGTAAAAAATTTGCAATTAAAACATTTAATTAAAAATGCAAACTAGTTTCAATTAATTTCGTAATTGACTCAATTACACATGTATAGGTGTGTCGGACGCCAACCAAAGTTTAAGCAAATGCTCTTCTTCTGTCTTTTATGTCTAATAACTTTGTCCAAACAAGTTTGGACAAATAAGTATTTTGCGTTTCTGATTTAAATTTATCTTTCTTTAAACAAATGTCCGTTACTAACAAACAAATTGAAATACAAATTGAATTATAACATTTCCCTTTTTTTCGTAACTTATAACAGTTTCTACATTACTAAATTGTCAACCATGAATTCCTTTGCGACAAAAATATAAAAGTAGCTATAGAATCGTATTGTAAAAAGCCGAGTCTAAACCTTATACTATTTTTTAATATTACTTACTTAAAAAACGATCTTTGAACGAGTAACATTGAAAACCTGGAAGAAACTTTATTGTAAATAAAAAACCCAAAAATAGAAAATTGGATAATTGCCTTTCTTTTTTCTTACTGGTTTCCCTAAAATAAAGAAGGTGAGCGTACATCAGATTGGCTAAATAAAAGACAAGAACTAATCCCTTTCTTTTATTCCCTTACACCCTATAATTATAATCACTTGCCAAAAGTGATTCTAATTAGAATTTCCCTTGTAGGTTTAACACTTAAATTGAATCAGCATTCTCCCTAACTGCTGACCTACTAATAAGGGAAATTCATAAGTAATAATAACAGATTATTACAAACTTAATAAATATAGTATCTACAAAAAAGTTTTCGTCTAAAATGTTGTTGTCTCAAAAGTTTCCAACATCTTTTGCCTTACCGATTTTTATCTAAATCGCATATTTAACAAAATAAACAGCAATATCGAAAAAAAGAACCCATAACAATTAAAATTTCAAAATTATTACATTAATTTAAAAATTTTGGTAAATTTTTTCGTTTCCTACACAGAAAAAAATAGGTAAGCATTATACGAGGGCGGATCAATAAGTCCGTGACTTTTTGAATGAAACGCGGTTTTTTTGCAAAACAAAAATTTATTTTTCAACATAATCTCCTTTTAACTCAATACACTTAGTCCAACGTTTCTCCAGTTTTTTTATCCCTCCCAAAAAATAGGATTTTTCGAGGTCCTTAAAATAGAAATTTGTTTGGGCAATAATTTCATCGTTGGAGCTAAATCTCTTTCCATCGAGCCATTTCTTTAGGTTTGGAAATAGGAAGTAGTCACTAGGGGCTAAATCTGGAGAATATGGCGGATGAGGTACCAATTCGTAGCCCGATTCATAGAGTTGTGCCATTGAGACTGCACACGTTTTACGTTTACGTTTATGGTCAATTGAAAGCAAACGCTGCACCCATCTTGCAGACAACTTTCTTAAACCCAGCTGATCACTTAAAATCGAAACCACACTGCCATATGAAATGCCTAAGGGATTAACAATCTTTCGGAAAAAATATTGTTTAATGATCACTCGAAATTCACTTGTTTCCATTTTTAGAAAAATTCACGTGGTTGTATGTTTTGAACAGCTGTTAAACGCAAAGTAAATGACGGCACTTGCTCAAAATTTTACAGTAGTCTATTAACAGGTGGTACTTGATGGGAACAGTATTGCATTTCGTATAACTACGAGGGAAGTTTGAAAAGTCACGGACTAATTGATCCGCCTCGTATTCAATAAAATAATGTTGCTAAAAAAGAGTACTAATTCCAATAACATTTGTCATTAACTTAATACAATAGCTCTATTCACAATCTTGTGCAAATGGTCTTACATCGTAGTATTTGCAAAATGGTATTGCATATTGATACTCACCACTTAACAATTGTTAATGGTGAGTATAAATATACTACACCATTTTGCAAATGCTTCGATGCAAGACTATTTGCACAAGATTGTGAATTGGGCTAATATTTATCAATACCGCGCATTTTAAAAATCCTGCAATAAAAAGTGTTTGATAAAAAAGTTATTGAAAAATTGCAAATATTTATAAAAAAATAGCCATTAAATCAAATACATATGTATTTAATTCCATGTGTACATTGACATGCTTTCCAGGGTGTAAGTACTATAAAACAACTTTTATCTCATTAAAAAATAACTTTGATATGGCTCAACTGTAGAGAGCATGCTTTACGTCCGAAGAGCCCGTGTTCGTATCCTAGCCATATCAAATTTTTTTCTTATTTATATATTTTTTAAGTAAATTTTAAATAAACTTTTTTATCAAAATCCTCCCATGTTTTAATAAAAAAGCTTACTTGTAGGACATATATAAGCATAACTGGAGAAGAGTTTGCCGCCTATTCAGTTAAAAAGGAAAACCAAAATTCGACAACAAAAGTATCTTTAAGCCGAAATGTTTTCAGATTCCTCATGTTAGAGGGTGATCGGAAAAAAGAGATACTTACCCAGTTTTAATGGGATCCTCACCACTGTGGCGTTTTGTGTGTATGGTCCCCTTTTCAACTGTGAGATCTTGGATGCGTGAATCATTAATACCTCCAACAGGTTGACCTTTAATTGAATAGAAAATAGTACGATTATATTAATAATATGGAGGAAATATTGGGCAAATTAGCTATAATGTATCGCATTTAAAAATACAAAGGAGTAAGAACAAATATTACTCGTATTACGAGTATTTAAAATTTTAATGCTACAAATTAAGAAAAAAAAATATGTCGATGATAACGGAGCAAAATTTTTTGATCTGTATCTACTAAACTCCTGTTCCAGTTATAAAAATGATGTGTTCTAAGCCCACAAGTGATATCACTCTTATTGTGGCATGTAGTCGCTAATATTCTATAGTAGGTATAAAATTTCATCTTTCACGCTACCTAAATTAAATGGCATCAACCTATCCCTTTAGGACAACACTAAATACTTAGGTATTATCCTCGATAGTAAGTTAATCTGGAGATGTAATCTTCACGCTTTAGTTGGTCAAACCTTTGATACTAGAGACAGTAATCAAACCGATACTATTTTACAGTACATAAGTATGTAAGTCTGGTGGAAATCACTAGAGTCTGCGAACATTCAATCTCGTATAGAGAGAATTTTTCGCATAATGGCAATCATGATAACTAGTGCCCTAAAATCTACACCAACTAAGGCACTTTTTGCTATGTTGTGCTAGTTTCCAGGGGATATATACTGAAAGCTAGCACTACGTCGCAGTTGCGATTAACCCAATGGGCGCTTGGAATCACTAACCACAGGTTTGTGTTAGCATTTTAGAGACCATTGGAATTATTCATGATCTCATAATAGATTGTGGCACTCCAAAGCCCTCCTTCATTCGAGAATTTTGATACTCCTTACAGGAGACGTTTCCCCACCACACGGAGCCCAATATATTTACACGGATGGCTCCAAACGAGGAACACGAGTTAGTGAGAGTGTTTTCATGGTGCAATTCGAGATCAAAATGTCTTCAGACTACCAGAAGAAAGTAGCACCCACAATCAGGAATATCTGACATTAAAAGGTCAATGAATAGGGTGATTGTTCAGGTATCCAAGTTATAATCAATAGTCAACCGACATCTAAGGCCTTCAAGAAACGACTACTCCTACGCGAATGTAAAATCAACATGACGCAATTTTGAAATCATATTAAATTTACAAAAAATAATTTGCCGTTTAAGTGTGTTAGTGTTTGTTTGTTGCTACAAATCACTGTTATGCTTAGTGGTGTGACTTGTTATTGTTTATTCGTATATAGCCGATCAAAAAGCCGACTGCTGCTGGTATAAAATTACCATTGTTTCATATTAATTTTAAACGGAAAATTATTAATCTAACCTTGAATCTCTTTGATTTTAAAATTTTCACTGTTAAAACAACTTAGTTATAAACGTTACATTCCATTTTAAATCAACATGACTATAACTTTAATTTCCAATATGTTTTATGTTAAATAATCATTTAAATCATGTTGAATTAAAATGAGATTAATTTTACATACAACAGTATTTATTTACTGTAAAGTTTGAAGCTGTTGTGGCTGCAATGGTTAGCTCGTGGACTATCACGGAAGTGGCACGGGGTTCAAATCTTGGCTGCGGTAGCCAACTACAACATAAAGTTTTCTGATGTCTATGCTAGACCAAATCACATTAGTAAAATAACTAATAAAATAGCTACATTAAAGTCATGTTGTTTCAACTTGATATAACTTTAATTCAACATAATTCTTCGTGGTGTTTCAATATCAAATTCACGTTGTTTCAACTTGAAATAACTTCGATTCAATATGATTCTTCGTGTTGTTCCAATATCAAATTCACGTTATTTCAACTCGAAATAACTTTGATTCACTTCATTTTGATTCAACTGTACTGGCATATTAAATCAACATGAAATATAGTTATTTCAAAAGGAAAAATGTTCTTTCAAGATTATTGTAAATCATGTTGAATTAACATGAAACACCTATGAAGTAAAATCTCTACCGAAAAATGTTAAATTAACCTGGTTTTCGACGATTTTACATTGAAATTGTTCTGTGTGTACTTGCTCTGCGTCTAACAGCTCTCTTTAATATCACTTTTCTCTTAAACCTAGCTCTTCCCTTTTTACTCCTCTCTATATTTTTTAACCAACTTAAAAAAAAGAGAAAAGTTATCAATTCGTCATGTACTTTTTCTTCGCTATTTATAAACCGATTTCGGATTTTTTTTATTTGAAAGGACGTATTTTCAGATTTGTCCCGTTGAAAAGTGAGCAAGGTCACTCCCATACAAATACACATTCGTTTCCAACTGATTTTACTCAACCGATTCTTATGAAACTTTGCACACACATTAAACCTGAGTTTCAATACCACATCATGATTGAAAACGTGGACAATTCAAACAGCGGTTACGAAAAACTATCATTTACTTTGCAATTGACCCATATATGTATGTCTTATGGCCTATAAATGATTTTAATGTGATTGAGATCATTAAATATTAGATTTTATTTGCATCTGATTAAGTGTATTAAACGGTCGTATTTGTTCTACAAACTTTATAATTGTTACTCCCCAATCATGAACACGGATTTAAAGCGGATTTACTTAATAAAAATTTCAATTTATTGACTTTTTTGTTGGCTAAAGAATTTGTCATTATGACAGGGTCAAAACTGTTAGAATAAAATGAAATAAATATCAATATTTATTTAGGACGATATTACAAAAATATAAATATAACATCCTGGGGTCATATTTTGTTTGTAGTTGCAATCTTATTAACTTTTTATTGGATTGAAAACCATAGACAAACAAAATGTACACACCTTCATTAAATAAAAAACAGTGTCTTTTTAAAAAATGTTCTCGTATCAACCTTAAGTATATTTAAATAAAGGTAGAAATATAAATTAACTTTATAAAAATTCAAAATCCATCAAATTATTTATTCACCTTTTTTTAACACAAGGCATAGTGCACAGTGGTTTAAAAACTGTTTATTTTGAAAATAGTTTGGTAGCTCGTGAACCATTCAAGATATCTTAATAAAATTTCGCACAGGCATAGTTAAAGTGTTTTTGAATTCTGATGCGAGAGTATGGCTTCCTAACGTAAAGGAGGATTCATTGGCTACCTCGGATGTTAAATTTCATCACCGATTTTATACAAAAATTATGCCACAAGACTGCAAACAAAAAATCAATTTTTAACATCGGTTTTCCAATGACAGAGTTATGCGTGGAGAGGGGAGCAAATTTCCCCACCGAATTTCGAAAAAAAATTGTGGGACCAAAGTGCAAGCAAAACCTTTCAAACAAAAAAAGAATTTTGAAAATTGGTTGACAAATGACAGAATTATGCATGGGGGAGCAAATTTCCCCCTCCGATTTTCGAGAAAAATAAGGAACCAAGCTGCAGGCCAACCCTTTCAGACAAGAAAAAGAATTTTAAAAATTGGTTCACAAATGTCACAGTTATGCGTTGCATTATTGATTTTTGGAAAACGAGAAATTAACTCCGATTCGATTTACAGAACAGTGCCGAATATCTCTGTCCGCTCAAATTTTATGATTTCACGGTATATAACACAAGTATACAAGTTTTTTTTTGGACCTTGTCTTGATTTAATATTTTTCACTGTTAAAATAACTTTGTAAGTAGGGTTTTGTCCCGGAATTTCCCGTCCCGGGAATTTCCGGGCAAATCGCTTATTTTCGTTTCCGCTTTCCCGGGAGATTTATCTTGGAATTCCCGGGATTAAAAATCAATTTATATACATAAAAAAGTACTGATTTTGGCACCCAAAAAATCTTCTTTTTCTTTAAATTATTATCGTTCATCATGAAATAATATCTACTTATGTAAGGGGAAAGATGCCAACGAAGGCTGAAAGTGTATATTAAATTATTTTGGATTGAAAAACGAAGAGAAAGAAGTTATCTCTTTAATTAATTATTTAAAAGAATAATTTTTTTTTAGTAAAAGCAAAAGCAGTGCACCAAAATGCACCGTAATTAGATATGCCGAAGATCTTTATGCACGTTTTTTTTTATGCATTTAGAGACGAAGAAAATAGGAAAATTTATATTACTTCAGATGACATTGATGTTTTAAAAAAGAAGACTTTGGAGGAAACTTTATTTATACCTCCATCGAGGGCGAAGGCTTTTCTCAACAGCTGAAATTGTGTTACTTAAATAAGAAACCGATTGTGAGATGAAGCAATTAATACATTGACTGTTTTAGAATGCCATTTGCAACAAAGAATATAGAACATATTTTCTAACGGCAGGAATTTTTATTTAATTTACTTTGAATCTTCTTGCTTTTCTGATTAGTTTAATGTTTAATGCTTTATACACTGTTTGTTTGTGAAATACGTTTAAAATAAAGCTCAGTTTAAAACAAAGAATGATTGAATGATTAATTTCGCTTACATAAAGATCAATGGATACCGGAAATTAAAATTTTTTGTTAAATATTTTAGTACGTTCTTCAATTCTCGGGAATTGCCGGAATTCCAGGAATTTCTTTTCTATTTCCCGTTCTCCCGGGAAACAAAAAAGTCCGGGAATAAAAAAACACTGATTGTTAGCAACGTTAAATTTAATTTTAAATCAACATGACTATAAATTTAGCTTAAAATAAGGCCCCTATTATGATTCACAACTCAACTAGGTTGAGTTGTCAATGCTACGACCCAACTCAACCATTTTTTTGTATTATGATTGACAACTAATTTTAGTTGTCTTCGAAAATAAGTTCGAAAAAAGGTTCTTATCTATACTCTCTGTTTTTTGAAACCATAGTAGCCATCACAAAATATTGTAAATATTTTTAGTTTTGGCCTTACTATTTTTAATTGAGATTTTATGTTTTATGGATATGGCAACAATATGGGTTGACAAATGGGATAGATTGGCGCCTAAAAGTACCATTTTAATTAAAAGTAACACAATAGTCGAAATAAAAACCAAAACACAACTGATAAAAAACTGAGACAACTACTTTGATGAAGTTGTATTCCATAATACGAATTTGACAACTACGACTCAACTATCAATTTAGTTGTGAATCATAATAGTGGCCTAAATTTCATGTTAAATCATTAATTAAATCATGTTGAATTAAAATGAAATTTCTGTTACCTATAATGGTATTTATTTACTATATATCTGAAGTAAAGTATAAAGCTGTTGTGGATGCAATATTTTGCGCGTTGACTACCAAGCAAAAGGCCCGAGTTCATTTTCTGATGCCTATGCAAATATACATTACGTAAGTAAAATCTATACGCCAATATAAAAATTTTCAAAAAATATTTCATGTACAGACACGCCCCTTTTACAGTTTTATTACTGTAAAATGGGCGTGTCTGTACATGAAATATGTTTTGAAAATTTTTATGTTGGCGTAAACAGTAATCGATGTAGAAGACAAAACACCAACTTTTGGAATTTTTGTCTGTCTGTCCGAACACGCATCACGCAAAAACCACAGAACGGATTTTCATGAAATTTGGTATGGAGGTACTTTAGAGTCCTAGTTCAAACTTAGGATACTTTTTCCCGCTATAAAATATCTCATTTCGAAGTTAAAATAGAAAACTGCTAAAAAAATTTAGCTGTAAATTATAAAGATTTTTTAACGTTGGTGTAGCACTGTTTATTTTGTATAACGGGAAATTTAAACCTTATCTAGAGAACTTAATATTATATTCTACGGACGTCTTATAGTCATAAGGCGAACTGTATGCGCGCGAAGCGGTCAGGCACATCTAGTAATTATTAAAATAACTATAGCTATATATTAAATTCGTGTTATTTCAACTTGAAATAACTTTGATTCAACATGATTCTTCGCGTTGTTTGACTATCAATTTCACGTTGCTTTAACTTGAAATAACTTTGATTCAACATGATTCTTCGTACTATTTCAGTATCAACTTCATTTTGATTTAAGTGCACTGGAATGTTAAATCAACATGAAATATAGTTATTCAAAAGAAAAATATTTTTTAAAGATTATTGTAAAATCTTGTTGAATTAACATGAAACACCTACGAAACAAAATCACTACCGAAAAATGTTAAATTAAACTTTTTTACTATGAATTTTTTCTGTGTGTTCTATTCAGTTGATAAAAGATGCGATATTCGATAACAATATTATTGTATTTTAATCTGCTCAGTAGTTTCAGAGATATCGAGAAACTGGTACCAAAAAATATATAAAAATTTTAAAAAATTCATAAAAAATAAAAAACAAAAAAGTCCCTTATTTTTCAATCAGCATATACGAGTAAGTAAATATTTTCCAAACAAAAGGAGTCATATTTCATTAAAATCGATTGACAAGTTTTGATTTTATTCACAATTAAGTAAGGAAACTCAAGTGATAAAAATCACGATGTTTATTAATTAACTTCCCTCACTTAATTGTGAATAAAAATAATTAAAAATTGTTGCTCGATTTGAATGATTTAATTGTGAATAAAATAAAAACCTCATAACTATATCTGTGTGAAATGGTATTAAGATATCTTCTGCGATTCAGAAGGTACGGAATTATTTCCAAAATACAAAGTCTTCAAACCACTGTGAAAGGTGTGCTAGAGTTAGTTTTTCGTTTTTGTTTATCCATTCTAATGGCCAAAATTTGAGTTTTTTAAATCATCATTCATTTTTTTTTTTTAGTTTTGGTTTGCATATCAATTTCTATGCATCAAATAAATCAACCAAATGCTCATCATTTATTCTCTTCATTTCATTTTTTTACACATGACAAGGTTTTATAAATTTTTGGCAAAAATACCCTCAAGTATATAAATTATATGTGTAGGGGGTTTAATATTACAATTTGATAAATAGTAGTTAGTTTCAAATAGGATTTTAATCTAATATTAATTAAAATATAAGCAGGAGTAAACATACTTTTTTTTATTGCGGTTAAATAATAAGCATGCTGTGCCGGATACGATAGTGCAGTATTATCGTTTAACATAAATAAAACTAATTATGAAATTATTTAATTACGCAGTTTCCCTAATAGTTAACAAATGGTAATAGAGAATTTAGGCCAAATTATCATTAAGGAAACCGATAGGATAATATGTATTATTTATGATTTAAAGAGTGAAATAAAATACAGTACATATTATAAGCACTTTACATTTTAATTGTTCATAATAATTTTTTTTAAAGGGAAGTAACACAATCAGGCAATTATTGCCTACCAGTTAATTAATCAATGTGTTGCCTTCCTTGGGAAAGGGGTAGTGTAGTGGGAGAGAGTTATAAAGCTCAATTCATTTACAACTCTGCTATTGCGCGGTTTTTTGTTTTTGTTAAATTTTTGTAGAGCAGTGCTGCATCTCTTCTGGTATCAAGCAGAGGCATTAATTTGTTTAAGTTGTGTGTAGCCACTTATTAGTTCTTTTACTTCACCGACAATTCTGCTACAATACGCGCGAAGGAGGGTGTTGTGATGTGCTTTAGGATATAACAGTATTAATCACAGATTAAAGTGGATTTGTTTTATGTTATTTTGTGTTATGTTTTCTCATTTAGTTTTGAATTGTCGCTACCAATATTTGTGGCCGGCCAGTATTCGTTTTCAAAAAAAAAAAATAATAATAATAATAAAAATGTTATCCCCCACCATAGAAAACATTTATATGCTGCATATAATATGCACAACGTGCCATACGGAACTTCGTTCCAATAAACTTTTTTTATTGCTTCAAACCCCCTATTCACAAAAATGAAGTTTATTTGTTGGAATCTCTTAAATAAAAACTTACCATCTGCCGAATGGCTTGATGCCTTTCGCATACTTGTTAAACGATAAAAAGGCGGTGTCTCGGTACGTTCAATTAAACAGTTAAGCGTTTCAACGGTTTGCAGTTCAGCCATTAATTCATCAAGTAAACGATCTGGACAGGTACGAGCCAAATAAAGAGCAACTCGTTTTGCCTTAAATAAATGAAGAAAAAAGAGGAAAAAGGGAAAAAGGAAAAAAATTAAAAATAAATAACAAATTGGATAATAAAAATCTCCAGCGAATGCAAATAAGAAGAAAGCAAACAATATTTAAATGGAAAAAAGATAGTTACTTACATATGGTAATAATTCATTGGGTGCCATGCCGCTCATTATGACCAAATAACGTAAAATCACCTTTAAGTTGTTGGGCCAAAATTGACACAGAGTTCCCCATAACTCTTCAATATCACGTGGATGCGTATCGGAAAACTTAAAATGAAAATTTTTCGATTTCAAATTATAATCAGGCCTGCCGCCTTATTCCGTAACTCGCTAAAGCTAAAGCTAAATCTCGATCGCTAAAATGCTAAACAAATACAAAATTAAACATTTTTGGCGATGACGTAAAACACTAAAATTTCGGAGGATTAAATTTTTAAGACATTGCCTAATTTAGCAATTCACGTTTCAAAATTGTATTTATAGTCAAAAATTGATAAATCGACTTTATAGATTTTTAGCGATAGAGCTTTAGCTTTAGCGAGTTACAGAATAAGGGGGTTGTTCTGAATTCCATTCGGAACAAAAATGTTGAGAGTTGTCATAGCATTGTTGTTGTAAATATTAACTTGTAACAACAATGCTTTGATAATTCCAAACATTTTTCATTCCGCATGGAATACCGAAGAGGTCTGAATGTATTTTTATTAATTAGAATAACGGCATAGAAGTAGCTTACCTTGGCTGTTATATAAAACAAATTATTTAATATCATTTCAGTAGCTTCCGTGGAACCAGTGCCTTCTCTTCGACCACGTGTGCCAGAGTCGGGGAAATACTAAATCAATAAATAAATAAAAAAACATTGATAAAATGTTTGAAATTACACTATGTGAGAAAATCGAAAAAGTTAGAGACATTTTTTGAGGGGCCTACTGTAAGTTGTAGGCTTAAGTAGATAATTTTGCAATTGTTAGAAATTCGATTACATCCTCAAAATCGAGAGTTATCGATAAAAACCATTTTCGAGACTTAACTAACGGACTAAAATAATTTTCACTGCGTTATTTCTGCGCCGATTTCAATTGTTTGAATGTTGCCACAGAAAAAATTATTTTCAATTAATCATCATCAAAAATTAAAACTAGTTTTATATTCAAAATTTTTTATTTGTTGACCTTTTTCTTTTGTTTGCATTTAAAAACTCGGGCTTTTAAGGTCATATATTTGAAATAAAACAAATACTATTTTCTATTTCTTTTTATCATCCGACGTTTCGTTGGACAATCCCAACTTCATCAGGGAAAATATTTTTATTTAATCTGGTAACACAGAAAATAAATACATAAATAAGTGTGTATGTTGGACAGAAAATAAATAAATAAACATATATGTAACATTATACAATTTATGGTGACTTTTTTTTAAGAAGCAATCATTTACTTACATATTTTTCTTTAATTCTATTGTTTATAATGCATTTTGCATAACGTAAAAACAAACGTCAAACACAGAATTAATACACAATACTCAAAGTGCATAACTGGTTCTTAAACTTAGTATCACAGAATAAAATATTAAAAATTAAAATAAAGCTATCGAATAATTCGCATTAGTGTTGTCCTTGTCCTCTTTTTTGTTTATTAATTTCGTAATTGAATAAATTATTCATGTGATCAAAAACAAAAATTTTCTAAAAAATTTTAATAAATTTAGTAAAGTGGGACTTCGACTCGCACACGAAGGGTTCCGTATTTATACCTTCCTTATACATTCATATTGTCAAAGAAAATGCCAAAAGCTTAATCTACCATTTTGAAAGTTTGACAGGAGAAGCACAAAACTTGTTTACATGAAAAAATAAATGGACATTTAGTGCAAAATTTTACCGAAAAAATATGTAAATTTGAGGGTCCTTTTTTACTTGTATTGTAAGATTTTGCACTAATTGTCAATATAGTTTTCATTTAACTAAGTTTTATGCTTCTCCAGAAAACCTTTTAAAATGTTAGATAGGACTTTTTACACTTTCTTTTACGATATATTGCTTTTGCTTTTTGGAGATTTTTTAGTTTTGGTAATTTTTCGGTTTTTGGTGATTTTTCAGTTTTTTGGTGATTTTTTAGTTTTGTGATTCTTTTAATTTTTCGCAATTTTTTTAGTTTTGGGGATTTTTTTCCATTTAGCGATTTTTGCCACTTTTTTAGTTTTGGGGATTCTTTTCGTTTTTAGCGATTTTTTTTTATTATTTAGCAATTTTGCTTGTTTTTTGACGATTTTTTTAGTTTTGGCGATTTTTTTTAGTTTTGGCGATTTTTTCGTTTTGGCGATTTTTTTTTGTTTTTGACGATATTTTTAAATTTTACAATTTGTTTGCTTTTGGGGTTTTTTTTTGTTTTGGCGATTTTTTTAGTTTTAGCGATTTTTTTTAGTTTTTTGTGATTGTATTTTTTTTTTTTTGCTGACGATATTTTTAGTTTTGTTTGAGAAGATACAACAAAATTTCGAAATTACACAACCTAATAGAGTACCCTTTAATTTTCAGTTAGTTTGTTATTTTAGCATTCGCAAGACTTTGGCTCTTACGGTTTCCAAGATTACATTAGCTGAAGGAATACCCTTTGATTTTTATTTTGTTTAGCTTTCAGTATTAATTGGTGTAGTCTGTATAATATACTTTGAAGATATAATATAACTTTGAAGATTTTAAGTGTGTATATATAAGTGTCTGTACATACTATAGCTGAGGAGATATAGGTAAATTTCAAAACTACATAACCTGATAGAATACCCTTTAATTTTTATATTGCTTTTTTAGCATTTGCTACTGTTGCTTTTAAAATGCTGCTGTGACCATTTTAATAAATTGTCTTCTACGGTTTCCAAGATATATCTAATTGTCAAAATTATATAGTCAAAATTACATTAGCTGATAGAATACCCTCTATTTTTATTTTGCTTAAATTTCAGTGTTAGTTGATGTAGCCTCCATATTAATACACTAACTTTGAAAATTTCAGGTGTCTATATATAAATGTCTGTACATTATATTAGAATTTCAACATATTTCATTGCACGCCCTTTAATTTTTAACCGTCATATCTTTGTTGTTGTAGCGGCCATAGCGGAACCCCAAAAATTTTGAGTTATTGAAAATTTGAGCTTCAATGATTGAACACAAACTTTTCGTCGTAAGTTTACTTTCAACCAGAAAGTTAATTTTTCTTGTTCGTTGCTTTAGCATGATTTAATAGATTAAAAATAAATGTACATAACTTTTTTTGTGTAAGACCAGTATCCAGTATGTGTTAAAATTGAAGAACGAAAATACTATATTTACTCTCTTCATACAAAATGGCGTGTCCGTAATGCATGCTGTTGATTTTCCACATTAAGAAACTTTGAATTTTTCCAAAAACGGATTAAATTTATAACAGTTTTAGAATATTAAAAATTATAATTTTTTTAATTGCTGTTGTCCGCCCCCACCCCTTGTATCTGCGCCAGCATACTTCTATTAGTTACATTGGTTTAAAAAAACCAAAAATTTACGTTTCGAATGAGAATCACCCACATATAAACGATTTTACGTAAATATGTATTTGCAAAAAAAAAAAAAAACTTTAAAATTTTAAGTGCTGTGTTTTTCTTCCGAAGGGGTTTGTTTGAATTTGGAACGATTTTCCGTCATCCCACGTCAAATTTGGTTGATAAATAGGCCGGTATCGGCTATGTGCCATTTTCAGTGTTCTATTGAATACTCAGTGTTCTAGTGAGTATTCAGTGTTCTATTGAGTATTCAATAGAACACTGAAGATGGCATATAGCCGCAACCGGTCTGTTTATGAACCAAATTTGACGTGGGATGACGGAAAAATAGTTCCAAATTTAAAATTTTAATTTTTTCCGATTTTCTCAACTTTGGCAGCCTTTTGTTGCAATACTTTTTTTAAAACCCTCTTCATTACTCACATAAAAGTTGCATCTTATAGCAGTTAAAACAAGCTCAAAATCCGATAGGAATTGGTTATGTTACAAATTTTTTTAACAAAAAATTAACGTAAAAGAGTGCACGCAATACATTGCCAGTGTATTGTGCAGCTCCTCACAACATAAATAGTAAAAAATATATAACTTTTTAACAGATTTATTTGATGCTTGATACATCAATAGATTACACAGAAAAAAATAAGTTTCGTTTTTGATAACAAAAATCCCGGTATTCAATAATTTTTTTTTCAAATTTCCTGTGATAAAGAATTCCCCTATATTGATAACAAAATTATTTCAAAATAAAAATATATATATATATATATATAAATTAAAAAAATGTTGACATGGCTGGAATACGAACCCGGGCTTTCCGGACGTAAAGCATACACTCTCTAGCCGAGCCATATCCCATTTATTTTTTTATGGGATACAACTTGTTTTAAGTACTTATGTATAAAAAGAAAAGAAATAACCGGCATGGAAAAGAAATACTTAGAACGAAATATTTTATTATGTTAAAGATAAATGTTATTGAAATTCATATTTTTTTTAATAACATGGTTTTATTGAATATAATTCTTGTCTATTTTTTTCTGTGTAGGAGCTTTATTGTCATTAACAGTTTGCAAAGATGTGAATATTAAGAACTAACGGCTCTGTAGTGAGCTAAAACTAAAGAAATCTCATGTGGAAAACTTTAAAAGTCTTGCAACTTTCGCAAGTCTCAACCGATTTCTAAAGTTTTTATATTTTTTAGCTTTGCTAAAAATGGTTAATATATCTCTAAATAAAAATATAATTTAATTGGAAAATTAAATTAAAACCGAACTCAAGCCAAAAAATAATTAAATTTTTTTGAATATAAACCCATACAGTTCGACTAAACTCATAACTTAATTGTAATACTAAAATAATAGTATTTTAAAAACGCGGAAAAATGTATCACTAAATATGCCAAATAAATATTGCATTCGTGCCTGTGTGTACAATATGAAAAATAACAATAAATAAATGAGTAAAAATAATACGTAATTAAAATGTAAGGAAATGATATTCCTTATTTGTGTGCTCAGTCTATGAATGCGAAAGTTAAACAAATTTAACGAACTTATTACTCTGTTAAGTTTCCTTTGCATTGTATATTTCAACGTTTCAATCTGACTTAAATACTTTGATGTTATTATTTCATATGAAATACTTACCATAATATACGAAAGTGGAGTTGCTGGTGGCACCGTTGTTGCTACTAATTCCATATTGTGTAACCATGGTTGCAAACATTGTAGCAACAGTGTACGTACATCTTCTCGTGCCGTTTGAAAACGATGAGTGATTTCTATGTAAATTAACAAAAGGATAAAATAAAAACCAAATTTAAAATAAAATTTTAAAGATCTTTAGCTGCATAAAAGCACAAAAAAAAAAAAAGAAACGAAAAGAATTTGCGTGTTAGCTCCAACACGTGACTGGAGTTTACACCTTAAAACGATTTTCTTTGAATTGCCTATTTGCCGAAATAAACGCGTCTCTTATCGATGCTGAAATCATGCATGTATTTACATTAGAGTGGTCGTAAAAATTTTAATTTGGATTTCAACTCTAATATCCCAAATCGATGGATATTTATAAACAAACTGTCCTAACAAAAACTTCAGGCCAAACATTTGAGATTAATTCGTATCGCACGCCCATCAAAGTCTGAGAAAATGCTCTTTTTCTGCTTTTATGTCCACCAAAGTTTGAGCAAATACATATAATAATGCATTATAAGTGCATTTTTACTACAACACCCTTTACAATTAAAAAGTTGTACCTGCTGAAAAAAAATTTAACGTGCGTCACGTAGCGTGCGTCACAAAGCGTTCACGGCTTTTGATAAAAACGACCAAATTTTTTTGGCTGCAATATTCCTCTTTCTTTTATGAATTAGATTTCGCTAAAAATTACGAAAACACACTTCAACTTTCAAAGTAACTTCCACTTTTTGTATCGTACGTCACGAAATTTAGTGATCAATTATTTCGCAACAATTTGCTGCAAATTATAATGTTTTATGCTCATTCGAAAGTACAATTAAATCCCATTAAACACTATGCATAAGTTGAAGGTATCTCTTGTGAGAGACCAAAAAATTTTTATATTTTAATGTGAGAACGCGTACGAATGTAGCATTCGTAACGCAGGATTTTCCCATATGTACTTTAAGGTGAGTCGATTTGCATAGATGCAAAAATAAAATAATAATAAAACACAATAAAATTGTAGGGGGGGAAATGATTCTAAGAAAAATTTAAAACAACTATGGCCTAGATACCATTGGACCAAAAAGTCTTTCGATGTTACGGAAATTCCAAATATGCTGTGAGTTAGTTTGTATAAAAGCAACCAGTCATTGTCTCAATACTCGATGGCGTATGAGTATCATTATTTAATGTATTAATAAAATATTAAGTATACGCCGGGGTACCTACAAACTGTCTCAATTATTTTTTATAATTTTTTTCTGTAATAAAGGCATCATAGTTTAAAAACCACTGGGGATAGCCCCCAAATTTTTTCGCCAAATGTTAATTGACTAAGACATAACTACCACCATACCAATTTTTATTCTATTCGGCGGGCGTCTGTCTAAATCACTGGATAGTTTTGAACGAATTAGTTCATTTACAGCATATTTTGGAATTTCGCCAAGCTCGAAATCTATTTTAGACCCGTGATTTCTAGGGCAAAGTTGCTTAGAATTTTTGTAGAAAAAAATATCTGCCCTACACTAATGATACACTTCACACATGTATGGTAATTTATTACAAAGTACCCTTGAAAGTATATAAAAAAAAAATTATTAAAATTTTATACAATATTAAAGGCCTATTTATCTTAATCGCGTTACTAATGTGAAATTTATATGGAAAGAAAAAGCAACATTTAAAAAACATATATTTGTGTTTTATGAAAATTCTTCGCCAAACAAACACAGAAAGCGTTGCTTTGCCTATCAAATATTTAAAAATTTGTATGGAAAACAAAACAAAAATGTTAATGGTGCAATTTATGTGTCTGGGATATTTGTTATCCAAATCACATACTAAGCCAGGGGTGACTCAAGTAGAAAGTGAGTTATAGTGACATGGATAAGAGAGTTGTCACGTCAAGTCCTATCATGTCACGCCACGGCATGTCATGTCATTATTGTCCTTGCCACAAAAATACCATGCCATGGTATTTTTGTGGCAAGAAAGCAATTTTTATACCATTGCGTTTCGAAAATCTAATGATGCTGTTCTAAAGGGAACTGTTTTAGTCAAAAAAAAAGAGGTTAGCACCGTCTACATCCGTCTTATTACTGCAGCAAAATGGAAAGTGAGAGTTCATACTTTCAATTTACCTAAAAAATCTACCAACTTTACCCATCGATGAATAAAAAATATATATAACAAATTTTTATTTGTCTTTAAAAAATTAATAAAAAATAAAAAAACAACAAAAATTACTATCTTTCTATGAGAATATAGGTAAATATGTAAGACTCTCCTTTCGACTTCGTTGGGAAGAGTCTTACATATTTCAGGCTGAAGTCCTAGCTATAAGGGAGGCGGGCAGAGTGTTAATTGACACGAGTGTTCAGGGGAGAGTAGGCATCATCGTCGTCAGTCAGGCGGCACTTCTGTCCCTAAGGTCACACACTACTTCTTCTACTTTAGTTGGGCAGTGCAAGGACATGCTATCCAGATTAGTTGGCCAGGCAGACGTCACCCAGCACATAGTAAATTTCTTGGTAATGAACAGGCGGATGAGCTGGCCAGGGCAGGCTCTGCTATGAACGCCTCCACTGCTGAATCGGTAGCCATGCCTGCCGCTTAGCACTATTAGAAACCATATTTTCAAACATTATCGACAGAAAGCTAAAGACAGGTGGCGCAAGTTGAGCACGTGTAAGGTGGCTACGAAGATATGGCCTTGCTACAACGATAAGCGCACAACACAACTAATTAACAGAAACCGTAGGGACATATCGAGGCTCGTCGCAGTAGTGACGGGGCACTCGCTAGCAGGATAGGCCTTTCCTACAATGCGTTCTGACGTGGCTGCCGGCATATCAAAGTAAAGAAGAAACAGTTTTTCACTTTCTTTGCGAGTGCCCGGCCTTGCACCTCTCGAGACACAAATACTTCGGCAGCAATATACTAGACGATCTATCAGAGCTAGCAAAAATTGGCCTAGGTGACCTGATTAGATATCTCAATGCGACGGATTGGATCTAGTACCTACAACCGGATCCGAGATCTCGGTTCCAACCTACAAGGGTTGACACTGACGAGTGGAGTGGTCTGTCAAAACGGAATCTAATTGATTCTACTTGATTGCTTGCGTGCAGTAGGCAGCCACGTATGCCAACCAACCAGATAAATATGTTCCAAACAAAACGAGACATTTTAATGCAATAAAATTCGATTCACAATTTCTGATTTTATTCACAATTATGTGAGCTAAGTCAATTAATAAAAATCAGAATTTTCATACAAGGCTAACATTAGGCAAACACTACGGATATTATAAGTATCTTATATGAGAAGTTTCTTGAAAATATAATTATTATTTTAGTAGTTATGGCAATTTTTTTCATTTAAGGATATATGGGAAGAACCCTAGTCCTTGCGCCGATATCAACCATATTTAGAATTTTTCTAAACCTAGCCAATTTAAATAAATATGCCAAATCGTGTCGCTCTACGATAACACTTACTTTTTGCCACCAAATATATTAAGCGATACTACTGTGTATCTTGTTATATCATGTTAAGTCTTGTCATGGAAAATTTTTTGAAACAGCTTCTTTACTTCTTTTTTATATATCAGTAAAATATAGAAACAGATACTCACATCTGTTCCCCACTGTATATATAATTTCTATTTTTGGTGAAGGGTATAACTAATGATAAAAAAAGAACGCTTGAAATAATATTTTTCGCTTTTGATTTTAATCTACCTATCTAATTTTTATACCGGACTCATTATGTGAAACTCTATTCTTATAAGCAATAAATTCCAATAAACTAAAAAAAGGATAAATAAATAAAAGTACCTAATTTCTTACCTGAAAACATAGACATGGTTAATTCCGGACGCAATTGAGCCAGCTGTTTTGACAGAAATCTTTGTGAACGGCAATATGCACTGCTTAGCAACACGTCCAGTGTGCCAACTTTGTCATCTTCTAAAGAAAGAAAAATAAATCAGAAAAACAAATAAATAATTTTTTTTTAAGAATTAAAAACATTCAAGGACAGCATATGAACAATATAAATAAAACCATTTTACTGGGTTAAGTTTGTAACAATATGCATCAACACGAATTTAATTACCAGACATCCTGAAAACAATATAATCTTTCGTAAAATTGTGTTTTAATATTTCAATAAAAATAAAAAACGATTTCCTTATAGAATTACACACTTCTTCACTCGGAGAAAGGTTCTTCAATACTGAACTGGACCAATGTTTTGAAATTTTATGGAATGAAAAACCGAAAGAGAGCAAACATTTTCCAATAGCTCTGTTACTTTTGAAGTTCTCTTAAATGCATGTCACTGTTAAATAGCAATTTAAGGGTGTTTTTTAATATCCCTTAAAATTTTTAAAATATTAAATTATACATTTAAATTTTAAAGTTTTGTTATTTCATACAATTACGATTGGACGCTATATGGTGCGTATGCGCAATATTTACATCGCAAGCACTTATACGACACATGCAGGGATGGCAAAACTGGTACAAAAACATTGTAAAATTTTTGGTATCAAAAAAATTTATTTTTTTACAATTTTGCCCATAACATCATCAATACTTGGCTCAAGTCTCATTTGACATTTTGGCAAATAAATGCGTACACATAAGAGTTTTTAGAAGTGGAAATTGTTTTTGAAGCCCATCATTGGGATTTTAAAACATATGGACAAAGTCAAAATTTTGATGTACAATAGATCGTATTCGGAAGGGGTCCGGATTCAATTAAATATGGAAATTCGATTTTTGTTATCGCCTATTCATATCTGTGTAGAAACCTTTCAGATAAGTATACATTTGTTACACAGAAAAAAATATTACACGTCTTTTTCTAATTAAATCATTAATTTAAAAAAATCAAAGTTTCAATTAAATAATTTAATTGATACAATTAAATATTTAATTATTAGTATCAACACATGATTTTTTAGTACACATATTCGCTATCATTTGTATGTATACCCTCGAATAGTACACATACATACAAATGATAACCAATGTGTGAAACAACAAGAACTTCAACGAGCTTTTACATATAGCAAAGCATTTAATGCAATGGTGTAATAACAATACAAGGTGGCCGCATAAAGCAAGCAAATACTACAATACAAAAAAAGCTAGGTAATGCTTGTCAAAAAATGCACGTTTTGACGTACGGTATACATAAAACTAGCAGAGCAAAAAATCATCGGCTGCCGCTACATGTACACTTATTATACCATGATGTGTACCATTTATAAATAAAAGCAAAATATGTACTCAGTGAGATTGAGAGTTTAAGAGTAAGTTTGTTTTAACTTTTTGCCGCCTGTTTGCAAACAATGTTTTGGCTCAGTGGTAGGTGCGTTGGATTTCAAAACAGAAGGAGCTTAGTTCAACCCTCAGATGAAATTAAAATAACAAACAGTAAGTAAAAATATAAAATTAATAATTACGAAAACGAAATTAATAAGTAAAAGTATTCAACTCAACATAACGTCGTTAGCCCATTTGGAACACATTTATCCATCATTAGCTCCAATCCAAATCGCAAAATTTTTACCTATTTTTTTAATTATTATGATTAAAAATTTAATTGAAAACTTGAAAATATTTTAATTAAACTTTTAATTATTATTATTAAATATTTAATAAAAATTACTTCAATTAAATTTGGTAAAAAAATTTACTTAATACAGTAGTTTTCCGGTTTAACGAACATTCGATTCTGCGAACATCGCTTTTAACGAACAGTTCAAGATCAATTCGCTCCATTGATTATCTTATATAACGAACAAAAATATTTTTTTTGTGCTCAGTTTAACGAACAAATAAGATTCATAATATTAGTTAAAAAGCTTATTTAAAGAAATTTCTTGTACAAATAACTAAAAACAAAGTGAGTAGAAAAAAGTACCGCTATCTTACAATAAAAAATACAATTCTAGTTATTTATTTATCCATAAACTGGTTATTCTACATAAGTACTGCGTATAACGTACTTTTCAGTTTAACGAACGGGCCTGACAAAGTACTGGTTCGTTAAACCGGAAAACTACTGTATAAGCAATTCGTTTATAGGTGAAAATATAATTAATTTTTTACTTGGAACAACGAATTTTTTAATTAAAAATAATTTTTATTTTTTTCTGTGTATATGACACGTTTGAAAGTGTCATAGTGTCCATGGACTTTATGACATTATTATTATTATTTCTTGGGTCCGGTTACCATGGTGGGAAATAAAGTCAATTAACGTCAACAAAAATGTTGAAATAGCGTCACCAATGCTTAAAGTACGACTATGTCGAATTGAAGAAATAATCGGAAATAAATTAATTGTAGATTTTAAGAAGTTTTACTTTTATTACTAAAAGATTTTCTGTAGCTGGCCTTCGGCCGCGCTTAAGGATTTCTTCCTCCAGGTATGTATATCGAAAAAAGGCTTCACTGAGTAAATACTGTTGCATAGCCGGCCTTCGGCTGGGCTTAACGATTTTCTCCTCTCAGTATATCGAAAAGCGGCTTCGCTGAGTAGAGATTTTTGCATAGCCGGCCTTTGTCAGGGCTTAAGGATTTTCTACCGGCTAAACAGAAAATCTCACGTTAGCGAGGCCACTATTCGATATACCAAGAGGTAAACCCTTAAGCCCGGCCAAAAAGCCGGCTGTGCAAAAATGTTTACACCCTAAAAACTGTCATAATGTCTATGGACATTACGACACTGAACTCGTGGACATTATGACACTTTTGAAAGTGTCGTAATGTCCATGGACGTTATGACACCTTTTGGACATTATGACATGCCACCCTACGTTGGGCCATATGTACATAGATGTACATATGGCCCAACGTAACAAGTATAATTTTGTTATATTTGACAAAATTTTCGTAACTTTTGGTACATTGGCAAAGAACGAAGTAATATTTTTTAAAAAGTATTTGATTGCTTAATTAAGATAAGAATTGCCCGTCTCTGAAAGTATGTTTTTAACATATCAATTCGGTTTGAATAAAACAACAATCATACACTTGAATACGTCATTAAATGAACTTTGTTGTCACATTTCATGCAAAAAAAAAATAAGAAAAAGAAAACTAAAAGAGTTTATCTAGTTTTGTTATTGTTCAATAAATGAATTTGTTGTCTTGTTATTCTGGTATGTGATGGAAATCGATCGATTTCAAATCACGCGATTTGAAAAAACAAATTCTACTGAAGGATAATTTATTGATGCTTTTTTATTGTTTTCAAGGCTTAGAATACTTGCCTCGTTCTATTTCCATCACATACTAACTAGATTATAGCTGAAATATGGAATAAAAATATTTTTTATATAAATCACATAAATTTACTATTTATTCCAGAAATATTTCAAAATGTGAAGAAAAACGTAAGTAACTTTTTTGAAAGAAAAGCGTAAATTTTTTTATTCTTCCACTGGCTACACTGGTATATATACCCATTTTTTTCGTTTTGGCGATTTTTGTTTGTTTTGGAGACTGTTTCGTTTGAGGGGTTTTCTTCGTTTTGACGATTTTTTTAATTTATTGTTTGAGTTTTTTCGTTTAAGCGCTTTTTTTAGTTTTGACGATTTTTCATTTTGGCTATTTTTTTAATTTTGGGTTTATAGTTTTTTCGTTTTTTAAGAAATTTATTATTTGACATATTGTCATAATTTTATTTTAAATTAAATTTATTTTCTGGTGTTTGTACATCAGATAAAGAAGGGTTTGTTGTAACTGTTCAAAATTCTGTTTGAAGTCTACTGACGATTTGCTAAAGCACCAATGAAATGCATTTAGGCAATGTTTGGCGATTTTTTCGTTTTGGTGTTTTTTTCGTTTAAGCGTTTCTTTTCATTTTTGCAATTTCTTTTCATTTTGAATATTTTTTAATTTTTGAGTTTTATTCTTTTTGCGATTTTTTCTTCGTTTTGCCATTTTTTTTTTTAATTTTGCGATACATACAGCCATGTTACAGAATACCATTCCGATCAGAAGTGGTTTCAATTCCGTAGGTTGCTTCTTCAGAAAACGAAAAACGAAAATATTCTTCGTAATCAAACCACTTTTAAATTTCAAAGTGGAATAGAAAAACACTTTTCTACTGACTTCATTTGCAGTAAATACTAAAAAACGTGCATACTTTTAGGAGGGTCAAATAAATATTTGGTCATGAGCTTTCCATGTTAATAAGAAGCTCAATGTGAGCTTTGCATCTAAAAACAAGAGTAAACAAACGCCTTAAGGTACAAAAACTTTATTATGTATTGTAAAAACGAAATACAAAATAAACGGAATCTAAAGCACCAAAAACGTACTTTTTCGGAATGCCAACTACGAAATCAAAACCAATCCGAACGGAATCTGTGACACGGCTGACAGTTTCGTTTTGGATATTTTTTGTTGTTTTTTTTCGATTGTTTTAGTTTTGGCGTTGTTTTCGTGTTAGTCCTTTTTTTGTTTTAGCGATTTTTTTTCATTTTGGTGATTTTTTTTTTTGATTCTACGATTTTTTCGTTTTGGCGATTTTTTTCATTGTTTGCGATTTTTTAGTTTTGTCGACTTTTTTTTTGATTTGGTGCTTTTTTCGTTAGCACTTTTTTCGTTCTAGGGATGTGTTTCGTTTCGGTTATTTTTATTTTTGGTTTTCTTATCTTTGCCGTTTTTCTTTTTTTTTCGGCTTTTTTCATTTTGGCGATTTTCTCGTTTTGGCGATTTATTTTTGTACTTTTTGGCCTGTTCGTTGCAATACTTGAAGAGGCACCCTTTAATTACATTATGCGACAAATGAAGACTATTGGAAAAACACACGGACTGGACAGTACAGGTTCGATTGTATTACCACGGGGTAGTAAAACCCTATACTCTGCTTGGCGAATTTGGTGACTAATGTTTTTATGGGCCTCCAAAGTTTCTGAAAATCAGTGGGCCCACAAAAAAAAGGTGTCATCAGTTTTTGGCCAATAGCTAATTCAGACCTGGCGATCGCTTAACTATATATGGCAATAATGTAGCCAAGCGTCCACTAAATACACCTTATTAACATTTTATGCCAAAAAAGTTATTTCTTCGTGGACTTTCTTTAAAAAAAATTTAGGAAAAAAATTTTTTTTTTAGTTTTTTCAGAATAACTACAGGGACCCCTTATTTTTTGCTAACAATATTATTTTTTGCTATAAAATATTAGTGTGCAGCAAAAGGTGGTAAGTCATAATGTCCAGTGATATAATGTCCATGTACAAAAATGCAACAATCTTTCCTCAGCGAAGCTACTTTTCGATATACTGAGAGGAGAGAATCCTTAAACTCGGGTGAAGGCCGACTATGCGGTGCGTTTTACTCAGCGAAGTAACTTTCGATATATCAAGGCAATCTCAATAGTCTCAATTGCCCATGAACCTAACGGCACTGTAGTCATGGACATTATGACACTTTCAAAAGCGTCATAATGTCCTGAGAAATATGGAGAGTTGGGAATTAAAGCATAAACGGCAAAACTCCTCTTCTATGTTCATTTTATTCTGATAGGACTATCCGTTTAGAAATGCGTTATAAATTTACCAGAGAAATCGAAAACTCGCAAAAAGTTATTACTTCGAATAAATCGAAAAGTTCGATATTTAACACATATTCGAAAGTGTACCGAAAGTGCCTTTCATCCACCAAAAATCTACAAATCGAAAAGTTCCGAAAAATATCTTCGATAAATCGATATTTAACTCTTGTTCGCAAATGCAACAAAAGCGACTTAAATCTGTCATAATTCTGAAATTTCCCTAAACATATCGAAAATTCGAAAAAAAAACTTGGTACACAAATGAAAAAAAAATCTTTAAACATTTATTTATTTCCCATAAATTCTCTTTAAAAATCAAAAAATTTTTATTTCTCCGAAAATTCGATATTTAAAACACATTCGAAAATTTAGGAAATGTCCCCTATAAGTGCCCCAGAAATCCGAGGTTTCGAAGACACTCCACGAAATTTGAAAATTCTAAAAAAACCGAATTTAAACCGAGAATTGTTAAGTACTTAACTTATAGATTAAATACTTAACTTATTATATAACACTGTACAACAAACTCAAAATTTAACAAGGTTGTAACGACTCTCTGGTCCCCTCTACCAGAAGGGACCAAAAATATATATACGTGTGTCGGCGTTTTGAAAGTTTGGATCTGGCCTTTATTTAACGCCAGATCTAGTGCATCGGCATAGGAAATCTTGCAAGGCTTACTTTTTAGCTATTAGGTGTATTCACTACTTTCATGTAAAACACTACAAGGGAAATTTTCGTTGAACATTTTAACACTCTAATTCTTCGCTGTGTGGGTCTTATTTGTACCTTTCTCGGTTACTATATTGGAAAAAATGGTATATCATGACTGAAATTTTACGTATTTTACAAATAACACTAATTATGAATAATTACGAAATTAACCTTTAAACACATTTCAAGCTTTAAACGATTTCTGGCGTTCAAGTTTAGCTTTGAGCTTTGGTGTATTTTTTGCAGACTTATAGTAAAATATTATGACAAATATTTTTGCAGGATATTCTAGTGTTATTTTTGTTCTGTATAGTGCAATTAGCCTGTTTCTATAGTATATTTGATGAATGATTATGAAAAAACTACATAATCGCAAACTATCTTTGACAATAATTTCTTTTTTTGACCTTTAAAAACATGTCTTTATAACTACATTCGAAGTGTTTAGACTTCAAAGTTGAACAATAAATCAATTGAATTTTAATTTAATATTGACTATTCGTAATTGAAAACAAATAATGATTTGACAAGAAATGAAATACCGCGTCATATTATAAATAACACAATAATAGAATTGCCAATAGTAGTTCACAAAATTTACAAGTGGTGGCAACGAAAAAGGAAACGGAAATAAATACTTAGAAATAAGTAATTCAAGGTCTATCATTATTGAATTTAATACAGTAAACATTGTAATACACAACTTTATAATATTCTACACAGAGTGTGCAAGTATGAGTGCAACAGGTTTTAAAGAGAAATATTTGAAAGATTACACTGGTGTGCAAAGAGAAAATTTTTTTATCCTTTAAATGAAAGCATATGGAATATAAATATTTTAATGAGCAAAAGTTTAAGTTCGTTTTCAGTTTTTTTCTATCACGCAGATATTTCTTTATGGGCCTGACTAATATGACACCCTAAACGGGTTGGTTAAGCTAATATTACTCGAGAACAGCTTCTCCGATTCAGATAAATAAAACACCAGAAGATGTGGAATAAAATCACTATAATTTTTTTATTTTTCCCAACTGTTTCGGAGTTATTTAGAAATTTGCAAAGATTTTATATTTCTATTATTTATCAGAAAGCTACGTATATCAGGAATAAAATAAGACATAAACCATTGAAATCGATGGACAAATGTCGATTTTATTCATAATTATCTGGGCTCGGATAAAAAATTAATATATTTGGAGTTATAAAAATTTTTTTTAATGCACATTTCTCAATTTTTAAAAGCACATTATGGATGGCAACCGAGCTTCAATTGGGTTGCCAGTTGCTAAAAATGATACTACGGATGGCAACTGAGAGCTGTCAATTTCGAACCCGAAAATAAGTTATAATTTAAAAACAAAAATTGCACATACCTTGATTACACAAAGTAAACGAAGATAGTAATTTCAACCTCTCGATTACAAAAAAGATAATTCGTCAACATAAAACAACTATCGCCTGGAAGACACTTAGGCGATACTTAAACGATACTTAGGCGACACTTTTCAAGAACTTAGCCGAGATACCTTCATTTTGCAAGGGCATTAGCCAAGACACAAACTTGGTCAAAGGATTCCCAAAAACTTGGACGAAAACCTCCCCAACCAAAATGCCATAAGTTCCCTGGATTCCAAAAAACTAAGACAAAAAGTTCTCCAAAACACCAGAAGTTCCCCGGATGCCCAAAAACTAGAAAAAATTTCCCCAAAATCCCAGAACTTACCCGAAAAACAACGTCGACTTCGAAAATCGCAAAAATACCAAAGCGGCAACACTGAGTTTTTAAGAAGTTCAACCTTCCCGAAGGCCTATTACCTTCGTTTTTAATTGTTCTTAACCGTATAAAACAAACCAAAACAGGCCAACAACAAAATATTTTCTGAGGCAGAAGAAAGTTTTCTTGTAAGAAAACTAAAAGCTAACTACTTCCGGAGTGCTCCAATACTTGCCTATATGGCTAAAAGTGGTTTTAGTAAGAAAGCAATCTCATCAACAAGCTGTATAATGGATAAAACGCAAGGCCTACAAAGTAAGATCATGGCTGCTACATAATATGCTTCATATCATGGAAGCACTGGCGCACACTCATAGTCATAAACAAAGTATACTTTAGGAATTTAAAACTAGTATTGTCATACAAATTACTGGTTTTAAACTCTAAAAGTATACTTTTTCTGACTATGAGTATGTGCCACTATCATCAATTTATGGAATTCTGTAAAAAAAGCAACCAGGAGCACGGTTTTGGTGATTGTACATTGAGATATTTTTTCATAAAATATTTTAAGTTATTTAAGTCATCGGGAGAGTATCGCTCCATGGCTTGTTCACTTGTATTCTACATCTGTCTAGTTTACAAATGTCAAAACAGATTTGACATCTTCTGGCCCACCTTGTATTAGCATTATTAAATCAAAAATATTTTTTCAGCATGAAAAATTATACTTGAGCTTGTAACTTGACAACACCTAAAATATCTTGACAATCCAGCTCAATCAAACCCTTCTGGCAAGCCTACAACCAGCATAGAATATATTTATATGCTGCATATCATTTACACAACATGCTATAAGGAACTTCTCTTCAAAAAAAATTTAAGCTAATTTTACTCCGCATCGCATCTTCTGCTGTTTTATTTATCTGAATCAACCAAACCGTTCTCAAGTTATGATGAAATATATTCAGCGTGACCGCTCTATTACGAGTGTCATATTAGTTATGCCCATAAAAAAGATGTACGTGACAGAAAAAACTGAAAACGATTTTGAATTTAGCGCGTTAAAATCTTTACATTCCGCGTGTTTTCATTTAAATGGCATTTTCACTGTAGATCAGTGTTATTGTTTTAAATTTTTTATTCATACAGGGTGTGTAATTGTATGCAAGGAAGCGAACGGGAGAGATGTGAGAGGTGAGTTATGCAATTATTTGTTTACAAATTGTGGCAAAGAAATTTAAAGAACACTTTCTTGTAAGAATTCTTACAGCTGTCGAGCTGCTTTTTTTAGGATTGCCAACAATTTACTGCACAAATGGTAACAAATTAAAAATTTGCGTTAATTTTGGGACACCTTATATATATATATATATATATATATATATATATATATATATATATATATATATATATATATATATATATATATATATATATATATATATATATATATATATATATATATATATATATATATATATATATATATATATATATATATATATATATATATATATATATATATATATATATATATATATATATATATATATATATATATATATATGTGTGTGCGCGTGTGTGTGTGTGTGTGTGTGTGTGTGTGTGCGTGTGTGTGTGTGTGTGCGTGTTTGTGTGTGGGTATGACTGCTTGGTTGTGCCATTTCCCTGCAGGCAAAGTAACTGGTATGTAGCTGGGACTATACTAGTTGATTTTTACTTCTTCCTATTTGCCTATCTATCCTTTTTTCATATATCGAACTATCGATTTTAACATTAGGTTGCCATAGGAGACCAACTAGTTCATTTGTATACAGTTATATCCCAGTTGGAGGCCTAGTTATTGTAAACTAGTGCGCTTACTAGTTTTTTTTATTAAGAGTTTGGTAACTCTTAAAAAAAACTTTGGCTCAACCGGGGTACGAACACACATTTCTCATACTTTAAGGCAAGTACTCTACCCACTGAGCCACATTCTACTTATTTTTTTAGTAGGTAAAAATATGTTTTATATAAAATAGTATACCTGAAAATTGTGTCCCTTTTTGACTAGTATCGTTACTAGTCTCGATACAACTAGTAATATGATTGTCCTTTTTTGACTAGTATCGTTACTAGTCTCGATACAACTAGTAATATGATTGTTCTTTTTTGACCAGTAACGTTACTAGTCTTGTTACAACTAGTAATATGACTGTCGTTTTTGACGAGTGTCATTACAACTAGTAATATGACTGTCCCAAAGCGTTACTAGTTGTAACATTAGCTGCTGGGTTATTTTCCTGCTAACTGGATGCACACACACATACATACAGTGACACATAAATACTGCTGTGGTATTGTATAGTAAAATTCATTCATGATGAATTAAAATTTTATGAATGAAAATAAGTCACAACAAATATATGTTTGTTTCCTTTTTATTATTTATTAACCCAACATGCGCAAAAGGAAAATTTTAAGAGACCAACTTATTCTGTTGTATGTTGTATTTTTTCTTCGGTTCTAAATGTAAGAGAGTTATCCTGTTGAATATTATTTGTCATATAATAAGACACAAATGGAAACTGAAATTTAATTTTTTTGCTAGAAAATTATCCTTAAAAGTAACATTAACTTGTAGAATTCTTTTAGTCTTTGGCGCGATTTCCGGTTGTTAACATATACAAGAAAGAAAAAAATAACAAATAAGTTTTAAATTAAATTTTAAAGGAAAATTGATTCCACTTGAAGAATATACTTATAAAAAGATGATTTATAAAATTCGTTTTATGACAAACAACGTTTTTATAAAATAAATTCTATTAAAAAATAAAAGGCATATCACACTACTATGGTGAACAATTTTTAGCCGTTTATGGCCTTAAAGGCTGGCTGTAACTCAAACAACAAAAAAATTAAATTAAACGAAATTTTTAAAAGTGAAAAGAAAATAATCATTAAAAATATACAATTAAAAAAAAGAGTTAAAGAAAAGAAGTTATAAAATTGTGTACATATTTTTAAAAAATACGAAGAATTTTTCAATTAAATTAATGAAAATGTTTTGAATAATAATAATTATAATAAAACCATGTAAAAACATACACTTTACTCACTAATTAAAATGAAATTGTAAATTATAATTAATATGTGCAAAAAATACCACAATTCAAGCGGCTTTAAAATTGATTCAAGGAACAATTTTTTTTTTAATTCTATGCAGTGCTGTTCAAAATGTTTGTAACAAAAATAATCATCTATTCATATTTTTCCAAAAGAATTTTTGAGTTTTTAATTTAAATAAATTTTTTATATTGAGTAACTCCATGTCAAATTGAAAGCAATTATGATCGACCCTTTCCGATTTTAATGAAATTCAAAATAGATAGTCTATGTCAAAAGAGCTTTGAAGCACAAAATTTTGTAGACACTAGACCATTTGGTTTCCGAAATATGACGTCATGAAAATTGAACAAATCGCAGGTTAAAAAAATAAGGCTTTTAATTTTTTCCACGAGGTCTTGAGTTTAAAAGCCTATATCTCAACAAAAAAATTATAATTTTTTAAATCTTACAATAATATATGTATGCTAGTTATGAAATTCTTGTGTATACTTTGAAATGTTTCAAGATGGTGCCGCACAGTGTTGTGAGAGTGGCGATAAAATTGTTAAATTAAAAGAATGAAAATAAAACAACGAATGAATGATTTTTTTTTAAGAAAACATCATAAGCAAGACGATTGTAAAATATTTTTAACATATCCCCCTAGTATATTAGAAGATACAGCTCTTTAAAAACAAGATTTATGAATAATATATTTTTTTCTTTTAAACTAAATTTTATAAATAAAGGCGTTTTTGGAAGGCCTACACAGAAAAAAACTAAATTAAATTTTCGGTAAAGAAATTCAACGAATTAGTAAATATTTTATCTAGAAACGGACCTACAAACAAATTTGTAAATATAGACAAAAAATGTCCCAACAATTTCATTGAAAAAAATACCAAATTCGTTTCAGTAAAGAAATTGTCCAAATCCATAAAACAATGCGCCTAAAATAATTCACAAATTCTAAACAAAATAATTTACTGAATCAAACAAACATTTTTACTGGACTTTCTTTAAAATATCACACAATATTCTTGTCTAAATTTATGAAATAATTTGTGTAAAAATACTTATAAATTCTAAACAAAATTGTTTACTGAATCAAACAAAAATATTTGCTTGATTTTTTTGTAATATATAAAGCAATCCTTTTGTGTGAGTCAGTAAAATCTTTTTTTGAAACTATTTTAAAATTTAAAATAATAAATTTTTAATAATAAATGAAATTTTATTTTAGACATACTTTTCTTTGAAAATTTTTTGGTGATAATTTTTTTCTGTGTACATAATAAAATCGGGACAATAATATAATATTATTTTAATGGGATTTTATAAATCTATATATGATCTGTACAAATATGCAAAATTTTGACATTAGCTTTTGCCGTATTTAATAAATTCGCTATATAGTGCGACCAGAAGAAGAAATAAAGATTATTTTATAAGTGTCATTTTTGATAGTCCAGAACTTCTTTGCACCAAATGCATTGGCGTAGCTAGAAATTTTTTCGAGGGTGGGGGTTGAAATTTTTAATCCGGTTATGGATTTTCCTAACTAACAATACCATTAAATAATCGATAGCTTTTAAAAACACTGCTTTACAAACTTTTACTTTTTGAAGTTTTTAATTTTCTAAAGCATTATTATAAAGCATTAGAATAATTATGATGTGCTAAACACAAAAAAGGAATAACAAATATCATTTCGGCCATTGTGCATAATATAACGGTTGTTAAAGCGGCATTCACAATCAAAGGCTGGCTTGAAAGGATACTAAATTACGTATCGAATAGTGGCTCTGATCGATCTGATCCGTTTTTGTTCCCAATGTTTCGTCGGCTTTGTTCCTTCGTCTTTAGAAGAATCTTATAATCGATTTTGGATGGTGCTTTAAAGAGAAGTAAATATAATCACATACATCAAAAAACACAAATGTTCCGTTATATGAACAATGGCTGAAGTGAACTTTTTTCAGTGTATAGCATATCTTCCTAATTACGCTAAAAAATTCATTAGCAAATTTAAACCTTTTCGTTGTAAATTGACAACCTGTTTGAATGATTTTGTGTATTTTAGATATAATTATATTTCAATTATTTTTTACATATTTTTTTTATGTAGGTATTCTTCAAAACAAAATTCTCAACATACACGGAAGAACAGAACAACGTTGTTTTTGGACATTTTTCGCTGGTTCCTTAGAATAATTATCCTCTCTAGTTCTTTCTGAATATCAGGTTACGGACTTTTGTGCAATAAAATCGCTTGGACTCAAGTAGAGAAGTGCAAAATTGAAATTGATGACCACTCGTCGCGAAAATTTTGACTTGTCGCGAAATTAGACTTGACTAACTTCATTATGAAAAATATGTGTCATGAAGCAAAAAATCGTATCCAAACAAGCATGCGTTATCTTAAAAGTAATTCAATAAAGTTTGGAACGATTTTCCGTCATCCCACGTCAAATTTGGTTTGTAAACAGACCGGTTTCGGCTATGTGCCATCTTCAGTGTTCTATTGAATTTTTAGTATTCAATAGAACACTGAAGATGGCACATAGCCAAAACCAGTCTGTTTACAAACCAAATTTGACGTGGGAACACGGAAAATCGTTCCAAACTCAAAAAAACCCCGTCGGAAGAAAAACACAACACTTAATTCAATAAAATTCAAAGCATTTCATATACATACATCGAAGCAGATAGTATTATTTACTCAATACTAAAGAAATATTACGTTTTAAAATAAAAGAACTATGCATTTAGTATAATATTTAGAAATTGTGGATTCCGATTTTCTTGCGGTTAAGGGTCGTTATAAACTCTTGGATATCATATCGATGGTCATACATTGACAACTTGTAACTGAATTTTTATTATTTTTCACAAAACGCATAAAACGTTCCCATTCGTAAAATAAAATAACAGAAATTAGTTGAGAGTATCTACTAAATAAATTTCAGCTATTTTATTTCTATGCTAGTAACGCTTTCAGCATATTTATAACGTAATTTCTTCTACTGAAAAGTTGTAAAAACCAGTTACGTGTTGTCAACTTATGATCATTGATATGAAAGTTTTTTGAAGGTCTAAAACTGTTAAAAATCATGTTGCTGATGGGCTATTGGAATAATTTTATGCACAACTGGGCCCAGTATTAAAATGTTGTATGTACTACTTTTTATATTTTGTTAGAGAAAATATCATCAGAATAATATAAAGACACTCGTACGTTTTTGTTTAGGGTTTTTATGTAATAAACAAAAGTTTGGCAACTAAATTTTTATAAAAATTGTAATGATTTCTGTAAGTAAACATACATTTACGATTTGAATTCTAATATGTATGTTTTTAATCATTTTTATTAAATATTTCAGTAATTCTGGGGGGACTATCTACGCTAATGACCAAATGTCTCCGTTTAGTTGTATGCCACTAAAACTTTGATGCATGTATGTAGACTACGAACCATAAAAGAAATCGTCCACATATTTCCACATTTTTTTGTTTTTGTTTATTGAAGTGTTTTGAGTAGAACCTAGTTTTGAATAAAATACCTTATTATAGTGACTTGGCATTGGGCAATAGGGTGGAGCGTCAGATTTTTTTTTGCGAATTTCAATTTCGAATAGCAAAAAAAGGTTGCATTTTATTTTTAGATACATGGGAAAAATAATGAAACAAAATATTGCGAACTACTTTTAGCCCTCTACCGCAGCAGCAAGATTTTGAATATGAGATCAAATTAGTTAATTTGTGAAACATCATATGATGCAACATTATATATTCTTTATATTACACTCAAAATATCCACTTTTTTATACATACAAGGTCAGATTTCAGACAAACTTAAGATGAAATAATGAAGCAAATTTTCAAACTTCTAAGTCTTTATCATATCTTGTGGAAAAAAACATTTTCTAATATAATTTGAGGTCGCTGAACACGAATATGATATTCATTTATTTTTCTTAATGCGCATTTTCCCGATATTCACGAAAAACAAGCTTTTTCTGGTTATTTTTAGTTTTTTCGCTTATTGGCAAAAATTCCGAGAACGGCTCATCTAAATAAAATAAATTGCACACTGTTGTATAGATAACTCTCTATTCTTTCACTCAATACACAGATTATGCCGATCGTATAAAAAATGTATAGAGTTACAGGCATTAACATTTTAAAAAAGTATATTTTTAGAACTTCTCCCAAAAACTATCATTTTAAATTGCTCCATTAAGATGAAAAAATATACTAAGTATATTTTTTTCGGGTTGTATTTCAAAGATCGCTAGATTCTGATAAAAAAAAAAATAAGGAAGCTATTAGCCCTTAAGCGAAAGCAGATATGTTATTTGTTAGTTATTTATCATACAAAATTAATTTAAATCAGTTCTTATTAAACACATTTTTTTTTGATGGAAAATAATTTTGTATGGGAAATAAAATCAGCTTTTTCACTTAATGGTTTATAACTTTCTTATATTTTATTAGTTCTCTTCGATCTTAAACTTTTTTCATTCAACACAACGTAAAATGAAAAATTATGAAAAAATTAGAAAATTTTTTTTCTATATTAATGAAGCAAATTAATATAAAATTCATATAATTTTTCTAGCTTCCAGCCGTGATAGAGGCCTAAAAGATATGTCGCAAAAAATTAAAAAAATATTTTTTGTATATAATTTAGCTAGATGCAACATTCCGGAGGTATTCGAAATTTATTTGATGACTTTTTTTTTCCTTCATACACCAACGCTCCACTCTATTGGGCAATCGGCAGACATGCTAGTAAGTAGGATAGGCCTTTCCTACAATGCATTCTGCCGTAGTTGCCGGGATCAAAGAAAAGAAGAAACAGTCTTCACTTTCTTTGCGAATGCCCGGCCTTGCACCTCTCGAGACACAAATTCTTTGGCATTAGCATACTAGGCGAATTTTCGGAGCTATCAGGCATAGGTCTGGGTGACTTTATAAGAGGCCTGGGTTCGGACCTACATAGATTGACACTGACGAGCGGAGTGGTCAGATTTTTGGATTTAATTAAATAAATAAATTTACGCATTTTTCTTTTGAAATAATATGAAATAATATGATTCTAGTTTTAAGGTACTGTGGGGATTTTGGGGAATGAAAAATCTAAAATTGGGGATAAGGTATGAAATAAAACTGGGAACCCTGACAGCAAACTATTATATGCATATCATTAACTTTTTTTTTCATTATTTTTAGTAAAAGTTGCTAACCAAAAAAAATTTTTCAATAAAACACAAATATGTCTTAGCGAAATTGATCTAAATAATTATTTTATAACAAAAAATGAATCTGTTGAGATGCAGCGATCAACAAAAATCAACACAATACGAAAAACTACAATTAATTAAAAATTTTCATATAACAAGAAATTATCAAAAGACACACGCTATAAATAATCAACGAAATAAAACAATTATAAGCAAATTATGTGGACTAACAAATCCAAAAGACACACTAGTGACAATAAAAACAGTCAATGCTAAAAAAAAAACTTAACAACGAAAGAAAATGAAAATGAAATATGTAGTTAAAGAAAATGAACAAAATAATACATCAAATAAAATATTTAAAGAAAAATTGCCAACAAAAAGTAAGGGAATACTCTCATTGTTATCATCAATTTAAAGCAAAGCGAAGAGCACATAATCATCACAAGCAACAGCAGCAACAATTACTTCAGTGCTCTAGTCAATTTACTGTTGATGTTAATTTAAGGGCAGATAAACCATAATAATAATAAAGTTAATACCAATAACAACAACAACACAATTACAAACACTCAATTATTGTATCAACAACACTTGTCAATGGCAAACAATAACAACATAATGACGACAACCAGCAACATAATAACATCATGGGGAGCACCCATGATGAGCAGCACATCAGATGTCACAACGAAGTATATGGCCACTACCACTACACCACCAAATTGGTCTAATACATACGAAAGCACAGCCGCTACTGGCAATTTAAATACAACTTCTACAAATAGCCGTAATAACAATTTAATAAATTCCTTAAGGAATTTCAGCACTACAACAAACAATTCCAGCAGCAACAATACGGAGGTGGAAGACAACGATAGTGAAATGTTACGAACTATAGAATATATTGGCACAGTTTTGAGTTTTTATTATGTTCCCATTATTGTGTGCACCGGTTCGATTGGCAACATACTATCGGTGTTTGTCTTTTTCAAAACAAAATTGCGTAAACTTTCGTCAAGTTTTTATTTGGCCGCTTTGGCTGTAAGTGACACTTGTTTTTTGTTGGGTCTTTTTGCCCAGTGGCTAAATTTTATCGATGTTCACATTTACAATCGTGAATATTTTTGCCAGTTCTTTACGTTCTTCAGTAATTTAGCATGTTTCTGTTCAGTTTGGTTTGTGGTGGCCTTTACAGTGGAACGTTTTATAGCGGTCATGTATCCTTTGAGACGTCAAACAATGTGTACCGTGAGAAGAGCTAAAATGGTCTTAATTGGCCTCACAATATTGGGTTGTTTGCATTGTGCACCATTTTGGATATACTCAACACCAGTGTATTCGTCCAAGCTGGAAACTACAATATGTGATATTAAAAGTGAATATAAGGTAATTGAATATTAATTTGATTTATACAGGGTGTTTTTTTTAGAGGTATAGAATTCGAATTGAAATAATACACAAGAAAATCGTTTTAATGTCCATCAATTTGGCTTTATTGGAAGGATAATTTTATGCCATTAATGTTTAAATATGATTTCGGGCATGTGGCCGCCGCGGCTGGCTCGAATAAAGCCAATTCTACAGGTCCGATTTTCAACCACTTTATCGAGCATATGGGGCCGTATGTTGGCAATAACGCCACGAATGTTGGCTTCCAAGTCCCCTAACGTTTCTGGTTTGTTGGCGTAGACGAGCGACTTCACATATCCTCAAAGAAAATAATCCAATGGTGTCAAATCACAAGATCTTGGTGACCAATTGACAGGTCCATTCCGCGAAATTATGCGCTCATCGAATGTTTCCTTCAATAAATCTTGTTGGAACCACAACTCATCCACATTCATGTCATCCAATTCGGGAACAAAATAGTCGGTTATCATGGCTCTATACCGGTCTCCATTAACGGTAACTGACTCTCCAGAATTATTTCGGAAGAAGTATGGCCCAATGACTCCACCAGCCCATAGAGCACACCAAACAGTCAGTTTTTGTGGATGTAATGGCGTCTCAAGGGTCTCATGTAGATTCTCTTCACTCCAAATGCGGCAATTTTGCTTGTTGACGTAGCCATTCAACCAAAAATGAGCATCATCACTGAACAAAATTTTGCGATGAAAATCAGCATCGAGATCAATCTCATTTTCAACCCATACACCAAAATCACGACGCATTGCATGGTCTCGCGGCTTTAATTCATGCACAAGCTGGATCTTGTAAGGTCGCAAGCCAAGATCTTTGCGCAAAATCTTCCATAAAGTTGATGCACAAAGCTCCAATTGCTGTGCACGGTGGCGAATCGATTCATTCGGGTCCTCTTCAACACTTTGCTCTACAGCGGCAATTGTTTCTTCGGTGCGCACTGTTCGACGTCTCTGCGGATGCGTATTATCACATAGAGTAAACGTAGTGCGAAAACGATCCATGGTTAACCGAATTAATTGCTCTGATGGACGATTATGTCGACCATAAAATGGACGGAGCTTGCGGTAAACTTCGCGAACTGAACCATTATTTTCGAAATAAATTTGCACGATTTGCAAGCGTTGTTCTTTTGTCAACCTGTTCATGATGAAATGGCAAATCAAACTAAATATTAATCACTTGACAGCTGACAAAATGGCCGCCAGTTAAAAAAGTGATGCCAACTTAAAGTTCTATACCTCAATAAAAAACACCCAATATATGTACGTTTGTTTGAACATTTTTTGGCAATAAATTTTTCGGTGTGATATGACTTTCTGGCATGAATAATATTACCTGTATTGAATTACATAGTTAATTACAATCAAAATTGGCTGTGGACATGTGTGTCTAACACGTTGCGTTTTTAGTTATATTGTTGCAGGCGCGGATGCAGCTTGAGCTTTGGGGGTAGCAGGTAACTGAAACATACTATTTTGCTCAATTTCTTTTAGAAACTCAATAGAAACATGGCACACTAGATGTGCCCGCCCGCTTCGCGCGCTTAAAGTTCGCTTTATGACTATAAGGTGTCTGTAAAATATAATATAAAGTTCTTTACGTATTTGGCCAATTCACAATCTGTTGTAATGTTTTGTAGATCGTATAAATGTTGTTGGTAATTTCCAAATAGACATTTGTTTAGAAATATGTTTATGTGAAAATTACCAACAACATTTTTACGATGTACAACGCTTACAACAGGGGCCCGTTTCTCAAAATTACAAGTTACAAATCTACAAGTAAAATACACATACAACAACAAAAAAATTTGTAAAAGTGTTGTAGTTTAGTGTGTATTTTACTTGTAGATGTATAACTTGTAAGTTTTGAGAAACAGGCCCCACACTCTAAAACACTTTTGTTGAAAATTACGTCGATAATAGTCGGCAACACTTTACCGATCCTTATCGACCTAAAAATAGACACGCATTATTTTTGAACAAAATGTTTTTACTAAAAAAAAAGCGATTGGCTGCGTGCAGGTTTGAACCGCGACCTCCTGACTGATAGTATGACGTATCTACCATTCAGCCATAGCCGTATTATACTTTATGCTAAATTTTTTCCACTTGGGCTAAATATGTTTAATTTGAAAGGTTTTTTCTTTAATAAAAATAACTACAAAATCGATGTAATTTTAGACAAAGAGAAATTTTCAACACAAATTTAGACAATATAAGATCCTAAATTTGAAGTAATGTTTTAGAGTGCAGGCTGTAAATTGAACAATTGTTTAAAGTTCCCGTTATGCAAAATAAATCGCGGTAAAAAGTACAAAAAGTTTAATCAGGACTCTAAGCCAAATTTCATGAAAATCCATTCAGTGGTTTTTGCATGAAGCGTGTTCGGACAGACAGACAGATAGACAAAAATTCCAAAATTTGGTATTTTGTTCTCTACATCGATTACGGTTTACGCCACCTTTTAAATTTTTATTATATGTATAGATTTTACTCGTTTTGGAAATATCACATTTTCCTTGCTCCTGTATTGTTGATATCATTTTAAAAGTCATGCAGAAATGCGAAAAAAGTATTGCAGACACAAATTATCCAAATAGGTTTGGTTATTTCTGTGGAAAATGTACTATTTTTGTACAACCCGCAAAGCAATTAGCTTGTCTGCGGCAAGCACCCAGGGTCTATGGTGGGAATCGAACTCACGATCTCTGGACTGACAGGCTAGCATCGCTAGCAATCAGCCACAGAGGCAGTCGATATCAAAGAAGAGCTCCAATTAGCAATGCAAATGAAGCTTACTTACATTATGTTTGGTTATTAAGTCGTGCAACCCACAGTGGGACGGAATCAAAATATTTTCAAAATATATTTACACATTTCTAAGTGGATAATCCGATAACTTCACACGGACATAGCAGAGAGTTATTCCTATTTAACCTGAGAAGATGAGCTTCCCACATTGCTCTGGAGCGGAGATGTGAAGTGCCAAAGTGCACACAAATAATTTTCACATTAAAATTGTCGAAAACAAGGTTAATTTAACATTTTCGGTCGTGATCTTCCTACATAGGTGTTTCATGTTAATTCAACATGATTTTACAATAACATTGAAAGATCATTTTGCCTTTTGAAATAACTTTACTTAATGTTGATTTAATATTCCAGTATAGTTAAATCAAAATCAAGTTGATACTGAAATAATACGAAGAATCATGTTGAATCAAAGTTATTTCAACTTGAAACAACATGAATTTAATATTGGAACAATACGAAGAATCATGTTAATTGAAAGTTATTTCAAGTTGAAACAACGGGAAGAGTCATGTTGAAACAAAGTTATTTCCAGTTGAAACAACATGAATTTAATGAAGCCATTTTATTCATTATTTTACTTACGTGATGTCTATTAGCATAAGCATCACAAAATTTTATGTTGTAGTTGGTTGCCCCATCCAAGATTTGAACTAGAACCACTTAATTGGTAGTCCATGCGCTAACCTCTGCAGCCACAATAGCTTCAAATATACTTTATATATAAACTAATTAAAATATCGTCATAAGTAACCGGAATTTCATTTTAATTCAACACGATTTCATTAATGATTGAACATAAAATTTATTTGAAATTCAGGTTTGCAGTGATATGTAAAGTGGATGACAATGTTGTTTTAACAGTAAAAAAAACATTAAATCAAAGAGATTTAAGGTCAGATTAATAATTTTTCGTTTAAAATTAATATGAAACAATGGTAATTTTAAATCAACAGCAGGAAATTTTCGGTAGTAATGCGAAGTTTTTCGGCTATTTACATTTACGCAACACGAATATCAAAATAAATAACAGCAAGTAGCATTCCTACATAGAATTGTAGCTACACAGAAAAAATTAAACCTTATTGGGCCTGATTGTGTAGGCGTTGGCGTAAACGCCTAAGTCGTTTTTTGTAAATAAATAAGAGAAATATTTATTGAAATAAACAAACTATTTATAGAATTTAAAGCAATTTTCAAACAAATGCTTGTCTGAAAAGAAAATTTGAGAAATTTTTTGTGTGTATGAACAAAGGAACAAAAAATTACTTTTCATACGTTAAGAATTTTTCAATGCTTTTAATTTTTTTACGAAATTTTGTGCAGGATCATTACATATAAAGAGGTAGAGCAGAGTAAATGACCATTTAAAAGTGTATCAAATTGATACAAAAAAGTATTAATATCGTTTTTTTTTATATTTGGCATTCTCCTACAGACATCAGTTGAGCGATTTTTGATAAAAATAAGAAAATTATTTTTTCATTGCGTAGGGCAGTTTCACGTAGAATTACCCATAAACAAAAGTTCTACTTCTTGCAAAAATAAAAGATAAATGTCTGCTACCAATGTCACAGACATTTTTCATTTCTTAATTTTTATGACAGATAAAGCTTGATTTTATTGTACTATTTAAATTGGTATGAAATTTTCACATTAACGCAAATATGTACATTTATGATGGTAATTAAGTTTAATGCATAATTTATGCTTTAGGCACGAATATATTGAAATTTGGACACAGTAAAATATAAAGCATTTTCGTATTTAAAGCTTTTGTAGGCATTTAGCTTATAATTTAATTTTTTTTTAAAGACAACTAACACAATCAGGTCATTATTAACTATCAGTTAAATAATTAATGTGCTACCTTCTTTGGGAAATGGATAGTGTAGAGAAAACAGGTGGTGAAGTGGGAGAGAGATAGAAAGCTTAATTCATTTACAACTCTGCTGTTGCGCGTTTTTTGTAGAGCAGTGTTGCAGACCCTCTCGTACAAAAAAATTTTTTTAAAACGGTATGGCCCATATATGTTTTATCAATTATAGTTTTCGCTGCACCAAACCAAAATGTCCATTTTTTTCACCCTGTATAATTCAAAATCTAAATTATTCAAAGTTCTCATTAAGCAACTAATTCTCATTTTGAATAATAAAATTCAGAATTATTTAATTAATTATGAATTTGAATAATAAAATTTATGATTAATCAAATAATCGATTAACAACTGAGTTTTGATTAATTAGAATATTTGAATAATTGATTAATCGCACATCCCTACTATGTATTTACTAGGGTGATCGACTCGGTTTTTCAACCGGTTTTTAAACCGGTTTTTTTCGCCATACGGTTGTCGGTTTTTTCAAAATGTCGATTTTTCGAATGTCGAATACTTTTCGTTCGTATATATTATTAGTTTTTACTATATTAAAACTATATTTACTATATTTACTATATTAAAACGAACTTTTACAGTTGATTTTCCTAAGTATTTTTGTTCAAGAGCATTTACTGAAGCATGTAATTAAGGTGAACTAATTTTATAAGATGGTAGTAGGGGCGAATTAAATTGCCCTTGTGATGTAGAATTTCTATCAATCTTCATATTTTATATGGAGTTCGACATCCATCATACACAAAAAATGCTTGTTGCGTGAATGTCAAGAAATAAACAATAAAAAGAACAAATGTTAATCTGTGCACTAGGCTCCCCCTGTGTGGAGCAAATTTTTTTCGGGTTTTGGTTGTAAATCCTCCTGGAAAGGTCTGTAGTAAAAAAAACGGTGCTGATCACGTAATGGGAGGGCGTGCCGCATTTAAGGGGCACTATAATGCGCAATTAAGAAATTATGGGAAATTTACAGCGATGGAAATTATAGTGTTGTACCACACAAAAATTTTAAAAAAAGAAGTCAGATCCAAACATTAATGAGAAAATAAGGCCAAGTTTCTTTTCAAAAGTTTTGGCAGTTAAAAGTACTGAGATCAAAATGAAGACCAAGTTCTTGATAGGTACAATACCATCTCATTTTTAGGCAACCTGCTATTTGGCAATATTTTTTACATTTCTAATATTGGGAAGAATTATGGGGAAAATGTTTCCAATTTAGCTTAGAAATTAGATGGTACTATACTTATCAAGAACTTGGCCCTCATCTGATCTCAGTACTTTTAATGGCCGACATTTTTGGATAGGAACTTGGCCCTATTTTCAAAGTTATGTTCTTATACGAATAGTATTTACATAAACTGTTAACTCTTTTTTAAACCAAATTAAAATGAAAACCGTAACCGGTTTTTCTAAAATTTCAAATAGTTGAACCCGGTTTCTGGAAAATGTCGAGTAATCGATCACCCTAGTATTTACATTAGAACATAAGCGTATATTTATGCACGTGTTTTATTAATTAGGCAACATAATCAGTAAAATATATTTTTTGAAGTAAAACTTTTACTTTTCATCAACGGCATTCATTCATTATTCGTGCCTCAGTCAATTCATTTACTTTATTATTTGTTTAGGCGGAACCAAAGTGTTTAAATTAGAATTCAATTTTAGGTCATATAAACAATGAAAAAAAAAATAGCGTAAATGCTTCTTATTTATTTGCCTAAAATTATAAAATCATTTTGAATAAAGGTTGATGTTGATTCACTTAAATCTTGTAAGTCTTACGTTTAAGGTACACTCTAAAAAAACACTTTTGTTGAAAATTAGGTCGATAATAGTCGGCAACACTATACCGATTATTATCGACCTAAAATTACACACGCATTTTTTTGAACAAAATGTTTTTACTAAAAAAAGCGATTGGTTGCGTGCAAGTTTAAACCGCGACCTCCTGACTGATAGTCTGACGTATCTACCATTCAGCCATAGCCGTATTATACTTTATGTTGAATTTTTTCCACTTGGACTAAATAATATGTTTAATTTGAAAGGTTTTTTCTTTAATAAAATAACTACAAAATCGATGTAATTTTAGAAAAGGAGAAATTTTCAACACAAATTAACACAATATATGGTCGTAAATTTGAAGTAATATTTTGGAGTGTATAAGATGTATTCAGCACTTTTAGTAAAACATTTCAATACTTTTTTGGAGAAAATTAAAAAAAATCAAGTCTTTTTAAATTTTTAAATTCAAAATTGTATATTTTCCGACTCAGAAGGAATATTTTCATTAAATTTTATTTAAACAATTTGAGATTTTGTTGTTTAACCAACTAAAGAAAGAATTACACCATCGATTGTTATTTAGATCCGATATGTTGAAAATACTAGACCAAAGTTTTGAAAAATTAAGAAAGTTTAGGTTTCAAATGAGTATACCTCACTATCTATAAAAGATAAGTGCTTAACCAAATTTGTTTTTTATAGAAGCCTACACTCAAAATAAATTATTGATAAATCTAAGCAATTTCATAGGTTACAATTGCGCCAACCCATAAAATACAGTAACAAACCATCCAAACAATTGTACACTGAAAGAATTATGTTCATAAATTCTGTGAATTTCGACATTAATCCAATGAAAAGCTTCATCAAAACTCAACCAACGTCACGCTTCGTTGGATTAATGAAACAAGTTTCGTTAAACTATTTTAATGAAAATTTCATTATATATATGAAATAATTTCACTGGTACATTGCAATAATTTCGCTAAGCTAATGAACATATTTCATTATTTTGGTGAAATTAATTCATCGTTCTAATGAAATTGATTCATTATTTTAATGAAACTATTTCATCATATTTATGAAATCTTGTCATTATTTTAATGATATTCTGTCATTATTGTAATGAAATTATTTCATTATTTTAATGAAATTATTATACTACCTAGTAGCCACATTAGCTTATCTCTTTTATTGACTATTTTAATTTATTAACCGTCCCATGCTACAAATAAGTACGATAGACGCCAATGCACATCAGAGAAACTTGTAATGTTGATTGATGACTGCTGTATAGGCAACATCTTAGCCACTTCAGCCAACAGCACTGTCAAGACAATATATCTAATGAGTGTATAATAATAAGAATGAGTACAACAACAACAACAAACATACATTCTCATAAATCCAATGAAATTTTCTAACGAAACTATGAAAGCTAACGAAGCAATTCCAATGAAATTCTTTCACAATACTCGTGAAATTTCATTAGAATTGTGAAATATTTCATTAGAATTGTGAAAAAAATCTAACGAAATTGTTTCATTGGATTTTTGAAGCGAAACTTTTTCAGTGTAGTTTAGTTGATAGTATTTAAAATTACTAACCGTAAGGTCGCAGGTTCGCTGCCTGCCAAAACTTAAACAGTAAGTGTGTTTGTTAAAAAAAATATAGTTTTTTGTTTGTTTGTAATTTGTTGGTCTTGAACTTAGGCTCTCATGTTTATAAATCGTACGCCTTTACCACCTCAGCTAAGTCATCTTATTAAATAATCATAGTACAAAGTATACATAAACATGTGGTGACTTACTGGACTTCAATACAGTAATTTATGTAAAGTAATTATTTTCGTTGTTATTTTAAATTGATCTTTTAACTATAAAAATTTTGGTAGTTTTAACCAAAAAATTATAAAAAACTAAATTATTACTTTTAGCCATCGAAAATAATTTTAGTTTTTAAACATAGTTTTTTCTAAGTTTATATTTTACAATTTAGTAACATGTAATATTTCGGTCTTGAACTTAGGTTGTCATGTTTATTAACCGGACGCTTTACCATTTCAGCTAAGGCATCTTGTTGAATAACGATAGCACAAAGTAACCATAGACATGAAATGAGTTACAGCTTTAAAAAGTTATATTAACTAATGAAAATTTTTATTTCTTAAAAATTGCAAAAACAATTTACATTAACAGTAGGTTAACTATTTAAATTGGTTAGATTTACCTACAATTTTATTTTGAGTGTATAAGAGCTATAAGAAAGGATAAAAACATATTTTGGAATCGAGCGAGAAACAAAAAATGACAAGCATTGAAAATATTTACTTGCCCGAAGTGTCCTACTTTGGGAGTTCACAGCTCCGCTCCTGAGCAATGTGGGAAGCTCATTTTCTTAGGTGAAATAGGAACACTCCTCTGATATGTCCATTAGAGTGGTCGTAAAAAAACAAAATTTTGGATTTCTTCAAGTCTCATACCCCAAATCGATGGATATTTATAAAAATCTAACCTAAAAATAATTTTGAGGTCAATCAGCTCAAACTTTTTTTGAGTAAATGGTCTTTTTCTGTTTTTTTATGTTTCATAACTTAATAAATATAGTATTTCCAAAAAAATGTTTTCCCAAAATTTTGTTTAGACTTCCAAAAGCTTTGCCTTACCGACTTTTATCTAAATCTTGTATTTAACAAAATACATACAGCAATATCGAAAAAAACCTATAAACATTAAAATTTCAAAATGATTACACTAATCCAAAAATTTCAGTAAACTTTTTCGTTATTTGGGTAGCTGAACTCGAACCTACACCTACCTACAATTTTATTTTGAGTGTATAAGAGCTATAAGGAAGGATTGAAAATATTTACTTGCCCGAAGTGTCCTACTTTGGGAGTTCACAGCTCCGCTCCTGAGCAATGTGGGAAGCTCATCTTCTTAGGTGAAATAAGAACACTCCTCTGATATGTCCATTAGAGTGGTCGTAAAACAACTAAATTTTGGATTTCTTCAAGTCTCATACCCCAAATCGATGGGTATTTATAAAAATCTAACCTAAAAATAATTTTGAGGTCAATCAGCTCAAACTTTTTTTGAGTAAATGGTCTTTTTCTGTTTTTTTATGTTTCATAACTTAATAAATATAGTATTTACAAAATATGTTTTCCCAAAAATTTTGTTTAGACTTCCAAAAGCTTTGCCTTACCGACTTTTATCTAAATCTTATATTTAACAAAATACATACAGCAATATCGAAAAAAACCTATAAAGATTAAAATTTCAAAATGATTACACTAATCCAAAAATTTCGGTAAACTTTTTCGTTATTTGGGTAGCTGAACGCGAACCTACACGCCAATTTTTTTTTACAACCTCAAATCATAAAGTCACTTATGTTACAAATAAATAAGTTACAAAAAAATAAGAAAATGGATCGATAAATATTGATTTTATTTATAATAAAGTCAAATCAACTGATTTTTGCAAAAATATCGAATATTTACACTGTACAACAAAATCAATTTTTTAAATCAGGTTTTTACAACTAATTCTTGTAGAGGCCACCAAAAAATACATACATACGTGTGTATTTTTTGGTGGCAAAAACCGAAAAATCGCTTAAACGGAAATAAAGTATCAGAACCAAAAAAATATTGCTAAATCTAAAAAATCACCAAAAACCGAAAAATGCACAAAAACGAAAAAAAGCGCCAAAAGTGAAAAAAGCGCCAAAATTAAAATAAATAGCTGATACTAAAAATATCGTCAAAAAGCGAAAAAACGTTAACAAAAAATGCTAAAACCAAAAAATCGATAAAACTAAAAAAATCTAAAAAAACAAAAATTGCAAAAAACGAAAAATAGCAAAAAGAATGAAAAATCACCAAAATGAAAAAGACGCCAAAACCAAAACAAGAAAGTGGCCAAACCAGAAAAAAACTTAAAAATAAGACGAGGGTAAACACGAGAAAAAATTTTTTTCGGTCATTGTCCATATAACATTTGTATTTGTCGATGTATACTACCTTTGAAGTACCATCCAGAGTCAAAGGCTGATTCGATTAAAGTTTACATTGTTTTAAAAGGCTACAAAATTAAGCGTCAAATAGTGGATAATTGACTTTGATCGGATAAAAAATTACCGAGTTATAGGGGATCAAATCTAAAACTTTATGAAATCTCTAACGTTTTTCACCAATTGTTCTCTATTACCCAGCAAAAATAAATTTGGTACAAGGAAGCAGGTAGAGCAATTAGAAGTGCTTCGGAGATGCGGAAAAGCACACAGTGCATCCCCTTTGCCTTACGAGAATGCAATAACGTAAGCGAGCGAAGAAACTTACCACACACACACGATGAATTTGGTCGGCTATTTATGTTTTTTCATGTGTTTTAAACACGAAGTTTTTTATTCAACTCAAACTTTTTTATAGTGCATCATCTCTCGCTTACGTGGGTACAAATATGGATGCGAGTGTGATTTTTGCTTCGTAATTTAATTTTTTTATTCTTTCATTGAATTGTGTATGAAAATAAATATGCCTCGATAGGTTAGTGGTTAGTGTTCTAGTCTACCATGCGGAGATCGTGGGATCGATTCCTGATTCAATACGCGAGCAAAAAGTATTTAATAAAAGTAAATTGTAGTGTAATATAATTTCCAATTGTATTTGTACCATTTAGTACATAAATAAATATAAAAACAACATAAAATAATGGCAAATAAAAAATTAATCCAAGTGTGGTAAAATTGTGATGTAAAGAGCAAAACATTTTTTACTTATATACATACATACATACATACATACATACATACATATAAAAAAACATGAGGTTAATGTATTTAGGATGCGTAAAAAGAAGCTCATGCCTCCAGACCTACCAAGTGGGACATCCCATAAACAAATCATGTAATACCGAAGCAGGTTGTTAAGCGATAGTACCGAAATCTCTCCCTTACAACCCTGCTTCCGCTAGACGGATATTTTTGTTAGGTAGGAGCTATTTTGTACCGCAAATAATAACAAAATCAAAAATAGTTAAAATTTCAAAAATGTTAAGCCATAATGTTCCGAAATCGATGAAAAACTAAAAATGATATAATAAAAAAATAAATCACAAGCGAAGCACGAACGAAATAAAAGTTTTACTCGATTATTCGAGTAATTTTCAATTTCAGTTATTTGGTTAATCGAACAATTTAAAAGTAGATTAAAAAGAATACCCTAGTTAGTATGCAACCTTTTTTGAAATATTAAATCTTTTTTTCATTGCCTTTCATAATTCCATTTTCATTGCTTGGTTTAACTTAATTAAAAAAACTCCTTTTTTGGTAAAACAAAAAAGAATTAATTCAAAAATATCCTTTTTTTGTAGGACTATATAACGCTACTTAATTATTGGGATACCATCGTAGTATTTGCTGTGCCCTTTACCACGATTGCCGTCTTAAATACATTTACTGGATGTACAGTTTGGAAATTTGCCACAGTCAGAAGGACATTAACCATGCAAAAGATGTAAGTACTCCTAACAAAATTAAAAAATATATTCTGCTTTTTTTTGTATTGAAAAGTTAACATAAAATAACAAATTATGTATTCTACAAGGATACGATGAAGAGACAAACAAGAGTTTCCCCATAATTATTTTTTTAGAATTCAAATTAAAAACAAGAGTGTAAATAAAGAAAATAAAATTAAAGCCAAATATTGATACATATCACATAATTATATGTATGTAATTGTATTATGATAAGGGAATATAGATAATATGCCTGGTGGATTTAAAAACTTTACAACTTGATACTCTTAGGAAATTTTTGGTTAAACAAACTCAAAATAACATGTGTCTTTAGAACATGATCTACATATGTAGATATGTACATTAGAGTGGTGGCAAAATATTAAAATTTGGATTCCTTCAAGTCTCATACCACAAATCGATGGATATTTATAAAAAACTAACCAAAAAAATTGTTTTCAGGTCAATCAGTTAAGATTAACGTCTACCAAAGTTTAAGCAAATGCTCTTTTTCTGTCTTTAATGTCTCATAACTTAATAAATATAGTATTTACAAAAAAATGTTCTTCTAAAAGTTGTTGTTTTGTGAAGTTGTCAACAGCTTTTGCCTTGCCGAATATTATCTAAGTCGTATATTTAATAAAATACACAGCAATATCGAAAAAATTTCATAACAATTAAAATTTCAAAATGATTACACTAATTAACAAATTTCGGTAGAGATTTTCGTTCCTTAGAACTGAAAGATAGCTGTTTCTTTAGTTATTTCGAATCTGCACTTCATTTTTTTATCAGCTCTAGTTTTCGAGTATACCGTTATGTCAAAAATTAAGGCACTTGCTCGATATAGTATATTAGTAGAACTGGGGACAGGTTTGCCCTATTTAGTAAAAAATAAAAACCAAAATTCGCCAACAAAATTATCTTTAAAAATCTGCCCATTAGTTTCAGAGACATCGTAAAAGTTTGAGCCTAAAAATTAAAAATTTCATAAAAAGTTTTAATAAGTTCTCTCACTAAATTGTGAACACAATCTAAAATTGTCCACCACTTTTAACAAAAAAGGGCTCATTTCTTTTGCAATATATTAAGCTACATGATACTAGAGAAAAAATGGGATCACTGGTTTATTTTATTTTTTTTATGAATTTTAAAACACAAAAATTCTTAAAATTTTTATGAAATTTTTAATTTTTAGGTTTGAACTTTTAAGATATCTTTGAAAGTAATGGGCAGATTTAGAAACATTGTTTGCTCGGGTTAAAGATAATTTTGTTGTCGAATTTGGATTTTTCTTTTTTACTGTATATGGCAAACTCTTCTATTAATTATGCAAGTGCCTTCATTTTTGACATAACGGTATATCTCGAAAACTAGTGCTGATAACAAAAACTGAGTGCAGATTCGCGTTCATGGACCCAAGTAACTAAAGAAACAACTGGATGTTCTAGGTAATGAAAAAGTTTGCCGAAATTTTTAAATTTATGGGGTTTTGTTTTGTTATTTTAATAGTTATGGGCTGACTATTCAATATTTTGCTGTTATTTTGTTAAATATGCGATTTAGGTAAAAGTTGGTAAGGCAAAAGCTGTTGGAAACTTCACAGCCAAAAACTTTTTAGAATAACATTTTTTTGTATATACTATGGGCCTGTCTGACTCACGATGTCGACAAGTCGATATTTATATATTAAGTAAAGTGCGACTTTGGCTCGCACACGAAGGGTTCCATACGAATACACATATGTATATAATTTTCCCTTTTTGGTCCTTTTTTCAATTTGGCAGTTTTTTGTTGTGTTTTTTATATTCTAAGTTAGTTTTCGTTGTTTTTGCGATTTTTTTTTTTTTTTGGTTTGGGCGCTTTTTTTAATTTTCGTGATTATTTCGTTGTTTTGTTTTCTTTTTTCTCGTTTTTTTCAATTTTTTCCCCGATTTTTTTAACGATATTTTTAGTTTTAGCTATTTATTTTAGTTTCGGCGCTTTTTTCAGTTTTGGCGCTTTTTTCGGTTTTGGGGATATTTTTTCGGTTTTTGGTGATTTTTTAGTTTTAGCGACTTTTTTTTTGGTTTTGACGTTTTTTGGGGATTTTATCTAGTTTTGGCGCTTTTATTTTCGTTGTGGTGATTTTTTAAACTTAATGTCGATTTTTTTCGTTTTCGATGATATTTTTAGTTTTAGTTTTTTTTAGTTTTAGTGCTTTTTTCGTTTTGACGACTTTTTTAGTTTTTTGCGTTTTTTAGTTTTTTTTTTTGCCAATTTTTTTAGTTTTGATGATTTTTTTCCTTTTTGCGATTTTTTTAATTTTGGTGCTTTTTTTTCTTTAAGCGCTTTTTTCATTTTGGCGATTTTTCGTTTTGTCATTTTTTTAATTTCGGAATTTTTTAGTTTTAGCGTTTTTTAAAATTTCAAGATTTTACCTCTTACGGTTTCCAAGATACAGCAAATTGTCTTAATTACATAGCCAAACTTACATTAACTGATAGAACACCCTTTAATTTTTTGTTTTAAATATCGGTATTAATTGGTGTAGTCTATTCTACAGACTACATCAATTAACACGAAGTTTGAAAATATAAGTGTCTGAATATTACATTAGTATTTTAACATTTTTCGTTTCTCGCTTTAGAACACCCTTTAATTTTTAACTGGCATATATTTGCCGTTGTAGCAGCTAACGTTTTACATAATATGTGAAAATTTGAGGTCCGTAGCTCTTACGGTTCCCGAAAAAACAGCCTGTGACAGACAGACAGACATACAGACGGACAGCGTAGCGAAAATAATAGGGTTCCTTTACACTTTTGGTGTACGAAACCCTAATAAGTCTTATTTATATTGAAAACATTAATAACAAATTTTAATTTGTTTTTGTTTTCAATATAAATAAGAGAACGACATCGACTTGTCGACATCGTGGGACAGGCTCAAACTTTGGTGGGCGTACGTGCGATGCGACACACCTTAATTAATTGACCTGACATTTTTTTAGGGTAGTTTTTAATTTTAATTTTTTACGACCACTCTAATGTACATTTAGGTTTAGTCCTTTGTCACAATTTTTTATACCACTCAGCACCAACCATATTCTGCAAAAAATCCATAAATTACCATATTTTAAGCATATAAAAAATGTATCCTTTTCGCCACAACGCGTTGCAACGCAAAAAGCTTTAACTTTTTAAAGATTGATATATTTCTATAAAATTTTTATATTTTTATCTTCGACATAAGGTATAAAATCTTGAAAACTGAATAAAAAAAACTACAGTTATGCGGCAGAAATCGGAGTAGTAAATATGCAACACACAGTGGATGTGATATGTACCTTCTAAACAACTGGTCCGATTACACTGTACAACAAAATAATTTTTTTTTTATATATATTATATAACAAGGTTCTACCGACTGATTCTGGTAGAGGGCACGAATAAAATGCATATGTACGTGTATTGGCGTTTTAAAAGTTTACATCTGAGATTAATTTTAAGCGAACTTAACCCTTGATCGCGGCCCATATGGGCGTTGACTTTTCCTACCCATGGTGCTTGAGCACAAAGAACTTTCATTAGTGTTTCGATTAAATTATTTTTATTTTAGAAATAAAGTCATAAGCATGTAAATATTGAACATTCAAAGAAAAGTTTGGCTGTACGAAAGCTTGAACTGACATCAGATGTTTCGAGACCACCACAGTCTTCTCATTAGAGTTCTTTTCGACCTAGACGACACTGCCAGCGAAGGCAGCAGCAACCAACGAGCGAAAATGTTATTACTTTGTATCAATTAACAGATGATTCGCCATCTCGTGACTATCCTCGGAAAGAAAGGTTCGCCACTTCACTAAGTTTTTCTTATCATATTCAACTTTTTCTTAAGCTTTTTGATTTCTGCCATTACAATCGATATTTTCATATGTTGGTGTTTTTTTTTAACGTTTATTTCTGCCCAATTTTTTGAACAGCATACATTCATATTTACCTAAGTGCCTTTAGAGTTTTAACAATTGAGTTATGCATTAGAATGCTATAGAAAAATAATTTAATCGAAAGATTATATTGAAAACGAACTTAATCCAAACTAATTAAATTACTTTGGATAAAAACCATACAGATCGACTAAAATTCATAACTCAATTTTAAAAAATATTTATAAAAATTCAGTTTTTTGAAGAGTATATATAAATGAACTTTATAGAGAAAACAAAGTAATTACATATGCTTTGGACATATTTGGCCATATTTGAGCATATTTGATTGGTAGGGCCTTAGGGTTGAGACCTCTCCATTTTGTATACAGTTATATTGACTCGGCATAGGAATACTTGTAATCCTTACGTTTAAGGTATAAGAAGAAAACATCACAAGGAACAGTTTTGTGGATTATTTTGGACCTTTAACTCTTCGATGTGCGAGTCGTTTTGCTTCTTTCTTAAAAAAGGGCTACGAAACTCCCTTTTAGCTAAAGTGTCCTACAAACATATTTATCATAAGATTCTACTGTAAGACTTTTTTCAAGGCATCCAAGCTCCTGAATCAACTTGAACGCTAGAAATCACTAAAAACTTGAAATATGTTTAAGGGTTAATTTTGTACTTATTCACATTTAGTACTCGACCTATTAAATATTTTAAGCCTTACGTTTAAGGTATAAGATGGGTTTAGGACTTTTATGTCAAACACCACGATAAACATTTTTGTGGAACATTATAACCCTCTAACTCTTCGTTGCATGGGTCTTTTCGTCCCTTTCTTAAAAAAATAGAACGCACACCGGGTTGGAATGAAGTTCCTGTCGCCTTCGGTCTACACCCTATCGGCTTGGGCCTGAAGTCTTCGGTCTGCTACTTTAGGGCTTATGCCCTCGCCAGGCCTCCTACGGTCGGCCCCGTGCGGTCGCTATGTCAGGCGCCCCCTTATCATTATCGGCCTGACCACCACCAATAATAAAATTAGATTAAAAACGAAAATTTCACCTGCCTTGATGACACCAAATAAATGAAGATAGTAATTTTAAGCCCTGGATGAAAAAAGAAAACAATTCGCCAACTAAAAACCATTATCGCGAGGATGATACTTAGGCGATACTTTTCAAGAATTTAGCTAAACACCTGGTGTTTAGCCGAGATACCTTCAGTTTGCAAAGCAACCAACCAGTAGCCATTAGGTCTAAGGATTCCCAAAAAGTAGAACAAAAATCTCCCCAAAATCTCAGAAGTTATCAAAAACTAGGACAAAAATCTCACAAAAATCCCCAAAAGATCCCCGGACTAGGACAAAAATCGCCCCAAAATCCCATAACTTCCCAGAAAAACAACGGCAACACCGAAAACCGATAAAATACCAAAGCGGCAGTACAGAGTTTTTAAGGAATTTAACATTCGCGCCGGCCTGTTGCCTCCGTTTTGAACTGTCGTTACCAGTATTTGTTACACGTATTTATTACACATATTTTTTAATTTAAAAAATTTTTTGGCCCAAGAATAGAAAACATGTAAATGCTACATATAATATGCACAACGTGCCATAGGGAACTTCATTTAAAAAAGGGCAAAAAACGAGGGGACGTTTTTTGCCCTGCGATATGTCAGGCTGAAATGCTCTACAAAAATGATTATCAAAAAATTGTACTAGTCTTTATAGCAGTGGTGGGCAAACATATACAATTTTATTCTTTGTTTGTGTATGTGCTTCGCGGCTAAATAGATAGGCTGTGAGTCTCACACACAGTGGACGTATGTTCGCGTGCATAGGAAGTTGAGCGAATGCCCAAACTCGAAACTCAACTTGAACGCCAGAGATCATTCAAAACTTAAAAAGTGTGTAAGAGTTAATTTTGTACTTATTCACAATTAGTACTCCGCATAGGAAATTTTGTAAGCCTTAAGTTTAATGTATACGTCCTTTTTATGTAAAACACCAGGAACAACATTTTTGTAGAACATTTTAGTGCGCTACTTCACCTCTGAAGGTGAGTTCATTGCCAATTACCTAAGTAAGGGACAAAAAGACCCATACAACAAATAGTTAGAGGGTTAAAATGTTCCACAAATTTGTTTCTTGTGGGTGTTTTACATAAAATGCTGAATAGTCTTAGGACTTAAACGTAAGGCTTATAAGATTTCCAGTGCCGGGTCACTATTACTATTTGCAAAAGGAGGGGAAGAAAATGTAACTCTATCTAAAATGAATCCCAGATATAAACTTTAAAAAAGCCTATAGAGGTATATATTGTTTTAGTGCCCTCTACCTGAATCAGTCATTAGAACCTTAATTTTATTTTGTTGTGCAGTGTAATTAGTTTTGCTGAAAGTAGTGGAAAATAAAATTTCGTTTTTATAAAATATAGTATCTTTTTTTTAATACGATCACTCCTATTTTTATGACCACAACTGTATATGTTAAATTGTTAATTACCTCATGGGAATACACAATGAGCTACAGGATGTCAAGGACAAATTTGTAATGCCGAAGCAAACTCGCCTGACAAATACTTTTTATTGTTTCCATGCGAAAAAGATTAACTATGAGAACAGTAATTTTCGTCAGAAAAATATGCCACTAATGCAAAAAAAACACGCCAAACCGCTCAAAAAGAAATTCACAATTTATGTTGCGTTACTAAAACACAATTTAAAAAATTACATGACACACAAAAAATACTTCGCCGCTGGTCACTTACTCTAAGCTCTGTATGTTTCAAATATCTCTATCTTTTAATTAAATACATTTTACACACATCTGATTTTTGTTCACCCCAAAGACATTGTGCAAAAATAAAATTCTCTACATTCTCAAAATGTTTTATAAAATTCTATAATCTTTCAAGGAAAACGCAACATTTACCAATTCATGGTACAATTTCATCGCCATCCTCCTCCTGCTCGGTACGAGAAAGTTTATCTGCGACAGCAGTAGCAGCATTAGCAAATACAGGTGGTGCAAAAACAGCAACAAAAATTTCGCAACAACAGGGAATTTCTACATATTGTATTACAACTTCATCATTGAAACGACAAAAGTCAACAACATCTTGTGTAAATTTTACGGTTGCGAATGGACAACACAATCATAGTGTTAACCATCATCATCACCATCATCATAATAATAACCAACTTCAACATCACCATCAGCATCATGTGCATCAGACAGAGAGTCAGCACATGCATTCACATCCTAATCGTGCAACCATCATAAAACAAGCTACAAGTGGCAACAGTGATTATACTGACATATTCTCAAGGAAATCAAGTAAGTTGACATAATTTTTATTTTTTTAGATTCCTACAGTGTTGCCAATAAAGTATTTGGAAACTATAACACAGAAAAAATTATTCCTAAAAAATTTTCAATTAATACACTTGATCAGAAATTAAAATTAGTTTCAATTAATTTCGTAATTGAATGAAATCAAAAACATAATTTTCTAAGCAATTTTACAAACTTTGAGTAATTGAAAATTTTAATTTAAGTGATTGAATATACAATTTTAGTCGTTGCTTGAAATTCAACAACACAATTAATTGAATCTGCAGTTTTCGTAATTGATATCGTATTTTAGTATTTTCTGTGTAATTTACCGGTTTCAAAATTACGCACATGAAGAAAAATTACACTTGATATTTTTTTCTATTTGTTTAACCGTAATTTCAATAAATTTGCAATATATTTTTAACTTCGTATTTCAGTTTATATAAAATACGTTTTTTAGACTAAAAAATTCCGTTAAATTAAACCAAAAAAAAAAAACTTAAAGCCTAGCGAGCCATAATCGCAAAAAAGCTTAACCACCAAAAATTAAATTTTACGGGAGAAGTATTTTTTAATTATCTTTACTTTAAATCGAAGTAGAGACTTAATATCAACTAGGACACACACAGAAAAATAATTTGTAAATGCAATTAGTATTTTTGTTATATTAATTAAATAATTAATTAATTTTCAACCTACAATGATTTTTGTAAATACAATTACGAAATTGTAGGTTAAAGAAAAATACGAAAAATTTTTTTGTAAAATTTTTTTGTTGATTTCAATTTTATTTCAATTAAAATTATTGTTATATCACCAATGCGAATTATTGATTTTCCGAACAAATTTTAACTATCATAATTGTTGTATTAACAAAATTTTTTTATACAATCACAATCCTCGAAGCGACTTTTTGCTTGTCTGCGAAAAACACTAAATGTCTTTGGGTGGAATCGAACCGGCGACCTCTGGACTAATAGACTAACGTTCTTACCTCTCAGCTACAGAGGAATTCGTTATTAAATACACAAATAATGAATACACACAAAACGTGATTTGCTTTGTTTCATCTACGTGTGTGCATTCATTTGTTATATCAACAATAATGATTGTTAATTTTTTTCACAATACATAACAAAAAACTTTGTTAGTTCAGTTTGTTGAAAAAAATATCTTTGTTTGTCGTATCAACAACTCAATTTGTTATATTAACAAAACATATTAACAATTGAAATTGTTAGTTGCAGTTTGATGATATTTTTTCTGTGTACGCATGAAACTAATTACGCATGAGCTACACACGAAAGTAGAAATTACACACAATACGTGTATCTACATACATATTGGCAACACTGGATTCATATCTGTTTGGTTTTTTTTGTGTCATTGTTTTTCTCCCTCTCTTTTTCAATGCTTGAATGTTTACACTAGCGAGCAAAAGTGGTTATATTTTTATTAAAGATGAAATATTGAATGTGTTAAAAAAAATATCATAAAAATATTGCAAAAAAATGATTTTTAGAACCACAACTCATATTCTCTTCTTATTTTAATAAATATTAAAATTGAAAAATAACACTATGCAACAAGAAAAATCTCTTGGATTACCACTATATTTGTTGATGTGTTATGGGGACCAATAATACAAAAGCAGTCGTAATTTTAAAATCAGTGGATGATTTTTTCCATTATTTTTTTCTAAAATTTTGGATTTTTGAGAGACTGCTCCACTCATGTTATCATAACTTAGCGGTTGTCCAATTTTATTAAACATAAAAGTGTTGAATACATCCTACACCTTAAATGTAAGCCCTACAGGATATTTTATGCCGAGTCAGTATAACTATGAGCAAAAGCGTTAGAAATTTAACTCCCCCTAAAATAAATTCCAGATCTAGACTTTCAAAACGGCGATACACGTATACATTTATTTTTACTTCTACCAGAATCCGTTGTTAGAACCTTGTTATGAAAAAATTGATTTTGTTGTACAGTGTAAATATTCGCAACTTTTGCAAAAAATAGGTGACTTAAACTTATGAATAAAATCAATATTTATTCAGCGATTTTCATGAAATAAATCTTATTTTATTTGTAGTATATGTGGCTTTATGATCAGTTAATAAAAATTTTAAGTTTTTGTCATTCTCGATTTTTTATAAATTAAAAAATAAATAAAAATTTTCATATTTTGCATAAAAAAATTATATTTTTCATAATTGCGGTCTGAATAATTCCGAATTTAATGACTATATAAAAAAATAATGTCAGAACGGTAATTTTATTCCAAGTTTTTTAGTGTATTTAGTAATTAAATTGGACTACCCTTTCCCGAGCTATGATCAAATCGGTGTAGCAGCCTCTTGAAAAATCCGAAATTTTGGACAAAAAATTAAAAAAAAACGTAACCATATAATTTTAAATTTCGACTGTTTTTGTAGTTAGGGGATCATAACAAGCACCACAAAAATAGATAGCGGAGATCAAAGGTCACGACAGAAGTTTAATTTTGTTGCATAGTGCAATCTATAGATTTTATTGAACTTTAATGGGTGTTACTTCTCTTTAAAATCTTATTTAACAAAGATCTAACCATTTTAGCTCGCGACTGTATCTTCAGTGAACAAAAAATATAAGAAATGAAAGATTTACAATGAGTTTTTGTAAAAAAGTTTTCGTTATTGGTTTGACCTACAACCATCGTAGCGAAAGGGCATTAGGAATCAGTAAACCAATAACAAGCTGATGACATTATCAATGTCAAGATTTCGAATTAATTTGATCATAAGGATCATAAGTAGAAAATCCAAAAATACCCTCAGGCATATTTTAATTAAAACTTTATGGTCAGCGCACTAGAGCACGCGAATCTTAAGTTCAAATTACCACTTTCTTTGGCCAAAACTATTGCAGGGCGAAGTTCTTTATCGACTCCTACGAAACTAAGTAGAAACATTACCTTTCTGGACAATACAATACTATAATAACTAAAAAGTGGGCAGTGCCACGCCCATTCAATGTACATATTATCTTTAAACTACTTCTACTTAACCGAATCCTATGAAACTTGGTGCACATATTAAGCTCCGGTATAAATGCAACATTATAATTAGAAAAGTGGGCAGTGCCATGCCCATTCAAAGGAATCATTCTTTTTCAACTACTTCTACTTAGCCGAATCGTATGAAACTTGGCAAACACATTAATATCCGATGAAAATCGAATATGATGACTAGAAAAATGGGCAATGCCACGCCCATACGAAGTAAATATTTTTTTAGACTACTTTTCAACCGAGTCTAATGAAACTTAGCACACGCATTAAGCTACCATATAAATGCAATATTATGATTAGAAAAATGGTCAGTGCTACGCCCATTCAAAGGAATCATTCCTCTTCAAATACTTATACTTAACCAAAAAGTATAAAAGTTGACAAAAACATTAAGCTCGGGTGAAAATGCAATATTATGACTAAAAAAGTGGGCAGTGCCACGCCCATTCAAAGGAATCCTTCCATGCTTACCATTACTTTTTTCTTCCATAATAAATTACTTTAATTCTCTTTAACAAGAACAATATATACAATAGGCATACAACTTTTTACAGTTTTTACAAATAGGAAAAATAACATAGTACAGTCGGATAGAGCATAAAAAAGTAACAACAACCAGTGGTTTTTATTTCGCAATCTTGAAAAAGTGTCTGCACCAAAAACATTTACTTTTTTATCACAATTTTTTAAAAATACCTAACTTTTATGCGCGGTCATTCTTATATAACTACTTCATGCTACAAATGTTAACTAACGGCCCTAATGTTCCAAAACACTTTGGTGTGTGTGCGTTCTGCATGAGACCAAATACTTCTCGCACAACGCAATAGAAATATGGAAGAGATTTATAGACCTTTCGTATGGGACGCAGAGGATAGTATTTTCCCCGCCAAAGAAAGTGGTGGTCTGAACCAGGAACCGGCAAACACATACTAATTCATTTTGCTTGTATGGATTTTATTTTGCAACTCTCGCTCTTACAAAGTTTTTGTTAGTGTATATCAAGCAATAGCAAGAAACAAGCGATAACACAACCTGATTGTTTGAATGTACATGCAACACTGATTGATTTTATTTACTTTTAGTTAATACGTGTGAGTGCATACGTGTGAGAGTAAAAGAGTAAAAACCCCGATGTGATATGTTTTGCCGGTTCCTGATCTGAACCATAGTGCAACGTTAAAAAATCCACAGTCAATGTTAAAATAAAATGCTTGATGGTTATTTCTATGAACAAAATTTCAATAGAAGAACTCTTTTATAAAGAAAACAAACGTTCCTTAACCTCCCACTCCAGCATAACATTTTTTCCTTTTTTTATTTTACTCTGACAACAATACAAGTACCATTCTTTTAGCAAATATTTTTGTTTAAAAATAATTTGTAGCACGTGTTTGTTGACTAACATTTTCATACATTCTTTTAGAAAGAAAACTTTTAAAAAGTTTAAAAATCTATTTGCTTTTTTCGCTTCAATTAATTTGATTTCTTACTGTAAGATAAATAAATAAAATAAATATGTACTACGAAAAAAAAATAACTTTATAACAAATAATACATATTTGCTTTTCTAATTTGCTCTAAATTACAGAAAGAAGAAAAGTTACAAACTCATCACAGTTAAAGGTTACAAAAATGTTATTAATTGTTTCAACAGTCTTTGTGTGTTTGAATTTGCCAAGTTTCATTATGAGAATGATTACATACCTGGAGGTAAGAAAATATTTGCTATTTTATTAAAACTTTTTCTTTATATGCAAAGAATATTACAAAGAGGAGGACATAACAACTTTTTATGATCCCATTAAATGACCATAAAAATAAAATAAAAAAATAAAATTTGAAATTTTCAATTAATATCTAAAGTGTTTTTTAACGAGGTCAACCACCAACAAAGAAAGGACAAGATAATCCGAATGATGACATCGATAATATTTGCTCTTTCAACGTATAAGATAAAAAATTAATTGAAAGCATTTTAAGAATATTAAAAATTCCTTTAAATGAAACTTACACATTTACAACACTTATTTTTATTTTTTGTGATCGACTTTTTATGCTTCACAATTATGTTTATGAGCAATATTTTACATTAACGTTTCATAAAAAAATTTATACGTTTAATAAAAAGTAGCCTCTGTGTATGAAAACATTACCTAAGCAATATCAGTAAAAGCATTTATCAAAAATTTAAATTGGTTTCAATTAATTTCGCCATTGAATACTGGTATGAATTTACGTATAAAAAGTTCCTGTTATAAAAAGTACTTTTATACAAAGTACCTTTTATAAAAAAAATACCTTTTATAAAAAGAACTTTTTATAAAAAGTACCTTTTATAAAAAGAACTTTTTATAAAAAGTACCTTTTATAAAAAGAACTTTTTATAAAAAGTACCTTTTATAAAAAGTACCTTTTATAAAAAGTACCTTTTATAAAAATACCTTTTATAAAAAGTACCTTTTATAAAAAGTACCTTTTATAAAAAGTAGCTTTTATAAAAAGTACCTTTTATAAGAAGTACCTTTTATAAAAAGTACCTCTTATAGAAAGTACCTTTTATAAAAAGTACCTTTTATAAAAAGTACCTTTTATAAAAAGAACCTTTTATAAAAAGTACCTTTTATAAAAAGTACCTTTTATAAAAAGTACCTTTTATAAAAAGTACCTTTTATAAAAAGTACCTTTTATAAAAAGTACCTTTTATAAAAAGTAGCTTTTATAAAAAGTACCTTTTATAAAAAGTAGCTTTTATAAAAATTACCTTTTATAAAAAGTACCTTTTATAAAAAGTACCTTTTATAAAAAGTACCTTTTATAAAAAGTACCTTTTATAAAAAGTACCTTTTATAAAAAGTACCTTTTATAAAAAGTACCTTTTATAAAAAGTAGCATTTATAAAAAGTTTCTTTTATAAAAAGTACCTTTTATAAAAAGAACCTTTTATAAATAGTACCTTTAATAAAAAGTACCTTTTATAAAAAGTACCTTTTATAAAAAGTACCTTTTATAAAAAGTACCTTTTATAAAAAGTACCTTTTATAAAAAGTACCTTTTATAAAAAGTACCTTTTATAAAAAGTACCTTTTATAAAAAGTACCTTTTATAAAAAGTACCTTTTATAAAAAGTACCTTTTATAAAAAGTACCTTTTAAAAAAGTACCTTTTATAAAAAGTACCTTTTATAAAAAGTAGCTTTTATAAAGTTTCTTTTATAAAAAGTAGCTTTTATAAAAAGTACCTTTTATAAATAGTACCTTTAATAAAAAGTACCTTTTATAAAAAGTACCCTTTATAAAAGATACCTTTTATAGAAAGTACCTTTTATAGAAAGTACCTTTTATAGAAAGTACCTTTTACAAAAGTACCTTATTTTAAAAAAATTATTTCATAAAAAGTACTGACTTTTGGTTTTGGTTATTGAAATGGAACCCTTTTTCATCATCAGTAGCTACATGGCAGTATTTCAAATGCAAATTATCAGCATTCTACGTTTTCCGTCTTCATATTATTCATAAATTAGAGGTGTAAGTTAAAAGTTCCTACAAACAATATTTATTCGTCCCAAGGCCCAACATCTAATTTTTTATTTTATTTGACCTGGGTTAATGTAGTATGTATTTGAAAAAGAAAAGGGGCTTACCTTTGGGGTGTGGCATAAAAGTGTGAATATTAAAAGATAGACATACTAAGTTTCAAGAGAGCTTTCTTGCTACGTGCAAACAATTTTACATTTGGGGGGAAGGATTCAAGATGGCATAAGTGGCGCCCTGAATTTAATGTCGGATTAAAAATTTACCAAAGCAAAAATGTAGCCATACTCAAGCCATGAACAACGCTATGCATTATGTAAAGATTGGACTACAAATGGCGATGCAGCGTACAAAAAATTAAAAGTGCGGTGTCCAGGCGCGTGGCAAAAAATTATTTTTGGAATTGTTTTCAACTAATCTTTAATTCTCGGCTGTGAACGGCTCAACTTTTTTTCGAACCACCTTAGTTTAGTGGCCGCCCTATTTCGGGAGTCATAGTACTCATGCCCATTAATTTAGGGCTTTACATAGTTTAGGGCATTAAACTTTTTCTATTTAAAGGACGGAAATTATTTTTGTTACGACTAGTGTATTTTAAGGGGTGCTATTTTTAACACTTACGATATGGAGTTTTAAGCTAAAAATTTTACCTAAATATTTAACAATATTAACTGAAGACTTCTTTCTGTTTTCATATTTCATGCATTACAAACACATTTCTAAGCTTTTGAGTGGCGTTCTGTACAATTGTATATAAATTCAGCGGTTGTTAACGAACTTGTTTTTCTGTTCTATGTCAAAGACCCATTGTCTGAAATATAAATAACTAACTGCTATTCAGCGCCAAAGGATTTTTATTTGAAAAACAATTAGATAAATGTATTTTAGAAAAATATATTCACCAATTACATCTATTTTTAGCTTAAAAATAGTGTTTAATAGAAGATGGGAAAAAAATCTATTGTAAACTTTGACCATAACGAAGTTCCTTTCTTTCCATGCCTCTCATGCATGCATATAACGTAATTGTGATTGTGATATCTTTTATAGAGAACCACAAAATATTTCAATGTATGTTTTAGTATAATAATAAATATCACAATTTTATTCTTTCAGTAAATTTTATGCTTTTTTGTTTTCTATAATCAACGTGTTTCTTGTAATTAAGTTATTTAGATTGTTTTCTATATCCAGACTTCACACTCGTGAATATGAAATAGTATAACTAAACCAACTTTTTCTAATAATCAAAATCTCATTCAAGTTTAAATATGTTGCAAAAAACTAAAAAGACATTAAAAATATAATTGCCAACATTTTATGGTATGTAAGTAATGAATTACGTTAGTGGTTTGAATTAGTACGAATTATTATGAATAATTAACTTAATAATGGCAAAAACGAATTTCCGCGTGAAATAACAATAAATAAGTGGCAAACTTATAATTAGTAAGATGAGTAAATTATTTTAAACATATTTAAACTTTTGATTCCGAGTATAAACATGAACTTAAATTCGTATTTATGCAACTGTGAGTATGTACCTTTCTTTAACTGCCGTTTATAATTGCACGTATGCAGATGAGCATTATTAATATTCATAAAAGTGTGTATGTGTAATTACCTGCAACGAAAAAGATAAACGAGGGAAAATTAACACATTTATGAATATTTAAAAGGATTAGATATGAAGTAGACATTAAGAATAAATATACGTATACATAAATATGTATGTATGATAATAGCACTGTAGAACAATATCAATATTTTTTAATTTCCAAGGCTCCACCGACTGAATCTGGTAAAAGGCACCAAAAAATATATACGTGTATCGGCATTTTGGAAATTTACATCTGGGATTCATTATAGGATGAGTTAAATTGTCCTGCCTTTTACACATACTCATACTAACTCGGCAGAGGAAATCTTGTAGGCCTGATCTTAGTAAAAAAAATTGCTTAAAAAAAAGCAGGCTTTTACTATTATAGAGTAAAATGATCACTGCTGATTTTTGTATGGCGAGTTCCCGGTTTGGAGCCCTACATTTTTAATACAACAAGCGCCTTTTGAAGCGCAGAAAATCATCACTATTTTCAGCACTAAAACTGAAAATATGTATAACTTTCTGGTTAAAAATCCTGTATTGTGTCAGCAGTGAGAAATCAGCTTTTCTAAAATTATTTCTTTCATATAAGTTCCCTGCTCCAAAATAAGCTCTTATTTTAAAGCGTATTGTTTGTATACGCTTTATTGCCTTAGTGCTTCAAAAAACCATGAAAATTTTTTACTGAGATGTTTAAGGTGTTAGATGTGTTCAGCACTTTTATGTTAAAAGCTACGACGAAAATTTTTGTAGAACATTGTAACCCTCTAAACACATTTTAAGTTTTAAATGATTTCTATCGTCCAAGGGAAGTCAGAAGCTTGAGAGTCTTTGAAGACTTATCTTAGAATTTTGCAGTAAAAATTTTTGTAGAACATTTTAGGCCGCTATATGGCCGCTGAAGGCCGCTGAAGACCGAAATATTACATTTTACTGAATTGTAAAATATAAATTTAGTAAAAACGGTATTTGAAACTTAAAATTATTTTTGGTGGTTAAAGTTACTCATTTATTTTTAAACAATTTTTGTGTCTCAAATTACCAATTTTTATGGTTAAAATTACAAATTTAAAATAATAAGAACGAAAATAGTCATTTTACAAAAATTCTGTGTTCAAGTCAAGCAAGCATAGCACAAAGTATACATAGACATGTGGTGAGTCTATGTATACTTTGTGCTATCGTTATTTAAGAAGTTGAGTTAGCTGAGATGGTAAAGGCGTCCGGTTTATAAACGTGAGTAAACTTGTGAGAACCTAAGTTCAAGACAAATATTACAAAAAAATATTATTTTTCTAACAAACACACTTACAATTCCATTCGTTGATTTTTACTGCATTTTATGGGTTGGCGCAATTCTAACCTATGAAATTGATTAGATTTACCAATATAACATAATTATGAGTCGTTAGAACCATTTTGTTTGTTGTACTACAAAATCCAAATTCAAAACTCAAGTGCAACTGTACTTCCTCTACGCATATGAATATTATTAAAATCATACGGTCCGTTTAGAAACTGCAGATTTATATCCCTTTTTTATTATTTACATCCCACTGTGCGATATAGGTTCAATATTTGGGTTTTCAAAATATTTGCTTAGAGCAACCGTCATATTCAGTTCATATTATTCCCGTTCACCCCTATCGCGAATAATTATTCCCATGAAAAAAACTCCCAAGTTTTCTGATTTTCTATTGTGAATGTTTCTCATAACAATTTTTTGGAGTAACTTCACATACCCACAAACCATTTCACAAAATAAATTCACAAGTGTCAATGGGAAAGAGAAGGGAACATTTGTATTTCATGGTAGGACTCTATTGAATTACTTTTTGGAACGAAGTTCTTTATGGCATGATGTGCATATGATGTGCAGAATGTAAATGTTTTCTATGCTCGGGGTAAACCATTTTTCTTTATTAAGAGAAAGAAATACGTGTAACGACAATTCAAAACGAAGGCAACAGGCCGGGACAGAGGTTAAATTCCTTAAAAACTCAATGTTGCCACTGTGGTATTTTCGTGGTTTTCGGTGTTGCCGTTGCTTTCAGACGAAATACTGGGATTTTGGGGATATTTTTATCCTATTTTTTGGAAATATCTAGAACTTCAGGGATTTTGGGGAGATTTTTGTCCAAGTTTTTGGGAATCCTTAGCCCAGGTCTGTGTCTTGGCTAATGGTTGGTGACCTTGCGAAATGAAAGTGTCTCGGCTAAGCTCCAGGTGTCACAGCTAAATTCTTGAGAAGTATCGCTTAAAGGTACGGTCACACATGGCAAATATTTGGCGAAAAAAAAGGAGACCAACAATATTTTTTTAGCCAACTTAAAAAAGGAGGTTATCAATTCGTGTGTATTTTTTTATATTTGTAGACGCATAACTCTGTCATTTGTTAGCCAACTTTTTTTTTTGTTCGAAAGGGTTTGCCTGTAGTGAGGTCCCATAATTTTTTTTCGAAAATCGGAAGGGGGAAATTTGCTCCCCCCAATGCACAGTTCTATCATTTGTGAACCGATTTTCAAAATTCTTTTTTGTTCGCAAGGGTTTGCCTGCAGTTTCCTCTCATAATTTTTTTTCGAAACTCTGTCGTTTGTGAACCGATTTTTAAATTTTTATTTATTTTTTTGAAATGGTTTGCCTGCGGTTTGGTCCCATATATTTTTTTTTTTTTAATCGGAGGGAGAAATTTCCTTCCCCCAATGCATAACTCTGTCATTTGTCAACCGATTTTCAAAATTATTTTTTTGTTTGAAAGGTTTAGTTTGCAGTTTGATTCCACAATTTGTTTTTCAGAAATCTGTTGGAAAATTTGCTTCCTTGGATATAATAATTTTTTCACTGTATATCATGCGTAATCGTGATTCTTGAACTTTTATTTAGTTCATCCCAAAAAAAAAGTCGCCGCTGTAGTATGAGGGCATAATAGTAGTAAATCAGCCTTAATCACAGAACTATTTTCTGCTACACCCAGACAATCTTAATTAATTAACCACTCGCTGCTAACATGTGCAAACTTAATAAATTTAAACTTTCTTTCGCTCTTTTACGTCTAGTGCATGATGTATTTTATGATTCATTTTATTTCTTATATTTTATTATTATACTTTTGCCTGTAATTAAACAACAACAACAACAACAATAGAACTCGTATGCCTGAAACATGTATGTATTTATTTTAACGATTTAAAATTTTTTTACTTTTTTTAATTTTTTGTCTGGCAAACAAACAGGTATCTTGCATTGATTGGCTTCCAATTCAGCCAGGCAACATAATGAAACTTGTACTTAAATGACTTTATAGCCTTCATAAGAACACAATATCCCTTAAGAAGGATATAATTTCACATCGGACTGAATCCTGCGGTAATATTTATATTTAAGGTACTAGGTACGTGCGGTGAAACAACGTGTGTTAACGCATTCGAAGGGAAACGTTTGCATTTAATAATATAAAATAATAAAAAATCTCTTCAAAGTTTAATTATTTATTTGTTTTCTTTTTTCTGTTGTTATTTTCGCCGGTAATTAAAAGAAAATCTTTTACTAAGAATTGTAATCATTTGCCAGGCAATATACGAGTATGTATGTATTAAACAGTAAATGGCTTTTGGCCTGGATATTGATACTACGTTTATATGCAGTGCTTATTTGGAAATAAGAACGTAAAATGCTGCCAACCACCTTTTTTTATTGTCATTTATTAAATTACTGAATATTTAGCTATTTATTATTTTTTATTAACAAACAAACAAATTGGTTTGGCCCACCGACCATTTTTAAAATAATTCTTGCAAAAAAAAACAGACTACAAAATAGGTGTGGCACTGCCCTCATATTTTATCATCATGTACTTTTACGAGAACTAATTGTGTGTGCGAAGTTTCATAAAAATCGCCCATGAAACAATTTTGGTCGACATGTCTAACATCAGAAAAAATCTAAGACTTTACCAGACAATCAGCCGAGTTGTGTAAATTTCCCTCAAACATTTGGCGGAGCAGTAGGCAGTTTTTTGGTACGACGTTTCTTCACATTGTCGGAAATATTATCCGATTAATATCAGAATAGTCTGCACATTATCCGAAGGCAATTAAATTTCCTTTAAGACATTTAACAGAGTAGTCTGCACATTTTCTGATCTACGTCTTACGACTTTTAGCAGTCACTTCTGCACATTGTCTGATTTTAGTTTTTGTTACAATTCTCATTTATCTCTTGAGTTTATACGCACAAATATTTGAGTTATTAAATTTATAAAATGTGGGTAAATGTTTTCTGATGAGCGGCCATAAGCAGCACAACAATGCATGGAGAATTTTAAACGACATTTCTGATAAATTTCTAATTTTAGCTCCGACTTCTCTCTGATATTAATACACCAGGACGTAAAACGCATCAGATAAATCGGAAAATTTTCTGCTGTTTTGTCAGACATTTTTCCGACATTTACAAGACATGTCGAAAATTCCTTTAGAATTTCACTAGGAAATTCGTCGGAATTCGTACAGAATTCTGTTAGACCTTTCGGTATAGTTTTTAGAATTTCCTCAGACAAAGATATCCGGTTTCTTGTCAACCACTCATATGATTTTCGGTACGTTTTCTGACCAACATCGGCTACGAATTCGGCATCTTGTGCAGACTTTCTGACCAACTTCGGACCGAAATCGGCAAAAATTGCTTACTGGGCGGTTATGCAGAAGCAGTTAAAATGAATATTTACTTTTCATGGGCGTGGCACTTGCAACTTTTTTAACCACAATGATTTATTGTAACGACAACTAAATGTGTATGCAAAGTTTCATAAGAATCGGTTTAGTAGAAGTTGTTGAAAAAGAATATTTACTTTGCATGGGCGTGGTACTGCCCACTTTTTTAATCATGATGTAATATTCAATCAGAACCTTAATGTGTGTGCAAAGTTTCATAAGAATCGGTTGAGTAGAAGTGGTTGAAAATTAATGTGAATTTACATTGTATGGGCGTGACCTTGCCCATTTTTCAACGGGACCAATCTGGAAGCTTCCAATCTGAAATCGCTTCATAAATGCCGTAGTTTTGAGGGTACATATATACGTAACATTTTGATTTCTTCTAGACACATAACCCAAAATTTCAGGTCAATCAGCTGAGATTAAGGCATGTCGCACCGCACGTCCATCAAATTTTGAGCAAATGCTCTCTTTCTGCTTTTATATCTCATTACTTAGTTGTCTGTGAAGTTTCCAACAGCTCTTGCCTTAAGGAGTTTTATCTAAATCACATATTTAACAAAATAAAAAGTAAAATATCGAATAGCCGATAAATGTCAAAATAACAAAAAAATAACATAAATTTAAAAATTTCGGTAAATTTTTTCGTTCCATAGAACTAGAAAATCTTCTTTTAGTTATTTGGGCCGCTGAACGCGAATATGCACTCCAATTTTTTTTATCAGCTCTAGTTTTCTAGATATAGCGTTATGTCAAAATATATATATAATATTGTTTTTCAAATCTGCCTATTAGTTTCTGAAAAGTTATGGCTAGAAACTCAAAGAGTTGTATAGAAAATTTTACAATTTTTGTTTTTAAAGATTCATAAAAAATAAAAATACACTAAGGATCCCATTTTTTTTTTTTGTATATTACATATGAAGCTTAATATGTATATTCCAAAGGAAATGAGCCCTTTTTCGTTGAAATTGGTGCACAACATTTGATTGTATTCACAATTTAGTGAGAAAACATTTTAAAATTGTTTATGACATTTTTAATTTACGATATCTCTGAAACTAATGAGCAGATTTCGAAACAATGTTCGCTAGGCTTAAAGATACTTATTTTTTTCGAATTTTGGTTTGAGACTTGAGGAAATCCCAATTTTATTGTTTTACGACCACTCTAATGCCACCATCACAACACTGTGCAACGTAATCATATCTCTTACAGGTTGCTTAGAAATGAGATGGTATTGTACCTATCAAGAACTTGGTCCTTATCCTTTGATCTCAGTACTTTTTACGGCTGAAACTTTTTGGATAGGAACTTGCCCTTATTTTCACATTTTTCACTTCTCATGTTTCAGCATTTACTAAGTTAAACTCTTTTATTTAATCCTTGAAAAAAATATGCTGAAATCTTTTCAACTAACACGTTTTATATGTTGAAATAAACATGTCATGGTCAGTCAATCAGTTAGTCAGTCAGTGAGTACGTTTAAAAGTTAAAAACTTTTCAATTTAAAATTCTGCCAAACTCAAGACTACTGACAGACTTCAAGTTCTTTCCGTTTAAAAGAATAGTCAATAAAGTGTTTCAAATTTATGAAGCTGAAAATTTTGGGAAGCAAGCTTTTGTTAAAATAAATGAACCGCATAAAATTACAAACAAACAAAAAAAACAACAAAAATAACAACAACTTGTAGTATACACTCCTTAATAATAAAGTTTTAAAGGAATTCAGTAAATAATATTTTGTAAGGATAGAAGCATGAGGGTTGATTTTTGTGCAGAATCATACAATTTCCTTTTTACCCGACTGAGCGACGCAAGGATGGATATTGTGTTTATTAGCCTATGTGTGTGTGTATGTATGTGTGTTCCTTTGCCGCACTATATAAATCCTGCGAGTACCACTAAAGATATGGCAGTAGTCAAAGTTCAATATGGCGACCAACAGACGCCATTTTGTGAAAACGAAAAAAATAAAAAGTCGGCGAACTATATTAAAATGGGTGTCATTGAACAGGTATTTGAAAATAAACTTTAGTTTTCTCTTATAATTTTTCATTTCGAAAGACCATTTAGGATCTTTAACAGTTTAAAGTCGGTTAACAACAAAAAACCCAATTACACACTTAAAAAGTGAACTTTAAACAAAAAATCTAAAACTAAAATTTCTACGAAAACTACACAGAAAAAATTATCATAGGTTTTTATTTTAAAATACTTGTGTTTGAATTTGCTTTTAAATTTTATTTTTTTTGTTTGATTTTTTAATAGTCCATTACAAAATTTTAATAGAAAAATGTGCGATTTTTTTCTTATTAAATATTTACGAATTTTTGTTTTTATTTTTACGAATTTTGTGGTATGTAGGTCCCACTTCCGTAAAAAAATACTTGAATTTATGAATTTAGTAGTAGAATACGAATTATAGTTTTTTCGGTGTAAAAAGAAAACAAATAAAAAATAAATTTAAGAAGAGTGATTCCACGTAAAACGGCCCTATGCAAGGAAAAAATACTTTTCTCATTTTTAATAAAAATCTCTCAATTGATGTTTTTTAGAGAATGACAATTTAGAAAAAATAAAAAAATATACTATTTAATATTTTTTAATCAATTTGAGGCACTTTTAAATGATCATACAAGAAACATTTCTTTTATTCCCTTTCTCATTATTAATAAAAACCGTTATCCCTGAAAATAATGTACTTCTTTTGCTTTTTATTGAATTTAAAAAAATATTCAGCTAGAGTATTCTGCTCTCTATAATAGCACGGATAGCAAATAATTTAATGTCTTATTATTTTCTAATGAGCTTATCTTTATATTAATTATATTAATTGAATGAATAAACAATTTTAGCTCCGACTTCTCTCTGATATTAATACACCAGGACGTAAAACGCATCAGATAAATCGGAAAATTTTCTGCTGTTTTGTCAGACATTTTTCCGACATTTACAAGACATGTCGAAAATTCCTTTAGAATTTCACTAGGAAATTCGTCGGAATTCGTACAGAATTCTGTTAGACCTTTCGGTATAGTTTTTAGAATTTCCTCAGACAAAGATATCCGGTTTCTTGTCAACCACTCATATGATTTTCGGTACGTTTTCTGACCAACATCGGCTACGAATTCGGCATCTTGTGCAGACTTTCTGACCAACTTCGGACCGAAATCGGCAAAAATTGCTTACTGGGCGGTTATGCAGAAGCAGTTAAAATGAATATTTACTTTTCATGGGCGTGGCACTTGCAACTTTTTTAACCACAATGATTTATTGTAACGACAACTAAATGTGTATGCAAAGTTTCATAAGAATCGGTTTAGTAGAAGTTGTTGAAAAAGAATATTTACTTTGCATGGGCGTGGTACTGCCCACTTTTTTAATCATGATGTAATATTCAATCAGAACCTAAATGTGTGTGCAAAGTTTCATAAGAATCGGTTGAGTAGAAGTGGTTGAAAATTAATGTGAATTTACATTGTATGGGCGTGACCTTGCCCATTTTTCAACGGGACCAATCTGGAAGCTTCCAATCTGAAATCGCTTCATAAATGCCGTAGTTTTGAGGGTACATATATACGTAACATTTTGATTTCTTCTAGACACATAACCCAAAATTTCAGGTCAATCAGCTGAGATTAAGGCATGTCGCACCGCACGTCCATCAAATTTTGAGCAAATGCTCTCTTTCTGCTTTTATATCTCATTACTTAGTTGTCTGTGAAGTTTCCAACAGCTCTTGCCTTAAGGAGTTTTATCTAAATCACATATTTAACAAAATAAAAAGTAAAATATCGAATAGCCGATAAATGTCAAAATAACAAAAAAATAACATAAATTTAAAAATTTCGGTAAATTTTTTCGTTCCATAGAACTAGAAAATCTTCTTTTAGTTATTTGGGCCGCTGAACGCGAATATGCACTCCAATTTTTTTTATCAGCTCTAGTTTTCTAGATATAGCGTTATGTCAAAATATATATATAATATTGTTTTTCAAATCTGCCTATTAGTTTCTGAAAAGTTATGGCTAGAAACTCAAAGAGTTGTATAGAAAATTTTACAATTTTTGTTTTTAAAGATTCATAAAAAATAAAAATACACTAAGGATCCCATTTTTTTTTTTGTATATTACATATGAAGCTTAATATGTATATTCCAAAGGAAATGAGCCCTTTTTCGTTGAAATTGGTGCACAACATTTGATTGTATTCACAATTTAGTGAGAAAACATTTTAAAATTGTTTATGACATTTTTAATTTACGATATCTCTGAAACTAATGAGCAGATTTCGAAACAATGTTCGCTAGGCTTAAAGATACTTATTTTTTTCGAATTTTGGTTTGAGACTTGAGGAAATCCCAATTTTATTGTTTTACGACCACTCTAATGCCACCATCACAACACTGTGCAACGTAATCATATCTCTTACAGGTTGCTTAGAAATGAGATGGTATTGTACCTATCAAGAACTTGGTCCTTATCCTTTGATCTCAGTACTTTTTACGGCTGAAACTTTTTGGATAGGAACTTGCCCTTATTTTCACATTTTTCACTTCTCATGTTTCAGCATTTACTAAGTTAAACTCTTTTATTTAATCCTTGAAAAAAATATGCTGAAATCTTTTCAACTAACACGTTTTATATGTTGAAATAAACATGTCATGGTCAGTCAATCAGTTAGTCAGTCAGTGAGTACGTTTAAAAGTTAAAAACTTTTCAATTTAAAATTCTGCCAAACTCAAGACTACTGACAGACTTCAAGTTCTTTCCGTTTAAAAGAATAGTCAATAAAGTGTTTCAAATTTATGAAGCTGAAAATTTTGGGAAGCAAGCTTTTGTTAAAATAAATGAACCGCATAAAATTACAAACAAACAAAAAAAACAACAAAAATAACAACAACTTGTAGTATACACTCCTTAATAATAAAGTTTTAAAGGAATTCAGTAAATAATATTTTGTAAGGATAGAAGCATGAGGGTTGATTTTTGTGCAGAATCATACAATTTCCTTTTTACCCGACTGAGCGACGCAAGGATGGATATTGTGTTTATTAGCCTATGTGTGTGTGTATGTATGTGTGTTCCTTTGCCGCACTATATAAATCCTGCGAGTACCACTAAAGATATGGCAGTAGTCAAAGTTCAATATGGCGACCAACAGACGCCATTTTGTGAAAACGAAAAAAATAAAAAGTCGGCGAACTATATTAAAATGGGTGTCATTGAACAGGTATTTGAAAATAAACTTTAGTTTTCTCTTATAATTTTTCATTTCGAAAGACCATTTAGGATCTTTAACAGTTTAAAGTCGGTTAACAACAAAAAACCCAATTACACACTTAAAAAGTGAACTTTAAACAAAAAATCTAAAACTAAAATTTCTACGAAAACTACACAGAAAAAATTATCATAGGTTTTTATTTTAAAATACTTGTGTTTGAATTTGCTTTTAAATTTTATTTTTTTTGTTTGATTTTTTAATAGTCCATTACAAAATTTTAATAGAAAAATGTGCGATTTTTTTCTTATTAAATATTTACGAATTTTTGTTTTTATTTTTACGAATTTTGTGGTATGTAGGTCCCACTTCCGTAAAAAAATACTTGAATTTATGAATTTAGTAGTAGAATACGAATTATAGTTTTTTCGGTGTAAAAAGAAAACAAATAAAAAATAAATTTAAGAAGAGTGATTCCACGTAAAACGGCCCTATGCAAGGAAAAAATACTTTTCTCATTTTTAATAAAAATCTCTCAATTGATGTTTTTTAGAGAATGACAATTTAGAAAAAATAAAAAAATATACTATTTAATATTTTTTAATCAATTTGAGGCACTTTTAAATGATCATACAAGAAACATTTCTTTTATTCCCTTTCTCATTATTAATAAAAACCGTTATCCCTGAAAATAATGTACTTCTTTTGCTTTTTATTGAATTTAAAAAAATATTCAGCTAGAGTATTCTGCTCTCTATAATAGCACGGATAGCAAATAATTTAATGTCTTATTATTTTCTAATGAGCTTATCTTTATATTAATTATATTAATTGAATGAATAAACAGTTTTATTTCCTCAAATTTTTTAAATTTTCGTACTAGGTCACACCCGTCGGTCACACCCGTCTCATTTTAAAAATGGTTTTTCATAAGAAAAATAAGTTTTTGTCAAACAGTATATACATAATACAATTGAAAACATTTTGAACGGATATCTATACCAAAATTATTGTGTACCTTATAGTCAAAATTTTACAGAATTTATACTGAGTCATAATTCTTTAAAACTAAGATTTATAAGGTCACATCCGTCTCAGCTTTCTGACGACCATTCTGAGCAGAAATCGTGTTCTATCAGTGTCTACCCGTTATTCAACGACTTTAAGCTTAATGTCCTTGCGAGCCGCAACATTTTTTGTAAGTAAACAATTTTATATTCTTGATTTATAACAAAACATGTGTGTAAAATGGTCACACCCGGCTAAATGGAATTACTCAGAAATCAAAAAATCCGAAATTTACATCTGAGCCTCGTTTTAGGGAGCGCTCAAATTCCCACCCCTTCCCCATTTTGCTCGTTATAGAAAATCTTGTCAGCCTGGACAATGTGCTCAGCACTTTTATGTAAAAGACCACGAGAGCTCTTCGTTGTATGGGTTTTTTTGTCCGCTTCTTAGAAAAGGGACAAAAAAACTGCCCTTCCTCTGCGATGTAGCGGGCTGAAATGTTCTACAAAAATATTTGCCATAAAATTCTACTATAGGTCTTCAAAGACACCCAAGCTCCATACTCAACTTGAACGCCAAAATATTATTCAAACTTTAAAATGTGTTTAGGGGGATAATTTCGTACATATTGACAATTTTTACTCAGCATAGGATATCTTGTAAACCTTATATTTAAGGTATACGATATGTTCAGCACTTTTATTGAAAACACTACGAGAAACATTTTTGTGGAAAATTTTAACACTCTAACTCTTTGTTATATTTCATCTTTTTATTCCTTTCTAATAAAAGGAGCAACATACTCTCCTTCAGCGGAGATATAGCAAATGAGCGATATATCTAAAAACCTATACCAATATTGGATTCCCTCGTATATGAAAATAGTTTATGAAAATAGTGCCACGCTTGCATATTTTCCCAAATTTCATATGCTACTAACACGTGAACGTAATTTTAATAAACAAGCTGGCATAAGTTGTGTTCATTTGACCATTAATTTTATTCAACATAATTTTCTTAACATGAGCGGAAAGTTAGAAAGTATTAAAAGTTGTTTGTTTCTCATACAAATAAACAAAAAATAAAAAATAAAATAGACTTGAAATAGAAAGTAATCCTAATAAATATGAATATTAAATATGTTTTCCAACATTTGCGATTACAATTCAGCAAGTTTCTTGGATAAATACATACGAAGCTCTAGCAACAACAATCTTGCACAGAAATATTATTAAATTAAACATTTTAAAAACCCCCCGAAGAAAATGGCTGACAACTTTAAAACGGCCAGACCGATTTTTTTTTCAAATATAGGTTAGAAGATTTACATCAAGTCACCTTTCTTTTACTTATACTTTTATACGTATTCCTAATTTATACTTAAAGAAAACAAAAATAAATTATCTATCTGTCACCTCGTGTTAACATTCATTCGCAAAAGTCTTTATTTCATCATTTGTATTCTCATTGATTTTGATTGAATGTGGCCGGCTTCGTCTGTACGAAATTTCTTAAATTTATTTTAATAAGTTTTCTATGCAAATGAACTCATTCATGTCTTTGAGAACAATTTGTTATAACAATGTTATACAACATATCAATCATTGGGTTTGTCAGACAATATATTGAACATAATGGGTTTCATGTAGGGATGCCAGTCCCAAAATCGCGATCCCGAAAATCCACGGAATTTGCCAAAAAAAAAAATCCCGGGGAGTCCCGAAATATTTAAATTACGCATTTTAAGTAAAATTCTTATACTAAAAACTCGTAATGAAAATTGTAATGATAATTGTAACACTAATTTATGAATTTAAATGTATTGAGGTTGTCAAAGGGTAACCTCCATCATCACTCCCCTGGTCGGTGGTGATAGACGAACTTCTTCACGTTCGTAGTGAAAGTGGGCATGAACTGAGTGGATACGCCGATTATGGTAACTAGAAAATTCGGCTATGTTCTCTTAGGCGTCGTGAATGATACTTGTGCTCCTACTTCAGCCTTAATGATGAAACAGAGCTAAGTCTGCAACTTCAGGCAAAAATGCTGCCAAATAAACAGGCCTAAAATTAAATCGACGGCAGTAGCTTCTAAATTTTCTCATATTATTGTTATATTTCTTATGAAAAATTTATGAAATTTTATTAAAACACGGCAACATTGTTGAGAAAATGAGTGGCTAAAACTGACTGCTTTTTACGGCGTATGATTACTGTCAATTTGTATGGAAAAACTCGTCTAGCCTTAGTTCTGTTTCATCATTTAAGAGAAAATCCCGTTTTAGTATAGTATCGTTAAATGGATACAATATCCCACATTCTATGGATGTCAGGTATTTATGTGATAATTTTTGGCAGAAGGCTGGCTTGGAATATCTATGTAGAATTAGTTATACAAAAAGCCTCTAGAGTTGTGCTGGATGCATCTGGATGAAGTATTAGCCCCAAAATTATCATGCAGATCTATGAAATTATACGGGTATGTTTTGTATCCATGCGAAATGAAAATGTTCGGAATTATCAAACAATTTTTGTTGCAAATTATTATTTATAACAACAATGCTATGACAACTCCGAACACTTTTTTTCTATTTTTTTAAAGAGAAGTAACTCAATCAAGCAATTAATGCCTACCAGTTAATTAATTAATGTGTCATTTTCTTTGGGAAAGGGATAGTGTAGAGAGAATAGCTGGTGAAGTGGGAGAGAGATAGAAATCTTAAGTCAATTACAACCTTGCTATTACGCGTTTTTGTTTTGTAGAGCAGTGTTGCCAGCCCCTCTGGTGTCAAGTAGACGCATTGAGTTGTTTAAGCTGTGTAGCCATTTTAATAGTTCTTTTACTTCGCTAACGGTTCTGCTACAATACCGACGAAAGAGGGTGCTGTAAAGTGCAGTCGGATATGTTAGTATTAATCGCTTCCGGTACTGCCAAGGTGATCAGTGCTATGCATTCATCACTTTAACAGTTTAACAGCAACCAACACAGTAACACACCAATGCACATGAGAAAAATGCATGATGTTGTTGGTTTGCCTGAAACTAGTCTTAAACTCAAGATCTCAGGTTTTGTAGTCAAACGCGCTAACTACTCAGCCAACAGCACGTGCAAGTAATGCAGAATATGTCTGAATATCAGACCGACTATCACGTACGTCGCGATTGTATGGTGGCCGAGAACTCGGCTGGTTGAAGAAGCTACTAAGCTATGCAAAGTCAAGATGTTGGCATATCTTCTTGCTACCGGTGTAATGAGGATATGTCTAGCCTTTAGCATTCATTCATCTCTTAATTAGTCTAACGCCTATTAAGATCTTCATAAGATCTTCTGCAGTAGCGGCTGCTTACAGGATGGGTCTTGAAAACTCTGTTCATTGTGTTGGCAATAAGAATTCATCAATCCTGAGTACAATATCTTAAAGAGAACTATAAGCTCTGCCGAATGACACCATAAACCATGAACTGAGGAGGTTCGTGAAAATATTATGTCACCTTTCCGCTTAGGGCACTCAAGCCTACGTTTGAGCATGTTGTTTCAGCTGTGGATTCCAGAAATATACGGTGGTTTGCGGATAGATCGCAAGCCCGGTATTGCTGCGCGAGTCTTTGGACTTAATGTTAAAATATCTCTGTTTCGTTGTGCAAATAACCTACGGTATTTGTGGCAGAGATTGGGACAGTTCGAACATATGCTGTCATTATTTTAAAAGAAAGTCCTAAAGGCTCACATAAAGCTATCTTTTCGGATAGCCCAGCAGCTCTGCAATCTCTCCTTTCATGAAAATTATCATCCGAGCTTATGCTAGAGCACTTTGACTAACTACAAAATCTATAAATAGATAACAAAACTTTGATTTACTGAATACCTGGTCATAGTGGACTCGAGAGCATTTTTGTGGCTACAGAAAAAAAAATTGTAAATACAATTAATTTGTTTGTTATATCAATTAAATAATTGATTGATTTTGAACCTACAACGATTTTTGTAAATACAATTACGAAATTGTAAGTTGTGGGAAAATCAGAAAAAATTGTTTAACAATTTTTTTTTTGTTGATGTGAATTGTTGATTTTCCGAACAAATTTTAACTATTATAATTATTGTGTTAACAATATTTTTTATACAGTCACAATCTTCGAAGCGACATTTTGCTTGTCGGCGAAAAACATGAAATGTCTTTAGGCGGAAACGAACCGGCGACCTCTGGACTAATAGACTAACGCTCTTAACTCTCAGCTACAAAGCAATTCGTTATTCAAGACGCAAATGATGAATACACACAAAATGTGATTTGCTTTGTTTCATCTACGTGTGTCCATTCATTTGTTATATCAACAGTGATGATTGTTAATTTTTTTCACAATACGAGTACATAACAAAAAATTTGGTTAGTTCAGTTTGTTGAAAAAAATTTTTTGATTTGCTTTGTTTCATCTACGTGTGCGCATTCATTTGTTATATCAACAGTGATGATTGTTCATTTTTTTCACAATACGAGTACATAACAAAAAATTTGGTTAGTTCAGTTTGTTGAAAAAAATGTCTGTGTTTGTCGTATCAACAACTCAATTTGTTATATTAACAAAATATATGTTTTAATTTAAATTACATATTAACAACTGAAATTGTTAGTTGCAGTTTGATTATATTTTTTTCTGTGGCGTCATTTGGTCAACGGATAACTCAGTAATAGAGAGAAATGAAATTTCAATCACTAAGGGAGCAATATCATTGTTTTATCTAAGATCCTAATTCAATGAATTAACTTTAAATTTTGTAACGTCCTCTTTCCCAAATTTATATTTTATTATTCATTAAAATATTAAAATGTATATTAAAATACACTAAAATTTGCTTTTTTCTTAATTTTTTATAGTCTTTATTGAGAATACACATAATGAAAATATTTTACTCTATAAATTGAGTGTTTATCCCGAAATATCCCGAGATCCCGAAAAATTTTTAATTCTGAAATCCCGATTCCCGGGATTTACAAAAACCAGTCCCGTTTGGCATCCCTAGTTTCATGTCTTTATTTCTTCATTTCAATATAAAATAATTTAAACTTTTTTAAGCAGCATAAAATAATTAAAATGATAAATAAGTTAAACATAATTTGAGTAAATTGTTTTGAAGGGCTCAATAAATATACAAACAGTTTCAAGAAGAACATATTATTATCCAGAGCCTAGGCAATTAAGTTGCTTTATTTATGTATTGTGTTAGAAAAAATGAAAATTGTTGTTTTAAGTAAAAAGTTTTGTTAAATTTTTTTACAATGTTCTAATTATTTTATTCAGTTTACACTAAGTTAAGTGTCGTGCTATGGGCGAAGCAGAAATGCCTAAATACATTATACCACACATAATATCGATTGCCTTTAAGAATTTAATTTTCCTGTTTCCGATCTCTTTTGTTTTTCTTTTGTAGCCTGTTTTTCAATACACTTAATAATCCTGTTCACAATAACGTTATATCTTGTGCATGACATTCTATAAAGGCGGGGTGGTTTTGGCGTTTTTTAAATGTTTTTTTCACTTGTTGACGATATTTTTAGTTTTAGCGATTTACTTTAGTTGTGGCGATTTTTTACAGTTTTGGCGCTTTTTTCGGTTTTGGGGATTTTTCTCGGTTTTGGTGATTTTTTACTTTTACCGACTTTTTTTGTTGACACTTTTTTCGTTCTGGATATTTTTCTTTTTGTTTTTGGCGATTTTTGATTTTTTGCATTTTTTTGATTTTTGCCGATTTTTTTTTTTTGTTTAGGGTTTTTTTTTTCTTTTAACTTTTTTCACTTTTTGGCGATATTTTTAATTTTAGCGATTTATTTTAGTTATGGCGCTTTTTTCAGTTTTGGGGTTTTTTCGATTTTTTGTGACTTTAGTTTTAGCGTTTTTTTCGTTTTGGCGATTTTTTTTGTTTTTGGCGATTTTTTTAGTTTTGACGCTTTTTTTTTTGTTTAGGCGCTTTTTTTCATTTTTGTCGATTTTTTCGTTTTTTGATATTTTAGTATCAGCGATTTTTTATGTTGTAGTGCTTATTTCGTTATGATGACTTTTTCGGTTTTTGGCGTTTTTTTTTTAGTTTTTTGACGATCTTTTTAGTTTTGGTGATATTATGCGTTTAAGCGATTTTTTAAATTTAGGGGCTTTTTTCTTTAAGCGCTTTTTTCATTATGGCGATTTTTCGTTTTGAAATTTTTATAATTTTGGGATTTTGTAGTTTTAGCGTTTTTTGAAAATTTCAAGAGTTTACCTCTTACGTTTTTTAAGATACAGCATATTGTGTAAATTACCTAGTAAAATTACATTAACTGATAGAACACCCATTAATTTTTATTGTTTTAAATATCAGTGGTAATTCGTGTAGTCTATTCTACAGACTACACCAATTAACACTAACTTTCAACATTTAAAGTGTCTATATATAAGTGTCTGTATATTACATTAGTATTTCAACATGTTTCGTTGCTCGCTTTAAAACACCCTTTAGTTTTTAGCTATCATATATTTGTTGTTTTAGCGGCAAAAGTTTTACATATTTTGTGAAAATTTCAGGTCCGTAGCTCTTAACGTTGCCGAGACAGACAGACAGCGTAGCGAAAACAATAGGGTTCCTCTACACTTTTGGTGTACGGAACCCTAAAAATTAACTCCATTTTTATTTAGTGTGCTAACTTTTTTTTAATAAGCACACAAAATCAATATTCACGAAACTAGGGGGTAAGACTGGGAGAAATCTAACTTTTAACTTTAAGGGTGTCCTGAATACTACAGTAAATAAAACTGTTTTTGATTTCTCTTGTAATAAAATATTTGAGTTTTTTTGGGAAAAGCTTTCATGCGTATCCTCTATTCACAACACTCTATTACAAAATGGCAACTTTTCACTTTAAAAACAACTTAGTAAGTTTTGTAGGATAGAAATTTTAATAATTTTTTCTCTAATCATTTCTGCTTTGAGTTCGATTCATAAAAAGTTTATATTTTTTGGCTCATCCAACAGTATTGGATGAAAATTATTAAAACCTTTACTGTAGGCATTTTTTATTTTGCTCAAGTGTATTTTGCTTATCACCACTTTTTAGGTGGCTCTGTTGAATGTGATTTAAAGTCTTATATATACAACTTTTTCGTGAAAATTGAATACGAGAATTAAATCACTTTTCAGTTGATATTAAACTGCACGGCCTGTTTGTTTTAAAAATATGTGTAATAAACGATGAATAGTTCACAGTTTACTTATTCTCATTCTCCGAAAAAGTTGTATACTTATAGCAACTCTTTTTGCAAAAGTTCCCCACTGTGCACTATATGTTACATAAGGCTATTTATTAAAAAATTTATAAACATTAAAACTTTAAGCAGATTATGTTTTCTTTTTATTCCCGATAATCTTTCTTACTTTAAGCGTTTTCAATTCGTTTAGATTATATAATTGATTTCATAAGATTTTCTTTTTCTGAATAATTTACAATTCAAGCAAACAATTGATGCAATAGTATTTTAAGGCTTAACAAAACAAAAATATTACATCTGTGAACTTCTTTTTATACATTTCTTATATTTTATTTGATTTATTATTAAATGTTATAAATGATATTGTAATCTAAATTAATGTTCATAGTAACAAAAATCCTCCGCCTTACACTCGTTGTTGTTGTAGTGCAGCAGACAGACCAACCAGTATATGCTGCTGGTTAACGATTTATAATGAATAATTAAGCTGCAGGGAGTAAATGGTTGATTGAATAGGACATGTTTATTTTGCTTTTATTTGATAAGCTTTTAGGCATTTAAATTTGTCTGCCTTTTTTGACAATATGTAGCACGTAAATGATGTAGTAAATTTTTATTTAACTTTCATTTGATTTGTAATCTTATTTGTAAGACAAATAAACGAATAGTAAATCATAACACAGAAAAAACTAAATTTCATTTTCTGTAAAAGAATTCAATGAAATAGTAAATATTTTGTCTAGGAACGGTCCTACAAACAAATTTGTAAATATAGACAAAAAATATCTCAAAAATTTCATTTCAGTGCACAAATTGTTTAAATCTATAAAACAATTTGTCTAAAAATATTTACAAATTGTAAACAAAACAATTTACTAAATCAAACAAAAACATTTACTAGATTTTCTGAAAAATATCAAACAATATTTTTGTCTGAATTTATAAAACAATTAGTCTAAAAATACTAACAAATATTAAACAAAATTGTTTATTTAATCAAACAAAAATATTTAGTGGATTTTTCTGTAATATAATATCAATCAAAATTTTTGTCTGGGTCATCATGATCATGCATTACGCATTTATGAAATTTCACTTTGTTAAATGTGTTCAACTAGTTATTGCCCTTTGGGCTCAGTTACTTAAAGTTGAATAATAAACTGAAATCTTCAGTAAACAAACATGCTACAATCGCACTCCTTTCGGGGGTTTTTTACAGCACAGTTTTTCTTGTTGTTTTTGGTGTTTGCGTTCTAAATAAAAGTCATACAAACAATTCATAGATTATGGACTGAACATTTACTGAAAATGAAATTTATTTTTAGACAAACTTTTGTTTGAAAATTTTTTGGTGATAATTTTTTCTGTGTGACATTTTCATATTTTTGATTTAGGTTCCCATGGAAAACTCAAAATTTCGTATCTTTTACAATAATTATTAAAACAAAGATTTATACATGTTAGAGTTCTTTTCTGCGTAGACCGCTCGACCACAAGTAATAACAAGAAGATTAAGATAAGACATAAAATGAAAAGTGAATATCAATAACTATCAAATGAAATACATCTTAGAGAGAGAATGAATTGATTAAAGGTAAATGACTGGTCTACGCGGTACAGAACTCTGACGAGAATAGCGGGAGCTATCGAAACATGTTTTCTTTGAATGTTCAAAATTTACATGATTTAGAATTTCCTTCTTAAATAAAATATAATTTAATCAAAAGATTAAATTGAAAATGAACTTAAACCAAACTAATTAAATAACTTTGGATAAAAATAAAAATGTTTAAATTTTGCATAAAAAAATATATTTTTCATCATTGCGGTCTGAATAACTCCGAAACCATTGAGCATATAAAATAAATTATGTTCGAATGGCTGAAAGGTGATTTTAGTTTAAGTCTCCTAGTGGTTTTTGTAATAAACTTGGACATCTTTGCAAGTTGTGAAAAAATCAATGGAGCAGTCTCTTCAAAAATCCCAAATTTGCGAAATAAAAATTATCTATAGAATTCAAAATTTCGACTGGTTTTGTAATTAGGGGCCCAAACACATCGAAAAAATATAGTGACACTCCTTGACATTTTTCTTGTGTCATAGTGCGCTTAAAGATAAGTGCTTACAGCCAAGCCACACTGGCGTTTTTAAAATGCACGTTTGAAAGATTTAAATTTTAAAACTTTCAAATTTAATACAAAAATCAGAACAACAAAAACAATATTTGATATCAAATTTTGAAATCAGTACAAACATTTTAACTCTGCTGTGTTTGTTATGTATAAAATAGTTTTTTTTTATGGAATTCTACAAAGCAGACAAATTGTCATCCATTAATCTATATTATTTATCAAAAAAAAATGGTTTTACTACTCCTATTAAAATGTAGATTATTGAATTAAAATTCGATATAATGTAATTTTCCAGTATTAATAATTCCGTTTCACTTTTTCCTTTTATCTTTATAGACTCAATCATCGACAAATGAAAAGACAACCGTTGTGCTGCAGTACATTTTCCAATTATTATTTGTCACAAATTTTGGCATTAATTTTGTCTTGTATTGCGTCAGTGGACAAAATTTTCGGTAAGTTTTAAACACAATTTGTAAAAAATGATTACTGGTATTATATTTTGTTGGCTTTCATCAAAGTCAAGTGCAAAAATGAAAAATAAGAAAGAAAAAAGCCACATAACTCAATATCAAGGCGTATAGGGTTGCCAATGCACAGTGGGGCAGTATTAAAATATTTTGGAAATAACTCAGCCATTTCCAAGCGGATAGTCCGATCAGCATAGAATTTCACACCGACATAGCAGAAGGGTACTTCTACTTAAGCTTTGAAGCTGAGCTTACCACACTGTTCAGGAGCGGAGCTGAGAAGCCCCAAAAAAGGACATTCCGGCATATAAAATTTCTTAACGCTTCACACTGGGAAAAAAGGCCAATCTAGTGGCGGAAAATCATATCTTCCAAACTAATAGTCTAATCCACAAAAAATTTATGGATGAATTATAGGGAAGGATGTAGGCTACAAGGTGTGTTAAAAGTTAGGTAGCTATTTTTAACACAGTGGGCGCTATATGTTGTTATATAAGACCAATTTTACCGATAAAACTCTTTAAGCGTCGAAAAGCTTATATCTTCCAAACTAATGACCTGAACCACAAAAAACGTATGCCTGGAAAGACTGTAAATAAATAAGTTATTTTTAACACAGTTGGCGCTATATGTTGCTCTATACGACCAATTTTAAAATTTCAAAATGCTTTAAAAAAATAAAATTCAAAGTGCATTTAAATTGCAAAATGCATTAAAAATGTGTCTGAGAATTGAAAACGACTACTTCATTGGTATTTTAATTTATGCCCCTATTGCAGTTATCAACTCAACCCAGTTTGGTCATCTCAGAGTCGAACCGACATTCACGCTACCACATTTTTTTTTAGTATTTAAAAGCACAACAATTTTAGTTGAAGTTATTATGGCGTTACAAACTTAAATATCAAGTTTGACAGAAAAGCAGAAAAATTCGTGTGAAATTTCAAGGAAATAAAATACTCTCAGACGACCAAATTGAGTTGAGTTGAGAACGACAAGAGGGGGGTTAATAACAAGTGGTTTCGGAAGCAAATTACAAGAAAATCATATAGAAGTACAAACAAGTAGGAAATTTTTAAAAAGGTGTATAGTTAAATAAACTTCTGTAAAAGTCAAATAGGCCAGTCTCCGCAGCTAATGTTTGGTACAATATTGCTCTGTAATATCTACATTAAGAATCCACTAAAATTTCATGGACTTTCGGGTATACTTTTTTTGGATCTCTACAAAGATTTAGAAAATAAAAAAATATTTTTTTTTCTGAATTTATGCTTATAAACCTTAACTGAAATAGCAAATATATACAGTAAAACAGTTTAAAATAGCTGATATAACACTTTATAAAAAAAATTACTTTGTCCGAAAACGTCCATCATTATTTATATAAAAATAATAAAGAACTACAACCTAACTTTTTGTCAATGTTTAAAAGGCCATATTTTCCGAACCAGGTAACATAGTGATAAATAAATTTTCTTTTTAAATGAACTGGTTTGTCCGCTTTGAAACTGCGTTTACATTTTTTCAAATTCAATAATTTTTTTCATCCGCTAGATGGGCTGTTATTCCCTCTGTGCGCTTTTTTCTCTCTTCTCTTTTATATTTAGTCAAGTAGTTGTATTCTCTTTTGAAAATAAAATTTTCTCAATTTTTCGTCATTCGTTCTGTTTACACGTGTCCGCGTATTGTGCGGCAAATAATTAATATAATTTTGTGTTGTCCCCCAGTGTTTTATGTTTTAAATAAACGTCCCTCGTCCGCGCGTTAAGTGCAACTATAAAAAAATTTACTATATGCAAAACTGAAATAAATTATATTTAAAAAACCAAACTCACAATTAAACATAAGAACACAACACAATTTTCTTTGTATACATGCTTCACATTTATCTCTAAATAAAGATATAATTTAATGTTATATCCAAAGAAGTTTTAATTATTTTGGCTTGAGTTCGGTTTTTAATTTACTTTTTTCAATTAAATTATATTTTTATTTGGAGATAAATGTGAAGCATGTAGACAAAGAAAATTTTGACTGTGCGGAGGGTTGAACTGACGTTTTGATAGCTCCCGCTAATCTCATCAGAGTTCTTTACTGCTTAGACCACTCGACCAAAGTCGCGTGTTTGCAGTCAGATCAGATGTTTCGAGACCATCGCAGTCTTCTCATCAGAGCCCTTTTTTTCTATATGTTCGGAACTTCACTAACTGTCTTTTCTTTAGCATGTTCAACTATTTTTATAATGGGTAATTCCATGTCAAAACAACTAATAGTTAGACACGACCCTTTTCGATTTTGATGAAATTTGTTCAGACGCTTTCATTAAAGCCCATAACGAACTTATGCCAAAGGGAAAAACTTAAAAAGGTTTATTTCAGAACTTATGGCATATCCAAAATATCATTATTTCGCCAAATTTACCGAAAGTGTGAGTTTAGTTTTTAAATATGTATATACAACTTTTTCGTGAAAATTGAATACGAGAATTAATTCACTCTCAAGGTGATATTAACCATACTTTCCCAGCGTTGCCATCGCTTTATTTTTCTTCATTCCCCATTTTTCTGATTTTTGTTCTACTCAAGACAAACTATATAATAAATAAATTTTTTTTAACGGACTTCAAAAAAGAAGGAGGTTATCAATTCGTGTGTGTGTTCTTTTTACTTTTTTATGTTTGTATACGCATAACTCTGTCATTTTTTAGCCGATTTTCAAAATTATTTTTTTGTTTGAAAGGGCTTGCTTGCAGATTGGTCCCATAAATTTTTTCGAGAATCGGGGAGGGGGAAATTTTCCCCACCCCAAAATATTGATTATCGCATAACTCCGCCTTTTATACACCAATTTTCAGAATTATTTTATTGTTTGAAGGCCTTGCTTGCAGGTTGGTCCCACAAAATGTTTTCGAAAATCGTTGGGGAAATTCCATAACATCGCATAACTCCTCCATTTATTGACCGATTTTCAAAATTCTTTTTTTGTTTTAAAAAAGGCTTTGCCTGCAGTTTGGTCCCATATTTTTTTCGAGAATCGGCGGGGCGATTTGCGACCCCCCTTGTAACTATTGATCATCGTATAACTTCTCCATTTATGGACCGATTTTCAAAATTCTTTTTATGTTTGAAAAGCTTTGCTTGCAGTTTAATCCCATTTTTTTCGAAAATCCGACGGGCTGTTTTTAAACTTTTGATGAACTTTTAGAAGAAAACATTTTTTTAATTTTGCAAGAAAAGGCATATTTTTTGTTACTAATTTTTGAATATGTAACTGGGAAGTTGTTGATCATGTATATTTTAACTCTTTGTTGATCAAAATCGGGCATACCCTTCTAGAGTTATGATGAATTAAACTGATGTACTCATGTCCATCAAAATATATTTGCACTTGATAAAAAAAAACTGAAAACGCATTTTAGTTTAGCGCATTAAACTCTTTATATTCAACATATTTGTATTTAAAGGACATTTTCTTTGTAGATGGGCATTATCGTAAAAATAGTCAAAATAGATTTTTAAAACTTCAAAATTTCGACATCTGATGAAAACTCTATTTTTGAAAAAGATAATTTGTAGACCTGTGCTATTAATGTTATTTGTGTAATTTTCTCATTTTTTTTCTTTTTTTTCTTTTACTTGTTCCATTTCTTTAGAAAAGCCGTATTGAGTATGTTTCGCAAAGTTTCCACTACGCAAAGGGATGGAACCACACAAATTACAGGTAAACTTTATTAATAATTCTCATTAAATTTACAAATTTTAAACGCAAAAATGGTTTTTATTGAAGGACTTTATTAAACTATTTAGCTGTTCCATTTTTAAAGAAAGACTTGTACAGCAAGTTGCTCTAGACTTGTAGAACAAGTTTTCTATTGAAAAACTTCTTCTAGACTTGAGCAATTTTTTTAAAGAAAAACTTTATCTCGTTTTTAGAAATTTTTAAACTTTTTTCATACTTGCTTCACTTTTCAACAACTTTTCGATTCGCCCCTGTATGCAAAAAAGTTCCCTTAACAAAAAAAATAGTTTTTAACTTGTGTAGGAAGAAGTTTCTTTTAGCTTTTAAATCATATCACAATTTTATTTTAAAAAAATGCTACTGACAAGTTAATACTGTTTTTTTTAATTCATAGGAAGTCTGCTAAGGACGTAAAGAAATTCTTCTTTCTTTTTTTTCAAAAGCAAAAATATTTTATATATGCCACTATAAGAAATCATTATAATAAACCTCTTATACCTACGGTGACCAACCGTACAATATTATAGTGAACGGACACTATTTTAGCCTCTTGTCCACTATTTTTTTTGTGTACGCTATTTGTACATTTTTTTTAATACATGCCCCTTATGTACATAAGTTTTTCTCACAAATGTTCACTTTTTTCATTACTTCCAACATATTTAGCAAACAATTTGAAACCAGCTTAAATTACATAAAAACTCTACCTGGAAACCCAAAGCGTTTGATACTATTACATTCAGCAGAGCCACCTGACAAGTGGTGATAAGCAAAATACACGTGAGCACTGACGATGGAAATGTAGCGGCTTCCGAAAGTGGCGCTACTCTGTTCTGCTGTGTACGTAGAAAATTAAGTTGATGTTAATTTTTCACTTATTCCTTTAGAATATTATTCATGCCCAATTCTTTCTGAATATAAAGTTACGAACGTTAGCCTATAATCAATTAGTTTTGTTATATTTTTTAATCCATAAAATGTGTACACTATTTTTCCATTGAATTAATGGTCACCGTACTTATGCCCCTCATCAATGAAAAATCACTACTATATTTTTTTCGCATCATAAGAAATGAAGAGGAAATGAACATTTTAAAATAATTTTAGTTTTTTGTTTCTTCTTTGAATATTTTGTAACTGTTCAATGAGCAATTCAGTGAATATTGAAAATTTTAAAGGAGTTTAATTATTTTTTTTTATATATAAGGGTCGTTCCAAATATAAGTCAAATTCACGTGGTTAGTTAAAAGTGAGAAGCTAAAAACAAATATGTAGATTAGAGTGACCCTTATTTTGAAAAAAATTCGATTTTTCTGCAGTTTGGTGACAATTGGTAAAAAACTGATCCTGCCAAAATTTCAGGTCAATCGGTTGGGCGCCAGCCAGCTCAAATTTGAGAAAAACCATAAAATTTAGTTTTCTTAGCTCATAACTTCTAATATATTAATTTCACAAAAACGTTTTATAAGAAGAAAATGTTGCATGTGAAGTTTGCAACATTTTATTCCCTAACAACTTTTCTGTAGATCTAATAGTTAATAAAATCTTCAAATGAAATTTATTTGCTGGTGTTTAAGCATTGTCTATATGCAGCATTTCATGGGTGCTTTACCAAATCGTCAGTAGACTTCAAACACAATTTTGAACAGTTACAAACCCTTTATCTTATGTACAGACTTTCAAAAACTATTTGAGAATTCACAAATATGGAAATGATTTTCAAAAATAAGCAAAGTCGGCATTGAAAATTATACAAAACCCAGCTAATAATTTTTTATTCGATATGAATCTATTCTATTTTTTCTACACCTTTAATAAAAAATTGTTTGCTGTGTTTTGTATAATCTTCAAAGCCTACTTTACTTATTTTTGAAAATCATTTACATATTTGTGAACTCTGAAATGGTTTTTGAAAGTCTGTACATAAGATAAAGGGTTTGTAACTGCTCAAAATTGTGTTTGAAGTCTACTGACGATTTGCTAAAGCACCAAAAAAATGCTGTATATAGACAATGCTTAAACACCAGCAGATAAATTTCCTTTAAAATAAAATTATGACAATATGTCAAAAAATTTTTCATAAAGAGTTAGTAAAATAAATATAAAATTTTCAAGCAACATTAGCTTAATTTAAGGCTTTATTCGTCCTTTCAGCTCATGGCAACTAAAACACAAATTTACATGGTTTTGGAATGGAGCAACTGGAAACGGTTTCTCACGTAATTTCAGTCGCTGAATCCAAATCGGCATTCAGTTTTTTTTTGTTCTAGTTTTCGAGATATACGCTGTTTTCATAAATGAAGCAGTTGCACAGCAAAAGTTAACATAACTGGATAACGGCTTGTCCTATACATTTGAAACGAAAAAAACCTAATTCAACAGCAATATTATCTTTAAGTCACACCAATATTGTTTTTTACCATTGTATGTCGATTTTATTAAAATTAGTCTTATTTGAAAGAAGAGTTAGCCGGCTGTTTGCTCATAAATAAATGTTTGTAAAGAATTATGTATTTTAATAAATTTTTTTTTTCATGTGAACCCAAGTCAAAATTAAAAAGTTTTCATATATTTTAATTTCGTCCTGCGATTATTATAATTTTTTGCTTTTAGAGAGTAGATCTATAGTGCTTTCAACCCCTATACTCATTTTTTGTGTTGTATAATAATAATCATTCCCAGAACAACCGTGAAAGCAAATGTAACGCTCAATACACCAAAATTGTAAAAAATCGAAATATATAATTTTATTTCAAGATCCATTGAATGAGGCGAAAAATATAATATGAATCCTACCTTCTCATATTTCTATTAGTTACATTGGTAAACAAAAAAAAAAAATAAAAAAAACACAAAATGTACGTTTAGAATGAGAATACTCTGCAATTGATTAGACAACATGGCTCGAAGGTGCACGATAACTTCAAAACGCCTGGACTGACTTTTTTTTTAAATATAGGTTAGAAGATTTTAGATGGAGTGACCTTTCAAACAAAAGAAACTAAATTCGAATCGGTCAAGCTTTTCGGCAGCTATGGTGCCACAGACACACGGATTCAAGAGGATACAGGTGGAAAAGAAGTGGCAACTTAATTTCTAAACGGCTGGACCGATTTTTTTCAAACATAGTTAAGAACACTGTCGATCAAGTCACCTTTCAAGCAAAAGAAACTAAATCAATGTCGGTCCAACCGTTTTTTGGTCGGGGGTGAACAATAACATTAGAGTTATATGTACATATAAAATATTCGGGGTAAGACAAATTGCCAATACTACAGAGATTTGCAATTTTCCACTTCTTTTTGCGGTCTCCTGTAAAATTTCCAAAATGTGACTTGGTGCAGTTTACCTCCCACCTACAGAATTAATTTAATTAAAGTGCAAATTCTGTTACATCAAAAAACATGTTGATTATTAGAAAGTTGTTCGCTATAAATACGCGCAAAAAATTATTTTTCCCCTCTCATAGATTCTATGAAATTTTTTCAATCATTGATCAATAAGCTTAATACGCACATAATGAAGTATAAAGAAATTTAATGAATAAGATACGAGTAATTAAAATGACATCAGCGTTATTAATTAAGTGACCTTTTGTTGCATATTATAAAGGAAGAGCAGCGTAATGAAATGGAAAAAAGATAGAGCAAGAAATAAAAATTTCATTATGCTTTTGACATCCTTTTGTAACATCGGGATAATTGTTTATCCTTAAGAAAAATTAATATTTTTATATAAATTTTATTTTTTATCAAATAGAGATTTGAATGTAGATATTTTTATAATTAATTGAAAAAAGAAAAATCAACTTGGAATTATAACTTCATAAGAGAAGCCAATAAATATGAATGATGTTGGAAAAAAACTGTAGAAAGTCTACCACAGATTTTTCTAGATAGACTTTTTTTATTGTTGAGTAGTGTTATTTAGTGAAAACCCAGAAAAAACGCAATTTCGTTTTCAGTAAAGAAATTCAATAAATGAATAAATATTTTGTCTAGAAACAAACCAGCAAACAAATTTGTAAATACAGACAAATATGTCTCAACAATTCCATTGAAAAAACCCAGCGTTTTTCAGTAAACAAATTGTCCAAATCAATAAAACAATTTGTTTAAAAATATTTACAAATTCTTAACAAAATAATTTACTAAATCAAAGAAAAATATTTACATATTTACTGGGTTTTCCGTTATATATCAAACAATATTTTTGTCTGAATTTATAAAGCAAGTTGTCTAAAAATACTTAAAAGTTCTAAACAAAATAGTTTACTGGAGCAAACAGAAATATTTACTGGGTTTTCTGTAATATATCATACAAATTTTTTTCTGAGTCAGTAAAAACTTTTTTGTTTAAATATTTTTAAATTTTTAAATTTGTAATAATCATTTATGAAATTTCACTTTGCTGGATGTCGAATTGATTCACTCAGAAATCTTCAATAAACTAACTTTTTACACTCGCATTCGTTTTGGTATCATTCTAGTTGTTGGTATTTATGTGTATGTCGTCATCGGGGTGATTTGTTTACGTTACAGAAAACTGGTTTTTGTTGTTGTTTTTGGTGATTGTGTCCTAAATACAAGTCAGACAAAAAATTCATTGATTCAATAAAGAAAATTTACTGAAAATTAAATTTTATTTTAGACAAACTTTTGTTTGAAAATTGTTTTGGTGATAAATGCTTTACCACTTTTATTGCAATTTATTAAACAAACTTTTTGTCTTAATATTTAAAGAGAGGAGAATTTTAAATTAATTGTTTTGGAAACTCAATAAAAATGAGGTTATTTTATTAATTTTCATGGTTGAGGGTGGGGGAGGATTATCCCTTTTTGCCCTCCCCTGTATCCGCGCCTGAATAACGCTGTACAACATAAAAAATGACAGGCTTCTGACAACATATTTCGCCAAAGGGACAAACATATAAAAATAAACGTTAAAGTTTGCGTATGGCCTTTATTGTAGGGGGACTTAAAATTCCCTCTCTTTTGCACATTGTTGTAGTGAATCGGCACAGGAAATCTTGTAATCCTTAAATATTAGGTATAAGATGTTTTCAGCACTTTTATGTAAAGCACTACGAAGAATATTTTTTTTATTTTAGGAGAAGTATCACACTCAGGCACTTCATGCCTACCAGTTAATTAGTTAATGTCTTTCTTTCTTTGGGAAAGGGATAGAGTAGAGAGAATAGATGGTGAAGTGAGATAGAAATAGGAAGCTTAATTTTTTTACTACTCTGATATTGTGCGTTATGATAATGTTACAGCAGGTTGAAGCGCCTCTGGTGTTAAGTAGACACATTAAATTTATTAAGCACCGAAGAAGGAGGGTGCTGTAATGTACATTAGCATAGAACTGTATCAATTGTTGCCGGTACTGCTTAGTGACTAGTGCTATGCATTTTCATCACTTAAACAGACCAACAACAACTAAATATATACACAAAAAATTTTCATTCTCCGATAGAATCTGAGTGGATTCGAACTCGCATTGAACTACACATATGCATAGAAATTAATATCAATACAATTGGACTATAAAAAAAATTAATAATAAAACTATTTTTGTATTTAAAAAAGGTAAAAGCGCCCAATAAGAAAAGAAGTGCCTCTCATGAAACAGAACGCACATATACATATGAGTAATTCCATTTAGCCGGGTGTGACCATTTTACACACATTTTTTTATATAAATCAAGAATATAAAATTTTTTACTTAAAAAACGTTACGGCTCGCAAGGACATTAAGATTAAAGTCGTTGAATAACGAGAGGACACAGATAAAACACAATTTCTGGTCAGAAAGCTGCGACGGGTGTGACCTTACAACTCTTAGTTTTAAAGAATTATGACTTTCATTATAAATTCTGATACGCAAAAATTTTGGTATAGATATCTGTTCAAAGTGTTTTTAATTGTATTGTGTATTTACTGTTTGACAAAATATTATTTTTATTATATAAAAACTATTTTAAAATAAGACGGGTGTGACCGATGTGTGTGACCTGGTAAGAAAATTTAAAAAATTCGAAGATATAAAACTTTTTATTGATTTTATTAATATAAATAATATAAAGATAAACTCATAAGAAAATAATAAGACATTAAATTATTTGCTATTCGTACTATTATAGACAGCAGAATACTGAATAGCTGAATATTTTTTTAGATTCAATAAAAAACAAAAAAAGTATATTCTTTTCAGAGATAACGGTTTTTATTAATAATGAGAAGTGGAATAAAAGAAAATCTGAACTAAATATCGAACATACAAAGAGGGAGAGCAAAATGTTTCTTGCGTAATCATTTAAAAGTGCTTCAAATTGATTAAACAATATTAAATAATGTATTTTTTATTTTTTCTATAATTGTCATTCTCTAAAAAACATCAATTGAGAGATTTTTATAAAAAATTAGAAAATTATTTTTTCTTTGCATAGGGCCGTTTTACGTGGAATCACTCATATGTCAATACCAAATGATGTTCTGACAACTCTTCTACTGACGTATATATGCAAATTTCGAGGTTGAATTTAAAAACTAGTTTCAACTCAAATGAAATAGCATCTTTCAGCATTTATCTTCAGTCAATTTGTCCAAGACACACAAAATACACTTTAAACGAATTTCTCGGAAGTATACAATAAATTTTGCGTCATAATGAGGGTAGATAGTTCTTTTTTTAGTTTTGGCATTTTGAATAGCAAAAGGTATTTAAGTTATATTTACAAATACCCTTTGCTCAGCCACTATCATATTAAATTCCTTTACAATTTTCAATATTTAATAAATTTGCTCATTCAACAGTTACGATACTTTCAAAGAAACACAAAAGCAAAATCGCTTTGAACATAATTATGGCAATTTGTTATGAAATTTAAAAAAAAACGACTAGCTGACTTGTCATTAACATATTTAAATAAAAAGTTTGGAGAGGGTATAAAATTTGAAAGAAAGTTTTTTTAAACAAATTTTACTACTTTAACAAATTTAACAAATTTACTACAAAAAATATATGTATATCGATGGTCATATGTTGAGAACACGTAACTGATTTTTACAACTTTTCAGTTAAAGAAGTTACATTTTAATTAGACCAAAATCGTTACTAACCACGAAATTAAATATCGCAACATTATTGGAACGAAGCTCCTCATGGCAAGTTGTGCATATGATATGCAGCATATAAATGTTTTCTATGATGGGGGTAAAAAATATGTTTTAATGAAATACGTGTAACGAAAATACTGGTAAGAAATAAGTGTAACGAAAATTTAAAACGCAGGCAACAGACCGGGACGAAGGTTAAATTCCTTGAAAATTCAGTCTTGCTGCTTTGGAATTTTAACGGTTTTCAGTGTTGCCGTTGTTTTCCGGGGAAATTCTGGGATTTTGGGCAGATTTTTGTTCTAGATTTTGGGATAATGGCAATCTTCTGGGATTTTGGGGAGATTTGGATCCTCATTTTTAGGAGTCCGGGAAACTTTTGGGATTTTTGGGAGATTTTTGTCGCAGTTTTTAGGAATCCTTGGACCAGATTGGTGTCTTGACTAATGGCTGGTGCCCTTGTTAAATGAAAATGTGTCGGCTAAGTTGTCGAGAAGTGTAGCCTAAGTAAATAGTGCTTTTTTTTAGCTGCATGAGACTTGACTAAAAATAGTCAAGTTTTCAGAATCATTTCATTTACTTGCATAAAAACTGTACTAAACTTCATTTTTTAATTTTTATTTCTTGACTATTTATTAAAAAAATGACGATATATAAAAAATAACGATATATATTTTTTTTAATTTTTAATTAAAAAAAGTATGTGAACAAAATGCGGATATCTAATATTTTTAGGGCAAAAGTCTATTATGTATTAGTAATATGATGGCCTGCTTCGACAGGAACTTCGTTCGTACCCGGTCTCCCATGACACTGTGCGTTCTTTTTTAACCGACTTCAAAAAAGGAGAAGGTTATCAATTCGTGGTGTATTTTTTTACTTTTTTTATGTTTGTGAACTAGGGATGGGCAAGTGAAAAAAATATTTCGATATATATCGATATAGATATATTTTTATATATCGATCTGCATCGATATATATCGAATAAAAAATATCGATATTTCGATATATATCGATATATTTTAAAGCCTGATTATTCATACATAATCCCAACAATTTTTAAAAATAAAATACGAAAAGTACTTTTTTATGAATAATTAAGCTGAAAAGTGCTGATTTCTAACCTCTTAACTGATTCCCCAATATTTTACGGAACGTACATCAACAAAATTATACTCAAAGAGAGATAATTGTTTGAATGCACAAAATTTTATAAATAAAACAAAAGATTTTTTTAATAACATTTTATTTGATAAAGATTGTGTTGAAATTTTTTTAAATACTGCACGAAAAACAAAGCCAAAGCTAAACAAATATCAAATTTGATACTGTCGATATATTTTTAAAAAAAATATCGATATATTGCAATTAAAAATATCGACGATATATAATCGATTGTGAACCCATTTTTAAAATTAATTTTTTTTGTTGGAAAGGGTTTGTCTGCATGTGAGTCCCATAATTTTTTTTTCGAAAATCGGAGGGGAAATTCGATCTCCGTCTGCATGCATAACTCAGTCATTTGCGAACCGATTTCCAAATTTTTTGTTTTGTCTGCAAGGGTTTGCCAAAAGTTGGTCCCATAATTTTTTTCCAAAAATCGGAGGGGGAAATTTGTCGCCCCATGCATAACTCTGTCATTTGTGAACCGATTTTCAAAATTCTTGTTTTGTTTGAAAGGATTTGGTAGCAGTTTTTCCCCCTTAGTTTTTTTCAAAAATGTGGGCGATATTTGCTTCACCCCCCAATTCATAACTCTGTCCTGTGTGAACCGATTTTCAAAATTGTTGTTTTGTCTGAAAGGATTTTCTAGCACTTTGGCCCCATAATTCTTTTCGAAAATGAGGAAATTTGCTCCGCCTAAAATAAAATAGTTTCTGTGTGTACTTTTACGATTCAAATTACTTCTACTTAGCCGATTACTATGAAATTTCCGCTCTACTTTTACTAATATTCTATCTTTCACATATACCAACTATCACTAGTACAAGTTGTATATCTATTATCGTTTACTTTGCGGAATATTCCACTGTGCAGCATGCTTAAAATTATGCTAAAATAAATTATGATTAAAGTTTTTTGAAATTTTTCCAAAAAAAAAAATTGTGGTAGAGATCTTTTCTGCTTTTCCCTAGACACTCAAGTTGCTGTAAACAAACTTTTAAACACATAAAATTAATTAAAATGTTAACAAAAATTAAATGAAACTTTGACGGAATGTGGGTTTTTTAGTAAAAAACTAATTTTAATCTATTTTTAAGGGTTTATTTTCAATAGAAGAAACAACTAAAACAATTTAATTGAATAGACTTTGCACATACTAACTCATTCTTATACAAACTGTTTATAAAGTCAATAAACCAATCAAAGTATCAAAATATCAAAATATTCAATCATCTTTAACTTATAACTTTAAATTTTTAAGAATCTTTTAAAAAAGTTAAAGTCTTGTTATTTTACATTGAAATGAAAAATAAACAAAAATATAAACACCATCATCCCGTCCATGAAGACTCTGTACATTGTCTGGCAAACCCAAAGATCGATATGTTCTATAACATTGTTGTACGTAACAATTTCTTTTCAAGGATATGAATGAGTTCATTTGCATATAAAACTTTTTAACACAAATTTCAACAAATAAAAGAAAAATTGGTACAAAGAAAGTTGCTGTCAATCAAAATCAATAAGAAGACAAATGCTGAAATTAATAATTGTCAGTGTATGGTTAACACGAGGTGACAGATGAGTTTTTTTTTGTCTTCTTTTCTTGAAGTATAATTTAGAAATGTGTGTAAAAGTATCAGATGTGTCACACATTTTGCATGCAAATGTCATTAATGGCAAATTACGCATTACACTATGCAACAAAATGAAACTTTTGTCATGACCTTTGATCACCACTATAATTTTTTTTGAAGTGCTATGGTCCCCTAACTGCAAAAACAGTAGAAATTTAAAATTCCATGGATACGTTTCTTTTTAAATTTTTTTCAGGAGGCTGATCCACCGATTTCGTTATGACATGGAAAGGGGTTGTCCAATTTTATTGCAAAAAAAAAAACTTAAAATAAAATTACCTTTAACACGTTCTAAATTATTTTTCATATACTCAACGGTTTCGGAATTGCTCATGCTGCAAGGATGAAAAATATTTTTATTTTATTTTTTTTTTTGCAAAATTAGAAAATTTTTGTGTAAAAATTTAGAAAAAATCGAAATTGCAAAAACTTAACAATTTTAATAAAGCCACATATACCACAAAAAACGTTTTAGTTCCTGAAAATCGATGGATAAATATTGATTTTATTCACAATAAAGTAAAGTTGCCTGATTTTTGCAAAACATTTAGTTTGGAAAAGACTGACCCACAGATTTTATTATAACTTCAGAAAGACTCGTACAATATTGTTAAAAATTAATTTAAATCATTTGAATTTTAACCGTCTTTCAGCTATTTTAACATTATTTTTATATGCGTCAAGGTTTCGGTGCTATTCCCAACGAAATACTAAAAAAAAAACCTGCAAAACTTAAAATTTTTTATTTTATTGTACATATGCCTAACGTAAGCCGTACAAGATATCCTATGCCGAGTTAGTATAACTATGATTAAAGCCAGATGCACACAAAAAAATGTTATTGTACAATCGTCGAAAACCAGGTTAATTTAACATTTTTCGGTAGTGATTTTGCTTCATAGGCTTTTGATGTTAATTCCACCTGATTTACAATAATCTTGAAGGAACATTTATTCTTTTGAATTAAATATATTTCATGTTGATTTAATATTGCAGTACAGTTGAATCAAAATGAAATTGATATTGAAATAATACGAAAAATCATGTTGAACCAAAGTTATTTCGAATTGAAACAACGTGAATTTGATATTGAAACAACACTAAGAATCATGCTGAATTGTAGTTATATCGAGCTGAAACAACATGACTTTAATGTAGCTTTTTTTAATAATTTTACTTACGTGATGGACATTAGCATAGACATTAGAAAACGTTGTGTTGTAGTTGGCTGCCCCAGCCAAGATTTGAACTGGTGCCACATGCATGATAGTCCGCGCGCTAACCACAGCAGCCACAACAGCTTCAAACTGTACATTAGCTATACACTTAATAAATACCTATCGTATGTAAAATGCATTTCATTTTAATTCAACATGATTTAAATGATTATTTCTCATAAAACTTAATTTAATTTAAAGTTATAGTTATGTTGATTTAAAATGAAATGTAACGTTCACATCAAAGTTGTTTTAACAGTGAAAAATTTTAAATCAAAGGTTAGATTAATAATTTTTCATTTAAAATTAATATGAAACAATAGTAATTTTAAGCCAGCAGCAGTAAAATTTCGCTGGTAATTCGTTTTTTGTCGCCTACATAGCCGACACATGTAAAAATAAACAACAACAAGTCACACAACTAAGCACAACAGTGAGCTGTAGCAATGAACAAAGCAAATAAACACTAACACACCTAAAAGACAAATTATTTCTTGTAAATTTAATCTGATTTCAAATTACAATTGCGTCATGTTGATTTTACATTCATTTATTTTTCTGTGTGTGTAAACTTTTAAAAACGCTGATTCACGTACAAACTTTTTGGTCGTTAGAGTTTTGTAATTTGAAGAAAATTCGATTTTGTTGTACAGTGTAAATATATATACGCAATGTTTGCAAAAATCAGGTAACTTTACGTTATTAGGAATAAAATAATTCATATGAGGTATATGTAGCTTCATGATCCAGTAATAAAAATGTCAATTGTTTGCACTTTTTGATTTTTTATGAAATTTTAAAAAATTAAAAAATTTTAATTTTAGCAAAAGACAACTTTTTTTGTTATTTTATTCTGAATAATACCGGATTAAGACGAAGTCTTTTTAGCTTGATTTTTTTAAAATTGATGGTCGGACGGTGTAAAAATGTGTTGGTAAGTTTTTGTCATGTTTGATTTTTTATAAATTTTTAAAAAATTTTCAATTTTAAAAAAAAATTCAATTTATTAAATTCATTATTTAAAATATTCTACCAATTCTAATTTAAAAAAGTTTTGTTTGTTGCGGGTTACGCATGTATATATGCTTGCATTTCATTGGTGCTTACCCAAATCTTGAGTAGACTTCAACCATGCTTTTTGAAAAGTTTCAATCTGCTTATCTTCTCTGCACAGACTTTCAAAAACCATTTGAGAATTTATTCTAGTTTGATTTTTAAAAATCATGCGAAAACCACAAAACTGTACAATTTTATTCGGGATGATAAAAATTCAGGATTTCAAAAATTTTGGATTTTGAAATTCTGGATTTTGAATTTCGGGATTTTGAGATTCTGTATTTTGAAATTCTGGATTTTGAAATTCGGGATTTTGAATTCGGGATTATAAGTTGTGGGCTATGACCTAACCCCTCCTGCATACTCAATTTTTTGCAAAAATCAGGTAATTTCACTTTATTGTGAATAAAATCAATATTTATCCATCGATTTTCATGAAATAAATCGTATTTTATTTGTAGCATCTGTGGCTTTATAATCAGTTAATACAAATGGTAAGTTTTTCCATTTTTTATAAAAATAAATAAAAATGTTTCAATTTTACCTAAAAAAAATTTTTTTTATCACTGTGGTCTGAATAATTTCGAAACCATTGAGTATATAAAAAAATATTATTATTGTTTTTATAGGTAATTTTATTTCAAGTTGTTTAGTGTTTTTTATAATCCAATTGGTTTTTATAATCCCTTCCCAAGTTATGATAAAATCGGAGGAGCAGCCTCTTCAAAAATCCCAAATTTTAGAAAGAAATTAAAACAAAAAAAAGTTTATCTATACATAGAATTTATAATTTCGACTGTTGTTGTAGTTAGGAGACCATAACACCTCAAAAAATATAGTGATACTCCTTGGCATTTTACCTGGTGAACAAAAGAACGCAACGTGTCATGGGACACCGGGTTGGAACGAAGTTCATGTCACCTTCGGCCTACCACCTCTTTGCTTGGTCCTGCCCTCTTCGGGCTGCTACTTTCGGCCATATGCCATCGGCAGGCAACCTTCGGTCCGCCACCTTTAGTTGGCTACCTTCGGTCCGCCACCTTTGGGCGGCTACCTTCGGTCGGCCCCGTTCAGTCGTTGTCAGACGCCCCCTTCATATTTATTGCCCTTACCCCCAGCAATAATAAAAATTATTATTTAAAAAAAATTCAACTGTCTTGATGACACCAAGTGAATGAAGATAGTAGTTTCAACCCCTGGACGAAAAAAGAAGACAATTCGTCAGCCAAAAAAAACACTATCGCCTGGAAGATACTTAGGCGATACGTTCGAAGAATATAGCCGTGCACCTGGTGTTTAGCTGAGATACTTTCACTTAGCAAGGAAACCAGCCATAAGCCAAGACATAAACCTGGTCTAAGGATTTTCAAAACTTAAAACCTCCCAAAATCTAAGAAAATCCCGGGATTCCCAAAAACTAGGACAAAAATCTCCCCGGAACTTCTAAGGAAAACAGCGGCAACAAAGAAAGCCGCGAAAATACCAAAGCGGCAACACAGAGTTTTTAAAGAATTTAACTTTCGCGCTGGCCTGTTGCCTTCGTTTTGAATTGTCGTCACCAGTATTCGTTGCATATCATATACACAACGTGCCATAGGGAACTTCGTTCCAAATATAGAAATAATTTTTAAGTAATGAGTTAATTATTCATTACTACCATAGTACCAACTACTAGATATTTTGACTTCTTTAGAAGTTATATTAGCAACATGCAGATAACACTGGTCTGCCAAAAAAAATGTCCTTGAAATAAAAATATGTGAAATATATAACCCCGTATTCATAAAAAAATAAAATGTATTTGAAATATATTTTAAGAAAATTTTGTATGAACATTTTTAAATAAAATACATTGCAAACTCATTTTAAATTTTATGAAGAGAGTTTAATAAACTAAATTAAAATTAGTTTTCAGTTTTTTCTATCACGTACAGACTTTTTTAATGTGGTTAACTAATATTTTACAATATTATTATGAAATTTAAATTGGCTATACGCTTGAATAAGCGTAAAAAGCTAATAATGTTGTCATATCCAATAAAAACTAACTTCTTGTTAACATTTCATTTACATACTTATTCATACGTTTTTTTCCTATTTTCTATTTTACAGTATCAGAATATTATCGTAATAGTGGCGGCATTGCAACGGCTGGTGGTGCAAACGCCTCAACGCGTAGACGCATGATGACACAAAATTGTTGGAATGAAATGCACGAGTTGCAACGTTTAAAATAAAATTATTACTAATTAAAAATTCTTTTTTAAGGCCATCATTTTATATTTGAAAATGAGTTTATATACATTTTTAGCAAAGAGATATAAAGTTTTTAATGTAAAATGTTTTGAAAATAATAAATAAAATAAGGCTGCATATTAGCAAATTATGAATAAAACTGGTCTGCAAAAAAAAATTTTTTTTTTCACAACTTTAAATAAAAATATGTGGAGTATACTCGTACGCTAAACTCAAATCCGTTTTCAGTTTATTTTTTCTATCACGTACAAATTTTCTTAATGGCCATAACTAATATTTCCACTAGGTCCATCAGTGTATAGATTAACGTGTCCGTTATTTGTATGGGCAATTTCTTCTTATGAAAATGTTCAGGGCTCACCTCTCAAAATGTTGAAGCTTGATGCAAAAATTACTCTCCAAAAACTTCACGGCCCTGGGACCACGCCTTCCCGTGCCGACTCACAGCTAAAATTTATTCAATTACACTCATACGGCATGATAACTCACCCACAAGTCGAAAAATATGTCATCATGTCATCATATTTCTTGTTAAAAGTTGTTGTCTGTGAAGTTTCCAACAGCTTTTGCCTTACAGACTTTTATCTAAATCGGTTATTTAACAAAACAAAGAGCAAATATCAAAAAAGCCCATAACTATTAAAATAACAACAACAACAAAAAACCCCCATATACTTAAAAATTTCGGTAAACTTTTCCGTTCCATAGAACTTGAAGTTGTTTCTTTCGTTATTTAGAGCGCTGAACACGAATCTAAACTCTAATTTCTTTTATCAGCTCTAGTTTTCGAGATATACCGTTGTCAAAAATTAAAACAATTACTTGCACGACATATATTAGCATAACTGGAGAAGGCTTTGCCCTATTCAGTAAAAAAAGAAAAACCAAATTCGACAGCAAAATTATCTTTAAGCCAAGCGAAAATTGTTTCTAAATCTTGCCATTAGTTTCAAAGATATCGTAAAAGTTTGAACCTAAAAATTTTAAATTTCATAAAAATATTTAATAAAATCTATCTTACTAAATTGAGAATAAAATCAAAAGTTGAAAAGAAAAAAAAAGAAAATTTTGACTGTACGGAGGGTTGAACTGACCGTTTCGATAGCTCCCGCTAATCTCTTCAGAGTTCTTTTCCGCTTAGACCACTCGACCAAAGTCAGTGGTTTGCAGTCAAGAGCTGAATATCATTTATTTTTTAATGAATTCATACTGTCACTCTTAGAGCTGTATTTCATTAGAACTAATTGTATGCGAAGTTTCATAAGAATCTGTCAGGTAGAAGTAGTTTAAATGAATATTTACATTTCATGGGCGTGGCACTGCCAACTTTTCTAACCATAATGTTGCATTGTAACAACAACTAAATGTGTATGCAAAGTTTTATACGAATTGGTTTAGTAGAAGTTGTTGATAAAGAACATTTTCTTAGCATGGGCGAGGCACTGCCCACTTTTTAACCGACTTCAAAAAAGAAGGTTATCAATTCGTCATGTATTTTTGTTTAATGTATGTTCCCTCAAAACTCCGCCATTTATGAACCGATTTCGGATTTTCTTTTTTCTCTATTCAAACGGATGTACTTCCAGATTGGTCCCGTTGAAAAGTGGGCGGGTTACGCCCATCAAAAGTAAATACACTTTCGTTTTCAACTACTTCTACTCAATTGATTCTTATAAAACTTTACACCCACATTAAGCTTCTGTTTAAATACTATATGCGGATCAAAAAAGTGGGCAGTGCCATGCCCATGAAAAGTAATTTAGCATTTTAACTACTTCTACTTACCCGATTCTTATAAAACTTTGCATAAATATTTAGTTATCGTTACTATACAACATTGCAGTTAGAAAAGTGGGCAGTGCCACGCCCATGAAAAGTAAATATTGATTTTAGCTACTTCTGCTTATCCGATTCTTAGGAAACTTCGCACACACAATAAGTTCACGTAAAAGTACAAGATAAAATATAGGGGCGGTGCCACGCCTATTTCGCAGTCGGTTTTTTTTTTGCAAGAATTATTTATCATGATGTAGTTAGTATTGAAACAGAAGCATAATGTGTGTGCAAAGTTTCATAGGAATCGGTTGAGTAGAAGTAATTAGATGAAAAGGCATGTGTATTTATTTCGTATGGGCGCCCACTTTTCAACGAGGGAAGTGCATCTTTTTAAATAAAGATAAAAAATCCGAAATCCATTTAAATGGTGGAGTTTTGAGAGAACATCCTTAAAAAATGCATGACGAATTGATAACCTTTCTCCTTTTTCAACCGACTTCAAAAATAGGAGAAAAGTTATCAATTCGTCAAGTATTTTTTTATGTATGTTCCCTCAAAACTCTACCATTTATGAAACGATTTCGGATTTTTTTTTCTATTCAAACGGATGTACTTGCAGATTGGTCCCGTCGAAAAGTGGGCGGGGTCAACCCATATAAAGTAAATTCCAATGAAACTTTACACACACATTAAGCTTCTGTTTAAATACTACATGAGGATCAAAAAAGTGGGCTGTGCCACGCCCATGCAAAGTAAATATTATTTTTCAACAGCTTCTACTAAAGCGATTCTTCTAAAACTTTGCATACACCTTTAGTTATCGTTACAATACAAGATTATGTTTAGAAAAGTGGGCGGTGTCACGCCCAAGAAAAGTTAATAAGCATTTTAACTACCTCTACTTAGCCGATTCTCATGAAACTTCGCATATAGATTTAGTTATTGTTACATTGCAACATTGTGGTTAGAAAAGTGGGCAGTGCCACGCCCATGAAAAGTAAATATTCATTTTAACTTCTTCTACTTATCCGATTCTTATGAGACTTCGCCCACACAATTAGTTCTCGTAAAAGTACATGATGATAAGATATTGGGGGCGATGCCACGCCTATTTTGTAGTCGATTTTGTTTTGCAAGAATTATTTGAAGTCGGTTAATAAGCCATAAATCATTAAAATCGATGAACGAGTCTCCATTTTATTCACAATTAAGTGAGGGAACTTAATAGACAAAAATTTTAATTTTCATACAACACACCTAAACGCATGCAAATTAATATTTTACTGTTGTATGGAAATTGTGATTTTTATCAATTGTCTTCCTTCACTTAATTGTGAATAAAATCAACATTTGTCTATAATTTTGAATGATTTATGATTTTTTTTATTTCTAGCTCACCTAGCTCTCATATTACTGATAAATATGTAAAATTTTTGCAGTTTTAATTTTTCATGGATTTTTAAAAACGAAAAATTTAATTTTGCAAAAAAAAACATTTTTTGCCGCTGGACTTTAAGGCAATTTTATTCTGCATCTTTTGGTGTCTTATTTATTCAAATCGGTCAATCTGCACTCGAGTTAGGGTGAAATATACTGATGTACCCAGTGCAAATATTAGTCAGGCTAAAATCTGTGATAGAAAACAAAAACTAAAAAAGGATTTGAGTTTACCGTACTGAATTTTGAATATTCTACATATTTTTATTTAAAGGCGATTTTTTTGCAGACCAGTATAATATGAATTTTTAAAGTTTATAAATTTATTTTGAAAAAAAAAATTTAAAAAAAAAGAAACAAAAGGTTTCTTTCTATCGCTGTTTAATGTAAAAAATCATTCATTTAGAAATATCTTAAGATAGATTTAAGATTGTTGATGTTGAGATTATAATAAGAACAAAAGATATTATATAGATATATTTTTTTTGTGAACTTTCATATAAGAGATTTTTCAAACTCGAATATTTTACAACGAAATTAAAAAATTAAATAAATATTCAAATGTGAAAATATGTTTAAAGCATTTTTTTTTAATTATAAAGAAATCTATTAAATTCCGCCGATTTCGATCTAGTCCGAAACTAAACAAACCTTCTTTTCTTATGATTGTTATTCACCGCTGGGGAAAACGTTTTTACACTCTGGCTATGATGAGATGGGAGAGTCGATTTAACGTTGCATAGTGGGACAGAATGAAAATATTTTGAAAATAAATCAGCCATTTTTAAATAGATAATCTGATCAGTGTAAAATTTCACCAAAACAAATAGTGCCCTATTTTGGGACTCCACAGCTCCGCTCCTTAGCAATGTAGGAAAATCATTTTCTCAGATTAAATAGGAATACTTCTCTGTTTGAAAACTACTGATTTATTTCCAAAATGTTTTGATTCTGTCCCACTGTGCATAGAGGCTAAAAATTGATATTTACGAAAGACTACGAATTAGAAGAAAAAATCTTTCTAATAGCCAAATACAATGATATATGAATATGTCACAAAAAGCTTATAAAAAGTAAAAATCGACGAAAATTTTAAGAAGCTTCCCTATAGATTTTTTAAGAAAAGCCTTTTCAACTATCTCACTAACTGTTACGGCTTAAAAATAATTTAATTATTTTTATATTAGTTACAAATTTATTTTTTCAATTTTAAGCAAAATTTCCCCAATTATGAAAGGTTTTAAACGTATATATATTTTATTTCAATAATTTTCTTTTATCATATCTTTTTACTTTAATATGGCTGTAGCAACAACATACCTTTTTCATTTTCAGCATGCAGTGGCCCCACACTGCCGAAGAAACGTTTATCTAGTATTTGCAGCAGCAGTAAAGCTGTTGAATGAACTTCCACGCGTGGACAGCCTGTCATAAGCAGAGTGACTGTAATGACTGAGGTATAATGATCGCAAGGATATTCTCTGTAAAGAAAAATACGAGAAATTTTTTGTTAATAGTGTTAATAGGGGAATGAGTGTGTGAATTTTGTATAACTTTTACTATTTCTACAATATTTATAAGTTTAAATAGTTGCAACATCCCAGCAAAAACTTTGCTTACTGTTTAGATAAAAAGAGTATGGGGATTTAACTACTTATTTTTATTTGAGAAGCTTAAAATGAAAGGGGTGCCCCTTACAAATGTATTTACATTATCACAGCAATTAACTAGTTGGCTTTTATTTGACTTACTTGAAGCTAAAAAATAAGTAGTCAAATAAACAAAAAAAAAAAACATTCGATCCTGTTCTGTAAATCGATTCGATTTGAAATCGTACGATTTCCAAAATCAATAATGTGGCTGCAGACGTTTTTAAAATCATATACGATAACTTTCTTATAGATATAATATTTGAGGCTCTATGTAAAAATGTCTGAAGAAATGTTTCTATTAGCGGATTTGGTTTTCAAATCGACTCGATTTACAGATTTATTTATACTAGTATGGCCAACGGACGACGCAATCGTCCGTATTCTAGATATAAATAATTTCATTAAGGTTTATAAGAATATTATTCAACGTCATAAAAATCTCTTTAAAAATAGCCACACAATATATAATGCAACTGTGAAATTAAATAAATTCAGTAAAGTACGATATTGACTCGCACACGAATGCTTCCGTTTTAATACTATATTCATAATTTCATTTCTCCGTGTCGAGTTTTTTGTTTTATGTTTTTCGTTTTCACAAATTTTTTTTTTCTTTTTTTTGCGATGTTTTTAATTTTAATGGTGTCTTAATTTTAGCGGTCTTTTTCATTTTGGTGCTATTTTCGTTGAATCGCTTTTTTCGTGTTGTGGATTTTTAGATTTGGCTTTTTTTTAGTTTGGCGGTTTTTTTTTTTGTTTTTTAACCGCTTCTTCCTTTTGGCAATTTGTTTTGGTTTGGCGATTTTTTATAATTTTGGCGATTTTTTTCCGATTTACTTTTTTCGTTTTGGTTTTTTTCGTTTTTGAGACTTTTTAGTTTCGGTTTTCTTAGTTATTTCGGTTTTTTGTTTTATTGCTTTTTTATTTCAGCGCTTTTTTCATTCCGATGATTTTTTTAATGTTGTCTATTTTTTAGTTTTGGTGTTTTTTTCGTTGTAGTGCTTTTTTGTGATATTTTTAATTTTAGGGGATTTGTTAGTTTTCGCGGTTTTTCCTTTTGGTGCTTTCTTGGTTTTAAAGCTTTTTTTCATTTTTGCAAATTTTTTAATGTTGTCTATTTACTATTTAGCTTTGGTGTTAATTTTTTTTTTGTTTAGCTGCTTTTTGCTTTGGCAATCTTTATAATTTTTAGCGATTTTTTAGTTTTGATGATTTTATTTCGTTTTGAAGATTTTTTTATTTTTGGCGATTTTTTTAGTTTTTTGCGGTTTTTTATTTTGATGCTTTTTTAGCGCTTTGCATTCTGGCGATTTGTTTAATGTTATCTACTTTTTAGTTTTGGTGTTTTTTTACGTCTCAGTGCTTTTTGCGACCTTTTTAATTTCTAACGACTTTTTCTAATCTACGATTTACTCTTCGGCTTGTTCCTTTCCTTACTTAAAGGGATATAATTTAATTATTAATTTTGTTTGTTTCAGTTGTCTAATTATTGCGGTTCATAAGATGCACCGTAATTTCAAAATCACTTACCTAAAAGAATCCCCTTAAATTTTTAGTTTGTTTGTTGTTTAGCATTCGTTATTGTTGCCTTTAAAATACTGCACTAACTATAAAAATTTCAAGAGTTTGCTTCTTACGGTTTCCAAAATACAGCTCATTGACAAGATTGTATCGTCAAAATTACACAACCTGATAGAATACCCTTTAAATTTTAAATTGTTTAAATTTCAGTACTCATTGGTGTATTCTTTATAAGTAGAAACTCATGCTGAGTACGCTTTATTTGCACTGACAGTAATAATGGGCACCGTAGCGTATACTTAATATTTAGTACGTCACACTGGAACAAAAGGCGGAAACCTTACTAAGTTTTCTATATCGCCACTTTTGCCCTAAAAATATTGGATATCTACATTTTCTTCATACTTTTTTGTCAAAATTTGTCCATTTTTCGCTCTCATTTCAAAGTCTTGACTTTGGTTCCTTTTAACGACTACATGAATTGAGATAACTAAAAAATTTTGTCTGTGTGTTATCAAGGATTGTGTCAAAAATTATAAAATATGTTTTCGAAAATTTTGGCTAAGGTATTGCGGAGATATTGACGAAATAGAAAACAAAGTCAAGGCCAAAAAATAAATATTTATATTAAAGATATATTAATGAAATAAACTGTATTTTCTTTTTCTATTTATAAACTTTACACCAATTTCATTTTCATGGAAATCGTATAATATTTGTATGTTATGAGGCCGATAAGGGTTTTCATGCCAGAGTTAATCGACGTTGACACCCTGTAGCTCGTGTATTTCAACAGGGTGGTTCAAAGTTACACATTCTTAAAGCTTAAGTCATCCTCTATGATTTCTACATACATCGTTTTGTAATCGGATCGAAAGTCTTAAAGATACAGATTTATTACCTTTTTTCCAATTACAGCCACTGTTCGTCTTCGGCCTGATACTTTCGGCAATATGCCTTCGGGCGGCCACTTTCTTTCGACCGTATGCTATTGGCAGGCCAACTTCGGCCAGCCACGTTCGGTTGCTATGTCAGAAGCCCCCTTATCTTTATAGCTATTTCACACACTCCGCCTAGTCATTGGACCCGGCGACATAACCCCCACAAAAAATAAAAGTTATAATTGAAAAACAAAAATTTTACCTACCTTGATGACACTAAAGAACGAAAATAGTAATTTCAACCTCTAGATGGAAAAAGAAGATAATTCGTCAACAAAAACAGCTATCACCTAGAAGATATTTAGGCGATACTTAAGCGTTACTTAGCTGATACTTCTCAAGAATTCAGCCGAGACAACTGGGGTTTAGCTGAAAAGTCTTCATTTCCAAAAACCTACGACAAAAATATCGCCAAAATCCCAGAACTTCCCCGGAAAACAACGGCAGCACTGAAAATCACGAAAATACCAAAGCGGCAGCACTGAGTTTTTAAGGAATTTAACCTTCGCGACGGCCTGTTTCCTTCAATTTTAAATTGTCGTTAAACGTATTTCTTATAGCTGTTTTACACTATCTCACAATCCGTTCGACTTCTGTAGAAATTGCAACCTTTTTTATGGCAAAACTCGATTTCATTTTCGAATCTTAATGATGAAACAGAACTGGGGCTAGACGAGTTTTTCCATAAAAATCGTCATTAATTAATCATACGCATAGCTGCCAGAAATGGCGATTTTTTACGATATGACACAAATACGATATGACATACACCGTGCATGGTTTTCTCAGTGTTGTCATATTGTAAAAAACCTATGATATTACAACACAGTATGTCATATCGTTTTTTGTGATATCGTAAAAAATCGTCATTTCTGGCAGCTATGATCATACGCCGTAAAAAGCAGTAATGGGATAGAATCTATTTTATTTTGAGAACGGTTTTCCTCATGCTCTCAATTTTAGCCACTCATTCTCTCAACAATGTTGCCGTGTTTTAATAAAACTTCATACATTTTTCATACGAAATATAAGAACAAAAGAAAATAAACAATAATATGAGAGCATTTTGAAGCTACTGCCGTCGATATAGTTTTGGCTTGTTTATTTGGCAGCGTTTTTGCCTGAAGTTACAGACTTAGTTCTGTTTCAGCATTTATGCTAATTTCATGCCAAGTTTTTGTTATGCATTCGGCCGTCGATTTTCGAAAGATCAGTAATATCCCGATTTCTGAATGCAGACTTAAAAGCGGAAAATCTTTGAGCTTAGGCCTAAAATAAAAATTATGTTCACCATAAAATTGTTTTAAATCGATTTTATTGCTGAGATAACACATTCCTCCAGCAAGTGAACGATATAAACTTTAAATTTATATTGTAGAAAATTGCAAACATACATATTAAAATTTTGTTAATTCTTACCTTGCACTAAAAATGGCAGCTAGAGCTAAAAAGCAAGCATCAGCTTCGCGAGGTGTCGAAGTATAACAACGATCAATAACCCATTCCAGCAATTGGCCCATATCTGGATTGGACTCCAAGAGTAAAACTACCGTATCACGAGCCAATTGATAAATCTAAGGAAAAGTAACAATTTAAATTTAAAGAAAATTAATATAAATAACATGAATTTCAAAATCACACACACACACACACACACACACACACACACGCACACTCTTACCTTTTCTTCCTTGGAGGTTAAAAGCATGTCAAGCCATTTATAAATTATGCCATCATCAGATAAATACGGTGTATAGAAGACATGGCCACAACATAATAGAGCAGACATGGCCTGGTCAAATAAAAGTAATAAAAAATAAAAAATGAAATGGTTTTTGCTTTACATTGAAGTTTATTACAGAAATTAAATGAAATATGTAAGTATGTATTTATGTATGCAAGAGAAATGATGTGCTAATAAAAGATTGCATGATATAAAATAAATCAAATAAAGAATATATATATAAAATATTGAATTGTATTTCAGGAAAGATGAATGAATGATTGAACAAATGTTGACAACTTACTTGTAAAGCACTAAATTGTAATTTTTCTTCTTCAGCACTTTGGCCAATTTGAGAAACAATGCCCAGGGGCTTAGAAAATGTACCGCACCAGGTGGCAAATAAATTGAAGAGATTTCTTTTTAAGTCACGAGTCAATAAAGTAGCACATGATTCCACTGAAAATAACATTGAAATATATACATTTGAAATATAAACTGGTAAAAGAAATGTTCATTTATTTTTGAAAAATAAATGTGTGTATAACACAACACTGAACTAACTCCATAACACATATGAAACAACTCGACTCAAATAAAAAAAACACTTAGAAATTTTTATACAGTGGAACATGATTTTAGTATTTGAATGTGAAAAGTGTGGAGCCAATAATATAAACAAAACGAATTTAATTTAAAATTGACAAAACAAATCTATTAGACCATGCAACAACCACGTGTCATACCAGATACTACTATCAAAGGATATTGGAGACAAAAAATGTATAATGTGTTTCTATTAAATGAAAGACAAGAAGCATTCCTACAATACATAGTGGGACATAATCAAAATATTTTGGATATAAATATCCACGAAATATCATTTTCCTTCCACTTGCTTTTAAAAAATTAACTATACTTAATACTAAATATTAATTATAAGTATGGAGGAGCATTACAATTGCAAAGCCAAGCTAAACTATTTCAGTACGAGTTTTTACTTATAGAGTAAAAACGAAAATTTTCGACATGAAAACAAGGCTTTGGAGTTTTCACCTCTCCGATTTTAATGAAAATCGACACATACAGCCATATCACAGATTCCGTTCGGATTGGTTTTGATTCCGTAGTTGTCATTCCGAAAAAGTGCATTTTGGTGCTTTAGATTACGTTTATTTTGTATTTCGTTTTTACATTGATGAAGTTTTTATACCTTGAGGCGTTTGTTTACTCTTGTTTTTAGATGCAAAGCTCACATTGAGCTCTTTATTAACATCGAAAGCTCGTGACCAAACATTTATTTGACGCTCCTAAAAGTATGCACGTTTTTTAGTATTTACTGCAAATGAAGTCAGTAGAAAAGTGTTTTTCAATTCCACTTTGAAATTCAAAAGTGGTTTGATTACGAAGAAAATTTTCGTTTTTCGTTTTCTGAAGAAGCAACTTACGGAATTGAAATCACTTCCGATCGAAATGGTATTCTGTGACATGGCTGATATTTTCTACTCCTGTGTGCGCGTAACAATTATTTCGATACTTCTTATGGTTTTTATTTTATAGGCCTCTAAACTTGGGCACCTCGGCCATTTGTGAGAAAAGTTCGTCATATTGAAGATTGAATAACTTTAGGATGCGTATACACGGTTACCATGGTGTGAAATAAATTCATTTGACGTCAACAGAAATTTTGCAACAGCGTCACCAATGCTTAAAGTATGTCGACTTTATTTGGAAAATAAAAAAATTTAAGAAATTTTAATTTAATTACTAAAGATTCTATGAGTAGACGGCCTTCGGCCGGGCTTAAACATGTCTTCGCCCCGGTATATCGAAAGCGGGTTCGCTTTTAAGAAATTTAAATTTAATTACTAAAGATTCCGCTCGGTATATCGAAAACGGCTTCGTTGAGTAAAGATATTTGCATAGCCGGCCTTTGGCCGGGGCTTAACAGTTTTCTCTCTCTCTCTCTCTCTCTTATTATATAGAAAAGCGGTTTCGCTGAGTAAAGATGTGTGCATAGCCGGGCTTAAGGATTTTCTCTTCTCAGTATATCGAAAAGCGGCTTCGTTGAGTAAAGATTTGTGAATAGCCGGCCTTTGTCAGGGCTATGTAAAAATCGATACACTCTAAAAAGTGTCATAATGTACATGGACCTTACAACACTGCACTCATGGACATTATAACACTTTTGAAGGTGTCATAATGTCAATGGACGTTATGACACTTTTTGGAGTGACATAATGTCACTGGAAATTATGACACGCCACCGGATTTACCGCCTACTAAATGTCACGGAGCAGGGGCAAGGACAAGGGGCAGCTACAAACCAAGCACCTTTGCGTACCGAAATCTTAAGACGAAAATGGAACTGGCTAGGTCACACATTACGCAAACCTGCAGATGACCTTACAAGAACAGCCATTGAGTGAAATCCACAGGGGAGCAGGAGACGTGGGAAGCCGGCTCACACATGGAAAAGGCAATTGGACAAAGAGATAGATATAGTACGCAAGACCTGGAGTGAAATAAAACCAATAGCACAAAATAGATCTCAATGGAATGCATTTGTTGTGGCCCTATCAAGGAAACAAAGAAAAATAGGATTTGTTTTTGACAATCTCAGAATTCCTAAGAAAGTTCCAAGAAAGCCCAAAAATTAAATTTGTTTATGGTTTTGTCCATAAAATTCACATTAGGTCCAAAGTAAATAAAATGTTTTGGCACACAAATGGATACACATAAGAGCTTCTTGTAAGTGGTATTTGTTTTCGAATCAAAGCTTTGGGCTTTTAGAGCATAAAGGCTAAAATCAAAACTTCACTGTAAAATAGGTCGAATTCGGAAGGATCCAGGGACAACAAGAATGGTAAATTGTATTCAGCTTTTTTCTATCATCTCTGTAAAAACATATTTATAGAAATTAAATGTTCCTGAAGAAAAATTTCTTATAGAGAAAACAGTGATGGATCTTTTTAGGGCAAAAATTATGAAAAATTTTAATTTTATTAAATTTCCAAATTAAAAAAATTCATATTTGCCATTTAAGAAGGAATATTTCCATCAAACTGTTTGTGAACATCTTTAATTTTTGTTGTTTGACTAACACAGAAACAATTGTGACAATCGGTTGTTAATAACAACTTGTTATTTGTATCCAATATTTTGAAAATACTGGACCAAAGGTTTTGAAAAGTTGAGAAATTTTAGTTTTCAAACGAGTATACCTCACTAACTATATAAGATAAGTACTTAGCCTTAGAACGTTATAAGGGTTATAAGGATACAAACATGTTTTCTTTTTTTTTTTTTTTGAATCGGGCGAGGAACCAAAAAATGCATTGGAAAATTTTACATGCCCGAAGCGTTCGCAGCTCCGCTCTTGAGCAATGTGGGAAGCTCATGTTCTCAGATTAAATAGGAATACTCCTCAGCTATGCCCATGTGAAATTTAGTACGGATCGAATTATCTGTCTAGAAATAATTGATTTATTTCCAATATAATTTGATTCTGCCCCACTATGCAATATAACAAAATCATTTTTTCCATCAATTATGTAAATGTTCTTTCTTACAAACATACATAATGTTCTTGCATACGTATGTACATATGTATGTATGTACATTTACATATTAATTTTTTGTCATTTAATATTCTTTAAGATGTTTATTAACAAAATTGTCTGGGGGAAAAAAATATGTTAAACATCTAGATTTTCTGCAAAACATACTCGTACATAAATTTTGTTTTGTAATTCCATCGTTTTGTGGTTGGATATTTTTGCATATTTATGTAGCAAAACATATTTGTTCTATAAATATTTTGTTAGCAACTTTTGATGTCAGTATCTACATACATGTTTAATAACACTGTGTGTAATTTTTTAAGTCATGGAAATATAACCACTACGTGATAAAAGACCAAAAAAAAATATCCGTGTCTCCCAGTTTTGTCCCAAGTCATGCACTTTTCTTTATGGGCCCCCCCAAAGATTTGGGGTCTCGGTGTCATTTTTGCAAAAAATTGATAATTTTCTCAGGTTCATATCTTGCAATCCGTTCGGAATTTTGATTCACTCTCTGTGGCAAAGTTGTACCTCTTGTCATAAAGAACAAAAATCGTGAACATATAAAATAAAAAAAATCATCTTCAAGCTCAAAATCGCAAAAAAAACTAAAAAATTCATTTTTTACCTTTTTTCCCCTGTTCAGGTCCGTAGGTAGCAAACCGTTCAAAATTCAAGCAAGCAAACAACTACAAAAATGTACCTAAGATCTCAAAAAACAACTTTCTAGAACATATGAACTTCCTATGAGTGATTCTTAACACCGTTTAGGTATCGCTTAGGTAGCCGCAAAAATAAAAATCGAATTTTTTAAAGTTTTTTTTTGCGATTTTGATCTTGAAGATGAAGTTTTTTTTTTATTTTATATGTTCACAATTTTTGTTCTTTTATGACAAGAGCTACAACTTTGCCTCAGAGAGTGAATCAAAATTCCTAATGGTTTGCAAGATATGAGCCTGAGAAAATTATCAGTTTGTTGCAAAAATTACACCGAGATCACAAATCTTTGGGGGCCCATAAAAAAAAGAGCATGACTTGGGGCGAAATTGGGAGATACGGATTTTTTTTTGTCTTTTATCACGTACTGGTGTCCGTATATGGTTATATTTTTTCATGTTGCACTGTGTAATTAAAATCCAGAACGTGTCGAAAATTTTTGAGATTTCTCAATTGTTATTTTAAAAATTGCTAAAAGATATACTTCTGTTAAAAATATGTATACTGTTCTAAGATTCGATGTGAGTAAAAAGTTGTAAAAAAAATTTTCAAAACTTTTCAAATTATTCTTAAAACAAACTTTTCAAAAAGGTCTTTTGCGGAAATGTAATTTTTAATTTGTTCTTATTTCGAAAGTACAAAAATTCAAAATCTAAAAGTTATATGTGTTTAATATAACTCTTTTAACGACCTTGAACCTTTTAAGTATTATTAGTAGCAAGACGGCAGGCCTTAGATTGTGTTAATCTACATAACTTATTCTAAATTATTTGTGTTTTAGTTGTTTATTACAGATTGACTTACATGAAAAGTTTTTTATCATTTTGCGTATAAAATTACAGAAATGTGCTTTGACCTCACGTATACTGATGTTATCTTTGTCCGTTTCGGCAACCAAATATTGCATCGCCCCATCGATGTACTCCACAAATGTTGGATGCAAGGACATTGTATCTCGCTCCAGAACACAAGTACTAAAACAGACAAATCAAAAAAAAATATATATAAAATAAATTAAGACAAATAAAATTTTATATACAAAAATTGACAAAACATTTTACGCACGAGTAATCATTTTATGTACATAAATACACATAACACATACACGTACGTACGTACATAAAGTGATGACCATAATATTTAAAGATTTTAGGATGGCAAGAATAATATTTTTCTAAAATCTAGTTTTACTTCACAATTTGTGTAAAAATAATATTTAATAAAAAATAATATTAAAATCAGAATCTAAAAACCATTTTCTACGAATTGTATGTGTGTTCAAGAGATTTTATTATGAATGTGTGATAAAATTATATTGCACAAAATAAGGAATGAGTGTTATGAAAACACTTCTTAAAAATTGCTTGTTATTTTGTCAAAAATTAAATGAAAAATCAAAACAAGAATTTGAAAAGACAGAAGAAGAACGTGTTTAGTTGAAAAACACCATAAATGAACTTACAAGGATGTACAATTTTTCATAACTTATAAAATTAATGTAGAAGATATGACAAAATAACAACAATAGCACTACGCAACGAAAAATATCCCAAGGAGTACCACAAAAAAAAATTTTTTTTTATGTATTATCGTCCCCTAAGTTGAAAAACAGTCGAAATTTTAAATTCTATGGAAAAAATTTGTTCCCCTAAAATTTTGGATTTTTGCATTATTACATTATTACAAAAATAAGTAGGAAACTTGAAATAAAATTACCTTTAAGACGTACTAACACAATTTTTTTATATAGTCAATGTTTTCGAAATTATTCATACCGCAATGATAGAAAAAAAAATTTTTTTATGCAAAATTGAAAAAAAAATTTGTTTTTTAAAAATGTAGAAAAAGTCGAAAATGGCAAAAATGTTGCCATTCATATTATTTGGTCATTAAGTTTCACATACCAGAAATAAAATAAGCTTTATTTCATAAAAATCTATCGATAAATAATTATTTTATTCACAATAAAGTGAAATCGCATGATTTTTGAAAAAATCGAGTTTTGAAGAGGATGCTCCACCGATGTTCTCATAAGTTTGGAAAAGGATGTCAAATTTTATTACAAAAACCACAAAAAAAATTTTAATCAAAACTACCTTTAAGCTGCTTGAATATTACTTTTTTAGGGTTCCGTACATCAAAGTGTAAAGCAGTGCTGGCCATCGAGAGAAATGAGTTTTTAATTTAGTATTATTTGAGTATTTATTCAGTATTATTTATTGAGTATTATTTTTATTTATTGAGTACTATTTGAGTATTATTTTAGTATTATTTAGTATTATTTGAGTATGTATGTGTTAGTAGTATACCACTGTGTGCCTATTAAAAAGAAAAACAACAACGTAAAAAAACAAGAAGCTTTCATACAACTGAGTGAAGTTGTTGTTGTTTATTTTTTACACTTTAGTGAGTACATTGGTTTTCATTCGGCTGTATACATATACGAGCCGAATAATGTTCGGAACTCTGGTGCCAGTATAAGCGACTATGGTGTAAAGGAACCCTATTGCTTTCGCTACGCTGTCCGTCTGTCTGTCTGTCTGTCTGTCTGTCTGTCTGTCTGTATGTGTGTCACAGGCTGTTTTCTCGGGAACCGAAAGATCTACGGACCTGAAATTTTCACAGAATATGTAAAACAACAAAAATATGACAGTTTAAAATTAAAAGGTGTTCTAAAGCGAGCAACAAAACATGTTGAAATACTAATGTAATATACAGACAGTTATATATACACACTTTAAATTTTCAAAGTTAGTCTTAATTGGTATAGCCTGTAAAATAGACTACACCAATTAACACTGATTTTTAAAACAATAAAAATAAAAGAGTGTTCTATCAGTTAATGTAATTTTGACTATGTAATTTAGACAATTTGCTGTATCTTGGAAACCGCAAGAGGCAAACTCTTGAAATTTAAGAAAACGGAAAAAAATCCACAATTAAGTCAAAACGAAAAACCGCCGAAATGAAAAAAGGGCTTAAAGGAAAAAAAGCACCAAAAGTAAAAAATCGCTAAAACGCAAAAAATCACCAAAACTAAAAAGATCGAAAAAAAACTTTAAAAAATGCCAAGAACCGAAAAATCCATACAACAAAAAAAGCACTAAGACCTAAAAAATTGCTAAAAGTAAAAATATCGTCAAAAACGAAAAAAAGCGTCAAAACAAAATAAAAAAAACGCCAAAAACAAAAACAAAAAATTGCCAAACATTAAAAATATCGTCAAAACGGAAAGTGTCAAAACCAAAAAAAAAATCGCTAAAAGTAAAAAAATCATCAAAAGCCGACAAAATCCTTAAAACCGAAAAAAGCGCCAGAATTGAAAAAAGCGCCAAAACTAAATCTACTATAAATCGCTAAATAAATCGTCAAAAAGCGAAAAAAAGTTTAAAAAAAATGTCAAACCAAAAATTCGACAAAGCTAAAAAAAAATCGGCAAAAAACAAACAAAACTGCAAAAAACCGCAAAAAAACGAAAAATCACCAAAATGGAAAAAAGCGCCAAAACTTAAAATATCGTCAAAAAACGAAAAAAATCCCCAAAAATTGGAGGAAAAAATCACCAAAACGAATAAAACGACAAAACAAAAATAAAAAAGCACCAAAAACTAAAACAAAAAATCTCCAAACAACGAAAATATCGTAAAAAAATCGCTAAAAATAAAAAATCATCAAAAGCCGAAAAAATTCTCAAAACCGAAAAAACCGCCTTGAAAAAAAGCGCCAAAACTAAATCTACTATAAATCGCTAAAAGTAAAAAACCGCCAAAAAGCTAAAAAAAAAACGTTAAAACAAAAAAATGCCAAAACCAAAAAATCGCTAAATCAATTAAAAAAACTTAATATATTAACAAAAACTAAAATTAATTGAAAAAGCGAAACGAAAAAATTGCTAAAATGAAAAAAATGGTAAAAACGAACAGGGATATATGTATTCGTACGGAACCCTTCGTGTGCCCGCCAAAATCGCATTTTACTGAATTTATTCAAATTCACTTATTTTCAATTAATTTTATAAAATGCACTTTACTTACTGCCTATTTCACAATGTCGAAAGACTTCTTTCTTTCGTATAATTACATTTAAAACAAAAACAAATTTTAAAGTTTTGTTTTTGTTTCATATGTAATTGTAAGAAAGAAAAAATTCATTCGACATCGTAAAATAATCAATTAAAAAATTACTTTGCCAAAGTGCCTAATTTAATAAAACACTTCTTAGGAAAATTAGCTTAAAAAGTTCCATAAAATGTGTGCTTTATCAATAAAAAAAAAGGTTTTCAATGGACATTTAAGCTTATTAAGGTTTTTAATAAAGCGTAGTATTTTAAATGGTTAAAAGGAAACTTAGAAAATTACTTATTTTTAAATTTATTTTCTATATTGAAATCTTTAGCGGAAATTACTCTTGGTAGCATATTTGCACCTCTAGGATATAAACTATCATTTTCTGCTACAAAGAATGAGTGTCTTCTTGAAACATGTAGGAAATACATACTACACAAGAGCTTTTATTATACTGGATTTATTGAAAAAGTTAACAAGCAGGCCTACTATTAGTTTGTATTTTATTTGCGTGTGTATGTTTTGTACACTCTCAGAGAGTCTCTCTGAATAATTTTTGCTAATTGCATATATGCTAGACAAGTTTCCTACAGTTTTTAGTATTGCATATCTGCTACTGTGTAGGAAATGCAAGTTTCTTATATTTTGTTCTTGTTGTGTTGCATATGGTAGCATATATCCTAGACTTGCAAGAGCTGCAAGGTTTGCAATAGCAGTTTCCTACGAAGAGTGATTTCCCCTTTTATATTTATGTGAAATTCATGTTCTTTTAAACATTTCGATGGGATACTTTCTTAGAACAAAAAAAATAATAATCTCGAAAATTATTTTATTTATGAAAATGTACGATTTTTTTAGTAAGATGTTTCACAAAGAAATTATTTAAGTAAGTTTTTGTAAGTATTTATCATTTAAATAACACTTACAACACGTAATGTATGTACCCAGCAGCTAAAGTTACAACTAGTAACGCTTTGGGACAGTCATATTACTAGTTGTACTCGTAATGGTAGTAGTCAAAAAACGACAGTCATATTACTAGTTGTAACAAGAGTAGTAACGTTACTGGTCAAAAAAGAACAATCACATTACTAGTTGTATCGAGACTAGTAACGATACTAGTTAAAGAAGCACAATCATAATACGATTTGTATCGATACTAGTAACGATACTAGTCAAAAAATGACAAAATTTTCAGGTATACGATTTTATATAAAACCAATTGTTAGCTATTAAAAAAATAAGTAGAATGTGGCTCAGTGGGTAGAGTACTTGCCTTAAAGTATGAAGAATGCGTGTTCGTACCCCGGTTGAGCCAAAGCTTTTTTAAGAGTTACAAAACTCTTAATAAAAAAAACTAGTAAGCGCACTAGTTTACAATAACTAGGATTCCAACTGGGATATAACTGTATACAAATGAACTAGTTGGTCCCCTATGACAACCCAATGTTAAAATCGATAGTTCGATAAATGAAAAAAGGATAGATAGGCAACTAGTCTGAAGCAAAATGCAACTAGTATAGTTCCAACTACATACCAGTTACTTTGTCTGCAGGGTAACTATGTATAGCACATACATACATACATATTTTTATAGAGTTTTTAGTAGAACAAAAATCCATTTCCTTCTCTTCCTTACACTTACCTGACACCAAAAGTACCATTTTCCGCTATTTTCTCCAGTACCCGCACCAATTGTAAGCGCAGGGCATCACGTCTTCTACGTCTTCGCATGTTCTCTTGTTTTCTATCAACTGCTTCCCGTATATAAACAACTAATTCCTCCATTAAATCCCTGCAAAAGAATAACACAACATAAAAGTTACAAATACTCGTATTACATAAAACGTTTATGAATAATTTATAAAGATTGCTGTGCAACAAAGTCCATAAAAAATGTGTTAATTTAATGAGGATTTTAGCAGAATTATATTAATTTGCGTTCGTTCGTTCGTTTGTTTGTTCGTTCATTCGTGATTATGGTAGTTTGAAATTGTGTAGTGAATTTTTCTGCTGTACATGGTCCTTCGAATTGCAAAGCATACATACATATGTTAATCTATATTAAAGTTCATATTTCGACATTGCTGTGGGGAGGGAAATTCTATGGATTTATATTTGCCATTCAAAATGCTTTATATTGCAGTTAACTAAACAAAATAAAATAATTATTTAATTTTTATGAACACTTCTTAGGTGCTTACATAAACATACGTATCTATTTTGTACAAGGTGGGCCAAAAGAAGTCATCCGATGTTGTTTGGCTCTCATTTTTTTTTCTAAATGGAAAAATTCGATTCTGTTTTGTGATTATGTTTATTTGAACCTTTAGAATTTTATTGGTCAAGTCGAGAAGATGATATCGGCCAAATCGGCGCCGTCACAATTGATTGCTATACGGACTCGTTTTATGGCAGTTTTCATCAATTCGGCGAGAGCTATGGGCGACAGATTCTCGCACTCGTGTCGAATGTTGTCCTTGAGGGCTTCCAGGGTCTCGGGCTTGTTCATGTAAGCACGGAACTTCAAAAAACCCCACAAAAAAAGTCTGGAACGGTTAAATCGGGCGATATTGCGAGCCAGTGTTAATCGCCAAAACGAGAGATGAGGTCACCCGGGAACGCCGCCTTCAGAATATCGGTTGTGGCTCGCGCAGTGTGTGTCGTTGCTCCGTCCTGTTCGAACCACATGTCCTCCAGTCCTAATTCGTTCAATTGCGGCAAAAAAAACTCGGTTAACATGGCCCTATAGCGCGCACCGTCCACTGTTGTCGTTTGACCAGCGGCGTCCTCAAAAAAAATTTCCCGATGACTCCTCCAGCGTGAACAGCGCACCATGCAGTCACTTTGAGCGGGTAAATTGGCTCCTCGTGCATCTTTTGTGGATTTTCGGTGCCCCAGAAGCGATAGTTTTGCTTGTTCACGTACCCGCTGAGGTGGAAAGGAGCCTCATCGCTCATTATGATTTTGGTCGAAAAATCGTCCACTTCGTCCTCGAGATGGCTTGGGCGTAGATTACACGCGTTTGGCGGTCGACAGGCAGCAGCTTATGCACGCACTGGATTTTGTACGGGAACATGCGCAGGTCTTTGCCCATAATTCGCCTTAGGAACGACCGGTTGATGGCTAATTGCGAGGCACGGCGTCTGGTCGAAGTTTCTGGCGACAGCTCGACATCCTCGGCAACAGCGGCAATATTCTCGGCAGAACGAGCGCTCCGGGGCCGGCCACTCTTGGCAGCGTCTCGTGTGGTCCCATACTCTTCAAGGTTGGTGGCCAAACGGCGCAGTGTTTGCTCAGTCGGTGCCGAATGACCAGGGAATCGGTGAAGGAATTCGCGCTGCGCCAACACCACAGACGAATTGTTGCGCAAAAAAATAGACACAATTATTCCGCGTTCTTGGGGAGTGTATCGCTCCACGGCTTGTTCACTTGTATTCTACATCTGTCTAGTTAACAAATGTCAAAACAGATTTGACATTGGCCAATAGGGTGATTTCTTTTGGCCCACCTTGTATAACCAATAGATAGGAAGCCAGAGAAATATATGGAAAAGTAACAATTCTTGCATTCTTTATCAATTACTAATTCGGTTATACAGTAGATGTTTATTTACAACCGGAGTATAGAAAAACGGATGACAGCACTGCTTTTTTCGCTCTTTTTTACTTCCTTTTTCGCTCTTTTTTTTTTGCGCTTGCACCGCGCCATTATTTTCGCGCTGCGCATAAAAGGAGGAAGCGCAAAAAAGGAGCATTTTTCCTTGTGATTTTCTTGCGCTGCGCTTTTTTGCGCAATGAACATTATTTGTAGGGATGTAACCGATACCGATCCGACACCGATATATCGGCGGTACTTCAGATTTTCCGATACATCGGAACTTGCAACTTGTGCCATCTGTCTTCAGCTTTCTGTCGATGTTTGAAAATATTTATAATAGTGCCAAACGGCATGGCTACCGATTCAGCAGTGGAGGCGTCCCTAGCAGAGCCATCCCTGGCCATCTCATCCACATGTTCATTACCAAGAACGTTACTACGTGCAGGAATCCAGATGAGGGTGACGTCAGCCTGGCCACCTAATCTGGATAGCATGTCCTTACACTGGCTAACTAAAGTAGAAGAAGTAGTGTGTGACCTTAGGGACAGAAGTGCCGTCTGACTGTCGACGAAGATGCCTATTCTCCCCTGAAGTCGATACAACGATACTTTTAAAATTTTTTTTCCGACTTTTTTTTTGGCAAATAATTTATTTTTTGTTAATTTTACCATGAATTCAAATTCAATTCATTGTTTTTTTAAATCTTATTCCCAGCAAAAAAGACACTCCAAAGAAGTCATGAAATTGTACAATTTGCAATGTGGAAGTAGTGCGAATTTGGAGCATTTCTAGCTACTTTTACATATGCTTGTCATTGCAAGAAGTTCTCTTGATTTTTCCTCAAGGATAAAGGATGAAAAATTACCCATCTTCGCAACTTGTATCTTTTTATGCGAACTTAACCGCAAAACTCTGTTCTCATGTAAACTTAAGTGAATAAATATAAACTTATAGAAAAGAATTTTAACAATTTATTAAGAATATTAGTTAATAAATGTTTTTTAAAAAATTAAATTTTTTTTTAAAGGATGGCGAGTATTTTTTTTTAAATTATAAAGGAATTACAAATTTTTGTATGACTTAAATAAAATTTTACTTGCTTTTCTATTAATTATCTGCATATTTTTAATTTAGATGCTTTGGACGCAAAGAAAATGTAGTTGCTTAAAAATTACTTCCAATGTTTTATACTGGGTTAATATCATTTTTAAATATTAATAATCAGGGCTGGGACTTTCATGCAAATGCATGTTTTTTGTGGTGCTAGATAACGAGGTATTGGGTAATTATCTATACGAATCATCAAATTTTAAGTAGTTTAGCATCGATTTGTAGTTGCATATTTTTGCATATTTTGGTGGTAAGTGCATATTTTTGCACATTTTAACAATAAATGCATATTTTTTGGAGTTATAAAAATTTGTTTAACACATATTTCTCAATATTTGAAAAAATTTAATTGGCCGATTATGGATGGCAACCGAGCATCAGTTGGCTTGCCAGTTGCTGAATGTTATACTACTGATGGCAACTGGCACCTGAGAGCTATCAATTTCAATTGCTATTTAGTGCCTTTCTGGCAACCATAAATTTTCAGTTACCGACTGGCAACGCGACTAAAGTTCGGTTGCATTATATAATAGACCCAATTATGTTTGTTTTATGTTTTTTCTCTAGTAATAATAAAAAATTTTAAAAAATATTTTTTTAGATTTGGTACTTTCTTCGTGGGTAAATGCATATTTTTGCGCATATTTTTCATTTTTAAATGCATTTGTTAAGCGCTTAAACTCAATTATTAGTTGCATGAAAGTCCGAACACTGTTAATAATGAATGAATTCGTAAATGCAGTAAATTTGTGCAACCGAATTGCAAACTATTGCAACATTAATAAAAATTATTTGCGAAAAAAACTTTTGACGAAGAAAACTATTGCCTAGTGATGGTTTTCGAACGCAGAACTTTGATTACTGCACAATTACTGAATTTACAAATATATTTTGTGTAGTAAAAAATTACCCTACTTGAGTTTTGTTATTTTAAAATTGAACTCAATTTCAATATGCGTATCGGTATCGGATTTGATATCGCCAATATTTCTTTCTGAGTATCGGTATCGTATCGGCAAAAAGACGTATCGTTACATCCCTAATTATTTCCATGGACGTTATTGCAGGGCATCGTAGTTTTTTGTAAAATTTTCCAAACACACCGTGGCTGAGTCCAAGTACAAATCTCACAACGGATATAGCAACAGTGGGATGACAATACTGGTTCCGGACTTTCGCCTGAAATGGGTCGGTAGTGCAGTTCGTACTTCCGGTTTAGGGTCTCGACCGGAAATTGGTTCGGAAGTACAGTTTTCGATTACGGTCTGAAGCGGAAGCTGGGTCGGTAGTGCGATTTATATTTCCGGTTACGGTCTGGACCGGAAGTTGGGTCGGGTAGTGCGGTTCATATTTCCAGTTCCGCTCTTTGCGCTTGTGCGCATTTCTAGTACGCTTATAAGAAGTGTGCAATGCGCTATGAGCAAAAGGAGTGCGCATATCCGACTTCTGTGAACAACTGACATCACCCAAAAACTGATTAAGTGCGTATTGCAAAAGAAATGGTCGGTCGATTGTCGGAATAAAACAGGTCTACAATATTTCTTGCCCATCCCTAGCCTACTGTCATTTCTTTGCTTTTAATATTTCCAACTTACTTAAGAGCATCATGATTTATCATTCCCAAAGCATTCACAGCGGCATCACGTACATCTGCCACCTCACAGCGTAGCAAAGGTACCACCAATTTGTAAAGAGCTTGCGGTGAAGCCGATCCCAAAGCAGATTTATCACTTCGATCGGCATTTAATGAATCTGGTGAAGAGCTAGAAATAACCAAAAGAAAAATCGGTAAGCATTGAAAAGTATATTCACTTTAATTTTCCTATAAGAACTCTAATGCAATAATTCTATTACAAACAAAAATAAAAATAAAATAATTTACAAATTAGGGAAAACATACATATCAACAAAAACAATAATGCAGCTTTTGTATTTAAAGTTTAACATATTTTTGTAAATTTAGGAAAACTAAAATATAAAAACTTAGAAGAAGTAGTAAAGGGGATTTAAAAAGTTGCATACTTTAGTTTTTTTTTGGAATTAAATTTAAAAAGCCATTTAAAAGGTGGAATTTTTTCTTTACATTTTAACTTAAAATATTACGATTATTTTTATGAAATTCTAACATAATAGCGAAATTCAGTGTTTGGTGGAACTGGTCTTGCAAAATTGCTATAAATATCTTAGCATTTTAATGAAATCTACTAACGGGAAGTCTGTGAATTTTGTTGTTGGATTTTATTAAAACGCTACGATATTTTGCAATCGCTCTTTTGCAAAACCATTTGCACCAAACACTGAATACCACTAATATGTAGCTTAATATAAAAATAAGTTTTATTAAATTGAATTGACTACGCGGGAATTTGAAGAATATTTAATAGCTTAAATGTAGTATTAAATGAAATGTTGTTGAATGAATGAATTTCACCAACAACTTTTGAGAGTTGGCAGATTAATTAATGAAAGCCGGCTAGTGTAAGTCTGATATTTTTTACGGCTTCACTCAAAAAAAAATCGCACACAAGTTATAAATATACTCGATTGGCTCTAGCAATAAAATTAAAAATAGAACTTATAAATTAGAAAAATAAAAATAACATAAAAGTCAATTAATCGTATTTAGTTTTATTATATAAACTAATTTTCTTTCATATAAATTTAACCAAACTTAAGCCAAATAATTGTTTTTCTAAACTACTTGCATTAAAGAAACATTTAAAATGCATTAACAATATTAAGCGTAACTATAAAACTAAAATTAGCAAAATGTTGACATAAAATCAAATTTAGCATAAATTACTTTAAAATTAGTACAGTTTGGAACAAAACAAGAGAGACACAGGAAATCGTGTAATCTTTAAGGGCAATATACACGGTCAACATGCTTGACAAGCGTGGTAGTAGTATGTGTGAAATTTCGTTAGTATTAGTGACACCGACGACGCTTGATGGAAAATCTACTTGGTTTTGATTTTTCGTCCAGCACACGTACACGAATCTGACATCAAGCTGATTGACCGTGTATATTGCCCTTTACGATTAAAGTACAAAATGTGTTCAAAAATTGTATGTAAAACACAACTAGGAGCATTTTTGTGGAACATTTTAACTCTCTAACTGTCCGCTGTATGATTCTTTTTGTCCATTTCTTAAAAAAATGTGCAAAAATATTCCCTTCAGCGGCTGAAGTGTTCTACAAAAATATTTGTTATAAAATTCTACAATACTTCTTCAAAAATAACCAAGCTCCAGGCCCAACTTTAATGCCAGAAATCATTCACAGCTTAAAATGTGTTTAAGGGTTAATTTCTTAGCGGATCTATTCCGGATAGTATTCCAGCACTGATCTTGAAGCAGTGCTCTTCGATGCTAGCACGTCCGTTGGCAGAGCTTTTAAGCACTTTGTACCATGCTGGTGAATTTCTATCGTGTTGGAAGGTTGCCAATATAACGCCAATCCTCAAAAATGGGCCGTTGTTATTTCCTTTCTGTTTTGGGTGTTATTTCATTCCGTTTCAGCCTTATTTCATTTAAAAATTTGGGTATTATTTCATATGAAATAAGGCCCCTATTTTTGGGTCTTTATTTATTGTGCTATAGTTCTCATTTATTTAAAATTAAAAATAGTTTAACTATTTCAGATATAATTGATACACTGATTCGGAAACAATTTCCCTCATGAACTATATGATGATCGTATGGTTATATTTGATCATAATTATACTTCTTTTAATATGGTTGGGAATTATTCAATTAAAAGCAAGGAAGTTTTAATCCCTATGAAGTGAAGCCGAGAAAGTTTAAAAGTATGGGTGAGTTCGAAAACATCAAAATACATTGTAGTCATGCAACTTTACTTTGTTTACAAAAACAAACCAACTAAGAATTTGCATCACTACAATGTATTTTCATTGGAACTCAGCCTATATTTCACACTTGTTAAATTATGCTTTCCAGCACAAAAGTTTCTTTCATGGATCCAATAGGATAATTAAAAAAAAAGGATATCATGGGCACCAAGCGGTCAGACATCAATATCGATGGCCAAGTCGAATATTCATTGGGAAAAGCTCATGTTTTGTAGTTGGGACTTATCAGCTTGCTGTCTGTCGTATATGATGAATTACTTAAGTCGAACGAGACAATTACAGGGCCGGCCTCTCTACCGATCACAATTGATGGGATTAAGCCGAAAACAGACGGATTGTTCTTCGGAACGTATTCAGACTTTGAAGTGTTGTGAAAGCTAAGAATAGCTCGAGTATTACATTTCTATTTCGAATTAAAAATTTCTGGAAAGATATTTAATAAAAATTTTGAATATGTTTTGTTCGCCACTGTACGTAACATGCTTAAAGCTTTCTACTTGAAAAAAAATTAAAGCTATTGCACTAATTTAAATTGAATTTTTTTTAATTAAAACAAAGTTTACAGCTCTACAAATATTATTTAAATCAAAAGTAAATTATTTTCTTAAATCAAATAACACTTAACTTAATCAATGTTTACACAAACCAGACAGACGTTTAACTTGAGTAGATAATTTTTCTGAAAAGCACTCAGTTTTTTTACTGATTTCCATACAGATTATGTAGACATGTCATCGGCTGCCTGGATTGTGTAAATTAAACATCACTTTGTGTTTTTTTTTTTTCTTTTTTTTTTTGTAGAATAAATATATTTGTTAATTATTTTAATATATTTTTTTTTTGTTTACCCCAAACGTTTTTGGCGCGCCTCTTTGCGACCATACGACAACGGCAGAGTAAAACGTGTCACAATCCCTTCCGGTCCAAATACATTTGAAGGTATATTATCCAAGGAATCGGATAGAGAACGTGAATCCGATTGATCTTGTAAACTAAAAATCGTACGAGTGTTTTGAAATTAAATTTGTTTCAAAACGAAAGAAAATAAAGTTTATAACACAAAAATAGTTAAACGAAAAACATAGAAATTTAAAAAAATATGTAAATTGGAGAAAAAATTAGAATTTAAATAAAGTGAAAAGTTACAAACACGGAACATTAGATTGTGAATGAAACGAAATCAAAATGTTTGGTTGAAAAAATCGAATCATTTATTGGATGAATGGAATTGGAAATGTGAATAGAAAATCATAAAATTTTAGTTTACACAGGCACAAAAATTTTAGTACATGGCGCTATGGCAAAATGTAAAATACCCTGGCTTAGTGATTTATTTTAGATTGTAGGCCTAATGCGAGTTGTTCAAAAGATGTGGCTATAAATTTCGAAAATATTACAGTTTTTCTTAGTCATTGCGATACGGAAGATCATCAAAATATTCATGTAACACTCACGTGTCCTTTTAATTTAATACCCCAAACTGAGAGTGCTGTTGGCTGAATGGTTAGTGCGTTGGACTACAAACCCTGAGGTATTGAGTTTAAGACTAGTTTCAGGCAAGCCTGCATGCATTCTTCTAATCTGCATTGGTGTTATTGTCTTGGTTGTTGTTGGACTGTTAAAGTAATGAAGGAAGGCATAGCACTGATCACTTTAGCAGTACCGGCAGGGATTAATACTACCATATCCTAATGCACTTCACAGCACCCTCCTTGATCGGTATTGTAGCAGAACCTTTGGCGAAGTAAAAGAACTAAGAAATGGCTACACAGCTTAAGCAAATTAATGCTTCTACTAACACCAGAGGGGCTGCAACACTGCTCGACAAAAAAAGTGCAATAGCAGAGTTGTAAATAAATTAAGCTTTCATCTCTCCCACTTCACCACCTGTTCTCTCTACACTCCAAAACATTACTTCAAATTTACGATCATATATTGTCTAAATTTGTGTTGAAAATTCCTCCTTGTCTAAAACTACATCGATTTTGTAGTTATTTTATTAAAGAAAAAACCTTTCAAATTAAACATATTTAGTCCAAGTAAAAAAAAATATATAACATAAAAGTATAATGCGGCTATGACTGAATGGTAGATACGTCAGACTACCTGTCAGGAGGTCGCGGTTCAAACCTGCACGCAGCAAATCGTTTTTTTTTTTTTTAGTAAAAGCATTTTGTTGAAAAATAATGCGTGTGTAATTTTAGGTCGATAATAATCTGTAAAGTATTGGCGACTATTACCGACCTAATTTTCAACAAAAGTATTTTAGAGTGTACACCCTTTCCCAAAGAAGGTCACACATTCACCCCTATCGGGAATAAAAGTTCACGTGAAATGTGTTCCCTTTCCCTAAAATTGTGATCGAAAATTTTTGTGTTGTTGTTGTATTATTGTACTATTTGTCCGTTTTTCTTCACCAGTTTTTGCTCATAGGATTCATGGGATTTCATGTGAACAAAATGTTCGCCTCTTATTCCCGATAAGGGCGATTAATTAATTAACTGGTGGGCAATAAGTGCCTGATTGTGCTACTTTCTATACAAAAAAAACTGCGTAACAGGAACTTTCGGAACAGGCACAGGAACAGATAGGTGGTGCTGTTGCCGGGATATAACTTTCTTTAATCACTTTGAAAGATTTTTGTTCATGTGCATTAGAATGGTCGTAAAAAAAATTTGGATTTCTTCAAGTCTGATAGCCCCAATCGATTGGTATTTATAAAAAACTATTTTAAACAATTTTTCAGGTAAATGAGTTAAGATTAAGGCATGTTGCACGCCCACCAAAGTTTGAGCAAATGCTCTTTTCTGTCTTTTATATGTCATAGCTTAAATATAGTATTTACAAAACATTTTTCTTCTATAGAGTTGTTGCCTGTAAAGTATCCAACAGCTTTTGCCTTACCGGCTTTTGTCTAAATCCCATATTTAACAAAATAAACAGCAAAATATCGAAACAAAACCATTATATTCTAAAATTCATAGCTATATCACTTTTATACTGATTATTTCATTGAGACGTATTTACTCTGATTCGGAGTTATTCGAGGCTATGAACAATTTTAAACACCGTGCGAAAAAGTACTCATCAGGCTCACAAAAAAAAACAAAAGGCGAGTAGTTTTTTACATTTTTTTTTAGCACAAACGTATAGTATTAAACGAATGCTTTCAAATTGATAGGAGAACATTAGGTAGTTGTTATCCTCCTTAAAAATATGAAAAGTGAATGTAAGTGAAGGTTTTTTATCTGTAAAATCCAATATTAATATTTTTTTTTGTGTGAAGAAAGTTACCAACAAATGTAAATGCTTTCGAAATAGTGAAATCGTAAGTGGTTTATTATTTCCAGTTATGAGTTTTAGCACTAAAATTCACATACACATATACGCACACTAAGAACACTATACACACACATATGATTACATTACAGACGAAGGCCGATTAATAAGGTACTATATATATACATACATATGTATATGAATCGGCGAATTCAAGTCCATTCGCTATGACATGGTTTTTTATATGATGTTTGACAGTAAGAGAGAGTCACAGCGAATGACACTATGCAACAATTAAAATGCCAAGGAGTACGACTATATTTTTTTAAAAGTCTTATGGTCCCCTAACTACAAAAACAGTCGAAATTTTTAATTATATGGCTAAATATTTTTTTTATCATAACTTAAGAATTGATAGTCCAATTTTATTACAAAAACTACGAAAAAACTGGAAACACAATTACCTTTAAGCCGTTTTAATTTTTTTCTATATATATTACTCGGTTTCGAAATTAATCAGACAACAATGATGAAAAATATATATTATTTATATGCAAAATTCGAAAAATTTTATTTTTTTTAATTTATAAAAAATTTAAACTGGCAGCAACTTACTAACTTTATTAGCTGATTATAAAGCCACATATACTATAAATAAAATAAGCTTTATTTTATGAAATACGATGGATAAATATTGCTTTTATTTACAATAATGTAAAATTATCTGATTTTTGTAAAAAAAAGTCGAGTTTTTAAGATACATCTCCACCGATTTTATCATAACTTAAGAATTGATAGTCCAATATTATTACAAACTACGAGAAAACATGAAATAAAATTACCTTTAAGCCGTTGTAACATAATTTTTTTCTACACTCAATAGTTTCGGAATTATTCAGACCGCAATGATGATAAAATGTATTTTTTAGGAAAATTTTAAATTTTTAGTTCTTTTTAATTTATAAAAAAAACGAAATGACCAAAACCTACCATTTTTATTACCTATCATAAAGCCACATATACTACAAATAAAATAAGCCTTATTTCATGAAAATCGATGGACAAATATTGATTTTATTCATAATTCATTTTTACGAAAATTGCGAATATTTACACCGTACAAAAAATCATTTTTTGTTTAATAATAAGACTCTAACGGCTGATGCTGGTAGAGGCCACCAAAAAATATACACGCGTATCCGCGTTTTGAAGGTTTACATCATGGCGGAGCTAAGATGAACATAGCGCTGTTATGTAAAACACCACGATAAACATTTTCGTGCAACATTTTAACCCTCTAACTCGTTGTGGTATGGGCCTTTTTGTCCCTTAGTTACACTCTAAAATAGTGCTTCCAATTTACGATCATATATTGGGCCTTATCGTGGTTGGCGTTTTTCGACTTCAAATTCGACAATTTGTAGTAGATTAAAGAAAATAAGCGACATTTTTCTTTAATCTAGTACAAAACGCCTGATTTTCGCCACAAAAACGCCAACCACGATAAGGGAGAATGTCTAAATTTGTGTTAAAAATTTCTCCTTGTCTAAAATTACATCGATTTTGTAGTTATTTTATTAAAGAAAAAACCTTTCAAATTAAACATATTTAGTTCAAGTGGAAACAGTTCAACATAAAGTATAATACGGCTATGGCTGAATGGTAGATACATCAAACTACCAGTCAGGGGTCGCGGTTCAACCCTGCATGCGGCCAACCGCTTTTTTTAGTAAAAACATTTTGTTCAAAAATAATGCGTGTGTAATTTTAGGTCGATAATAATAGGCAAAATACTACCGACTATTATCGACCTAATTTTCAACAAAAGTGTTTTAGAGTGTACACTCAAAATATTCTGTACTTAAAATTACCTGAAATTGCAATATAAAATGAATTAAAACTCAATTAAAAACCGGTCTACTTATTTTTCATTTAGGTTTAACAAAAAGTTTATTCAACTTTATATGTTAAAAAGTTAACAGACTTAAAACCATAAAAAAATAATGGTCAATTTAACTGTCAAAGAACTAATAGCAGCTTCCGTAAAAATAAAAGAGGTTTCCTTGTTTCTGCTATTTTTAATGCTAAATAATCAACCCCAAGTTCCGTAAAAATAATTGATTTTTTCTTTATTTTTAAATGTTAGAGGCTTATTTTATTATATCGCATCTTTATCTTTAATTATTACTTTATTAAATTTATATTTTTACTCACTGTTTGTTATGTTAACTTCTACTGGGAATCGAACAAAGCTCGTTCATGTTAGAAATCTAACATACCCAATGAGTCAGCCAAAGCATAGTATGTAAATTAGCTGCTCGAAGACAACATAAACTTACTCAATTTTATGCAATTAATATTACAAATTAAAAAAACACACACATGGTCTTGGCTGAAATTGAACATGTGACGTCTCGTTTAATAGTCAAATGTACTAATCACAACACCATTGATTTTAAATGTGTATTTATATATTTTCAACTGAAATTTCAGCTAATTTTACGTACAGAATATTTTTAGTATTTGTGTGTGTGTGCATGTACTTTTTTGGTCCTCGTACCATAAACAACGGATAATATCCCTGCAGACAAAGTAACTGGTATGTAGTTGGAACTATACTAGTTGCTTTTTGCTTCAGACTAGTTGCCTATCTATCCTTTTTTCATATATCGAACTTCGATTTTAACATTGAGTTGTCATAGGGGACCAACTAGTTCATTTGTATACAGTTATATCCCAGTTGGAAACCTAGTTATTGTAAACTAGTGCGCTTACTAGTTTTTTTATTAAGAGTTTGTAACTCTTAAAAAACTTTGGCTCAACCGGGGTACGAACACGCATTCTTCATACTTTAAGGCAAGTACTCTACCCACTGAGCCACATTCTACTTATTTTTTTAATAGCTAACAATTGGTTTTATATAAAATCGTATACCTGAAAATTTTGTCATTTTTTGACTAGTATCGTTACTAGTATCGATACAACTCGTAATATGATTGTGCTTTTTTGACTAGTATCGTTACTAGTCTCGATACAACTAGTAATAAGATTGTTCTTTTTTGACCAGTAACGTTACTACTCTTGTTACAACTAGTAATATGACTATCGGTTTTTTACTACTACCATTACAACTAGTAATATGACTGTCCCAAAGCGTTACTAGTTGTAACTTTAGCGCTGGGATTAAAAGCAACCGAAAATCCTTATTAACGTGTACTTAGTTTTTCATTAAATGTTAGAATCAGTTAAAAATAAGATTGCTTAAAATTTTAAATGTTTACTCTTTTAAAAACGATTGCAGGAAATACTTCTTGAACAAAATACATTCCATCACTGTCATAATATTGTGAGTGTAAATAACGGACAAAAAAATCCCCTTCAGCGGCGTTATAACAGGCTGAATTGTTCTACAAAAAGTTTCCTCGTGGAATTGAATTAAGTTATGAGCTTTAGTCGAAATTTAATTATTTTGGCTTGATTTCGGTTTTAACTTAATTTTTCAATTAAATTATAAATTTATTTAGACTTAAATGTGAACCATGTAGACAAAGAAAATTTTGACTGCACGGAGGGTTGAACTGACGTTTCGATAGCTCTCGCTAATCTCTTCAGAGTTCTTTTCTGCGTTTCTTTGTCTACATGCTTGCTTTGTCTACAGTAGTATAGCTGTGTGCAAAAGCGGGAAATTTAACTCCCCCTAAAGTGAATGCCAGATGTAAACTTTCAAAACGCGACACACGCATATATTTTTTAGTGGCCTCTACCAGAATCAGTCGTTAGAACCTTTTTATTTAAAAAAAATGATATTGTTGTACGGTGTAGATATTCTCAATTTTTGTAAAAATCAGGCGAATTCACTTTATTATAAAATCCATATTTATCTATCGATTTTCATGAAATAAAGCTTATTTTATTTGTCGTATATGTGGCTTTATGACCAGTTTTTGTCATTTTCGATTTTTATAAATTTTTAAATAATAAAAAATTTTCAAGTTTGCATAAAAAAAATATATTTTCATTATTGCAGTCTGAATAACTCCAAACTATTGAGTATACATAAAAAAATAATGTTAGAACGGCTTAAAGGTAATTTTATTTCAGATTAGAACTACCCCTTCGCAAGTTATGATGATGGGAAAATCCGAAATTTTAGAAAAGAAAATTTTTAAAAAACCTATCCATTGAATTTTAAATTTCGACTGTTTTTTAGCTAGGGAAGGGCATAACACACCAAAAAAAATTTTGTGGCGTTCAAAGGTCGTGACAAATGTTTAATTTTGTTGCATAGTGTTATTAATCGACCTTGGTATAGACATAAGTTTTATAAATAAATTAATGATGAATATCTATTACTTTTTATAAAGTTTGTTAAGTTATTCATGTTAAAAAATAAAATTTAATTTAATAAAAACTTTAATATGTATCTACATTCTTTTTAATATTTTTTTGTACAATTTCTTTTTTTTTTTTTGCAACACGGATTTCCTTAGAATTAATTTAAATGCAGTAAAATTCAAAGGAAAGTATTGCCAGAATCAGTCGTTAGAACCATGTAATTTTTTCTATTTGTCCAGTGTTATTAAAAAGAACTGACCGAAGGACTTTTTATATAAATTTCCCAGCCTTCTTTTTCATGTTGCAAAAGTTTTTTTAGTTTATAAAATATTATTGATTTTCCCTCGTATTTAACTTTAATCTACACATATTCGAAGCTCCATATAAGAAAAAACTATAAAATAAAAATATTGTAATAATAATAATGATAATAAAATCAATAAAATTAACACAAATTTTATGCAAGTGTCATGGTACCATAAAATATATAAATTGAAAGCAATAAATGGCTGCATCACCCACCATATTAAATGGGTAGTAAAAATTTAATAAGAAATAATAAAGACGGTAATCCCCCCTCTACTGACTCAAATAAGAAGAAAAATACAAACAAAAAACAAACGATAACTTCAAACAGTATCCGTTTTTAAAGTTCTCTTGTTATCATGGTGACAATTAATTATACAACTTTTTTCGATTTATTTAAAACAGTCATAATTTTAATTCTAATTTTAGAGAAAGATCTTGGAAAATATATTAAATAATAAACACTGCTAAATTGAACAAGAAGTCATTACATCATTTGAAATTGTGATTTATTACAAAAAGTAAATTAACGAAAATGGTCTTGGTTTTATAATTAGCACTGTCGTCAGTCAGTTTGATTATGTCAGTTGAGTGAATTGCGGACAAAAACAAATTAAATTGTTTATGAGAAGATTTCTACTATCACTTCAAAAGAAAGGAAATTAGTTGGAGTTTTTCCGTTTTTTGAAATCTTGTGTATATTAATTTCTGTTCTCATTAAAAAAATATGGATTTAATTAACATGCAAATATCTTTTAAAAAGTCAAGATATAGAAAAAATTAAGGCCTTATTAATATTCTTAAGCACACCGCCGCACAGAGGGGAAAACAGCCAAGCTAGTGGCGGAAAAATAAAAAAAAATTATCGAATTTGAAAAAAATTTAACGCACTTTCAAATCGGACAAGGCAGTTTATTTAAAAATTAAATTTATTTATCAGTATATTACCTGGTTCGGAAAATATGACCTTTTAAACATTGAGAATCAAATTAAGTTGTAATTCTTTATTGATTTTTATATCAAATTTGATAAAGTATTATATCAGCTATTTAAAACTGTTTTACTTTATATATTTGCTATTTCATTTAAGGTTTGCTAGCGTCAATACAGAAAAAATATTTTTTTTAATTTTCTAAATATTTGTAGAGATACAAAAAAGTATACCCGAGAGTACCTGAAAATTTAGTAGAATCTTAATGTAGATATTATAGAGTAATATTGTTCTAAAAATTAGCTGCGGAGACTTGCGTATGCGACTTTTACAACAGTTTTTCTAACTATCCGCCTTTTTCAAATTTTCCTACTTGTTTGTACTTCAATATGATTTTATTGTACGAGGACGGATCAATAAGTCCGTGACTTTTTGAATGAAACACAGTTTTTTTTGCAAAACAAAACTTTTTTTTTCAACATAATCTCCTTTTATCTCAATACAATTAGTCCAACGTTTCTCCAATTTTTGTATCCGTTCCAAAAAATGGGATTTTTCGAGTTCCTTAAAATAGGCATTTGTTTGGTCAATAATTTCATTGTTGAAGCTAAATCTCTTTCTACCGAGCCATTTCTTTAGGTTTGGAAATAGGAAGAAGTCACTAGGGGCTAAATCCGGAGAATATGGCGGAATTCGTAGCCCAATTCATAGAGTTTTGCTATTGAGATTGCACACGTTTTACGTTTACGTTTATGGTCAATTGAGAGCAAACGCTGCACCCATCTTGCAGACACTTTCTTAAACCCAGCTGATCACTTAAAATCGAAACCACACTGCCATATGAAATGCCTATGGCATCAACAATCTCACGCACTTTTACTCTTCGATCGGCCAACATCATATCGTGGATTTTTTCGACATTTTCGGGTGTACTGACCTCAATTGCCCGTCCAGAACGTTCAGCATAATTTGTACTTGTGCGACCACAACGAAAGTCAGTAAACCACTTTTTTACCATTGAAATCGATGATGCAGAGTCCCCATAGTATTTATCGAGCTTTTCCATGGTTTGCTTGACGGTTTTTTTTCGCAAAAAATAATGTTTAATGAGCACTCGAAATTCACTTTTTCCATTTTTAGACAAATACACGAGGTTGTATGTTTTGAACAGCTGTTAAACGCAAAGTAAATGACGACACTTGCTCAAATTTGACAGTAGTCTATTAACAGGTGGTACTTGATGGGAATAGTGTTGCATTTCATATAACTACGAGGGAAGTTCGAAAAGTCACGGACTTATTGATCCGCCCTCGTAATTTGCTTCCGACACCACTTGCTATTAAATTCAAATACCAATAAGTAGTCATTTTCAATTTTAAGAAAAATTTTTAGTGCAGTTTGAAATTTGAATGCACTTTGAATTTAAAAAGAGTTTTATCGGTAAAATTGGTCTTATATAACAAAATAGAGCGTCCACAATGTTAAAAATAGCTGTCTAATTTTTACAGAATTTATAGCCTACATCCTCGGCTACAACCTATCAAACTATTAGTTTGCAAGATATGGGTCTTTCGAAAACTTAAGAATTATATTGGTAAAATTCGTCTTATACAACAACACATATCACCCACTGTGTTAAAACAGGTGACTAATTTTGAACGGACCTTAAAGCCTACAGCCTGTCTATAATTCATCTATACAGTTTTTGTCGACAAGACTAATAGTTTGGAAGTTACAAGCTGTCCGATGACTAAAGAATTGTATCGGTAAAATTGGTCTTATATATGAACATATAACGCTCACAGTGTTAAAAATAGCTGTCTAATTTTAACAAAATTTATAGCCTACATCCTTGCCTATAACTCATGTATACATTTTTGTAGATCAGACTATTAGTTTGGAAGATATTTGGAATGTTTTTCGAAGACGTAAGAATTTTATTGGTAAAATTGCTCTTATCTAACAACATATAGCGCTCGCTGTATTAAAAATAGCTAATTTATTACAGACCTTCCAGGCATACGTTTTTTTTTTTTGTGGGTCAGACTATTAGTTGGGAAGGTATAAGCTTTCCGACGCTTAAAGAGTTTTATCTGTAAAATTTGTCTAATATGTATAACAACATATAGCGCCCACTGTGCTAAAAATAGCTACTTTTAATACACATCGTAGCCTACATCCTTCTCTACAATTCGAACATACATTTTTTGTGGATCAGACTATTCGTTTGGAAGATATGATTTTTCCGCCGCTATATTAGCCTTTTTTCCCAGTGTGCGCCGCACAGTGGCTCAGAAATTCGTTTGCCAAAACCTATTTTTTTTTATCATCGATTTGTAAAAATTTATCGCCATTTAATAGTGAACATATCTAATCTAAGGTGTTCAAAAAATTAGGTTAAAATCATTTTACAAAAAAGGTGATTTATTTATGTCGGAAGTTATTTCCCCTTATTCCGTAACGTCGAAGTCACGTCAAGACAATACTAAAAAATTGACACTTGTCTACCCGCTGTCGATAAAAATTTACTACTATTAACAGCCTCTTCCCAATTTCTAGTAAGTGGGTGTCAGTAATAGTAAATTGTTGTTGATGACGTGTAGAAATGAGCCAATTTTTTTGGTATTGTCTTGACGTGACGTCGACAAATAGTTACGGAATAAGGGGGACTATTTCGGCTTAAGTTCAATACTTGAATTAATGTAAATTGAAATTATTTTTTAAGAGTGGAATATTAGAATATCTAATCAGACTAGCAGAATGGATTAGTACTACTAACTTCGACAGCCGCTACACTGGCATCATCAGCGTCCTTTGTTCACTTTTACTACGTTTGATCGTGGATACTAGTTAGTATTAAGGAAACATCAGCTATTTAACCAAATTTTATGATGAAATAGTATATGAGTGTCTTATGTTCGTTATATCAATATGGTGAGCATGAAGTTTCACCTCTGACTATTTATTCTAATTTTCCAACTCTTGTTTTATTTTTGGCTTTGCTTGTGCGTAAGATCCTTCTGTTTTCAGACTATTATATAAGCTGTTCGACTTCCGCACATAATGCAACCCTGTTATAATGTGTTGTTATTGCTTTTTTAAAACTTTACATAAACTCATTAGATCAGGGTTGCATTTTATACAGAAGTCGAACGGCTTGTGAGATAGTGTAAAGCAGGCATTACGATCAATCAAGCTATTGTTGTTGTTATACATGTTTAAAAGGGTTATCTTTTTGTCTTTATAGTAAGTTATAAAAGGTTTTATATGAATGAGCTTTGCGTGTAAAAAAAAAGTTGAAAGTGGCGCCTTAAGCAGGAAAACTTTATCACTGTAAAATCGAAATACATAACAAACGGAATCTGAAGATGGCAGAAAAACTCTAAGATTGCAAATACGGAATTAAGACCATTACAATCGCAATGTTTGCTACTTGCGCTTTTGTTACGCAGGTTATGCTCTCACTAAGTTAATTTTTGATATAGATTTAAGCTATGTACATATCGCTCCCCTATTGCAACGTAGTCATATCTCAAAAAACGTAGTCATATCTCAAAAACTTAAGGAAAAGTCTTCATTAAGAACTTTTTTATATGTTATCAAATTTTCAGAAACATATCTTAATGTAAACCGAAGATATAACCACTAAAATCCTAACACCGTCCTTATACTTGCTAACAATTTTAAAGCTTTAAACGCGATTTGCGATATGACTACGTTGCAGTAAAGGAGCCATATGTATCATATTTATCGCGTATAAAAAATATTTTCCTTTCAGATTTTTATTTAGTGAATTATGTTGCTTGAGTTGAGATTAATTCAATTAAAAATTCTATGCCAGAGAAAACATTTTGTTAAATATGATTTTTGTTTTTAGGTTTGTCGATTCATTTAAAATTTCTGGGTAACTAACAAACAAACAACAAATTAAATTATAAAAATCTTTAACCCAATAATAAATGTTATTTAAATAATAGCAACCAGGGGCGAGTACAGTTGAGCTGAAGAATATCTCCCCGCTACCTCGCAAAACAAATAAATTATGGCGTTGCTAAAAGATTTTTATGAGTTATGGGGATTTCCGATTTAACGATATTTCGGTTTAACGAGTTCAATAAAACAAAATTACGAATTAACGGGATTTTTAAATTTATTTAGAAAAATCCTAAAATTGTTAAGAAAGTATATCGTGGGTCATACCTTGGCAACACGTAACAGAGTTTTACAACTTTTCAGCTGAAGATATTACATTGTAAATAAGCTGAAAAAGCAATGAAATAAAATAACTGCAAATTATCCCAGCAAAAACTTTTGTAATTCTTGTAATCGGTAGTACTTTATTAATGAGTTACAAAGATATGAGTGGACAACAACAATATAATTCGACAACTATTTTTTAAGTCAACATGTGTTTGTATATGAAAACTAATTTTTATCGCATAAACTTATAAGTCAACAGTAGCTCAGTGGTTAGAGCACTTGTCTTCAAATCTGAACGAGCACAGGTTCGTATACCAGCTGGGTCAAAAGCAAAATTAAATATATGAATAAAATAGAATGTGCATAAATATTTTTTTCAATTTTAATTTGTTTATTTGACTGCTTATTTTTTAGCTTCAAGTAAGCCAAATAGTAACTAGTTAATTGCTGTGAAAATGTAAATACATTTGTAAGGGGTAACACTTATTTTTTGGACTTTTCAAACAAAAATAAGTAGTTATCGAGTCAAATTGTAAGTAATTACGACTTAAATCCTCATATACTTTTTTGCCTACCAGTAAGCAAAGTTTTTGCTGGGATTTAGTAGATACTAGGGTATTAATTTAATAGGGCTTCTGCTTTAATCGGTTAATAACTCGATTAATTAATCGACGGTTTGGTCGCTTTCTAAGTTTTGTGCAAAATAAAAAATAAAATCTGATACATCTTGTCAACGTATGATTATCGATATGCATAAATTCATATCTAATAAGTTGAATGTATTGCCTGTTAAACAACGAGCGTACGAACATTTCTCTGTTAGAATAACAAAATAAATTATAAAACATAATTTATGTTTATCGAATGTTAATTAGTTTTGATCTTTTAAACCTGTATTCAATACTCAAAAAGGTTTTAGTTCTTTAAAATGATGTTTTTTTTTTCTAACTAGCCCCACCCGGTGTGCCTCGATAACCCATTGCACAGTGGGAGATTTCGGCCAAAGCCCCATAAAATTTTTATTTCTTGTTGTAAGGTCATAAATTTTAGTACGTGACTTAATTAATTTAAGGCCATTGTATTGCCGTTTTTCAATTTTTGCCAACCCTATGAATAACGCCTGTTATGTTGTTATGCTCATTAATCCGCCATTTCTTGCCCAATCTTAAAGATTTATACAGAAAAAACTAAATTTCATTTTCTGTAAAGGATTTCAATGAAATAGTAAACATTTTGTCTAGAAACGGACCTACACACAAATTTTTACTAAATCAAACAAAAAGATTTAGTGGATTTTCTGAAAAATATCAAACAATATTTTTGTCTCAATTTATAAAACAATTAGTCTAAAAATACTAACAAATATCAAACAAAATGGTTTACTTAATCAAACAAAAATATTTACTGGATTTTTTGTAAATATAAAACAAACTTTTGTCTGAGTCATTATCATCATCTTTCACTTTGTTGAATGTGTTCAAGTCTGAATGTTTATCTAAAGACTCTTAAAAAAATGAATGAGAATTAACGCAACGACATTAACGAATTGATTCACTCAAAAATCTTCAGTAAACAAACTTGGTCGTCATCGGGGTTGTTTTTTACGACACAGTTTTTCTTGTTGTTTTTAGTGTTAGCGTTCTAAATAAGAGTCTAACAAACAATTTATTGATTATATAAAGACCATTTACTGAAAATTTAATTTATTTTTAGACAAAATTTTGTTTGAAAATTTTTTGGTGATAATTTTTTCTGTGCAAGTATTTGTGTTAAACATTAATAGCTAAATATACCAACTTTCCGGCTTTCTAACAGTCAAAGTAGGCTATACATTGTGATCAAAATTTGTAATTGCCTTTCTTAAAGTGTTAGCTCTAATATAGCATCAATATTTTTTTTTTTAATAAAAAAATAGATTTTGAGATTATGACCCAAACATACCTCTGTGCATTGTGGTGAAGATATAGGAAAATTAATACATAATAATTTTTTTTCTTTTCTATTGAAAAACACAATTAGTTCTATGTGTAACCTATATCAAATTAAGAGGGTTTTGCTATGGTGTCTCTCCAGATATAGCATGATTACAAATTACTTTGTATGGGGGATGCAAGTCTCTCCTCCTCCTATACCATCAAGCACGATCTGATCTCAGATTAACCTACAACAAATTTAGGCCGTCTTGTTTATGTGATTCTTCAGCTATAGGAAAATTAAGAGTTACTTTATGTGGGGAGTACCCGTCTCCACCCTTCTATAGCCTCCAAGATTTGGCTAGAAATTAAATTTTATTTTGAGAGCAAGACACATTAAATTTAGTGAACGTCCTCATTGTAGTTATGCACTTAAAATTCCCCAGTGGCTGAGATGTAGCGATGCTAACTTGTCAGTCCAGAGGTCGTGGGTTCGATTCCCGCCATAGACCCTGGGTGTTTTTTGGCAGACAAGCTAATCGCTTCGCGGGTTTGTTTATAAAAAAGAGATATAAGAAAATTAATAAATTACTTTGTATAGGAGTGTCAACCTTCCCACTCCTATACATCCAAGATTTTGATAGAAATTGCACTTTGTTCTGAGAGCATACCACACTATTGTGGTTCTGCAGGTATAAGAAAATTATTAATTCTTTTGTATGACGGGTACCCATTTTCCCTTTCCTATACCTGCAAGACTTTTTTTTTAAGTTCCACTTTGTTATAAGAATTGCCCACATCAAATTTAAAGAGCCTCACTATTGTAGTTCTGCAGATATAGGAAAATTAATAATTACTTTGCAAGGGCGGCATCCGTCTCCCCGCCCTATACCTCCCAGATTTTGTTGAATTGTACACATTGTTCTAAGAGTTATCAACATCAAATTTAGAGAGCCTCACTATTGTAGTCCTGCAGATTTAGGGAAGTTAATAGTTACTTTGAATTTCCCAATCGTCAGTAGTACAGTTCAAAAATTTTAACGCGATAGGTTTTGCCGTTTGGCTTGTTATAAGGAACAAACAAACATACAAACACAGATTCATTTTTATATATATATATATATATATATATATATATATATATATATATATATATATATATATATATATATATATATATATATATATATATATATATATATATATATATATATATATATATATATATATATATATATATATATATATATATATATATATATATATATATATAGAAGATTGATATGTAGATTGAGCTGGAACAGTAGCTTAACTATCGATAGTTTTCCAGCATTAGCTTAAACTAATTTAAACTGGCTAATTTTAGCCACAAACAAATAAATATCAATTGTTTTCCTACAACTATGCAGAGGTAAATAGCACAAGCATATGCACATATGTAATACAATTATTTGATGATTATTATTTCAAAAATGGAGTTCCCTTTTCGGAATCGCACAAATATTTTAGACTACTATTTTCTCGATATTAGCACGTCTTAGCAAATTTTAGTAATATCGCGATTTTTTTTTAATTTTGTGGTATTCTTTGCAGTTTGAGGTTTGTTTCAAATTTTTACAATTTACAACAGTTTCGTATTAGCTGATTTATCCAAAAACAAATGTGGAACACTTTAAACAACTTGCAATCGGGAATTGCAATTGTTGTCTCTGTTTGGCGGTACTAAAGCAGAGTTTGTGGACTATAGGTCTAGACCGGCAGAATGGATTTAGTATTTTCTGTGCCGTAACGCATTTCATCAGCACTCAGATGTCTTGGGTTTCGTTGAAACCTAAACACACTTTGTTTAAATTAATTAAAATTACTTACAACGAAAAAGAACATCGTAATAAAAACATTTTACATGAAGGTTTATGTAACATTCTTATGGGAATATACTTAGAAATCTCTTTTGTTCTTTTAATTGTTTTTATTAGCTTAGTCTCTAATTTTTGTCTGCTGGCTGAAGAAAAGATATTAATTTCAATCAAGTGGATTTTAAAACTAAAAATAGAACAAAATTAGGTTTCTCCTAAACCTTTCACTTCTATACCATTGAAATTAAAATAAAAACAAGACTTGGATTCACGTCAAGTTTATAAAAACACAAAAATAAATTTGGTTTTAGTAACAAATTAAAGCAAAAGCAAGGCCGATTTCATGAAACACGCTATGACAGTTTCTCTCTCGTCTAATCTAAGGAAGAGGCTCTCACCGTTTGTTTTTTGTTCTCGAATCTTTTATGAACTTTCTTTGTTTCCACGCGACATTGTATAAGCTGTCTCAACAGTCACAAAAATCATTTTTTTTAATAATATATCGCTTGCTGTCTTGAATATGAGTTTGGATGTTATCATAAAATTTGTAGAGAATTTAATTTTCCTATATATTTTGTAAGCAACAACGATATTTCGTAAAATAGAGCGCAAAGAGTAGAAAGGTCTATGCCATATTTGCAGTGAAAATTAAACAAATTTGGAACGCAACATCGCACAGAAAATAATACCAATGTAAAATCAACATATCGCAATTTTGATTGGAAACCATATTAAGGCCCGTTATTATAACTTGCCTGTAAAGTACGCATTTGTAAAAGTTAACTATAGCTAAAGTGAGGAACAAAGTGATCTGTATCTATTTTCGTTATTACAACTTCCCTGTAAAATAAAATTAATCTTTTGGAAAATATGGGAGTACAGAGCAAAAATAGATTAGCAACTTCAGGTGTCACTTCAAAATACTTTTAGTACATACAGCAAAATATTTAGTTTTCCTCCTAAAACTATGCTCGAAATTGTTTCAATGTTTCTTTTATTTAAATACATTCAAAAGCAATGGCAGATTTAATAGTATAAACCTCAGGTTAAAATTAAAGGCAAGACGAACTTCCCTTTAGCTCATCGGACAGTTTTTGTTTAAAGTCCACTTATAATAATGAAAAACGAGTTATCTGTCCGATAACATCTTAACCTTAAGCTATTGGCAAGTTATAATAATGGCCCTATATATATGAAAAATAATTTGTTGTTTGAGTGTGTTGGTGTTTATTTGCATTGTTCTACAATGCACTGTTGTGCTCAGTTGTGTGACTGACTTGTTGGTGTTTATTGTGATGTTCGTATTGTGTAAATGTTAATAGCGAACAAATTTCACACTACCAGCGAAAATTTCCTGCTGCTAATTTAAAATTACAATTGTTTTATATTAATTTTAAACGAAAACTTGTTAATCTAACCTTAGGTTGGGTTAGGTTGAACAGGCTGCCGGTTTCTAAAAACCGGCCTACTTGGGTCCTTTGGTCCCTTCGTGATGCCTGGGATGGATAGTAGGAAATTTAAGAAGGTGCCCTGCCTATCCCAGAGGTTGGGTCGGTGTTTAACCAATCCGAGTACCGTATGAATGAATTTATTCCCCTAATGTCGCATTTCCCCAGGTCTGCTAGTTCGGGTAGTGACGGATTTCCCATATATGAAGCCCTATTTCTAAATAGTGCTGGACATCGACAGAATGCTTGACAGTCTCTTCCTCCTTCTCGTTTTGACAACTTCTGCAGAAATCGGTGAAAGGAAGATTTAATCTTCTGCCATGGCCACCAATGAGACAGTGCCCCGTTATGACCGCTACGAGTATACGCAGCTGTTGACGAGGAAGCCCCAGTATGATTGCAGATCTTGCGAAATTATACTGGGGCCAGATAGATCTAGAAAGCTCACAAGTGATTTCATTTGTCCATTTGGTTTGCGCTTCTCTTAATAGTTGGTGCTGAATTTGTATTTTGGAGCTTTTTAGTGGGACACCTACTAGCCAGTCGATGTCATTTTCATGTAGGCGGGCGCCAGCCTTAGCTAGATCGTCCGCGATAGTGTTACCGGGCACCCCAGCGTGGCCCGGTACCCAGAAGAGCCCTAGATTTGTATGTCTCGCCATCTCATTCAGAGATGCCCGGCATTCTTTAACCAATTCCGATGTTGTGTAAACACCAGATAGAACATGTAGTGCAGCCTTACTGTCGGTACAAATTCGGATGTCCTGATCGAATACCCCGTAGTACCTTTACTAGTTGGCCGGCCTTTTGATTGCCGATATTTCAGCCTGAGTGATGCAACATTGATTTGGTAGCCTAAAGTTTATCCCACGTTGCATTTGTGGGATTTAGATGCTCCAGCCTACTCAAATGTACGACTTTGACCCGTCGGTGTAGATCTCGAGCACATTCTTATATTGGTGTATGTAGTCTGTCTTAGAGGATGTGCCCAAGAAGTCCACCATGAATCTCTTGTCGGGCAGCAGAGCAGCTGAGCAATAGTCAGTGAGGTCGGAAAGATCTAAGATTTTCCCTAATATCGTGAGTAAAAAATTTGTATGGAAATCACCAAAAAAAACTGAGTGCTTTTCATATAAATTTTAGACAAACAATGCTTTGTTTGCATTGTGGAAACAACACCTAAATGAACATGAAATATAGTTATTTCAAAAAGAAAAATGTTCTTTGAAGGTTATTGCAAAATCATGTTGAATTAACATGAAACACCTATGAAGCGCAATCACTACCGAATAATGTGAAATTAACCTTGTTTTCGACAATTTTAATATGAAGTTTTTCTGTCTGAGGTTAAGGAATATGAAAAATTTCATATTTTAATATACTTTCAAATAATACGAGTTATATCAAAAAATATTGTTATTATCATTATTTTTCTTGTTGCATAGTGTAAAATTTTTTTAATAAAAATAACAGTTGTTTGACGATCTGTGTTAGTGCTCAGCTTAAAAACGCATAATATATATACGAAATTTATGATCAATTCTAGATCAATAACAGATTTGTTGCAATAAAAATCATTTACACATACGCATTTTACTCTCCCAATTCAGGATTTCTTAGGGCATAAGAATTTAAAGAAACAAGTTTGTTGAATTGTATCATCTTGAGTTAGATTTATTACAAATGTTATTAGTTGATCTATTAATATCTAAATGCCAAACAAAGTACGTTTGTATGTAGAAAAGAGTGTAACTTTATAAACTTGATATGCTTTATACCTTAGAATATTTTTCATTTTTACAATATTACAAAGAATTAATTGATTTATTAACTATACAAACAGGTTGTTCGGGTAAAAAATTATAAATGATTAGACGGCACATCACTGCTAAGAAGAAAATGTCCAAACAGAGTGTAAAATGTACAGAAAATCATATAAACTTGTTAAAATATACAGACTCTTAAAGATTTTTGTTTAGATTTGGAATACGCGATCGAAGTAAGATCAGTGAGTTTAATACACATGTATCACAATTAGCGAATGTGTATTTGATTAAAAACAAATAATTTGCATGTTTTTTAATATCTGCAAGATCTATTGAGACAAAAAAAAGGAAGATGACTACATTCGTCTGTGACGAATCTTATGTACGCTTCTGCCAAATATGAACAAAATATTATGTGGAACAAATTCTTCAGATGTTACACAGTGGTTGTTCGAATTGGAAAAAATGGCAATATATCATCTATGTCTTTGAAGCTTGAGATCCGATTACAAAACGATGTATGTAAAAATCATAAAGGAGGACTCAAACTTTAATAATATTTTAACTTGGACTACTAGAGGAATTAGTGGAGCCCTTGATGTGTACATTGCACGACTTCAGATACTCCCTCAAAGGAAACAGACAATTTGAAGACCTGGCAGAGCTGGCAAATATACCTCTAAGTAGCCTCTTCATGCAGATAAAAATAAATTGCTTTTCAAAAAATGTTAGTTTGAAAATTTTCCAAAGATTATCACAATGGCTCACCAAGCCACCGAGTAAACTCGCCGCAACTAACCTGCAAATATGTAAATCTTCATTTGTTTTTGTGAAATTTTTCTTTATTAAAAAAAACAAATGAAATAATATATTAATAGAACCAGGATTTTCTATTTACTACAACACATACTCTATCGATTAGTTCTAGAGTAAATGTGGTCAAACATATATTTTTATTTGGTCATATCTTTCGTAATATGAAATCTTATATAATAAAGCTGGTATCATTTGAAAGTGCATTAAAATGCCTTTCAATTAGTGTAAAAAATTCCAAAATATATTAACCCATTACAAGCTAAATGGTACTTCTATCTAAATAAATAAAAAGTAAAATATAAACTTATAAAAGCTGCATTCAATCGTTTTAAAATTCTTTATATCAGTCGAAAGGTATTATTTGAGACCCGTAACTCAGAAACGAAGCAATATAACCGAACAAGTTTAGTTTAATTTTAAGACGCGCTATGACGTTCCCGAAAAAAATTCTTTCATTTTCAACGGGGCGAAAGTACTAGATCCGTGCAAATATGACGTAGCAAAAACGTTTGATCCTACAAAATATTGCTGAATAAAAAAGTTGTTATTATAATAACATCAACGTCGTAGTTGAGACAAGATGCGAGATATTTAAAAAAATAGATTTTTATGACTCTTGGCCTCCGATATCTCATAAAACCTACCCCATATTATCGGACAAGTCATACATTCCGATCGGAATGGTTTTAATTCCGTACACAGAAAAAACTAAATTTCATTTTCTGTAAAGGAATTTAATGAAATAGTAAATATATTGTCTATGAACGGACCTACAAACGAATTTGTAAATATAGAAAAAAATACCTCAACAATTTCATTGAAAAAACCCTGTTTTTTCAGTGAACAAATTGTTTAAATCTATAAAACAATTTGTCTAAAAATATTTAAAAATTGCAGACAAAACAATTTACTAAATCAAACAAAAATATTTACAAGATTTTCAGAAAAATATCAAACAATATTTCTGTCTGAATTTAAAAAACAGTTAGCCTAAAAATGCTAACAAATATTAAACAAAATTGTTTACTTAATTAAACAAAAATATTTGCTGGATTTTTTGTAATATATCAAACAGACTTTTTGTCATTATTTATGAAATTTCACTTTGTCAAATGTGTTCAAGTCTGAATGTTTATCTAAAGACTCTAAAAAAATGAATGAGAATTAACGCAACGACATTAACGAATTGATTCACTCAAAAATCTTCAGTAAACAAGCGTGGTACAATCGCATTCCTTTTGCTATCATTGTTGTTGTTGTTATTTGTGTGCATGTCGTCATCAGGGTTGGTTTTTTACGACATTATTTCTTGTTGTTTTTGGTGTTTGCGTCCTAAATAAGAGTCAAACAAACAATTCATTGATTATGTATAGAGCTTGAAATTTTTTTTGGTGATAATTTTTTCTGTGTGGGCAGTACCACACCTATTTTTTTCTCGGTTTTTTTGCAAGAATATTTAATTGTCTATTTCGATTTTACAGTGATAAAGCTTTTATACCTTTAGGCGTTTGCTTAAACTTCTTTTAGAATTAAAGGTCGCTCACTTTTTTATTAACATGCTTTTTATAGCTGTTTTACACTATCTCACAAGCCATTCGACTTCTGTAGAAAATGCAACCCTGATCTAATGAGTTTATGGAAACAACACATTATATCAGGGTAGCATTTTGTGCAGAAGTCGAACAGCTTGTATAATAGTCTAAAAACAGCTTTATTAATATGCAAAGCTTATGGGCAAATATTTATTTGACGCTCCTAAAGATATGAATGTTTTTTAGTGTTTAGTACAAATGAAGCTTGTAGAAAAAGTTTTTGTCAATTCAACTTTGAAATTTAAAAGTGGATTGATTACAAAGAAAATTTACGTTTTTCGTTTTCTGAAAAAGCCATTTACGGAATTGAAACTACTTTCTATTGGAATGGTATTCTGCGACTAAAATTTTTAGTGAATTTTTGACTTTTGTGGAAAATTTTGATTTTTAGACAAATTAGTCAGTAAATTTTAATAGTTGAACTGTATGGTTTTTAATCCAAAAATAGGTTAATTATTCTGGCTTAAGTTCGTACCATTTAATTTTTCAATTAAATTACTTTTTAATCCAAATTGCTTAAATGGACTAAAGTTCGTAAAGTCATACTCAGAAAGAACTAGACATGAAAAAGTAATATCAATTTAGTTTTCAACGTACGCAGCAGAGCATAATAATGCTGTTTTCAGAAGCCGCTACACTTCCATAATCAGGGCTCATGTGTATTTTGTTTATCACCACGTATGAAGTGGCCTTGTTGAGCGTGATATTTTTATTGGAAAAAAAATACAAAGCCTGTAACAATTGAAAAGACTAAGAAAATTTCGAAAACCGATGGTTTTCAACTGGAAGTGAGGAGAGAATTAAAGCTCTATTGAACAGGACAAGGGAAATAGTGAATTTCCAAGCCATCAAATGAAAACTGAAAAAAGCTAATAAGTCCGAAGTGAGGTATGAAAGATTTTCCGCAATTATATATACCTCAGCCGAATTGTTTAACGATAGAGGATATTAAAGTATTGGCCGACTTCATAAACCCAACAATGTATTGAAGTGATGCGACTTTACACTGTTTATAACAACAAAGCTTATAAGAATTTGCTTCACTGCAATGCTTTGTGGCGTTTATGAAGTCGGCCTATATTAACTTCACTGCAGCTACCATGATTGGTAGTGAGGTGTAAACGGATAAGAACTCTGATGACGAGATCGTGGTTGATTTCGAAGCATCATGGCGTAAGTTCAAGGCTTCGTCCAGTCAACATTTTTTTTTTTGTCTTTTTAATTGTTACAGACTTTAGAATTTTTTTCTAATAAAAATAATTTAATTGAAAAATTAAATTAAATGAACTTAAGCTAGAAAAATTAAACATTCTATTTGAATTAATACAAACTTTAACACGATAAAAATGCGCATACAAAAATATTGTTTTTGTTTTGCAAAGTAGGATATCTAACAATTCTACAATGCCAAATTTGAGCAAGCAGCCGGTTAATCGGACATTAATTAATAAACACGAATTAACGATTTAGAAAAATCTATAAAAGATGCTGGCAGAGATAAAGATGAAAACATTGTTTCTGATTACATTTGAAAGGTTGGTTTGTTCGTTCATTTTCTTTATTTGCTGTTTTGCTGGTGGCAGACTTGTTTATTATTATCTTCTTAATTAATTTAGCCGTAAATTTTTTTTTATAATTTTAAACTTGAAAAGTTGATTTAATCAAATAAAAAATATACAAATTTTTATTACGTTTTAGCTAAGATGAAGTTAATTTTTTGCATATTGCCGCTGATTTTTGGATTGACTTTAGCCCAATTTGGTGGTTTCGGTGGTTTTGGTGGTAAAGTTGCCAATACAGTTCAGAGCGGTATCAATACTCTAGCTTCGCAAGTTAAGAAAGTGCCTTTTGTAGATAATGCCAAGAATTTCGCTGACTTTGCGGTGAGTGACAAATTGCAAGAGTTTTAAGGAAAATTTAATTTTGTTCTATCTCTATCTCTCTTTTTTGATTTCCAGGCACAAACTGGCAAAACATATGCCACTGCTGCTGAGAAAACGTTACGTGAAGGAATTTTCAAAGGTCACAAACAACTTGTTGATGCGAATAATTTAGCTTTTGCCGCTGGCAAGTCAACTTATGAATTAGCAGCCAATGCTTTTGCTGACGTCTCCTTCGATGAATTCCTAAAACATTTTACTGGCAATCGCAAGTCTAGTCAAGGCGAGTAAGTTTTATTAATAGCAAAAATCTACTCTAAACAAACTTTAATTATATAATACTTTAAGAAATTTGGCTAAGAAACATCGTCAAAAGGCTGCTGTCAAACCTCAAGATGGCATTCCCGACTCTTTCGATTGGCGTGAAAAGGGTGGAGTTACCCCGGTAAAATTCCAAGGAGAATGTGGTTCATGTTGGTCTTTTGCTACAACTGGCGCTATTGAAGGTCATGTATTCCGCAAAACTGGCAAACTTATCAATCTATCCGAACAACATTTGGTCGATTGTGGCAAAATAGAATATGGTTTAGCTGGTTGTGATGGCGGTTTCCAAGAATATGGTTTTGAATTTGTCACCACTCAAAAGGGTATTGCGAAAGGCGATAAATATCCTTATGTGGATAAAAAACAAAGTTGCTCTTACAAAGAAAACCTTAAAGGCACTGAGATTACCGGATTTGCCACCATTGAACCCAAAGACGAACAGACCATGAAAAAAGTTATTGCCACTTTGGGTCCTCTGGCTTGTTCTGTGAATGGCCTTGAGTCTTTGTTATTGTACAAACGTGGTATTTACGCTGATGAGGAGTGCAACAAAGGTGAAGTTAATCACTCCGTTTTGGTTGTGGGCTATGGCAGTGAAAACGGTCAAGACTATTGGATTGTCAAGAACTCTTGGGATAAAGCTTGGGGTGAAGAGGGTTATTTCCGTTTGCCAAGAGGTAACAACTTTTGCGGCATTGCTAGTGAGTGCAGTTATCCCGTTGTTTAAAAGGAGTTTCTTTTTTTAGTTAATGTAAAAGTGTAAAAACCAACTTCTCCTTTGTGGTGTACTTATTAAAAATTCCTCAAAATAATGTTAAATTAATGTTTTTATTTTTTTACATTAAATAAAAAATCTTGTTCTAAGTATCTTCCTTGATCGATTGTATAAAAATTAAATAAACTATAATAACTGCAGACTTTCGAAATCCATTTAGACAGCAAACATTTTTTTTAAAATTCAAAGCGATTTACATGTGACAACATCATCCCATTAAAAACTGTGGAATTTTATATTATGGGCCATACAATTTTTTGTCGTACACTTTAAAGTATCTTATTGTCCACCAGTATCGATGAAACATATATGATTTAAAAGGTATTTTTCTCTAAATATGCACAATATATTTTTTGTCTAAGAGCCCGGCTACAAACAAGCCCAGTTACAGATCAACTCGTCGAGTTTCGACCACTGGGCGGGATTTTAGTCTACCTATTAATTACCTATTAAGACAATGTTTTAGGATCCCTTTGATGCCCACATACTACAGCCGATTTATTCAAAAGATATAACATTTTAAAGGTATTGATTTAAATAAGAACACAATCTATATTTGATCAAAAATCGTTCAACATTTTATAAGTTATAAGCGTTTAAATTTGCTAGTATTAAATGCACACATACATATGTAACACGCATGTATGTATCAGCTGAATTCTAAGAAAAAAGTAACAAAATATGTATGCAATTTGTTTTTGCAAAGAAATGAGGACAACAACAAGATAGATGTTTCTTCTCTGCTTTGAATAATAACTGTTTCATGAAAGGTATAAGAGCAAAAGAGAAGAAAATGCAATAAATTGAGAGATAAATTAATTTATATACAGCCCAATTATGAATTTTCCTGGGGAGTTTTTTCTGTTCCCATTCATTTATTCCCGGGGAAAAATCCTCCTATTTTAAAAGGCCGGGGAATAAACAAATATGGGAGAGGGAAACATCTGGATCAGCTGTTTAGTGTGTACATTTTATTAAGATTGTGTGATCATATAAATATTTGTTTTTGCTTAAATAAAAAGTAAAATGCACAGTGTAGTCACTCAGAAGCTCTGGGAAGAACTTTATGCTGAGGAAGTGAAGCGAAAACTGGGCCAGGGCCAGATGCATTAGGTCCCCAATGATTGCGTGTAAAAGAGAAATTGTAAATTTTTTAAACCGCAACAAATCTTCCATTTATCTATTATGTGAACTTAAAGGATGCGTGCAAAAATGAGTGTTTTTTAAAAACTTTATTCCGAAGGCGGAAGTAGTTCATGTGGTTAAAAATGCCTAAAACAAGAGAGAAATATAACATTCCGGTGTTTATTTAAACTTGTTGTCCTAAATAAATGCTTACACAATTGTTTCACAACATTTTTTAATTTGATTTTAAAATTTTTGCATTAGCTCCCTCCAAAATGTTTGGGGAAAAAACTCGCAAGAATTTCTCCCTCTCCCTCATATTTAGAATACTTATTTTTTCCCCTGGGAGTTTTTTCCCGAGGACATTGTAATTTAGAATAGGAGGAATGGGAAAAAGGAAAATTTTCCCCGGGAGATTTTATTTAGAATAGGGGAAAATCTCCCGGGGAATTGTTATTCATAATTGGACTGATAGATTAAACTGTACAACGCAAAAAAAATATAGCACGGCTCTAACAACTGAATTTGGTAGAGGGCACTAAAATAATATATACGAGTATCGGCGTTTTGAAAGTTTATATCTAATATTCATTTTAGGAGGAGTTATGTTTCCCCCACTCCCTTCCTCGCCCTTATGTACATATTTATAGATACTCGGCACAGGAAATCTTGTAAGTCTTCAGTTTCTTAAAAAAGGGGAGAAAAAATTCCCTTCAGCGGCAATATAGCGTGCTCAAATTTTGATTTTATTTATTTATTTAAACATTATCAGGCTCGCTAAACTTTAGTTTTGCACTAAAATTAAATTATTTTAGTTCAAAAAAGAGCATTCTTCAGTTTATTGCAACTTTTGTTCTTTACTAATTTTAGTGCAACGTAGAAATTTGGCACTAAATTTATGGTAAAATCTCTGAAAGTTTGGTGGCGGTATACAGAGTTTTGCTGATTGATTTCAATTTAAAATGTTGCAATAACTAATTGAGTCTACTGCAGGTTTTTGCATTAAATCTGAGTTTAGTAATAGTGAACAATTTAGCACGACCTCTAAATTTTGCAGTTTTTTTTCTTCACTAATTTCAGTGCAACATAGAAATTTTGTACTAAATTTTAAGCTCAACTTTTTGAAAGTTTAGTGATAGTGTGGTTAAGTGCAAATTTTTTTAGTGCTGGTTTACATTTTGCACTAATTAAGTGTAGTGCCAATTTTTGCACTAAGTCTGCGTTTAGTGATAGTGAAATTACTGGCGTTACCACTAAATTTGCTTGTAAGGGAATAGCTTTTTATCAATAAGCTGGTGAAAAATAGTGCAAAATACATATTTTTTTTTTCAATTTCATTTAGTGCCATGCTTACTTTAATCAACATTTGCTGCACCATCTCAAACTACGAATGTATGTTTGGAAGAATTTTGAATACAGTGCACAAAGCAAGTGATGCCTATGAACGTGGGTTCGATTTCTGCACCAGGAATCATACATAAAACATCATAAAATCTTCTGCTGCTCATTAATGTGGTATTGTCTTAATTGTTGTAGGATTGTTTAAGTGGCGAAGGCATAGCACTGGACACCGAACGTTACCGGCAGTGATTGATACTGATCTATACTAATGTACATCGCAGCGCCCTCCTTCTTCTGTATTGTAGCAGAACCGTCGCACGCTCAGAATGGCTTCTCTTTGGCCAAAACTCTGTAACTTTTTAACCGGTTGAGATATTTTAGTAATTGTTTTTTAATGGACACATAACTTCTTAAACTTTTAGCAGCTTTTAACTTCATTAAAATGGGTTCAGTTGTTGTTGAAAGATTCAGGTCCAAATTTAAACTTTTGGTTTTTTTAAACATTTTACATAAAAACTTGGTTTTTTATTTTTGAGCCCCTTTATTAAAAAAAATGCCATATGTGGATAAACAATACATTTTAATAATACCTAGGATAAGAATTTGATCAGGTTATGATTGGTAATTTCTAAAAACTATAGTCAATTGCAAAGATATAGTGTGGGGAGGCTATTGCCCCTTCAACAGCAACCACCCCAACAGTTTTTTATACCAAATTTTAAGCCTTTTACTGATATATCTTTCCAGTTAGCAGGGTTAGCAGGTAATTATAAACTGACTACTTTGTATGTGCAGTACACCTTCCCACGGTCCTACCCTGTTAGTTTCTTAACTAGCTTCGTATGATGTATTCAAATTAACTCCCACCAAATTTGAATAGTATTACATTATAGCTTTCCAGATAGCAGAATTGTTAATCACTTTTTATGGGGAGTACCCCTTTCCTCGCTCCCACCCCGTAAAATTTTTACATTACTTCGTATCTTGTATTCAAATTAACTGATATCAAATTTGAAGATACATATATACTTTTATAGCTTTCTAGATAGCACATTATTATTAGTTACTTTACTCGTATATGGGGAGTATCCCTTCCCCCGCTCCTATAAAGCCAAGTTGTTGACATGGTACGCACTTTGCTCTAAAAATAACCCATGCCAGGTTATAATTTATTTACTTAGTATAGGCGTGGCACTGCCCACTTTTATGTCCATCAGATTGTATTGTCATGGAAATCTAATATGTGCTCAATTTTATACAAATAGGAAGAAAATTAGCTTTCTTTGAATAATAATTTTTGAGTACTATCATTAAAATTAAGAAAGTATTCTATGGGCGGGTCCGGCCGAGTATGAAATTACATATGGGGTTAAAGAGGACACTTTCACTTTACTCTGAGTGATTTATTTTTCCTGATCCCTTTTGATATTCAAAAGTTCTATTCCTCTAAAATTTAAATTTTCCAAATATATAGTACAGAGTTTAAGAAATATTTTATAACACCTTAAATATAAACAGTACATTGGCCATCCATACCATTTCTTAAAGACTACAGTCCTATTAACTTTGCAAAAAAATCGCATCAAATTATCGATGATAGTTTGCGAGGGATGATAATTTACTTCTGATCAAATATAAGTAAATCACCTTTTTTGTAAAATTATATAAAATATTTATGTTTAGCAGCAAGCATGCCACACCCACATTTACAAATATGTTGACCTAGTTTTTGGCTACGTTTTCAAAATCGTCGACAAAAAAAATTTTTGTTTTCACAAACAAATTCAATTTCTGCGTTGATTCAATGTACCGCAAACGAATACCCCCGTAATGTAGTGGATAGTGTGCTAGACTATTAGCCGGAGGTCGCAGGTTCGATTCCTGCCAAGACCCTGGGTGTTTGTGCAGAAAAGCTGAAAAATTCTTTAGCAGTATGTGTGTTCGTTAAAAAAAAGTATACGTTGTTTTAATGAATATATTCATTGATGTTCAATGTAAAACGCATTCATCGTTGTTAATCCCTTAACAAAATTAATGAACCAGTTCATTGATTAAACGTACTAGTACATTAGGTCAAAATTAATGAACAATTCATTGAAACAATGCACTTTTTCCTTAAATCTATGTACCTTTTCCGTTCAGTGCAGCTTAATACTTGACACCAGAGGCGCAGCAGCACTGCTCTAAAAATAAAAAAAACGCGCAATAGAAGAGTTGTAATCGAATTAAGCTTTCTATCTCTCTCACACATTTCACTATCTGGTCTCTCTACTCTATCCCTTTCCCATATAAGGTAACACAGTAATTGATTAATTGGTAGGCATTAATTGTCTGAGTGTGTTAATTACCTTTAAAAAAATTGTTGAAGACAAAATGAGCGACAATGTCTTGCATTTTGTCCTCAATCCAATTTTGTTGAAGACAGCATGAGCCACAGTGTCTAAGTTTTTTTTAAGCAGATGGGCGTCTATATCTTACATTTTTACATTGAGTTGAGGACAAGATGACCGACAATGTCTTACGTCTATGACAAATCTGTTGACATTTACAAAAGTAACAAGCTATAAAATACATAATTATCTTCAGAGCTATCTGCACTAAAAGAGTGTACCCGCAAAATACAATAATCGAACGAATTTGCTGCAGGAAACATAAATTTTGTTTTATCGTGTTGAATGAATAATTCATTGTTTCAATCAAAAGTTATGGCAAGATTAGTGTGCTGAAATGTCATGTGCAAATCATTCTTTATTTGAATAAAATTTTATTATTATGTAACAAATAGAGCTTTTTATTGCAAAATGTTTATTGCAATAATAAAAACGAAAATTTGTTTTTCTTTTGTTTTCATATCGATTGTTTGGTAAAATAGATAATTTTAACTAAATCTGTTGCAGGGAATAAACGTGGGTGTGGGTGGCGTCACAGCATATGCGCAATTTCCCAATAGTCTAATATAATTTTTCCTGATTGCTTTAAAAGTTATTAGATTAAAAAAGGACAAGAGATTTTTATTTATAGCACTATGCAACAAAATAAAATTTGTATGACACCTGATAACCCCAATTTTTTTTAAGAAAAAAAGTTTTTTTATACTACATTCTTAAAACGGACTTGTCAGTAAATTTTAATATTTTCAAAAATATATATGTTTTGTTCACTTTCATATACATATATCTACGTAGACGTTTTAGTCCCAAATTGTTAGAATTAGTATATCCAAAGTTGTAGATAAAAGTTACAAAAATTAACAGAATTCTCAAAATTAAAATTCCTACATCTTAAAAAAGTTCAATTTGAAAATGTTCCAGAAAATACATGTTTTGTTTATTTTTATGTTTACATAGACTACTACTTAGGCCCAAAGTAATTATATTATAATGAACAAAGTTATAGGTAAATATGTAGAAAAAATTAAAAAAAATTAACAAAATTTTCAAATTTAAAATCCCAATATCTTAAAAAAATATCAATTTTAAAATTTTCGAAAAAGTATATATTTTTGTTTACTTTCATGTCTTTATAGACTACTTAGACCGAAAGGTGTATAATTTTTATATCCGAAGTTATAGACAAATATGTAGAAAGAGTTAGAAATATTAAGAGAATCTTCAATAACACTAGTTTGCGATGAAAATAAAGCTTAAATCAAAAAATGCTTTTAATGCTAATTATGAGTTGCTGACTGAGATCGAAAAATATATTAATTTATTTTTCCTAAGAATCGTTATCAAGATATCCACGAAAAATTTATATTTTTTCAATTAATCACGCTTTTCGGCGATACCTCGAAAGCGTAGCTAGGCCCTTCTGGTGGGCTAAGCCACCTCCAGAATTGCTCTAGCCAATTTTCGTAGAAAAATTATGCGACCAAACTCTAAGCAAACCATTCCAAACAAAAAAAGAATTTAGGAAGTCGGCCCATAAATGGAGGAGCTACGCGATAATCAATATTTCGGGGGAAAGGGGAAAAATTATGGTACCAACCTGCAAGGGGGTTACGCATGTTTGGGGGGGTAGTCAGTTTCCCCTTTCATTTTCGAACAGAATTGTTGGGCCAAACTACTAGCGAACCCTTGCAAACAACACAAGAATTTTGAAAATCGGTTCACAAATGACATAGGGTAGCAAAATTTCCCCTCCCATTTTCGAAAAGAATTATTGGGCCATACTCCTAGCAAACTCTTTTAAACAAAAAAGAATTTTGAAAATCGCTTAAAATATAACAGAGCTATGGATTGGAGGGGAGCAAATTTCCCCCTCCGATTTTCGACAAAAAAAATTTTGGGACAAATTTTTGTCAAACCCTTTCAAACAAAACAAGAATTTTGAAAATCGGTTCACAAATGACAGTTATGGATTGGGGGGGGCGGAGGGGGAGCAAATTTTTCCCTTCCATTTTCAAGAAGAATTATTGGGCCAAACTGCTAGCAAACCCTTTCAAACAAAAAAGAATTTTGAAAATCGGTTCACAAATGACAGAGTTATGGATTGAGGGGGGGGGGGGAGCAAATTTTCCCCTCCGGTTTTCGACAAAAACATTTTGGGACCAATTTTTGTCAAACCCTTTCAAACCAAAAAGAATTTTAAAAATCTGTTCACAAATGACAGAGTTATGCGTGTACAAACATAAAAAATAAAAATAAAAAAAAAAGAACATACACACGAATTGAAAACCTCCTTCTTTTCTGAAGTCGGTTAAAAATAGTGAAACATTTGTATCTTAAAAAATGTATCCAAAGCTATTGTTAACAGCATTTTGTTTCAAAATTTGCCAATTTACACAAACATATTTGGCTATAATTGTGCGTACCAGGATGTTGCACTTGTATGCCTGGAATACTGAATTCTTTTTAGCTCAATTTTTGTCATTGTCAACTTTGTATTAAATTCCCAATGCTTATTTGACTTTTACTTTAAGTATTGTCTATAACAGAATAATACATGTGACTTGGATTGAAGTAAAAAACTGTGTCAACATTGTTGACTCAACAATATAGTTTCAGCCTTTGGTCGATTCTTATGCAGAAAACTATGCCGAAGTGATTTATGTGTTTCCCTATACCGTTATTTAAAAATTTAACTCAATAATTACCTGAAATATTGAAAATATGTAGTGCAAAGCTGTTAACATGCATTTAATGTCGTGTAAACGAGATAGATTTTTATGTTTTTTAGAGTTTTTTCCATTTTAATTTAATCTAGCGATTTTTAGCGCTTTTTAAGGAGGTGGACAGCGCTATGAAAAGTTTACAGCACTGATGCAGTGAAGTACATTAGGATAAAGTAATCAGTGCTATGCCTTCATCACTTTAACAGTCCAACAACCAACACAATAACACACCAATGCACATGAGAAAAATGCATGATGTTGTTAGCTTGCCTGAAACTAGTCTTGAACTCAAGACCTCAGGGTTTGTAGTCAAACGCGCTTTATACTCTGCCAACATCACCCTCTAATCTTACTACTACTATAGTAGTAATACTAAAAAAATCCACACAGACTTTTATCAAAATCGAAGATGGTGAGGTCCACCAACTTTAGCTCTATAATAGATATCTTTCGTAATTTTTCTTGTTGTATAGTGAAGTACTCGTATAGATATTAAAAATAAAAAAACACTTGAATTCCATTAAAATTATTCATTGCAAAATAAATAAAATTTACATAAAAAGTCTTTAAGCTGACCTGACTTTGTTAAAGCTCATATACTTTCCTTTGAATTTAATATACATATTATCTATATAATATATACGTACATAAATATTGCTTTTTTCATCTATGAAATTATGATACAGGAACGAACATATTATAATGATGCTCAAAATGATTTTTTAAAACTTAATGAATTAAATGAATTAATTTGTTTACAAGAAGTACGAATAAAAACTTAAATACGATTATAAGAAAACCATGAACTAAACATAACATAAACAAATGAATAAAATGATATTTAAAAAAAACACCCCAGAACAAACAAATTGTATACATAGTTTTAAGTACTTGAACAACTTTAGTGAGATTATGTGGTATAATTGTTATAAAAAGAAAAAATAAATAACAACGATAAAATGTGAAACCATGTAAAAGAAAATACAAAAATATTAAATTCAAAAAAATACAATAATAACTTACCTCAAACTTAAATCGGGTGAGGCACACCGTATAGCAACACTGGGTATTTGCGGCACCAAACGCATTGCCATGACAACTTGATTACGCCATAAACGCAAATAAAAATCCTTTTGACTTTCTGTTGGCACTTTCTTTGTAGGTGCCGATGAACGCAACAATGATGCTCGATTGTCACTTACAGGTCTGTTGGTGGGGAAAATCAATTTAATTTTAATTAATATAAAAGGTAACAAAAAAAACAAAAAATAATAAAAATAATAGGAAAAACTTACGTTGGGTCGATGACGCTATAAAGCGTGGTCACTCTGGCGTAACTAATTGGCCATGCTTGAGCAACCGCTGAAGGACATTTTTGCAAAATTCGATCTCTTTCGAGAAAACCAAACAAACAGGCTGACCATGGATCAAATTGTTGTTGGGGTGTTGTACTTGTTTGCGACAAATTAAGTGTTGAGGTGGATGATTTTGAATTGTCTGTGTTGTAATAAAAAAATAAAAAGTGTGTAAAAAAATATTATATCACAATTGTTTAGCTGTTTGATTAAGGGTTTTAGATATGATGCTTACCGTCTGTTAGCCCACCCAACCACACACCACTCGAACGTTCTGCTATCCATTGTAAATCGATTTGAGTGGCATTTAATATTGCTGTTTTTTCTGTTTGCGGCAAATGTGGTAAACATTTTTCCAGCACCTGTTGATTGAATAAATCACAACAACAACAGAAAAACATTAAATAAAATGATAACTCAGAAAGAATTAAATGGTGAAAAGTTAAACATCGTTACTTTAACTTAGAAAAGGTGCATCTAGCTATTTTTTTAATTGTAAATTTTTTTTTTGCATATTTCTCTTTAAAACCCTAAAATACATTACTACGATAAATAGCACTGTGGTAGTCGAAAATTCGGTCAAAGGTTATGATAGTTGATCTTACATAATTTGGGGATAATGAATCGAATGGCGTTCACCGTTTTGTCAGATTTGTTCGCGTCTTCGAGATATTAGTTTTTTTTTACTTTTAAATTTATTTGTTGAATCTTCAATTGTAAAGCTGAACTATGTAACAATAAGTATTCAAATCTTAAAACTAAAATTGTTGATAATTAGTCCAGCCACTGCTTTAGTTGTCTTACGTCTCTCTTGTTCGGCTGAGAGCAAGAGTATCTCCCCTTCTCAGCCGAGAGTGCTCTCTAAAATTAATGATGTTGCGGGCTAGGGGATTTGGATGCGATTCGAGATTTTTTATATATGTTGTCACATATTTTGAACACACAGTCTTTACTAATGGACCATCTAAATCTTTATAAATATGCTGGTTTCTGATATACCTAGGTGCCTCTGCCTCGAATTATTCGAAAAACCGGGTTTGTCTAATTTTCTCGACTTGTTAAACAATTTTTTTAATTATTATTTTTATTCGACAAACAGGTTTCTTTTCTCGAATTATTCGACAAAAGCTAATATTTTTTTATACAAATTACAAGTGGTGTCTTGGGGACACCCGGTTATAAAAAATAAAAAGATGGTTATAAATAACAGTTCTCTTCAAGTTGAACAAATTTTAAATGGATGAAACATCATTAAGTGAGTAAAGATAAATACGCCAAGTTAAATATGTTTTTGACGTAAAGCCTTAGATCATTACATATTTTCCACATATGTTTTTAATTTGGGACATATTTGCCAAATATGTTTTAGTTTTTGTGGCAAAAGTGAAATATGTTTCCCCTTTTTGGGATAACTTACGTCCGATTTCTGTTCTACCTGTTATTTCGAAAATGGTAGAAATTCTACTGAAGGATCAGCTCATGTCTCATATTGAAAATGTCTCTTTTTTACTGATGCACAGTATGGGTTTAGATGTGGTAGAAATACAACTTCTCTTTTGTTGGGAATGACTGAAACTATAAGGCAATCTTTGAGTAAATGTCACCTAAATGTTCTTTTATCTTTGGATCTTACCAAAGCCTTTGATAAAATAGATTATGGAATTTTAATTTCGAAATTGCATCGAAATCTTGGTATTTCGTCTTCTTCTTGTAATCTTTTATATTCATATCTTACTAATAGATATCAATACGTCACAATTGGAGATAAAGTATCAGGGCTTTTACCCGTCACGAGTGGTGTTCCACAAGGTTCCGTCCTCGGACCTATATTATTTAACATCTTTATTAACGATCTTTTCTCCAATTTTGAATTTATATCGTCTTGTATTCCATTTGATTTGCAGATGATTTATTTTTCTTTTCTGTGGTGAAAAACAGTTCCTGGACGTCATGCAAAATACAATTGATTATAGTATCGAAACTATTTTTCGTTGGATGAGCGAAAATAAATTATTTATAAATACTGCTAAAACTAAAGCAATGCTCTTTGGGCCCCCAAAAACTAATTTGGCCATAAAGATTGATGGTACTGATATTCAGTTTGTTAACCAGATTAAATGTCTTGGCGTATGGTTGGATAATAGGCTTAATTTTGAAAGACATATTAATTCTGTAGCATCCAATGTTAATTTTGCACTTCGACAAATTAATAATGTAAATCTTATACTGCCCGTGCAGGTAAAAGTAAAGCTTGTTCATACTCTGATTATGCCCATATTTTTGTATGGAGTTGAAGTTTATAGTCTCACTTTGGGTTACAACATTAGCAAACTTACGAAATTATTTAATAGAGTTGTTCGTTTTCTGTATAATCTCAGAAGGCGCACTCATATGTCGAATTATGTATGTAGATTTTTAGGATGTTCATTCTTGAACTACTTGAAATTAAGAGTATTACTATTTTTTATAAAACATACAAGGATGGGAAAATATTGCATATAATTTCATTTTTTACCTTTAGCCGTTCTCAACGAAATCGTCAAATACAAATTCCAAGGCTAACTTCAATTTTGGAACGATCATTTCATACTAGAGTTGCAAGAATTTTTAATAATCTGCCTGACAGCCTTAAATCTTTTGTTTCTTCACATCAAACTTATAAAAGTAAAATTCTATTATATCTTGAACATAATAACTTATAGTTGGAAATTGATATGTATACGAAATTCGTACATATATACATATATATACATATGCAATTGTTAATTTATTTGCTTTCCTACAATACAATATTGGTCCTAAACTATCTCTTCTACTTTAATATTTATGTGATATTTTGATAAATATTCTTTACATATGTATGTTACATTTATTATAATAGTCTACATTAGTTTTTAAGATTTTCACCGAATATATTATTATAAAGTTTTGTAATATGTAGTATTATATTATGTAGATAATTTGTTAACTAGTTATGGCCCTTTGGGCTCAGTTACTTAAAGTTGAATAATAAACTGAAACTGAAACTGAAAAGATTAGAGAGGAATGTTATCATTGATACTTATACAAAGTATTCCACCTTGTTTTGTTTTAGTGATTAAACGACATCTATTCTACTAAATTCATCTTGCATATAACCAGTAAAAAATTTTCATGTTTTTTGAAGCACTAAGGCAATAAAGCGCATAAAAATAATCTTTAAAATAAGAGCTTATTGCAGAGCAGTGAACGTATATGAATAATTACGTACAAGTATATGAAAGATAATATAAAAAAGGTGATTTTTTCACTGCTGACACAAGGCAGGTTTTTAAGCGAGAAAGTTCCTTATACTTACAGTTTTAGTGCTGAAAATTGTGATGATTTTCAGCGCTTTAAAAATCGTTTTTTGTATCAAAAATGTAATACTCTAAACAGGGAACTCGCCATACAAAAATCAGCAGTGATATCAGCAGGTTTGTAAGCACTACTTTTATTCTCTCAATTTTTTTACTGGGTACTTTTCGAATCAAGCAATAATTTTTCTCAGCTTAGCTCGGTATGACTTCAATTGCATGCAATTTTTATGAAATTTCTGTATAAGTTTGAACCGTTCACATTTTTATATTGTATTAAAAAAATTGTTTGGACTTTTTACTGCCTGTTTGTTTATCGATGTCGAAGGAGTTCTTTCTTTCTTACAGTTACATTTGAAACAAGGACAAAGTTTTGGAATTTTTTTTTGTTTCAAATCAAATTGTAAAAATGAAAAATGTCCTTCGACATCGATAAACAGGGTATTGGTATTTAAACGGACGATGAAAAACATAACAATTTTAAAAGAGAACCTAAACAATTTCATCGTGTAAATTTAGTCGTACAGTCAGTCAAATGAACTTTTGTAATACATATTTAAAATAAACATTGAAAATTTTGATATTAAAGAATAATAGGATTATAATACAAATTTCTTATACGAATCAAAATAAATTTGGTGACCACTTACGCCATTTTATAAATATGTATGTCAAAAAAGTCCATATATTTATGAAATAACGTGTATTTTTAATTTCTCGTTTTCCCGAGAAGTTTTTGAGATTTTCCCGGGAAAACGGGATATTAAAAGTAGACTTTTCCCGGGAATTCCCGATTACCAAACCCTAAACATCATAAATATAAAATGTTTTCATACAACATTTAACAAAATATTTAACAAAATTATATCTTATTTGATAAACAATTTCGGAGTTATCCTCAAATTGGTATCGAAAAAAGTGATTTTCAATGAGAACAATATATATTCTTTCTAAAACTCTTTTTTAGCTATTTTTCTTAAGGAAAAATAAATAATATATTTTGAAAATCGATGTATAAATGTTGATTTTATTAGAAATTAATTGAATACACACAGATACTTAAGTTCAATTTTCAAAGTTTTATAAAAAAATTCACAAATACAATTGAGCAATGCGACTTATATTTTCGAATAGTGTGGATCCTAGGCTACAGTTTTCATATGGTAAAAATGAGCTACAAGTAAAGATGTGCCCAAACATGGCCAAAATCCCTCAGAGATAGTCAAAACTTTACTAAAATTCAATTTTCAAAGTTTTGTTTTAAAAAATTCACAAATACAATTGAGCAATGCGACTTATATTTTTGAATGGTGTGGATCCTAGGCTACAATTTTCATATGGTCCAAATGAGCTACAAGTAAAGATGTGCCCAAACATGGCCAAAATCTCTGAGATAGTCAAAAATTTACTAAAATTCAATTTTCAAAGTTTTGTAAAAAAATTCACAAATACAATTGAGCAATGCGACTTATATTTTCGAATGGTGTGGATTCTAGGCTACAATTTTCATATGGTCGAAATGAGCTACAAGTAAAGATGTGCTAAAACATGCCAAACTCTCTGTGATTGTAAAAGATGTACTTAAGTACAACTTTTAAAGTTATGTAAAAAATTTACAAATACAATTTCAACTACAAATACTCATTTCTACTATGACCACATATCTAACCAATAAAAATGTTGTTAGCCATTTACAGCTTCTGTAGTGAGTCAAAGTACTATAAAGCAAACTTGGATTGGAATTCTTATGAAAGGAGAGATTTCAGAGGTACCTGGCTGTCGGAAAATATCGCTGAATGTATGTGCGTTCTTAAGTTCTTTATTTTAATTAATTAAACCTGTGACTCGCAAGAATTTCCGCTTGAAAACTGTTGTCTATTGGGCACAAATATTTTCACGTTGGGTCCAAAGACGCCAGCGACAACCACATCTTCGATTTTAGAGACATCCGTAAATCACCGTACACTTCCCGCATCCACAAGAAGACTACCATCCTCGCAGGTAGCCCTAAGTGAAAAGGTGACATTGAAAATCTTTAGAATGTCGCAAATTTAGTTCCGATCGGTGCGGCTGTTCAAAATTTCTGGGAGATTTACATACAAACGGACGGACATACACAGTCAGTTCGTCCATCTGGCAGTATCTCAGGCGGGATAGGGGTTTTTCGAAAAGTATTTATGAATTTATAACAACTATATATTGCAAAAATCGTCCCACTAGTTTTAATTACTCTTTAAATCATGCCACTAATTTTAATTGCCCTTGAACCAAAAAAAGTTTAAGTAATTCTAGCATCCTCTTACCTGGGGACAACATTTATCAATTACATCCACTAATGGAGGTTCTGTTTCCGGTATGCCCAAAGCCTTCATTAAATTTTTTACTTCCTTCAATATCATCGCTGCCAATTTGCGCAAATATGGACGATAATTACACAGTAAAACCAAAGCATACCCTTCAACAAAATGCAAAGTTGTTGTCAAAGGTATTTCGTTTTTCTTTCCAGCATCAGCCATATTTATAACAGTGGTCTGCGTTATGGTTGACATGCCACTCGAAGTAATGCTTGAAGTGGCACTCGAATTTGTGTTTATACTCTTGGCATTGCTAGCACTGGAAAGTTGGCTGGTAGCTGTATCTTTGCTAGCAATTCCACTGACAATCCCCGTAGCGGGTTGTAAATTAGTTTGTGTATTAGTCGCTCCAGCATTGGTAGCAGTTGCTAGTCCGGTTGAAGTTGGTGCTTTCAAGGCATTTGTGCCAGAAATACCGTTGCCATTGACATTAATGGCACAGCGCCAGATGTTAAGGAATACGAACAACATGCGAGTACAATTTTCCAGTAACTGCGGATAAGTGTCGGTGACATCGCGCACTAGAAATTGTGTATAACCGTGCACGACATCCTGACGCCAATCCGGAAAATCTATAACCAATGTTTGCAACGACTGATGTGTCAGCATGCGTAATTCTTCGTCCATATGTACGGTCAGGCGGGATAGAAGATCTACCAATTCTTGAGGTGTCATTGTATCGGGAATTAAACGTGGCACTGCTGCCACACAAGTACGAAAGAGATCAATACGTGGCTTACGTTCGCCTGAAAGCATTTCATCGGGTTCCTTGTTTTGATTTTGTGTGTTAGTCATCATTAGCGGGCGTCCATAGTGCACGTCGAGGGCACGTAAAATATCCACAAATACACGACGTACATGAGGAAAGTACGTGGACATGCCTATGCTACGAGCTGTATCATCGGTGAGCATTTTGTTAATGTATGTCTTTTTTACACGCAACGTATTGCCAGATGGCAGTACAGGCACAGTACGAGGCATAGGAGGTTCACCATCTTTTTGCTGCAAAGAATCAGCCACCACCAAAAATGCTCTCAAGCCAATACTCATGCGTTCAGGGTTTAAGATCAACTACAAATAGAAAATTTATATCAAATTAATCTCTGCACAAGTCGAATTTAATTTAATTTCGTACCTTTATAGATCTACCCACACACAATAGATCATAAACGATTTCCCTCATGGCAAAGTCCAAACGTTCTTGGGCTATAAATTGTATAATTTTTACAAATATATTCAAAGGAGTATCACGTGGTATGACACCTTTTGAGCCTCTGCAAAAAAAAATATGTACAATAAAAAAATTGTAATCAATTCTTTTCAGTAATTTTGCAATTGTACTCACTTGGGAAACAATGAATTCACAATACTTTGCAAGCGTGAATGGGTTGCAGAATTTGATTCGCATTTAATACGTATCATATAGACCCACAGTAGGCGATACAGTGATTCCAAAGCCACGCGACTCATTTTGGAATCTCGATTCTTTAAATTACTTAAACACATTGCCAAAAAATAATGCCAATTTGAGAGGAAAAATGTTTTTTGTGAAACACACAGCAGACATGTCACCAGGGGAAATAAAGCCAATCGATGTTTTGATTTGGTAGAGGCATCTAAGGTCTGCATGTAGAGTAGTTCCACGAAATTTTTAACACAAGGAACATTTACTTCATTCTTAACAGCCTGCAAATGTAAGAAGTGTTTAATTTTAATAGTTTTTGAAAAGTTGTAACAACGAATATTTGAAAATTAGATTCAGTTCGTATTTTCTAACAAGTAACGTTTTAATTTAGCTTCTTCGGCGCGTCGAAATATATGTGGGTCTGGTCAAATGTATAGGACTGCTTTTATGTTTGGAAACGACTTCAAAAAAGAAGGAGGTTATCAATTCGTATGTATTTTTTTACGTTTGTAGATGCATAACTCCGTCATTTGTGAAAAGATTTTCAAAATTCCTTTTTTGTGTGAAAAGTTTTGCCTGCAGATTAGGTTAGGTTATGTTAGGTTGAGCAGGCTGCCTGTTTCTAAAAATCGACCCACTTGGGTCCTTTGGTCCCTTTGTGATGCCTGAGATGGATAGTAGGAAATTTAAGAAGATACCCTGCCTATCCCAGAGGTTGGGTCGGTATTAAACCAATCCGAGTGTCGTATGAATGAATTTATTCCCCTAATGTCGCATTCTCCCAGGTCTGCTAGTTCGGGTAGTGACGGATTTCCCAAATATGACGCCCTATTTCTAAATAGTCCTGGTCACCGACAGAGGAGGGCTTGACATTCTCTTTCTCCTCCTCGTTCGGATAACTTCTGCAGAAATCGTTGAAAGGAAGATTTAATCGTCTGGCATGGGCACCAATGAGACAGTGCTCCGGTATGACCGCTACGAGTATATGCAGCTGTTGACGAGGAAGCCCCAGTATGCTTGCAGATCTTGCGAAGTTATACTGAGGGCAGATAGATCTAGACACCTCACAAGTGATTTCATTTGTCCATCTGGTTTGCGCTTCTCTTAATAGTTGGTGCTGAATTTGTATTTTGCAGCTTTTTAGTGGGACACCTACTAACCAGTCAATGTAATTTTCATGTAAGCGGGCGCCAGCCTTAGCTAGATCGTCCGTGATAGTGTTACCGGGCACCCCAGTGTGTCCCGGTACCCAGAAGAGCCCTGCAGTTTTGTTCCATAATTTTTTTTTTCGAAAATTGGTGGCGAAATTTGCTCCCCCAAGCATAACTCTGTTTGAAAGGGATTTGCTTGCATTTTAGTCGGGGAGAAGTTGTTCGAGTAAAATTATTCGGATAAAAGTACATTAAATAATAATTGTTCGAATAAAGTTTTTTCAAATAAAATTATTTAGAAAAATTATTCGAATAAAAATTATTCGAATGAAAAATATTCGAATAAAAATTATATGAATGCAATTTATTTGAAGAAAATTATTTGAACGATAGTTAATCGAATAAAATGTATTTGAATAAAAATTAATCGAAAAAAAATTTTCAGTTCAAAATTATTCGAAAAATTTTAAAGAGATCCGTTTTTCTGCAAACATCGCGTTCTTCATTAAGAGCACATCTGCTTGTTGTCGATACGCCAGTGAATCGCACTTCGCATTACAGAGAGATTTCGTTCTTTGGCCGAATAGTTCGTATGTGGAATAAGCTTCCTGCAGAGATTTTTCATGTCACTTTGAAATCAAATGTCCATAAACACTACTCCCTCTATTCTCCTTCCCATAACACATTTTCCTAATTCCGGCACAATGCATTGGATGAGTAGCGTTCATCTCCTGGGTGGTGGTCTTATATAAAAAACAATACTAGGGAAGTATCCGATACCATTCTTTCAAATATTTAAAGTTCAATAGAATGGACAAAAGATAAAGATATAAAAAGCTGAGTGCAGGCGGAAGCGATATTTCCCCCTCCCTAAAACGAGTAAAGTATACCAAATTGCTATTGAGTTTCTAAAAAAAGTTTTGAAAAATAGTATGTTTTGGTCACAAACTTTTTAGCCCCATTTTGAAAAAACGTTATGCCTATTTCGTCAATGCAACTCCTAATTTCATCTTTGAGATCATAAATTGTTTGTGGGTTCTTTGCGTAAGTCCGGTCTTTCGAATGGTCACAGAGAAAATAGTCCAGCGATGTTAAATCAAAATTGTACGATCAATTATCACGAATGTCAACATTAGCCAAGTCACAAAAAAAGCGGTTATCATGGTTTGGTTTGGAACTTGCCATACAGTCATTTTTTTATGAAATGGTTGTTTGAGGACTTTTTTTATAAAATGTAATCATTTGACATCCCATTCAATTTACTTCATAACCTCAAATTTGCCCAGATTACCTTTTGATCGTTTAAGGTCATTCAACTTACCGCCGCAACGGGTACTAGAATTTCCACAAATAATCCAGCCAATGCATGTTTGATATCTTTATCTTTTAACTCTAAAAAATACTGGCCACATTCATGCATGAATTGAAACGATGCTTCAAATTCTTCTATGGGCACCATCTAAAAATAAGAAAATAATCAAGTTATAAAATACAATTTAAAAAAAAAACTCTATTCAAATTAATTTGTTTCAACTCACTTTGACTCTAAAGAATTTCATGCCCATAAGCAAACTAATAATGCTTTGTGTTGTATGTGGTGACGGCTCTTTGGCTCTCAGCTCTTTTAGTTCACTCATGAAACGTTTACGCACTGAACTAAAACGTGATTGTGCCAAAACTCCAATAACTTCGGCATACAAATCGGCAATCATGTGTATATTATGGGCATTTGGATTGTTCTGCAGACCCTCTTTGTATTTGAAATGTTTGAAGGCTAAATTCTCAATACTTCGTACCAAATCCTCATGACCGGGATGAAAGGGCAATTGTTTAAGAATTTCAATGAGAGCCAAACAAAATATAAACTCTACGGCGGCTTCGCGACGTTGCAATTGAAATTCGATATCTTGTGAGTTTAAAGGTTTTGTAAGATTTACTACTGACTTTTCCATACGTTTGAGATCATTCTTTATTTCGGCATCGGACAATTGACGTTTGTGCCAGGCCAGCAAGGTATGCAACAGCGAAGGTAAGCAATGTTCGGCTACACTGCCTAAGGCGGAGAGCAACTGATCGAATTGTTGATCTTCTCCACGCTGCAGTAACTTTGAAAGCGGTTTGTCTACACTTTCCAACATGACCAATTCGATTTTCTTTTCAGCCTGCATCGTAAAATCGGTAAATAAATTACGCATTACAATTTCTCCTGGTCTTAATAAGCTGGCATCATTCGTTTCCAATTGGTTGACATTTATACTTGACGAGTTGGTGGCCATAGTACTGCTGCCCGAAGTGGCAATTGGATTTGTATAGGGTATAACACTAATTATAGAGGAACGTGAATTGGTACCCCAGGGCAAAAGCGATTGTCGCTGTGGTATCATTATTGGATTATAATTTCGATTAGTACCGTTTTGTGTGTTTCCTAATGAAACCGGTGCCGTTGTTATACCCTGATAATTGCTAATTATTTGTTGATTATGTGAACTGGAAATATTAGTGGAACCAGCACTATTAATTACTCCTGCACTGCCACCACTTCCTCCGCCAGTATCAATTGTGTTGGCGCCTGTGTTCACCAATTGCAACTCATTAAGGGTGGTGTTTTCTATATTGTTGAAATTTTGTGGCAAGGAACTATCCTCATTTGTTGGAGTAAGTCTTTCACTGAGATTCTCAACATCAGCTGATACAGACTCGGCAGTTGTTGCAGCAACCGCTTGTGCTATGCTTGTATTACGAGAGGATTTTGGTGTCGATTGTTGTTGGTATTCATTGGAATTTGTAGAAGGACGCTGTGGTGGTGTTAGGCAAATTTCGTTATTTTCAGGTGATGAGTTGCTACTATTAGCAGAGACATTGGCTACTGCAGCTACATTTGAAATTACAGCCTGCTGTTGTATTTGTTGCTGAGTCTCTTCATTTCCTATAATGGGACTACTTGAAGTTATCGGTGAAATTGAATCATTTTTTGTGGTTGGGCTACCTAATGCAGGCGCTGTAGTTATATTTTCATTTTGAGTTGGATTTGAACCTGTGGATTATGAAAATATACAAAATTAAAAAAAATATTGTTTTAGAAATTGTCACTATATTAAGCATTTCTACTACTATTAAAAGCACACATAAACATAATGAACGATTTTGATAATATATTATGATGAACTTTTCAGAGTTAAGTATGATTCATTTGCAAATTACATTATAATATTTGATAAATATTGGGATATTCATTCGAATAATGTTTGCTGGATTAATCGAATAATTGAAGTCAAATAATGTTCGATGAAACAAAAAATTTCAATTTCGAGTAAAAATTTATTCGAGTAATTTAGGTCGATTAATCGAATAATTTGACTAAAAAATTTTGAGTAAATTTTCTTTGTTTTTATTAAGTTTTTTTACATCTCTTAATAAATGTTAGAAATTATGTGAAATTTGCCATTCAATTCAAACGTTAATCCATACTAATAGACCTCATGGTCAAGGAATTAAGTAAATTATGCAGTAGCAATATCTTGTAAAAAAAAATTCTAAAATATCAAGCAAAATTATTTGAAATATAGAACAAATTTCAAGAGCAACTAGTTAACTAGATTTTTCGTATTAAAGTATCGAATGTAACCTAACGGCGGAATTCAGTAAAAAATTAAAATTGCTTTAAAATGTTTTATTGAAAACAACACAACAAAGTGTTTAGAATTTTTTCACATAAATTCTATCCAAAATCGCAGCTTTAAGCTCATAAAACTACGTCGACTGCTGCAAACTTGATTGAAATCGATTGAATGGTTCGAGAGATATCGTTGACGAAATTTTTCGGAAAAAAACGCTTTATTTTAACAACTACATATAAAAGTTCTTGTCAAAACAATTTTTAAGATTCGTTTACTTTTTTGAACTTGAAAAACTGCACTGAATAGCCCAAATTTTATCTAAATTGGTTAAGTGGTTCGAGAGATATCGTAGTCGAAATTTTAAAAAAAATGTTTTTAACGCGTGCTCCCTCAAAACTCCGCCATTTATTAGTCGATTGCGGATTTTTTTTTTCTTTATTTAAAAGGATGTACTACTTCCTTATTGGTCCCGTTGAAAAGTGGGAAGGGGCACGCCCATACAAAGTAAGTACACATGCCTTTTCATCTACTTCTACTCAACCGATTCTTATGAAACTTTAAACACACATTAAGCTTGTGTTTGAGCACTATATCCTGACTAAACAAGTGGGCAGTGCCACGCCCATGATAATATTATTTTTCAACAACTTCTACCAAAGCGGTTCTTATTCAAATTTGCATAAACATTTAGCTATCGTTATAATACAACAATATGGTTAGAAAAGTGGGAAGTGCCACGCCCATGAAAGATATATACTGTGAAGCTTCGATATAACGAATCTGAAGGAGATCGAAAACTACTGCGTTATAGGTACTGCTTAGTTGTACAGTACAAGCTCTATAATCCGGAAACTCGCTAGTCCGCATTAACTATCTAGTAATGCGGACAGGTCAATGTTTCGGACAGTTTAGAAATATTCCCTCTATAATGCGGACAACAAATTTCTTCTTAGTAATATTTCTTCGTTATTTTACCGGTAGACACAACATACGTCGTGGGAAAATGAAGACTTCGTCGTACCATATGCGGTGTGGAAGGATATGAATAAAATTTACTCAAAACCATCTACTCTTAATGTCTCAACTAATTTCTTCTAAGATCGATATTTGGGCATACGGCGAAAATGAATACGCTTTCGATTTCTCTGATGAAGATATATGTACTAATGTAGTTCAATCGTTAGCTTCAAACCAAAAAAAAATTAAGATATTGATATTTTTTTGGAGGAATTTGAAAATAAAGTATCAAATAAAGAAGCAAGTGAACTTTTTTTTTAAACTGAATCTCTTGGACATAAAAACAATATTTTGAGTTAAATTTTTTTTAGCTGTAATCCGGACGATTCAGTATTCCGGACATATGCTGAAACCATATGTGTCTGGATTAACGAGGTTATACTGTACATATGTATGTATCAGTGAGACCTTGGTATTGAAATTGAAGATATACAAACAAAATTCGTTATGACTATAATTTTTGACAACGGGACTTTACCATTTTGTTTAAAATTTAATTTGGTTTATTCTGACTTCGTTGCATACAGGCTTTTGAATGAATACTTCGCTATATAGAAGCTTTATAGCTCATAATTTCTTCCTCATTGTGCATAGTGCATTTTTATATGAAAAACTTTGCAATAGAGGTTTTTTCATGTGGTTCAGAAAAAAATTGTTATATTAAGTTTTTCGTTACATCGAAGTTCGTTATATCGGAGTTACACTGTATTTATTTTAACTACTTCTACTTAACCAATTCTTATGAAACTTCGCACAATTAGCTCTCGTGAAGATACAACATTACGATCAAATCTGTTGGCAAAAATTATTTCAAAGATTTAATGACTTCATTATCTTATAAACGAACACATGTACTGTTTAAGCCTTTTGCGGCTTTTCTGCAGAAACACCCAGGATCTTGGCAGGAATCGAACCTGCGACCCCCGACTAATAGTCTAGCACACTATCCACTACACTACGGGGGTAAATAGAATATGAAAGATAGAAATAGTCTTGCGGAAGAGCAAATGCAAAATATTGTAACTTTTGTTATGAAATCTAACGGCAACTCTGTGTATTTTGTTGTTGGATTTTACAAAAAAGTTACGATATTTTGTATTTGTTCATTCGCAAGACCTTTCCCACCAAACACTGAATACTGCCAATGTTTTTTTTTTTTATCTTGTACATCGTGCAATAGCTCAACAAATTTTCTAAAAGTTGATAAAATTGCTTATTTGTGAAACATAGATGTATATGCGGGTCTATACGAGTATAATGAAAACACTCTAGTCTCTTTTTGATAACAAATGAGTATGATGAAAGTCCTAGCAAAATAAAATACATATGTACATATTTTTTAACAAAGATCTACGATTATCATAAAATATTTTGTATAGAAAAATATTACCTCCATTTGAAAATATTTGCAAAAGATCGTAAAAAGAACGACTCGTTTCAGTGCGGGACATTTCACGATGGAAAACTAGAAATTTAATGCTCAACTTAAAGAAAAAGAAGAAAATTTTAAGGAATTATTTTTTTGTTTAATTTTTATTTGAATAAAAGTTCGCTAAAATTTATTTCGGGAATTAACTGTTATCTACCACGTGCTGCGCTTTATGGGCCTACAAAAAAAATTTTTTCGTTTATCTTCAAAAATTATGGTGGTCATAACGTTAAAGTCAACATTGACTGGTACAGAGACATGAGACATAGGCCCCTATTATGATTCACAACTAAATTGATAGTTGAGTCGTAGTTGCCAAATTCTTATTATGGATTACAACTGTTGTCAACATGAGACAACTGCTTCTTATCAGTTGTGTTTTGGTTTCTATTACGACTATTGTGTAACTTTTGCTTCATTACTCCAGACGCCAACCTATCCCAATTTGTCAGCCAATATTGTTGTCATGTTCACAAAACATAAAATCTCAAGAAAAAAATCGTAAGGCCAAAACTAAAAATATTTAAAATGTTTCGTGTTGGCTACTATGGTTTCAAAAAACATAGCATATATAAAAGCCTTTTCTTTTCGGGCATTGTTTCGAAGACAACTAAAATTATTTGTGAGTCATAATACAAAAAAAAATGGTTAAGTTGAGTCGTAACAGTGAATACTCAACTTGGTTGAGTGGTGAATCGTAATAGGGGCCATAATTTCTAACCATTGATTTCTGGAATCGGACTGGTTAACTGGCCACATCGTTCGTGCTATTTGATATTATAAGATTATTTGCTCTGGGGACATGAAAAGTCGCATTTCTTTGACAATGAACCGGGCAACCAACCTTCAGCGAATTGTTATCGATCATAACCTCATATAGTGTAAAGTGTGCAAATATTTCGACCTTAGGTTGCATCGCCTGTAAGCTCCAGTTGCAGAAGCCAATTGTTAGAAATCATATGTAAGCATTAATGCCAAGGTAGATCTGTACGGTGTACTTATCGGCGAATTGATACAACAAATCAACTTTTTTGGGAATTGTGGTGTCAAAAAATGTATGAAAAAAAAATCAAAGGAAATATTAAAATGTGGGTGTATTGGTAAAATATACTACAATTTGACAGCACAATTACCGCACATATGGGCTGATGCACAGACCTTATACATATATCGACCTTGATTAATACCATAAAATTATCTTTTATTTCAATTTAAAATTCAACGACTTGAAGTAACACCCGGTATGACATATTTTATACTACGTATCTTTGAATTGATTTTTTTAATACTTCTTTGTGACGTTTAAAAGCTCTTGTGGATGACACATACAACCAGTTGAATCACAAAATAGTTCATTAAAAAAAACGCCTCTTTATATTTGAAGTGATATGTGTGTTTGAAAAATAAACGACCGAATAATTAACTATTGTTTGTTTAATTAAAATGTACTTTTATTGTTTATTTACTTTAATGCACACTGAATTTTAAATGACCGTTTAAACAATTTAACTAAAAGCATTAAAATAAATTTAAAAAATTATTTACCCGAATTTCTTTATATTTGATTTGAATCTTCATTTCTTTATTAAGAAAATTGTTAATTAATCTGATCATTTTATTGTAGAAGGGAAAAGCAAATGTATTAGTCACTTCTAGAATACGGAGCATGTCTTGCATCGTATGCTGCTTGGTAGCTTTTCCTATTAACTGGCGTCATTTAACTGTTTATTAAATCCTTAAAAGTCCGACATTTTCGAAATTAAGTAATTTTGATTGGAAACAAAACTCCATAGAATAGATTTATACGATAAGTTTTTTCATGAAAAATATGTTGCATGAAACATTTTTATTTGCTTGTAGGAGGGTTAAAAAAAACCAAACATGGTAAAATATACTTCATAACATTAAATATCTGAGGATTTTTTTAAATTTTCAATAGCCCATTTGCTTCTCCCTAATTTCGTGAAAAATTAGTCTTATGTATAAAAATCTACTAAAAATGTGTCACTCTTAGGGTGTCCACTACTTCTTAAAGTGGAAATATTTTAACTCACCCCTAAAAAAAAAGTTGAGGCGTGATGCAAAAATGTCTCTGCAAAAATGTCACCACGCCTTTCCGTGCCGACTTGCGCTTGAAATTTTATTCAATTACAATCATACGGCATGATGACAGCAAGTCGAAAAATATGACAACATAATGAAAAATTTTCTTCTAAAAAGTTGTTGTCTGTGAAGTTTCCAACCGGTTTTGCCTTACACTGAAGGAATTTCGATTCATGAATCCTTTGAAACAATTGTGCTAGATTTTTTCACAAATCTAATGAAATATTTCACAATTCTAATGAAATTTTACGTATAACTTTCATAGTTTCGTTGGAAAATTTTATTGGATTTATGACTATATTTTGTCATTTTATGGACAAACTATTTTAATTGATACTTAAAATTATTGCACTATAATAAATTCTAAAAAAAAATTTGAATTGTATGTCCCTGAATGTCATAATGTCAATGAAATGTATTTCTTTGTTTTGATGAAAAGTTTCATTGAATTTAAGAAATAAATAAATCACATACATATTTTCTTTTTTAAAGCACATATTTTTCTGGTATGCATTGGCGAACACTCTGATTTATTTTGGGATGTTACGTTCCAAAAAATTATTTTGTTGTACAATGTAAATATTCGCAACTTTTGCAAGAAATCAGGTAACTTCAGTTTATTATGAATAAAATCGTAATTTATTGGTCGATTTTCGTGGAATATACCATAATTCATTTGAGGCATACGTAGCTTCATGATCCGGTAATAAAAAAGGTAATTTTTTGCCTCTTTTAAATAAATAAATAACTCCGCGCTATACGCCACTGAATAACGTATAGAGCAAAATTACACAAAAAAGTTCTGTTTTGAAAGATATAGAGCAAAAAAGACATGATTTATCTCAGTAATGAGACGATATAGTTGAAAACAGATTGCGGACTTCAAAAATTTTGGGTCGAAAACCTAAGGTGGCATTCTTAACTCATAATTGTAAAATGGCATATGGAGCACATAGACCCCCGGGCAACGGTATGTATATTTGAGTAATTGTAAATTGCAATAAATCATCAAGAACAATATGACAACGATATGTATGCGTAGCATATGATGGAGATGCATGAATATTATCGATAGAAATTTTAAAACTAACCTTTTATTTTCCTTTGTGTCCATTGAAAATTCCATAACATTAAAAACTGGCATAAAGTTTTTAAATATTCACACGCGTGACAACTAATTATTTTGTTTTATTTTATTTATTGATTGTTTTTATTGTATTATTAATTATAAATAAATTGTTGTATTTTTTTATATGTAATTTTCTCTTTATAAATATTTTTGTAATATTTACAATGTCAGTAGATAAACATCACTTAATTATTGTTTATATTTATTGTTTATTTTACAGATTTGTAAAAATTATTAAAATAAAAGCAAGACTATACTATTTGTATCACAATTGAGTCGTCTCTTTATATGGCTTTATGTCCTTCAAAAAAAATATTACGAAAAGCAATTTAATTTATTTATTTGTAATTACTTTTTATTTATTGCGTTTTTCCTAGATTATTTAAAGTCTTTAAAAAACCTTCCAACTGATAAGGCAAAATAATTAAATTGATATTATTGTAGAACAAATTACATCACGTGCAACATAACGATTAATTTAATAGTAGAATTAATTATGTATATCACGTGCAATTTCGGTAGCTACTTAATACACAAATGTTTTATAGATTAGATTAATAACGATAAATAGTCATAGCTTTATCCCCTGTCCATAGACCGGACAGTGTGACGATCCGCATAATCTAGAGAGACATATACTTACATATATGTCACTAAGAGAGCAAGATGCATACATCAAACTTTGGCGGCTATCCATAAGTTGGTGGTGTGCTTTCTGGAGAAAATAATAATTAGGACTTTCCAGACCTTAACCTTTTCCCGATTATACGTAAGAGCTTACAGTAATAGTAGATACTTTTCTCTAATATAATAGTGCAACAGGCATGCATATTAGTTTCCAGAGGAAGCATATTCTGGTAGAAGATGAAGCGGCACCTAAGAACTCCGCCCAAGAGCAAAGTTGATAGAAAGTTAACCTCTAGGGGTTCACTTTCGACGACTGAGCAGTGATCATACAATGGTACAAATTTTTAAAGAAAATATTGCCCAACTTTCCTGACAGTGAAAAAGTATAACATACACATTGGCTATCTGTGCAACCTACGCTAACCTTCATTAACTGGGTAGCAACATTTTTAGGAGCTCCATTTATTGAATTGACAATATAAACAAATGGGTTGTTGCAATAAGAAACAATCCCTTAATAAAGAACATATTGCACTAAACGAGGGCGTACTGTATGCTTTTCACACAAGATGTTTATTGTTGTTTGAGTATAAAACGATTTATTTTATGTTTTTAAATTATTTTAAACACAATTTATTGCTCACTGTATAAATTTGATTATGTTTTTAAGATTTGCATATTCAAATGAAAATCGCTTATGTAAATATATGCCGGCGCATTCATATCATAATTTTTATTTTCAAAATACATATGCACATATGTACATATATGTATGTAGGTACAAAAATATGCATGTATATATGGAAATATTTTGGTATATTAGGGTGCATAAAAAATTTTTTTTGCTATTATCTCAAAAGTTTCTAGCATGTATCAAGAAAGCTCTCCCAGGTCAGCTCCATATTTTGATTCTACGCGACGCTCAACGACTTTCAGTCTTTCCATATAAATTACATGTACAAATTTTCTTTTCGTATTTTTCAAACAAAACTAAAATTGTTTTTTAATTTTGATGGGCATATTCTTGTAGGAAATTAAATTTTCCATAAACTTAATGGCTAAGAAGTTATCAGACGTTGAATACTAACAATTACAGTACTACTGAAAGCCAATATGTACTTCATAACTTATGCCCACTTTGTTCCTAGTATTCAAACTCTGATAACTTTCTTTCTACACGTTAAATTTGCGAAAAAATCATCTAAGAGGTTTTTTGTAGAAAATTTTATTTCCTACAAAAATATGCCCATCAAAATTAAAAAAAATTTGTAGTTTTGTTTGAAAAATATGAAAAGAAAATTTGTACATGTAATTTATATGGAAAAACTGAAAGTCGTTGAACGTCGCGTAGAATCAAAATATGGAGCTGATATTGTGGGAGGAGAGCTGTTTTTATACCTGCTAGAAATTTTTGAGATAATAGCACTTGAAAAAAAAAACCAAAAAAAATGTTTTTTTGAAGCCCTAATGTACATATGTACAGTTGCGGTCAAAATAATAGTAGCATAACTTCTTTTAATCTTTGTGGGCTGTATGCCCTAGTTCTCGTATTTCTTTGACCATCACTATTAAATGCCGGCAAAAATGTATATGTTCGGCTCAAAAGGTTCTCACCAATATTTTAGACGCCCTGCAAACAACGAGTAAGTGTCAAAATACAAACGGAGGTTGCAGCATTATGGCGTGGGGCTGCTTTTCATTTTACGGTATTGGGCCATTTACTAAATCAAAGATCAACGTTTATATGATAAAATATTAAGCGAAGTGATGTTGCCGTATGCTATAGAAGAGATACCCTTAATTTGGGTGTTCCAACAGACCAACGATCCGAAGCATACAAGGAAATTTGCAAGATAAAGGTGTAAAGGTTATGGAATGGCTAGAACAGTCGCCAGACCTCAACGCTATTGAAAATTTGTGGTCCGAAATAAAGAAAGCAGTAACCAAGCCAATGAATTAATAGAGGAAATCACTCTTGGTGGCATATTTGCACCTCTAGGATATAAACTATCATTTCATGCTACAAAGAATGAGTGTCTTCTTCAAACATGTAGGAAATACATACATACATATATGTATGATGTATAACTATGTAATTTTTAAAATGTACCATAAAAAACTACTTTTAATTTTTTCTTAATTTATATTTGTAGATTAATTCTGAACTAAGATTTATTAAAGATACATACATTTGAGTGTTGTGTTTTTCTTCCGACGGGGTTTTTTTTAATTTGGAACGATTTTCCGTCATCCCACGTCAAATTTGGTTTGTAAACAAATTTGACGTGGGATGACGGAAAATCGTTCCAAATACATACATTTGATATTTAAATAAATAAAATAAATGAACAAATAATATAAACGTACACACACAAACCAACTTTGTTTACTTTTCTTGTTGAAGCCTACTATTAGTTTGTATTTTATTTTCATGTTTATGTTTTATACACTCTCAGAGGGTCTCTCTGAGTAATTTTGCTAATTGCATATATGCTAGACAAGTTTCCTACAGTTTTTATTATTGCATATATGCTACTGTGTAGGAAATGCTAGTTTCTTATATTTTGTTCTTGTTGTGTTGCATATTGTAGCATATATCCTAGACTTGCATGACCTGCAAGGTCTGCAATAGCAGTTTCCTACGAAGAGTAATTTCCCCTAATGTATTAATGGTCCTAAATACATGTGAGAATATAGTTAACTCTATGCCACGATGTTGTGCAGCGGTTATTCGCAACAAAGGCAATGCAAGAAAATATTAGATTATGCACAAACATGAACTCACAACATTGCAACCAAAATCTACTACAATGGCTATATTAATTTTTGTGTAATATATTGCGCTATTATTTTTTAAACTGGTTTAAATCGAGGGTAAACTTATTTATTTATAGTTTTTCAGAGTAAAACATGTAATAGTTTTAGTTTATGTTTTAATTTACTTAATTTGGAGTTTGTGCAAAATAAATTATTGATGATAAAATTTTTACTTTATGCAAATTTTTTATATTTTTATTTATTTTTTAGTGTTATATCTGCTACTATTTTTTTGACCGTAGCTGTATGTATGTATGTATAGTATACATTCTTTTCTTTATATTGCACTTTAGTCTTTAATATTTTTGTTATTTTCGAATTAAAAATACTTTTTTTTATATAAATGAAATGGCTTTTAATTTTGTAAAGTATGTGAGTTTAATTATTATTAAATTTTTCTTATTTTTGTGGTATTTTCTTTGGCATGCAAATTTATTTCTTTTTGTATACGATTTGAACAAACGCTAATCACAAACTGTTGCCGCTAAATATAAATAAAATTAAGTATAAAAAAGTAATGAAATTCAAATCAAATTTCAATGCAGAAGAAAAAAAAAAACAAATATTGCTGAGCATACGATAGGGAGAGCACAGTGTGGCCATATTGAGGTTTTTTCCCTCCGCTTTTTTAGAATTAAAAAATTCAGTAAAGTGCGACTTTTACTCGCACACAATGGGTTCTGTACGAATACCATATTAGGGTGATTTTTTTTTTGTTTTGCAAGTTTTTTTTTGGAGTCCCCTCTTCAAATTCTGAGTTCGCACGGGCAACAGAATTTGATTTTCACATAAAATTCTCGCTTTTTTGCTGTATTCTGCGAAATAATCAACTTTACGAAAAAAAAATATATAAGAAAATTTGTTGGAAACTTAATTTTACACAAAAATATTATATAGACCAAATAGGTTAAATTAATCTTTCTTGAGATATTAGAACTTATGAGTAGTAGATAATTTTTCATAAAAAATTTTCCATACAAAATACATTTAAAATATTGTGTTTTTTGTGAATCTAAATTGATTATTATGCTAATGTTCGTAACGTTATATTCAGAAAGAATTGGGCATGATTAACATTCCAAGGAACAAGGGAAAAATTAACATCAACTTAATTTTTCAACGTACACAGCAGAACAGAAAATTAAATTGATGTTAACTTTTCCCTTGTTCCTTGGAATATTAATCATGCCCAATTCTTTCTAAATATAACGTTACGAACATTAGCCTAATAATCAATTTAGATTCACAAAGCAAATACGTTCGAAATAATCATATTAATATTGTGTTTTTTGTTTTGCTTAAAAATTCTATAACTCAGCTGCACTTTATACAATTAAATCGTACTTGGCCTTGATTTACTCAGAATAAAACAGTCTTCAAAAGTGCCTATAGCAATGAAAGTGTAACTTGTACTGCTGAGTTGGTACGGGTCACTGAAGTTGATTTTTACTTAAAATTCTCGTTTTTTTGCTGTTATCTCCGAAATAACCCTGCGGTAAATGGAACTGACACAAAACAAGTCACGTGACCGGTCCCCAGGTGGTAGGGACCAGTGCGAGTTCTAACACTTCCTATGAAGCGGACCAGCCACTTTTACGTGGGGATGGCCTAGGATGGGATTAATTGATACTTTGTATGCACCTTGTAACTTGTCTCTGAACTATCTTATGGAGTCCTAATCGGTGTAGAATAATATAGATTATATATAAATATTATTTCAAAATTCAGCTGTAATTATTGATGAATTTATTTTTTGTTGTTACAAATCCAAGTAGAAATTGTATTTTATTTTTAAGCGATGTTTTTGATAGGATTTGAACCGACAACCTCCGGCATGACAGGCTAGTACACTACCCACTCCACCACAGGGGAACTTATATTTCAATGTTATAAGTACCAGTTAAGCTGGAGTTAATATCTGAATATAGTTACGGCACAGGTTCCTGAGTGTCATGGCAGTCTCATTGAAGGGAGACAATATATAATATTATATAGATACTATGTGACAGGCCTTAGATCCAGGTGCATCGAATTTGTTCAGTGCCGTTTACTACAATACTAGGCGGAGTACAAATTGACTGAAAATGGTTAATATGTGACCATTTACACAATATGTCTTTTTTCACCATTCACTACTCCTTATTTTTGGTACCAACCAGTCTCATTTTCTCAAGTCATAGGACAAGTACTTTTGGATCATTTGTCACCAAATTTTCCGCAGGGAATAAACTGTACCAAAATAATGTAAACGGAAAGTTTGTTAAATAACTAATTTTTGACAGAAATGTTATATAGACCAAATTGTTTAAATTAATATTTCTTGAGATATTAGACTTTAACTTATGACTAACATAAACATAAAATTTTATACTACCCATAAATTAAAGTTTAATATCTTAAGAACTATTAATCTAAGCAATTTAGTATATCGTCGGGTTAATATGCAAACCTGCTAAATCCACTTTTTAAGTAAATTGAGATTTTGATGCCGTGTGGTAGAGAAAGATACGCCTCGTCGACCAGCATGTAGTTTTTCTTCAGTTTCAGTCTTGAAGTGTGTAAAAAGGTTTGATAAGAAAAACTGCTAAGTCCACTCATAGAAAAATGTTTGTAAGAAAAACTGCTAAGTCCAGTACATTATTAGTTCAGTGTTTATTACGGTTTTTTTTTTGGATTTTTGTTTTTGTAGATTGTAGTCATAGATGAAGAATACCATAAAATAAACCAACTATATTTTTGGTTTTCCTCCTGTAAAATGTGCTGAAAGGGAGTTAGCAGGTTTGCATATTAAGCCGACGATATGTCACATTTTGTAGGAAATTAAGTTCTCAACAAATTTGGCATTTACATTTTTTTGATCCAGTTGATTATATTGGACATAACAGGAAAAAACGAGAATTTTAGGTAAAAATAAACTTCAGTGACCCGTACCAACTCACCGGTACAAGTTACACTTTCGTCGCCATATGCATTTCTGAAGGCCGTTTTATTCCGAGTAAATCAAGGTAAAGTACAATGTAATACCATCAAATGCGGCTGAATATTAGAGTTTTTATTAAAAACACATTCTTTTTACGTGTATTTTGTATGGAAAATCTTTCCACGCTTTGGGAAATTACCTAAAAATTAATATTGAAGGCTGTAAGTTTCAGGGTACTTTTTTTTTTAACATTTCCAACAGAATTTCAAGTGGGGACTGCAAAAAAACATACTTGGAAAAAAGTTATACCCTAATACCATATACATATCCCTTTTTCGTTTTGGCCATTTTTTGTTCGTTTTTTCGCGAATTTTCCGATTTAGCTAGCTTTTTTAGTGTTAGGGTTTTTTTTCGTTTTGACGTTTTTTGACGATTGTGCGTTTTTTGTCGTTTTAGACCTTTTTTGTTTTAGCGCTTTTCTCATTTTGGAGATTTTTTTCCGTTTTGGCTATTTTTAATTTTGGGGTATTTTAGTTTTGGCATTTTTTTTGTCTTGACGATCTTTTTCGTTTTGGCGATTTTTTCTTCTTTTTTGCCATTTGTTTCGTTTTGGCGATTTATTTTTCGGTTTGTTCGTTGCATTACTATTATTAACTTGGAATGTTTCAAGTGTCTAATTATTACGGTTCATAAGATACAGCATAATTTCAAAATTACATTACCTGATAGAATACCCATCTTTGATTTTTAGTTTGTCTGTTTTTAGGGTTCCGAACACCAAAAGTGTAAACGTTTTCTACAAACGTTTTCTACAAAGTTTTCTGATAAATTATTTAGTCCGTAACAAAACATTTACCCTTCCCCCACCCCTGTAGCGTTACATAATATGTGAACAGCCCCCTAAGCATTTTGAAGGCAAATCTTTTTTTCAAAATTTCTTTAAGAAATGCAATAGAAATGAGACACATTTTATTAGCTAGGAGGGGAAATATAATTATTCCCCTTCACGGGAGCCATGTCTGGTCGAGTGGCATATCACTTCGTTCAATTATTTGAGTTTTGCTCAAAAAAATTATTATGAGAGAGCTAGTCAAGATGGCTGCCGCTTTTGCTCACAATCGAGAATAAACGTAATCGTCTGACTGATGCAGCAGCAGTTGGTACAAATTTCTTTTCCGGTTTAAGATGAAAGATTGTGTATTAAAATAAATCAATATGCAACTATGGTTCAATTTAGACCATGCATTAAATGCATGCATAAAATTCATGAATTTTTTTGTGGACGAGCGGGGTAGCGAAGAAAACGGGGTATAAAAAACGCCACGATTTCTGTTTTCCATGCATTTTTATATTATTCTCGATTTGAATTTTCTCTCATTTTCTCTCTCTTATGTGATTGTGTTATGGTTTTTGTTGTTATGAATGAGTAAATAAACAAATTTTGAGAGAAATTTATAAAAAGGCATGAAAATAAAATTCATCGTATAAATGCAAGAGGTTTTTAGAAGATGTTTTCAAAGATAAATTGAAAAAATTCATGCATAAAAATTCATCATCTAAATTGGGCCTATGTAGTTGTTCCTAATTAAGTCATTTCACCATCTGGCAACGAAAATTAAAACAACAAAAAAACTCTCAAAAACAGAAGAACGACAACAATAATACAAGAGAAAAAACAAAACAATAAAAAACAAATTAATTTAGAAAAGAAACGAAATTTTAAAACTTCGTTTTGTGTGTGTTAGCAGGTTTGCATGGAGACAGTGATGACAACTTATTTAATATGTTTCAAATAAGATTTAACACTGACGCGTACTTTTATCGGCATTTTATACATTTTAAATATATAAAAATTTTTTACAATTTGTACAAATTTGTATAAAGGTCCTTTTATATTTAGCCGACTTGAATAATATAAGAAGATTATCGAATTGTCTGTGCTTTTTTTTTCGTTTGTCAAATCAGAAGTTCCCGCCATTTTGAAACCGATTTGGATTTTTTGTTTGAATTATTTTCCAAGTATTTCTCTCCATTTTTGAGTAATTTGAGTAATTTGAGCAACGATGCCTTACATTATATCTTTAAGCACAATCTGTTGAGGACAAGTTAAGCGACAATGTCTCAAATTTTGTCTGCATCAGACTCTTTTGAGGACAATATGATCGACAATGTCTTATGATTTGCATTCAATTAACTTTATAGAGGATAAGATGAGCGACAATGTCTTCCGATTTGTCTTGAATTAACTTTATTGAGGACAAGATGAGCGACAATGTCTTAAGTTTTGTCTTCAGTCACTATGTGTTGAGGAGAACATGATCGACAATGCCTTACGATTTGTCTTGAACTAACTTCATTGAGGACAAGATGAGCGACAATGTCCTACATTTTGTCTTCAATCAAACTTTGTTAAAGACAATATGAGCGACAACGTCTTACGTTTAATCTTCCATCAAACAAATGAATATGTTGACTTCTTGTTGTCGATGTTTTAGGTAGTGCTGCAGCAAGGTGGTAAGCATTTAGTATTAAACAGCCTAAGTTCGAGTCCCAGGTAAGTTAGTCCTCAAGTCCAGTATTAAATGTATAAAAATAAAGTCCCTTCTACCCGTACAATTAAATAAAAAATTAAAAAAAACTCCATGATGTTTTTCTTGATTGGTGGGCCCTCCGATAATGTACTTTTTTCATGCTTTTAATATGTCGACACTTGAAAAAACACTTTTTTTTAGAAAATATATGGCACTGTTGCTCAGGTAATCATTAACGACAATATAGGCCCCTATTATGATTCACAACTAAATTGATACTTGAGTCGTAGTTGTCAAATTCTTATTATAGATTACAACTTTCATAAAAGTGAGACAACTATTTTTTGTCAATTGTGTTTTGGTTTTTATGTCGACTATTGTGTTTCTTTTGATTACTGTTAAAATTGTGATTTTAGGTGCCAATCTATCCCATTTGTCAACCAATATTGTTGCCATATCCATAAAATATAAAATCTCAAGAAAAAATAGTTAGGCCAGAACTAAAAATATTTAAAATATTTTGTGATGGCTACAGAGAGATAGATAAGAACCTTTTTTCGAAATTTATTTCGAAGACAACTAAAATTAGTTGTGAATCATAATACAAAAAAAATGGTTGAGTTGGGTCGTAACATTGACAAATCAACCAAGTTGAGCTGTGAATCATAATAGGGGCCATAGATTACATTGCCCGCTATGTAATCGCTTGAGGGCAAACTAAGCGGCGTTGTCACCCACACGATTCTCGCGACATTTCTTCGAAAACATCGTTGATGATTTGTTCCGACAGCCCGACATGTGTCGTCGAGGATTTAACATTCTCGTGCACCCGTCGTCGTTGATGACATCTTAAAGATGTGGCCAACAGGGAACTTTTTTTAGCTTCTTCAACTGAAAAATTTTAAATAGATATTTTTATGCAAATCTTGTTCGGCGTGTTTAGCCTTTGAAAAGTTGGCAGCACTGCATTGAGATAATATAATGAATAGAACTTTTGTTTAACAAAAATGATTAACACACGCTCTCATACGTTTATATGGAGTACAACAAAAATAAAATAATTTCGTACATTTATTAACAAATCATTTCTACACTCATAAAATACAACAGCTTGAATTATGATTAACATTTGGTGTACCAGTGTCTTAAAAGAACTGATTCATAGATTACGGTCTAAAAAAATTTAATTTTGCATACATTACTACAAACATAAGATACGTATAAACCCATAAAAGTAATATAAAATTAATTTCTTGGCACTGACTAAAAAAGACATCCAAAAAAAATTAAATTTTCTTTACATCGTGTATATATCTTCGGATCCAATGAATAGATGCAAAAAAGAAGAACATCTAGCAATGACAAGCTTATAATAAAATCATTAAATATCATCCGAATTTTTGCAACTTTCAAATCACAATTTCGGCATCTTATTGACTTCATTAAATACTATTTTTTAGTGGGATGTATTGCTAAACAACGGAAATTTTTAAGTGTGGATTCCACAATCCAAACGATTGATTTGAAAAAAAAATTATCCATAGCATTTAAAATTTCGACTGTTAGGGGACTATAACACCAAAAAAATATAGTGGTACTCCCCGGCATTTTTCTTGTTGCATCGTGTTATAAATGCATACATACAAATACATACAAATGTATTTACATACACATATTCACATACACATATGTATGAATGTAAAGAACATATTAATTGGAAAATAATTATTTGTGGCAAAGGTCTCTAAACATTTTTCCTCGCACCTGGCTTGTAATAAATATTGTTAATTATTTTTCTTATCTGGTATTGATTTTCTATAAAATTGTATAAAAAAATTTGTATTCGTTCAGTATACACTCACAATTTGCTAAATGTTTACGATTGCCAAATTGTTTTGCATAGAAATTACGCGTGCAAACATTTATTGCTTAACATATGATTTGCTATGAATATTTAATACCCCACCGCTTCTGTAAAGATCACAATGGAACACGCAATTATTTCTAAAATCTTAATTTTTAGTTTTGGCAAATGCTTAATTAAAATTACATTTTAATTTGAATGTTAAAAGATTGGTGCAGAGTTTAAAAACTGTATATATGTCATCAAAACCATTAAAAGCAAAATTTAAAACTTATATATGCATATATCGTCATATAAAATGCAAAAAGGGCTATCTACATTTTTAACAATTTTTCAGGAGAGATAAAAAGCAAACTATTGTGATTATAAAAAGCAAACTATTGTGATTATAAAAACGATTTTTTCTGGGTAGTATCATTAATAAATTATGAATTAATGATACTTTGTTGAAAAAACTATTTCTATAATCACAATAAATTGCTTTTTATTAAGCTTTTTATCTCTCCTGAATATTTTTTTTAAAAATGTCCATAGGCCATTTTTCATTTTATATGACGATATGTATCTATGTATATGGATGTATATTTATTGTTTCGAGTGTTTCTCTTTTATGCACATTAGGGTGACAGTGAAATCTTTTTTGTTAATTTAAACAATACCCAACGCATTTAGTATAAAACTCACGTGATGTAATTTTTAGCCAAATCGGATAACTTTGGCGTGCCCCATTTAGTTCAAAGTTAAAAATTGTGAAATGAAGCCTTAGAATTCTCCTATTTGGTTCAAACTTTTATCCAAATCCAATCAAATATTTTTGGTTGGAAATTCTGCTTCATTTTTGTAAATTTCAAACAATTTGAGCTTTGACCACTAGAGATCGCACGTTATAGTTATCCGAATTGACCAAGAGTTTTTACTTGTGCTCAATGAAAGATCACATTTTACATAATTGGAATTTTAACCTTAGTGGGGCACGTCTAATAGTTATCCGATTTGGCTAAAGTTTTTACCAGGTTCCATAATAATCTGCACGGCTTGTTTTTTATTTGTTAACCGACTTCAAAAAAAGGAGCAAGGTTATCAATTCGTCATGTATTTTTTATGTATATTCCCTCAAAACTCCGCCATTTATGAACTGATTTCGGATTTTTTTTTTCTCTATTCAAAAGGATGTACTTCCAGATTGGTCCCGTTTCAAAATGGGCAGGGTCACGCCATACAAAGTAAATATACATTCGTTTTCCACTACTTCTACTCAAACGATTCTTATGAAACTTTACACACACATTAAGCTTCTGCTTAAATACTATATCAGGATCAAAAAAGTGGGTTATGCCACGCCCATGCAAAGTAAATATTATTTTTCAACAACTTCTACTAAGCCTATTTTTATGAAACTTTGCACACACCTTTAGTTATCGTTACAACACAACATTATGTTTCGAAAGTGGGCAATGCCACGCCCATGAAAAGTAAATAAGCATTTTAACTACTTCTACTTAGCCGATTCTTATGAAATTTTGCATACACATTTAGTTATCGTTACAATACAACATTGTGGTTAGAAAACTGGGCAGTGCCACGCTCACGAAAAATAAATATTTATTTTAACTACTTCTACTTATCCGAATCTTATGAGACTTCGCAAACACAATTAATTCTCTTAAAAGTACATGATGATTAAATAAGAGGGCGGTGCCACGCCTATTTCGTAGTCGGTTTTGTTGCAAAAATTATTCATTATCACTTTAATATACATTGTACACTTGCACATATGTATGTACATACATATCCCCCCGGGGAGCACAGTGTGCGCATCTTGGTGATAGCTCTAGCCTTGATGATGTGCTTTCTGGGGAGAGGGTAATTGGATTTTGCTGACAGTACCTTTGTCCAATTACCCATAAAACTTATATGTACTACCCAATCTCTGGCGACAGAGCAACGGGCGTGCATATATTTATAAAAGGAAGTAGGCTTGCCTACTCGAGTCAGTAAGGAGGTGAACAGGCACCTATGGTTTACCCCAAGACCAAAGTCGATAGAAAGTTAACCTCTAGGGGTTTTCTTTTGAGGCTTTACCAGTAGCTTGAACTGGTACCACGGGAACCAATTGCCCCACAGATGACCTGCCTTCCGAGGGTAAAGAGATAAGATACTCGCCGTATGAGCGAGATCATCTGGGATGATGTCGCTGGAAGGACATTGTCTCACCCTCCCAGGAAGGATGATTCTGTGTCTGGTTATTGGAGAGGTCTCCTTCGGGAGTCCACGTGGTGGCTGTGGTTGCTACCAAAATCGCTGGGAGAGGTGTTGGTTAAAAGACTGATGCTCGCCTAGTGCTAGTGGCTAGCGTGGACTTCGGTCCACCAACAGAAAGCCTCTTTGTGCTGTTGCTAAACCAACAGACGTTACACTCGGTAGTGCTTTGTGGCGGGTGGAAGGGGAATATTTTGCTGGGGGCATCTACACTTGGTGTAGATACTTGCCAGCTTCTGCTTCCTCGGAAGCCTTGTTCGCATCGCGTTAAACTACTGATGTAATAGAGTTTAGATAGCTCAAACACTCTAACAAGGTGTTTATGCATGGTGGGGTCTCCCATGCATGAGAAGTTGCTACCTGTGTGAGCCTTGCAAGCCACACATGGTGTGCCTTCGGGGTAACTCGGGGGTGGTGGTGAACACTCAACTTCACTCGGTGTTTTGAGAACACCGTCGAATAAGGCCCTAATGGCAGGTACCGACGTTAATCAAAACCCATATCTGTACATACATATAAATAAACATTAGGGTTCAATTAAAAAATAATCCGTGTAGATTATTATGGTAATTGATCTAAAAATCACGTGGTAAAATTTTCCAACTTACCAAAATTAAGCTCAGTTTACATAAAGTGATATAGGTAAACATTTTTGGTCAATTCGGATAACTATCACGTGCGATCTCTAGTGGTCAAAGTTCAAATTTTGTGAAATTTAAAAACTAGTGCTGGCAATTTAAGCTACTTTTAATTACAATATAATTTAACTATGTTGGCTTAAGTTCGGTTTTAATTTAACTTTTTAATTAAATTATATTTTTATTTAGAAATAAATGTGTAACATGTAGACAAAGAAAAATTTTGACTGCGCGGAGGGTTGAACTGTCATGTTTCGAGAGCTCCCGCACTTCTCGCCAGAGCTCTTTGCCGCTCTTTGGTGGCTTTGCAGTCAACAGTTAAGAGTTAATTAAAACCGAACTCAAGCCAAAATAATTAAATTTATTTAGATTTAAACCCATATAGTTCGACTAAAATTCATAACTTAATTACTTTTAATTACTCAATATTATTCGATATTTTTAAAGCTTATAAAATTGTATACTTTTAAATAGCGCTTTATATTCCCACTTCACTTTCCATTTGGTTTAGTATTAAAAATACTAACCTGAAAGTATCGAGTAACTACTTTAGACTATTGAGTACCAAAAAACCACAGCAAATATTAGATAATCGGTACCCACTACTCAATACTTTGCCAGCACTATTACAATCTTGAAGCACTATTTAGAAAATAATAATCTTTAATTGGGTGTAGTTAAAAATATGATCCAAATTGGAGAACTCTAAGTCATACATTCACAGTCATTAGTTAACTAATGACAATAGTTTAGCCAATGATATTTTATTCACAGTTCATTGTTTATCATTAGTTAAACCGTCAAATGTCATTGGCTAACAGTGAAGCTGTTTTTAGACTATTCCACAACCTGTTCGACTTCTGCACAAAATGCAACCCTGATACAATGTGTTGTCATTGCTTTTTTTTAAGTTTCCATAAACTCATTTGATCAGGTAGTGAGATTCTGTAACTTTTAACAATAACAACATTTGTTATATTGTCAACTTCTTAAGTTGTTTGCATTAACGTTTTTACGATTCTGTGACTTCTTGTTAACAACATTGTTTAAATATGACATCATGTGGCATCTCTGTTAAAATAAACGAAAAGCGCAAAAAGAAATATAGCAAAAATGAAATTGTAATTGATAAACAGTTTACAGAATTTTTTTTTTCATTAACATATTTGTATATTTTTGTAGAAAATTAACTTTAATTGTTGGCATAAAGTACGTGCTCCGCCTGAATAGCTGACTCGTTGTCTATTGCTTAATAACAGAAAAATTGTTGACGTTATTTACACAACAGCAAATATTGTTAAAAATGTTACAGAGTAGCAAAATCGACAATTTCATTGTTGTTGTTGTTTAACAATGACAACTGTTGTTAAAATTGAATAGAGAATCTCATTACAGGGATGCATTTTCTTCAGAAGTCAAACGGCTTGTGAGATAATGTATTTTTATGCATACTTTTCGGAGCGTAAAAATAATAAACAAAGCTAATGGAGTACAGCTCTGTGTGCTTAAAAATGTTTAAAGTGCCGTCTTAAGATGTGAAAGATTTTTTTTGTTTGTTTATATATAAACTTGATATTTTGATAGCACTCCGTAGCCATATTAAAATTTTTAGTTAACTAATACACTGTGAATATGAAGTATTAGCGAAACAATAGTTTTCACTTTGGTTTACTAATTATTGACTAATGACTCTAAATTTGGGCCCAAGGCGTTGCTTTTTACGCTTAATTTTTGGAAAATTTCACAAAATGTTAATTTTGGGGCACTCCTGAGAGTTATTCAATCAGATTGATCCGATTTGGTTAAAATGTTCACCACATGCGTTTTATACCAAATGACACCATAATCCGTACGGGTTTTGTTTAAATTAAGAAACAAAATATTTCATAACACCCTAATGTATGTACATATAAGTATACAAGAAATAAAATATTTCATTAATAAAAGAATCATGCAAGCAACTCTGACTTCATTTGGGCCGGAAAACCACAACCAGAAACGTTTTTCTATTACACATTTAAATATAGAATTCTTTATAAATTTACTTGAAAGAAAATTAGGAGTATATATACATATGTATGTACACAACAATATTTTGCCCCAAATTGTTATTGCTGTTTTCAATAAAAAAATTATGGGCCCATTTTTATTAAAATGTTCAAAAATCGCGTTTTCACCAAAGCTTTTCAAAAATTGGTTCACTGAAAGATGAGAACAAGTACCTATTAAGCGGTTTTAAGAAAAAGAACCTTCTAACAGCTGTTTGGAAAAAGTACCTTTTAAGAAAAATTACATTTTAAGAGAAATAATTTTTAAAATAAATTACTTTTTAAAAATGTTATTTTTTGGGAAAAACTACTTTTTAATAAAAAGTGCCTTTTAAGAAAAAGTACCTTTTAAGATAAGGTTCCTGTTAAGAAAAATTAGCGTTTAAGAAAAAAAGTCCCATAATCATAGTCATAAAGAAAGTATAGTTTAAGAGTTATAAAGTTTACTTTTGTTAAAATATGCTTTAAGTTCATTATAGACAATAAAAAGTAGTTTACAGGCAAAAGTCTGTTTCAAAATTAATAACATTAAAGTAAAAATGTTAAAAACCCCCGAAGAAAACTTTGAAAAAAGTACCTTTTAAGAAAAATTTCCTTTTAAGAAAAAGCACCTTTTAAGAAAAATTTCCTTTTAAGAAAAAGTACCTTTTCAGAAAAATTTCCTTTTAAGAAAAAGTACCTTTTAAGAAAAATTTCCTTTTAAGAAAAAGCACCTTTTAAGAAAAATTTCCTTTTAAGAAAAAGTACCTTTTCAGAAAAATTTCCTTTTAAGAAAAAGTACCTTTTAAGAAAAAAGTACCTTTTAAGAAAAAGTAGCTTTTAAGAAAAAGTACCTTTTAAGAAAAAGTACCTTTTAAGAAAAAGTACCTTTTAAGAAAAAGTACCTTTTAAGAAAAAGTACCTTTTGAGAAAAAGTACCTTTTAAGAAAAAGTACCTTTTAAGAAAAAGTACCTTTTAAGAAAAATTACCTTTTAAGAAAAAGTACCTTTTAAGAAAAAGTACCTTTTAAGAAAAAGTACCTTTTAAGAAAAAGTACCTTTTAAGAAAAAGTACCTTTTAAGAAAAAGTACCTTTTAAGAAAAAGTACCTTTTAAGAAAAAGTACCTTTTAAGAAAAAGTACCTTTTAAGAAAAAGTACCTTTTAAGAAAAAGTACCTTTTAAGAAAAAGTACCTTTTAAGAAAAAGTACCTTTTAAGAAAAAGTACCTTTTAAGAAAAAGTACCTTTTAAGAAAAAGTACCTTTTAAGAAAAAGTACCTTTTAAGAAAAAGTACCTTTTAAGAAAAAGTACTTTTTAAGAAAAAGTACCTTTTAAGAAAAAGTACCTTTTAAGAAAAAGTACCTTTTAAGAAAAAGTACCTTTTAAGAAAAAGTACCTTTTAAGAAGAAGTACCTTTTAAGAAAAAGTACCTTTTAAGAAAAAGTACCTTTTAAGAAAAAGTACCTTTTAAGAAAAAGTACCTTTTAAGAAAAAGTACCTTTTAAGAAAAAGTACCTTTTAAGAAAAAGTACCTTTTAAGAAAAATTTCCTTTTAAGAAAAAGCACCTTTTAAGAAAAATTTCCTTTTAAGAAAAAGTACCTTTTAAGAAAAATTTCCTTTTAAGAAAAAGTACCTTTTAAGAAAAAGTACCTTTTAAGAAAAAGTACCTTTTAAGAAAAAGTACCTTTTAAGAAAAAGTACCTTTTAAGAAAAAGTACCTTTTAAGAAAAATTTCCTTTTAAGAAAAAGTACATTTTAAGAAAAAGTACCTTTTAAGAAAAAGTACCTTTTAAGAAAAAGTACCTTTTAAGAAAAAGTACCTTTTAAGAAAAAGTACCTTTTAAGACAAAGTACCTTTTAAGAAAAAGTACCTTTTAAGAAAAAGTACCTTTTAAGAAAAAGTACCTTTTAAGAAAAAGACCTTTTAAGAAAAAGTACCTTTTAAGAAAAAGTACCTTTTAAGAAAAAGTACCTTTTAAGAAAAAGTGCCTTTTAAGAAAAAGTACCTTTTAAGAAAAAAGTACCTTTTAAGAAAAAGTACCTTTTAAGAAAAATTACCTTTTAAGAAAAAGTACCTTTTAAGAAAAAGTACCTTTTAAGAAAAAGTAGCTTTCAAGAAAAAGTACCTTTTGAGAAAAAGTACCTGTGAAGATTTGCTCTTTAAAAAAATGTAATCAAAATACTTAAATACCTTGAAAATAAGTATTTGTGTATATCGTCGGCTGAAACGCAAAATCAGGTAACTAAACTTTTTTAAATTTTAGAGGAAGAAAAAATTTTATTTAATGCATACTTCGAGTGACCGAAAAAATACTCTTCATATTTTTAAAATAAAACTTCTCAAATTTGTAGGAACATGTGTTTGTAATAAACTATAGCTAATTAAAAATGTGATTTCCAATTTTTTGTTAGTCACATGGTTTTGCATTTCAATTAATGGTATGCAAATTTCAAAGAGTTATATTTTTCGCAAAGTTTTTTAAGGAATACAACTTTTAAGAAAGAAAACAAAGGTATTTTTTAACAAGAACATATCAGATATATGTACATATGGATTATATGTACGTACATAAAAAAAGTTTGTTGTCCTGAGAACCAGAATCATTTCAATCAAAATTTTGTATAGGCTGACTGCATACAATTTGGTCATAGAAAACAATTTTTTGTTTACCTACATTATTTGAATTTATTCAATGTCAACTCTTTTATAATACAAATTTGTTTCTCCATGATTTGTATTAAATAACATTTTTCAATGGCCAACTGCTTGCTGCTGCACCTCAAGACCACAATAAATGAATAAAAAATTAAAAATAAAAAGAAGAAAACTAAAGAAGAACTACACATAAGAACATATTCACAAAAAATAAATTAAATAGTTCATGGTCAACTTAATAATTTAGAAAACAGCTCTAGTACATGACTAAAAGAAAACACGTTCAAACATACAATAAAACTATTAAGTTTAGAAATGCTGACACAAGAGTAGATATGCATGTTTTAGGAAACTTAAAACTGAAGAAAGAAAAAGCGAAAAATAAACAACAAGAAAGGCAGAAATAGAACAAAAAGAAGTTTTTTGAAAAGGTGTCAGTCAGTCATCATCAGCAGCAGTCAGTGAATGGAAAATACAACAAGAACAACAGGAAATTCGTGGAACGTAACAGCAGTAGAAGTCGTAACAAATAAAACAGAAACTTCAGTTTGTAATTTATACATACACTGTGCCTGCTTACGACAGAATTTGCTACTAAAATTTTTCTAAATTGCGTTTCGTTGCTTTTGGGTTTTCGCCTTTTCTTTACCAGTTTTTTGATTTCTCTTTTTTCTAAAGTAAAATGTTGGCCTATCAAAATAATAATTTTATAAAGAAATCTTTTTTGTAACATGTGAAGGGGAAGAGGGACTTAATAAGCTTTTTAGAATTATTGAAAAGCAATCAATCATTCGTTCATATAAACTCTTAATATGCGCAGCAACTGTGACGTATGATTAAAATACAAATATTGGTGGGGAAAAATACACTGTGACGTATGATTGTTAATAAGGATTGAAAATAAAGTATTCGCTGCACGTAAAATTTTATAATAAATTTTACAATAACTAGTGCAGTAGCTAACAGGTCGATTATGAATGGCAACCGAAACTCAGTTGCTTTGTCAGTTGCTAAAAACGATATTATGGATGGCAACTGAGAGCTGCCAGTTTCAGTTTTTGGAACATAACATTAAAATAAAAATGTTAATTAATGTAATTATTTCGAACGTATTTGCTTTGTGAATCCAAATTGATTATTATGCTAAAGTTCGTAACGTTACATTCAGTAAGAATTTGGCATGATTAATATTCCAAGGAACAAGGGAAAAATTAACACCAACTTAATTTTTCAACGTACACAGCAGAACAGAGTTGCGCCACTTTCGGAAGCCGCTACACTTCCATCATCAGTGCTCACGTGTATTTGCTTATCACCACTTGTCAGGTGGCTCTGTTGAATGTGATTTTAATTCTTATATATACAACTTTTTCGTGAAAATTGAATACGCTCAAGCTGATACTAAAGTGCACTTTCCCAGCGTTGCCATCGGTTTATTATTCTTCATTCCCAAATTTTAAAAGCCGCCGAAAAAGATGGATGAAACTTCAAAAACGCTGGTCCGGTTATTTCAAAATGGGTCACTTCTGGCTGCTGAAAAATTTAAGCCTACGCCAAACTGATGTTTTTGATCTGATAAAAAAAGAGTTTTTGCAAGTAGATTCTCCTATCTAAGAGGTCTACAACATTTATGGGTTTCCGCTTACAGTTTATGAGATATTCGAGTAAAAAAATTTAAATTTTGACTTTTGTACTCACCTTAAAGTCAAATCTTTTCCGATTTGCAAATACTTTTATTTTTTTCGTTGATTACTAACAAAATTATTAATTAATATTCTGAAAATTTGTTCGATATAATTTTGCAGTTATATAGGAATTTCTGTACTAAATACCAAGAAAGAAAATAATAATAAGATTTGTCCCTGGGGAAACCCCGCAATTCTCAAAAAAGTCCAGAAAATCTCAACATTGGGCTTTTTCAGTATTTTCGCTGTATTTTTCTTATTTTTCGCCGGGCGCAGATAATTTTTTTGGGAAATGTTTAAGGGTACATTAGGCCTCAAGATGAGTTAATATCCTTTTTGATTAAAGCCTTGCGATTTGAGAAAATGCGCCTTAAAACTGATATTTGCTCTGGCTAATTCAATAATGAAAATTTAAAAAAAGAAGTTTTGCGGTAATCTGCTTTATAGTATTTATTACCTTTCAAATAGGCATATATGTGGGGTAAGTATTGTTGCAAAAAAATGTATAATTACGAAATAGTTAAGGCACTTTTTTCTGCAAAAACGGGGGAAAATCTACTTTTTTAATTTTAACGTAAACTGTGTATAACTTTTGAATGATTAGTTATTTTTGAAAAAACAATTTTGTAAATCGGAAAATATTTGACTTCCCCATTAGCAAAACCGTGGACCAAGGTGGGTAAAAAAGTTAAAATTTTAATTTTCTTAGTCGAATATCTTCTAAACTGTGAGCGGAAAGAAACCCATAAATGTTGTAGACTTTTTTACCTCTTAGACAGAAAAATCTACTTGCAAAAACTATTTTTTATCAGATCAAAAACAGCAGCTTGGCATAGGTTTAAATTTTTCAGAAGCCCGAAGTGACCCACTTTAGGGTCTTGTGGCTCCGCCCTCATTAAAAATATAAAGTCCAAACGACAACCTTAAGCTCATAAAAATTGCACTGCGTGTTTAGAAACTGCAGATTTATTTACATTTTTTTCCACTAAGCTTAAGTTCAAACGACTGATTCTGGTAGAACACATCAAAAAAATAAAAAATAAAGTTTACATCATTTTAGGGGAGTTAAATGACCGCCCTCCCTTTGCACACTGATATAATTGGCATAGGAAATATTGTAACCCTTAGGTTTAAGGTATAAGATGTGTTCAGCTCTTTTATGTAAAACATTAATGGAAAAATGTTTGGGGAACATTTTAACCCTCTAGTTCTTCGCTCTATGGGTTTTAACGGTGATGTAGCGGGCTAATATGTCCTATATGTCATAAAACCAGGTTTTGTGAGATATTTTAGTACTAATTGTGAATAAGTACGAAATTAAGCTTTAAACACAATCTAAGTTTTGAATGATTTCCAGTATTCAAAATGAGTTTGGAGATTTGGTGTCTTCGAAGACTTATAGCTCTACCAGACTCAGTCGTTGTTGAAACCTTGTTGTACAGTGTTATTTACCTCAACAGATATTTTATACATATACATATTCATAAATAAATGTATCATTATAATTATAAATAATTATTATTTACTTTTTTGTTTTTTAACAAGTTCAAGTATATGACGAGATTTAAGAAAAAACTCTGGCGGACAGATAAAAGAAAAGCAATTGTTTGAGTAAAAAATTAATAAATAATGAGAAAACAAACAAAAGCACGTTAAAAAAAATTAAATACATGCTATGAAGAATAAATAACAAAAGAATTCATTGTAAAAATGTCAACAGCTTGAGGTAAAAATAAAAGCAAAACATTACACACCTTTTAAATAAAATACTATATTGTTGTTGTAGTTGTTTCTAATAATATTAAAGGTAAAAATGAAACTGTTAAATGTAGATTAAAAAAAAATAATAATAATAATAATAACAAGCAGAAAAAGAAGAAGAAGAGAGTGGAGAGTGGCAAAAGCTTTAACAGAGAGCGGCAATAAGAATAAAATATTTAAACATAAATCACAATCGAATTATATTAGAAAAAAGCCAGAATAAATAAAGTTGTATTGCCAATCAATCGTACGAGGGTAATACCTATGAAATCTTTTTCAAAATCTAGAGTTAAATCGCTTTAGTAAAAGAAAATGAAATAGGTGAGAAACCATAAAAATTTATGAAATTGGTTGGTTTTATTGTGTTATGTACGGAGGTGCGGCTAAGAAAGATATTTATGCTTTACAGAATTTTTTAAGAATTTTCGCATCGATTTGTTTGTGCATATTTTCAGCATATTTCTGCATATCGAGGGCTTATATTCAAATAGTGCTATCTGCACTTTTCTCGAAAATGAGTTTATTATAGCAACGTATTCTTTGATTGAATTGTCATCTGTCATTTATTTAAAAAATATATATATTTTCGTGAATCTAAATTGATTATTAGGCTAAGGTTCGTAACGTTATATTCAGAAAGAATTGGGTATGATTAATATTCCAAGGAACAATGGAAAAATTAACATCAACTTAATTTTTCAACGTACACAGCAGAACAGAGTAGCGCCACTTTCGGAAGCCGCTACACTTCCATCGTCAGTGCTCACGTGTATTTGCTATCACCACTTGTCAGGTGGCTCTGTTGAATGTGATTTTAATTCTTATATATACAACTTTTTCGCGAAAATTGAATACGAGAATTAAATCACTCTCAAGCTGATATTAAAGTGCACTTTCCCAGCGTTGCCATCGGTTTATTTTTCTTCATTCCCATTTTTCTGATTTTTGTTCTACTCAAGACAAACTTTTTTGGTTTGATTTTATACTTAAGTATATATGAACATGTAAACATGTGAAAAGCTCAAGCCAGTAGCTAATTGTTTTATTAATATGATTATTTCGAACGTATTTGCTTTGTGAATCTAAATTGATTATTAGGCTAAGGTTCGTAACGTTATATTCAGAAAGAATTGGGTATGATTAATATTCCAAGGAACAATGGAAAAATTAACATCAACTTAATTTTTCAACGTACACAGCAGAACAGAGTAGCGCCACTTTCGGAAGCCGCTACACTTCCATCGTCAGTGCTCATGTGTATTTGCTATCACCACTTGTCAGGTGGCTCTGTTGAATGTGATTTTAATTCTTATATATACAACTTTTTCGCGAAAATTGAATACGAGAATTAAATCACTCTCAAGCTGATATTAAAGTGCACTTTCCCAGCGTTGCCATCGGTTTATTTTTCTTCATTCCCATTTTTCTGATTTTTGTTCTACTCAAGACAAACTTTTTTGGTTTGATTTTATACTTAAGTATATATGAACATGTAAACATGTGAAAAGCTCAAGCCAGTAGCTAATTGTTTTATTAATATGATTATTTCGAACGTATTTGCTTTGTGAATCTAAATTGATTATTAGGCTAAGGTTCGTAACGTTATATTCAGAAAGAATTGGGTATGATTAATATTCCAAGGAACAATGGAAAAATTAACATCAACTTAATTTTTCAACTTACGGTGTTTTTTCATAAAATTTTTATTGTGCTATTTAACAACCTGTTGTTTTGTTAGTAAACAAAAAGTGCTATCTGCATAAAAATATTCGTGTATAGACAAAATAATAAGATTTGTTGTTATTAAATATGTATACGTAAATACATACACTCTAAAACATTTCTTCAAATTTACGATCATATATTGTCTAAATTTGTGTTGAAAATATCTCCTTGTCTAAAATTACATCGATTTTGTAGTTATTTTATTAAAGAAAAAACCTTTCAAATGAAACATATTTAGACTGAGTGCAAAAAATTTTAAATAAAGTATAATACGGCTATGGCTGAATGGTAGATACGTCAGACTATCAGTCAGGAGGTTGCGGTTCAAAACTGCACGCAGCCAACCGCTTTTTTTAGTAAAAACATTTTGTTCAAAAATAATGCGTGTGTAATTTTAGGTCGATAATAATCTGTAAAGTGTTGCCGACTATTATCGACCTAATTTTCAACAAAAGTGTTTTAGAGTGTACATAGTATGTATATACATTGTAATTCGGGATCAACCAACAAAATGGATTCCCTATCCTTGGGGACTCCCATACAAATATGGTGGTTTAATAAAATTCTTTAATTTGGCCCTTGCAGCGCTTACAATTTCCCTAGACAAATCAAATGTATGAGTCACCCCACTTAATTTTTCTTTCCCAACATTTGTTTCTAACATACCTAATAAATATCTCCATTCCTTAAGGGGACTCCCATACAAAATTTAAATTTTTTTGCATGGGAGTCACCTAAGGGATGGAGATAAGGGGCAAGTTTGTTTTGAGAAAATGTTGAAAACGAAAAACCAACGGAAGCCAGCCATACATTTAACAACCGTAGGGTTGACTCCTAGGCATTTATGGCACTTTTTCTTCTGTCTGTATTGTAAGTTTTGTATGAGAGCAAGTTTAAGGTATGGAATGCGGGGTAGTTGTGTTAAAAAAATATGTTTGATGGCGAAAACTAATATGAGTTGGTCATACATTTGACTCGTCTAGGGGCATAATAGACGCTGCTGGGACCAAATTCAAAAATTTCAATAAAACATATTATTTGTGTGGAAGCCCCCTAAGTGGTGGAGATAGGGGCAAGTATCTTTTAAGAAAATGTTGGGGAAAAAAACTAGTGAAGGCCGGTCATACATTGGAACTCCTGGGCAGTTATGAAGTTTTTCTTCTATATGTTTCTAGTCTCTATTGTAAATTTTGTATGGGAGCCCACTTAAGGAATCGAGGTAGGGGTTAGGTATGTTCAGAAAAAATGTTGGAAAGGAAATAATATTGTTGGTCGGTCATACATTTTACCCCTCTAGGAGTGACTCTGTGGCAGTTATGAAGTTTTTTAAACTGTTCAAATAGTGCTATCTGCTTATTTCAGTGTTCGAATCGATGAGACTCCAATTTGTAAAAGTGCTATCAAAATGAAAATTTGCAGCATGTCGCCCACTGGGAAAAGCGTCGGAAAATCATATCTTCCAAACGAACAGTCTGATCCACAAAAAATGTATGGACGAAATATAAGGAAGGATGTAGGCTACAAGCTGTGTTAAAAGTTAGGTAGCTATTTTTAGCACAGTGGGCGCTAAATGTTGTTATATAAGACCAATTTTACCGATAAAACTCTTTAGTCGTTGGAAAGCTTATATCTTCCAAACTAATAGTCTGATCCACAAAAAACGTATGTCTGGAAAGGTATTGATAAAATGCCCATCAAAAGCGAAACAAAAAATAATAAGAGCTTGTGAATGTTGGTTTATCAATCAGATAGGGTTGAGTCGCAATAAAAATTAATGCAAGAATTTACACGAAAAAGTCTTGTATTCTATTTGCTGGCAAAAATTGATTTTTACAAGGAAACATCAGCTATTTGATGTTTCGTTGCAAAAAGCATCCACCTTCATAAGTGGTAAAAGTGAAAAAAACGCTGGTGAGACGGTGTAGCGGCCTGTCGAAATCAGTAGTATTGATCCGTTCTGCTAATCTGATTTGAATATTCCAACGCTCCACTCTTAATAAAAATAATTTGAATTTACATTAATTCAAATATTGAACTAAAAAACCGATATAATAAAATTTCAGAAATTTTATTATTTTGGCTTGAGTTCGGTTTTAATTTAATTTTTCAATTAAATTATATTTTTATTTAGACATAAATGTGAAGCATATAGACAAAGAAAATTTGTTGACTGCATGGAGTGTTGAACTGACGTTTCGATAGCTCCCGCTAATCTCTTCAGAATTCTTTTCCGCATGACCACTCGACCAAAGTCGGTGGTTTGCAGTCAAGAGTTGAATATCATCTACTGTTAATCTATTCATACTGCCACTCTTAGAGCTGTATTTCATTTGATAGTTATTGATATTCACTTTTTTCTTTGTCTTGTGTTAAGCTTCTTTTATTATTTCTCTATTCTAGTATGCACAGACAAAATAATCATCTAAAAATTTTCAAACAAAAGTTTGTCTAAAAATAAATGTCATTTTCAGTAAATGTTCTTTACATAATCAATGAATTGTTTGTTTGACTCTTATTGAGGACTCAAACACCAAAACACAAAAAAGAAAAACTATGCCATAAAAAACAACCCCGATGACGACATACACACAAATAATAATAACAACAACAACAATGATAGCAAAAATAGTGCGATTGTGCCAAGTTTGTTTGCTGAAGATTTTTGAGTGAATCAATTTGTAACTGTTGTTGTGTTAATTCTCATTAATATTTTTAGAGTCTTTAGATAAACATTCAGACTTGAACACATTTAACAAAGTGAAATTTCATAAATGCTTAATGGATGATGATGATGATGATAATGACCCAGACAAAAATTTTGTTTGATATAAACTATTTTGTTTAATATTTGTTAGTATTTTTAGACTAATTGTTTTATAAATTCAGATAAAAATATTGTTTGATATTTTTCATAAAATCCAGTAAATATTTTTGTTTGATTTAGTAAATTGTTTTGTTTACAATTTGTAAATATTTGTAGACAAATTGTTTTATAAATTTAAACATTTTGTTCATTGAAAAAAAAAACATGTTTTTTTTCAATGATATTGTTGAGATATTTTTGTCTAAATTTACAGAAAATGAAATGAAGTTTTTGTGTGTGAATTATCATTGATAATTACAAGTACAAGTAGTTCAGTTTATTTGAAAAACTAAATTAAAACCGACCTCAAACCAAAATAATTAAATTTCTTTGGATATAAATAAACTCATACAGTTCGACTAAACTCATAACTTAATTTGTAAGTATTTTTATAAATTGAGACTAAAATATTGATTGATATATTACAGAAAAAGCAGTAAATATTTTTGTTTGATTTAGACAAAATGTTTTATAGATTTATAAAATTTTTCTACTGAAAAAAAAACAGTTTTTTCAATGAAATTGTTGAGATATTTTTGTCTATATTTACAAATTTGTTTACTAATTCAGAGAATTTCTTTACTGAAAACGAAATTTAGTTTTTTTTGTGTATGCTTTCGAAATTATTTAGACTCTAACAGCAGCACTTTGCATTTCTGACCCGCAGAAGTTGGCCAACTTTAAAAATGTTTAACAATGCCTTTTCAAACCCTAAAAGCAAGTCTTTTTTATATTTTCTTCTATTGAATTTTTTAATTTTATTTGTTATTTATGTACTTTCTTTGCCACACTATATTATTTATAATTAAATAATTTTTAATTTTATTTCTTATATTATTTTATTAATACTTTTATTTAAGACATTAAATAAATAATCAATTAAGCTTTTGCTTTATTTGCTTTTAGACCTTTTAAATCTGGCCTCGTGGATTTACAAATTAAATATTTAAGCAAATATTACATCACAATTTTAATTATAAACAAAACTGAATAAAAATCTGCTTTAATTCTTGTAATTTTTTGTAATTTTTTATGATTTTAATAATATATACACACACAATTTGTTTGTTAATTACTCGTATACACTTTTTCGTTCAAACGACAGCAATTATTTAATTAAACGCGCGCGTTCAATTCTTATTTGAGTTTATTTAAAAAAAAATCCGTCAACATTTTTGCATAATTGCATAACTTATATGCAATTTTCTTATTCAATCTTATTATTAATTGATGATTAAAACTCGTGTTTATTTCTTCTTGTTGGTATATTATATATTTAATAATTTTAATTTACACTTTTATATAAATTGTTTACTTTATATTTAAACAAACAACCAAAATAACAGCGACTAGACCAAAAGAGAAATGAAACCGACTGAATGACCGACTTGCTTTTGACTGCTAAAATGTTTTAGTAGTTGCTCTCAGTTAAATTTTAAGTTTTTTTTTTTTGTGTTCTTTTTTTGTCTTCTTCAGAACGAAATGTTAACCAAGCAAACAACATACATACGTGTTTGATTTCAAACTTGAATGATTGAAAATCGAATCTTTTCAACTGTCTTGTATCTATATATTTGTAAGATTTTTTTATGGTAATTTGTGAATAACTTTTTTAATAAACAGAAGAAACTTGTTTCATGTTAAAACATGTATGGATTAGAGATTTTAGTTTAAAATAATAGTTGTTCAAGTTTTGTTTAAATTTCTCGTGCTATATTTTTAGGGTTCCGTCGTACTAGGAAATTCAATCGGTTAACCGTTAATCGGTTAGCCGGTTAATTACTACCCGATTAACAGATCGGTTAATTCAAAATTGGCTATTTTCGATTAACGATTAAACCGGTTTTTCGATTAACCCTTAACTACCCAGTATGCTTTTGTAACGTAACTGACCAGTAGTGTCCAACGGACTCATTAAAGAAATTGATAACATTTAAAGAAAAACAAAGACAGTATACACTAGAAAAATGTTTTATTGGTATTATTTATTTCTGTATTTTGTTTATTTATATTTAATTACTATTTTTTTTAATATTACAAATAATGTTGCTTACAGTGTTCAGAACAGCCTTTCCGTTTGCATTTCTCGCAGCACTGTCTAGATATTTTTGGGGGACAAATATGACAACGCTTCTTTGTTTTCGTATCAGGTTCAGATGATTGAGCACCTCCTCGATCAATGGCAGGATCAGATGATAGCAAATCGTTGATGGCTGCTAAGTGATAACTCGTCAGCCCTTTCTTATTTCATCTTCGTATATCAATTGCTATTTCTCGCAAAAAAAGTTTTATTTGCATTTTCTTTTTATGTTGATTCAAACAAGATATAAGTGTTACCATATAACTAGTGATGCGACTCTAACAATATCTATTACGTTTTTAAAAATAGCAACAAGCCATCTATTTGCTTTGCGTCGAACTGTATACTCATGAACCATTTTATCAAGTGTATCAGCACTTCGATTGTTGATTCGCTGGGTAAGATACTCTTTGAATGATACTCGTCCCAGAAAATGTCAGGTTTTCTCCAGGCAAATAAAAGTTATTTAGGTTTAGATTTACAAATTCCCACAATTTTCTAATAGGTGCAAGTTTGTCGTTTGACTTTCTGAGAGATCTTGTATTTTTATCATCGAACCTCAAGTACCTTAGTGAAAAAGCAAATCTGTTTTTCCCATTGTGGAGCGAAATATCGGGTTTCCAATAGTGGATCCCATTACTATCTAAAATCAACACCTACCTGTTTATTGACTATTATAGTTAATAAAAGCCTTATAAATGCCTACATTACTACTGTGTCTGTCGGCTTTTATTGATTTTATAAAACTCTATGCGCTTCAGAATTCGTATATTGCATTATAATTTCTAAAAAATATTCATTAAGAAATAGCTTGAAACTGTTTACCTGTTCCAATCTTTCTTGGCCCAGTGGGAGCATCAGCTTATGAATATCACCGCAAATAATGTTGTGGCGAGGAGTTCTACTATCCTTCTCAGGTTCAGATTTCCATGTTGTTCCGTCTCGGGCCTTATATGTTTGAATAGGCACAACATATTCCTGCAGCTTGACATCATCAGCCTTACTCCATAATTGTCCATCTTCACTTCAGATGCTGCTTCTGTACCGGAACTTTCGGAACAGATATGAACAGCAAAATTCGCATCTGGTATTTCACGCCCTAAAATTTTTTCATTGTCACTTTCAGTTTCTTCATGTGTTATTTTTTTAGCCATTTCTAACACTACGCTCTAAAACATTACTTCAAATTTACGATCATATATTGTCTAAAATTGTGTTGGAAATTTCTCCTTGTCTAAAATTACATCGATTTTGTAGTTATTTTATTAAAGAAAAAACCTTTCAAATTAAACATATTTAGTCCAAGTGGAAAAAATGTAACATAAAGTATAATTCGGCTATAGCTGAATGGTAGATACGGCAGACTATCAGTCAGGAGGTCGCGGTTCAAACCTGCTCGCAGCCAATCGCTTTTTTTAGTAAAAAAAATTTTGTTGAAAAATAATGCGTGTGTAATTTTAGGTCGATAATAATCGACTATTATCGACCTAATTTTCAACAAAAGTGTTTTAGAGTGTAAATAATTAAAACTGTTGGTACTAAGACTAATATTGTGACAAAATATGCTCTGAGATTGATTGCTTTATTACTAATATAAATAAAAAATCTGTTTAGAGAAACGAGGAGAAGCAATGGCTCCGCCGGCGACTAGACAGTTTTATATCGACGGTCGATTGTATAAAAAGTGGCCGATTCGATTCAAACAATATACTAATGTGTCTATTGGACACTGGTGGGTTGATGCGTTACTATTTTTGTTTATTGATAATAAATAATAAACTATTTAGATTACAAATATTTTTGCTGCGCATTTGAATTCTCAAGACTCTCGGGGTAGAATAGGTAAAAGGGTTTTTACCGAAAGTAAGTACTTTAGTTTTTATGAACAACAGAATTCAAAAATGTGTCCGTGTTTAATTACACAGTGCAACAGTCCCAAAAAACACACTGACTTCACAGCATAGGTTTGATTGTACTACCATAGGGCAGTAAAACCCTATACTCAGTTTGCCGAATTTGGTGCCCAATTTCTTTTTATGGGCCTCCAAAGTTTTGGAAAATCAGCGGGCCCTCAAAAAAGGTGTCATCAGTATTTGGCCTAACAGCTAATTCAAATTTGGTGATACCGCTTAACTATATATGTCAATAATGTAGCTAAGAGTTCGCTAAACAGATTTCATTAACATTTAATGCACTTTCGTGCACTTTTTTTGAAAAAATTAAGCGGAAAATTTTTTTTTTCACTTTTTTCAGAATAATTTACAGGTAGAACTGAGTAACTTTTCTGAACATATCAATACAATCTGAACGTATCTAGGCACACTAAATAGCCCAAAATAAATAATTTGTACCTTAAAAATTGTAGTTTTTTGTTTACCAGTTAAACTAAATTTGTATTGCACTTTTGTACTTTCTTTGTTATTCTTCCACTTCTTATGTTGCTGATTTTCGTATTTACTATTTTTTATTGTTTGTTGTTGTTTTGCCAAATATTGGCAGTGAAAAATTTGGAGTCCACGTAAATTATGCTGATAGAAGTGAATAAAATAATTGTTTCTTATATTTTTTCAAAACAAGGGCAGGAAAGGATTATTTTTCTTGGCACAAAATGTTAATGAAACACAACCTAACACAACAGAGAAGTATGAACTAGAATATACTATTTTCAAAAAAATCTTTTTTTAGCATAAAAATAGGGAAAAACTACCATTTTTAAGGTAAAAAGTGGTCTGTATGAGCTATTAGGGTGCTCAGAGACGTTCAGATTGTATTGATATGTTCACAAAAGTTTTTCAGCTCTACCGTAACTATAAGTATGTCAAATATTGTTAGTAAGAAATTACGAATCCCTGTAAGTTATTCTGAAAAATGTAAAAAAAAATTTATTAAATTTTGCAACAAAAAGTTCACGAAAAAATTTTTTGCCATAAAACGTTAAAAGTAATCTGTTAAGCGGACTCTTAACTACATTATTGCCATATATAGTTAAGTTTGAATTAGCTGTTTGCCAAATACACCGTTTTTTAAGACCCCACCGATTTTCAGAAACTTTGGAGGTCCATAAAAAAATTGGTCACTAATTTCGCCAAACTGAGTATAGAGTTTTACTACCCCGTGGTAAACCTGTACTGTCCAGTCCTTTCGTTTTTCCAAAAAACTCTTCATTTGTCGCATAGTGTCATTTGTTTCGTCTCATATACAAATGTTATGTGTTTAGAAATTATTTCTTCATACAAACAAAGAAGTCTGTTTAGTCATCTTAACTTAAGTTAAACTTTAAAACCTTTGCATGTGGCTATAAAAGTGCTTAGGAAGCACTCTGCTACTATAATTGAACTTGAGGGACTTATTAAGCTTTTGATAAATAATTTAATAAAAGCCAATAATACTATTGCCAACGATTTAATTAAAAATATAAGGATTAAATTTAAAAGACAACTTATTTTATACCACCACTCAGGAATATTTCCTTCTGGCACCAGTGTTTAAAATACAATACAAAAACGAAAACTAAGGAATTCGAAAATAAACTTTTTTGCAGAATGTTAGGTGGTGTTAGGTGCTGTTAGGTGCTATTATATATTGTGGAAGTATTGCCCCTCATCTACAGGCTATTATATATTGTGGAAGTATAGACCCTCATCTACTGATATTTCAAATAAATCTAAACAATAGTATTATGAGTATTAAGGATGTTGCAGTATATTTTGAATGCTGCGTCTGGTCGCAGCAGTTTTAATTCACCTAAGCACTGGTTAAGGTGCTCAGTCAGAATAATGTGAACTCAATATATTGGCTTTGTAACTCGTCTGAACAAGTTTTGATTTTATTCAAATTTTATTCTAGTAGACATACATAATTTGCTGGTTAATCAATTTTTTTCAATATATTTTCAGTTATCATATTTCTTACGTTTGAGCTTTATTAATTTGAAATCTACCTTTTGGAATATTTTGTTATTTTCTTTTATGCGATTTAGTTTTAAGTTTAGAACCTTTCATTTGATGCACATATCATGGAAATGGATAAAAAAATGAGGGTGTGTTGTTGGCTGGGGAGTTAGCGCGTTTGACTACAAACCCTGAGGTCTTGAGTCCAAGACTAGTGACTAGCCACCAACAATATTATGCATTTTTTTTCATGTGCATTGGTGTGTTATAGTGTTGGTTGTTGTTGGACTGTTAAAGTGATGAGGCATATCACTGATCACTTTGACAGTCATCTTTCAGTAGAATTTGTTTTTGAAATCGGCGCCGATTTCAAATCGAACGATTTCCATCACATACCATATTAAGTCAAAAATCACTTTTTTGAGTTGTTACATTGTTTCGGCGAGTGAGCGATATATTTTAGGCATTTCACTAAAAAGTTTAGTTTTAGGTCATACCGTATGACTCATACGGTCTGGTCTGACTCATACCTTTATCTAGATCAGGAACCGGCAAAACACATCACATCGGGTTTTTTACTATTTTACTCTCACACGTATTAACTAAAAGTAAATAAAATCACTCAGTGTGGCATGAACATTCAAACAAGCAGGTTGTGTTATTGATTGTTTCTTGCTATTGCTTGATATACACTAACAAAAACTTTGTAAGAGCGAGAGTTGCAAAATAAATCCCGTTTGCCCGTTCCTGATCTAGATTTAAATTAGATTCCAAGCGATAAAGCCATAACATTTAAAACATTTGACTTTGTGTTTACTGGGACTATTTTGCACAATTGGTTTTGTTTTTGTTGTACTGTCGATTTGTTTGAATTTTTTTGGGGTGATGCCATTTGCGTTTGTTTGTGTTTTCTTCTACTTTTTGTTGCTTCATTTTGCTTTTATATTTTCTCTAGTTTGTTTTTGTTTCAATTCAGGGCCATTATCAAGGTTTTGTTTTGATAAATGTTTTTGTTTCGCACTTTTTTGCCATCTTTTTATTGCAAATATTTTTATAGTATTTTGCTGTGGCTAAAGAGGAGGTGTTGTTTATGAATGAAATTTGTGTGTTTATTTTGTTTATTTTATTTATTTATCTATTTATTTATCTTTGTGTGGTTTTATGGTGCATTAATACAGAATAGGAAAAACAATTTTTGTTTGGGTTTTATATTAAATCTGATACATATGGAAAACTTACAAGTTAGGTCCAACATTGTAGTGTAGTTAGTGTTTTGCTATTTTTTTTTTACAGAAATGCTTAAAGTGGGATTATTTTGTATTTTACAAGATATTAGAAAAATGTATTGAGTACAAGAGCAGTTCAAATTTGAAAAGGCAAATAATTAGAATAAGAAAATGTAATTAGGATTACCGTTGAATAGCTTTGCTATAATTATTGCCAACAATATGACACTCGACTAAGTGCAAAACTACAAATCAGTAGATAACATTAAATTAAAAATGTTAAAAACTACCGAAGAAAATGTATAATAACTTAAAAACAGCTGAACCGATTTTTTTTCAAATATAGGTTAGAAGATTTTAGATCAAGTCACCTTTCATACAAAAGAAACTAAATTAAAATCGATCTAGCCATTTGGTAGCTACGGTGCCACATTCCCACAGAGGATACCGCTAGAAAATAGGTGATAACTTCTAAACGGCTGAGCCGATTTTCTTTTTTCATATCAAAGAACACTGTAGATTAAGGCACCTTTCAAACACAAAAAAAATTAAATGAAAATCGGTCCAGCAATTTCGGCTCTAAGAGGGAACACACAGATACACACTACAAACTTATAACACTCCTCTTTTTTGGTTTGGGGTTAAAATATACATTTTTTTAACTTTTTGAAAATCACGAGCATACCTATTTATCTCTCTGGATGTTATTCTGAACAGCTCTTTTTGAAAAAAATGTTTGTTGACTTCAGACGACAGTATGTAATTGTTTAAAGTGTTGTGAGTTTAGAGGAGACTGGCAACACTGCACAGTGGGGCATAATCCAAATATTTGGGAAATAAATCAGTCATTTCTAAACGAAGCGACACTTCTAGAAGGCTCTTGGGCAGTACAATAATTAACTCGGTTTGTCCTATTTTTTTTTCTCAGGGAAGGAGCTCTAGGGGACGGTATCTGACAGACATAGAAAATGGGCACTTCCAGAAGACCTGCGCCATACTACTCCACACTCGCATAAAGCTCTTGGGCAGTGGAAGCGCATAACGCCCTCGTGCTCCCATTTTTTAACAAAAAGTTTAGCCTATGTGTCTTTTTAGACTCAGATCCTACCTATGTTTTAAATTTCATCAAAAATTGGATAGATATTTTCGAAGAGGCAGAAATCGACATCTACCTCCCCTCGCACAGTGTTGTGAGGGTGGCCATAAATGTGGAAATATAATAACTAATGAATAGAAAATAGAGTTTATTACACACAGTAATGGGTCGTATAAAAACTAATTAATTTACGACTATTACCGTAATTATTTAGTTAACATTTTCAATTTAAGAACTCTAAATCATTTTATGAATAACTTTGCCGTAATGGTTCTTTTTTCCTTTGCTTGATTTCCGGGAGGATTCTTATCGCTAGGGTTACAGTACTATACTCAATTGCGCCGAAGGTTACATGCCCTGAGCCACAGTCTGTCTAAATGTCTTTGATTTTTCATTTTATTTCTCTTTAAGCCAGGGACCGTAAATAACAGTTATCGATATTAAAAAAATTATTTTATAACAGTTATTTTATGAATTTAAAATAAAAAAAATCCATCTAAGACAGTTATTTTTCAACGTAAAAATAAAAATTTTGATGAAACTCTTAAAATGGGAGTTTTATTTTGCCGCCATAAAATAAAACTCTTTTGAGGAGTTTTATTTTTCACATCAAAATAAAACTCATTTTATGTAAATTGACATTATCCGTATTTATATAAATCGGCATAAACTGTACAGTGTATTTCTGCAACATAGAAAGTGCATTCTCTACACTTAAATTGATATTGACCGACCTGCGTTAAAACTTTTTTGTGGAAAATTAAAAAAAAAATTACGTTCGTTAAAATAATTAAATAAATTACTACACAAATTATATCAGTTAGACTGAATAAAAACAAAAAACAGTAAAAAAAAGAAAATAAAGAAAAGGAGTTTTATTTTATACGGAAAAAACAGAAGTGCTTATAAAATGAGTTTTATTTTCGGGCGGGAAAATTAAAACTCCTAAAATGAGTTTTATTTTATGACGGCAAAATAAAAGTCTTTGTGAGAGTTTCATTTGATCTTTTATTTTTTCGTTGAAAAGTAACTCAACTGTGGAGATAAGATCGTTTTGTAAGATCCCCATAGATCCTAAAAGAGGTCGTCAATACGAATCTATTGGAATCTATTGGACAGTATAGGTATCCGTTGACTCTAACAGAGAGTTTTTGAGTTTAAATTTTTTGGATAACTGTTATTTACGGTCCCTGCTTTAAGCATCTCCCTCAGGGTTTCAATAATAGTGTCGACTTTTAATAAATTTAAGTCGCGACAACTCAAAGCTTACAGCTTCTCTGAGCTTAAAATTTCCACTAAACTTTCCAAAATGTTGTCATTAATTCTGCAGAAAATCACTCCAAAGTTCGTTTAATTTCGAAATATTTACTTTAGGAAACGATTAGAGGTCTGCAATCATTGATACGTATTCAAAGTATTCCACCTTGTTCTGACATAGTGATTAAACGACACTCTCTACTAAATTCATCTTCCATGTAGTTTTCGAATCAATATGATTTTTCTCTTATGACTGGTTAGGAAAAATGGCAATTTCATGGAATTTTTATGAAATTTCAGTATAAGTTTGAATCGTTCACATTAGAAAAATTAGAAAAATTGTTATGGAAAATTTGGTGTTTAAACAGACAATAAAATATATAGGAAACCTTAAAAGAGTGTTCATTCGAGCCCCGGATTTGGCTAAATCGTCCGCAGCAGTGTTTCCGGGCACATTGCTATGCCCTGGGACCCAGAGTATCTCTAGGTTTGAATGTCTCGCTATCTCATTCAGAGACATCCGGCATTCATACACCAAAGTGGAAACACCCGATAGAGACTTGATCGCAGCTTTGCTGTCCGTACAAATTTGGATATCCTCGTCGTATATCCTATAGTACCTCATCCGTTTAGCTGCTCTTTTTATGGCTGATATTTCGGCCTGTAGCACGCTACATTTATCCTGTAGCTTAAACTTAATTCTCTGTTGATAACGGGGAATAAAGACGCCGCCACCCACTCTTACGTCCGATTTAGATCCGTCCGTGTAAATCTCCAGCACGTCCCCCTGACGAGGGGAGGACGTGCCCGAGAGCACCACGGTAAATCTTTAATCAGGCAGAGGAATGGGTGAGCACTAATCAATGTTTTCCGGCAGACCGTTTAGGAGTTCCAAAATGTTGGCGTGTCCCTTGGGTGCCTTTTTCCATGCACCTGCTGCATCAAGCCTGATCGCAGAGTTCATGGCCAGTTGTCTGACCATGAGATCAGCTGGCAGCCAATGCAACATTGTGAAGAGAGCTTTTGATGGGGTGGTGCGTGGGGCGCCTGTAATCGTCAAAGCTGATGTACGGAGGATCCTTTCTATGATCCGACAATAGGTGATGTTGTCTAATGCAGTTCACCATACTAGCGCGCCATATGTGAGTATGGGCTTTATTACCATGCTGAAGATCCATTTTGAGTTCTTTGGATTTATTCCCCAGTTTCTCCCAATGGCTCTTCTACATGTATATGTGGCCACCGCACCCTTATTTGCCCTTGACTGGACATTACGGTGCCATGACATTTTCGAGTCCAGATATATTCCCAGGTACTTCGCACTGGCAGATAGCCTAAGTTCAATTCCGTTTAGAATCGGAAGTGGAAAGGATGGTATCTTGTATCTTTTTGTGAAGAGTACGAGATCCGTTTTCTGAGGGTTAACACTGAGACCACTTTCGGTAGTCCACCTGGTGATAGTTCTCAGTGAATCGTGCAGTCGCTGTGAGAGAGTATCCGGGTATTTTCCAGTAACTGCCACAGCTATAACGTCGGCATACTCCACGGTTTTAAACAGCTTGGAATCAAGTTCCATAGCGAGTTTAAAGCGAGATTCCGCAGAAGAGGGGACAGAACCCCTCTCTGCGGAGTACCTCGGGTTGCTACCTTGCAGATTTTAGCCCGCGACAATGTTGCTATTAGTGAATTTAATTTCTCTAAATCGAGCGTTTTGAAATCGACTCGAGCAAAATAAATTTCGCTGCTACTTACTACATGTTATAAATATGTATGTCAAATAAAGTCCATGTATTTATGAAATAATCAGGGGTGTCATAGAATCCAAGTCGGTTTTGCTAATTGTCGGCTTTGCAAATCGATATTGGTTTCATTCGGTGTCATGAAAACAAATCGGTTTTGTTATTTTCGAATGCAAATAAAACCGATACCCGAATCAGCTGTTTTATGTTTTGCTCATTTGCAAGGCTAATTAATACCGGGTGGCCTTCGAGAGCTCAGCTGACTACGAATTCTTTTCCATATTTGAACTGTCAACTGTGTTAATGTATCAGCTTCTTGACAGCCCAAATATAAATTCTCCACGGCAAATTCTCTTGCGACTACTTGGTGGTAATCTACTTTTAATGCAATTTTTTTGTTTGGTATTTGTGCTAAAATTTTTGTGTTTTTAATAAAAAAAAGTTATAGAAAATAATATAAGAAGTGGGAAATACATTGTATCGTTGTATTATTTATATATGTGTTTACATTTGTGTAATTTTATTGTTTTGTGAAAATATAAAACGAATTTATTGAAAATATAAAAAAATTATTGTTTAACTATTAAAAAATTAAATTTCTATAATTACAATGAGCTAGTATTCATTTTTTGTTGAAAAAATAAAATGAAAAATGCAGCTTTTAGCTTGTTTTATTTATTTCCAATAACAAAACGACAGCTGTAAGCTGATTGGTTTATTTCCAATAACAAAATCGATAACATTGGTTTCTGTGACACCTAAAACCGGCACTAATTCAAGTTCGAACACAAACCCGATAACATTGGATTCCATGACACCAAAGTATTCTTTTTTTGTCGGTTTCAAATCCAATTCCGATAAGATGGGTTTCTATGACACCCCTGAATATGCACTTTTAATTTCCCGTTTTCCCGGGAAAATCTCAAAAATTTCCCGGAAATATTAGCTAGTCTTTTCCCAAACCCTAGTTTAGTTACACATGTGATCGTAAGCTTAAGTTTGAATTTTCGTGGTCGGAGGTGGTCGGGAACATATAACAAATGTATACTTATCTAAAAGGTTTCTACACAGATATGAATCGACGGTAAAAAAAATCGAATTTCCTACTTTAATTAAATCTGGTCGATTCCGAATACGACATATATTACATCAAAATTTTGACTTTAGTCCATAGGTTTTAAAATCCCAATGCTGGGATTCAAAAACAGTTTACACTTCTTAAAAATGTCTAATGAAAGTAGAATCAAATATGGATGTTATGGGCAAAATTGTAAAAAATTTAATTTGTTGTATCAAAAATGGTGCAATTGTACCAATTTTGCCATCCCTGCATGTGTCGTATGAGTACCGGCTATGAAAATATTGCTTATACGCGCCGTATGAGGTATAATCGTAATTGTATTAAATAACAAAACGTTCAAATTTATATATACAATTTACAACGATATTTTCATTTAAATTTAAATATTTTTAGAATTTAAGGGATATTAAAAACACGCTTAAAGTGCTATTTAACAGTGACAAAAAGTTAAGAATACTTCAAAGTAACAGATTTAGTGAAAAATGTTTGCTCTCTTTGGATTTTTCATCCATTATATTTCAAAACATTGATACAGTTTGGTATCAAGGAAAACTGCCCCCTTTTTTAGGGTTCCGTACACCAAAAGTGTAAATGACCCTATTGTTTTCGCAACGCTGTCCGTCTGTCCGTCTGTCTGTCACAGGCTGTTTTCTCGAGAACCGTAAGAGCTACGGACCTGCAATTTTTACAGAATATGTAAAACTTTTTCCGCTACAACAACAAATACAGTTAAAAATTAAAGGGTGTTCCAAACCGAGCAACGAAACATGTTGAAATACTAATGTAATATACTGACAGTTATATATGTATATATAGACACTTAAAGTTTTCAAAGTTAGTGTTAATTGGCGTAGTCTGTAGAATAGACTACACCAATTAACACTGATATTTAAAGCAATAAAATTTAAAGGGTATTCTATCAGTTAATGTAATTTTACTATGTTTTAGACAATATGCTGTATCTTGGAAAAAGAGGTAAACTCTTCAAATTTTCAAAAACGCTAAAACTAAAAAATTCCAAAATTAAACAAAATTTTAAATTTTTTTTAATTTAATTAACGAAAAATTGCCAAATGAAAAATGCGCTTAAAGGAAAAAAGCACCAAAATTAAAAAAAGTCACTAAAACGCAAAAAACACCAAAACTAAAAAGATCCCCAAAAGCTAAAAAAACTCCAAAAACCGAAAAAAGTCGTCAATACGAAAAAAACCACTACAACATACAAAAATCGCTAAAACTAAATATATCATTAAAAAACGAAAAAATCGGCAAAAATGGAAAAAAATCACCTAAACGAAAAAAGCTCCAAGACCAAAAAAAAGCGCCATAACTAAAAAAATCGCCAAAAACCAAAAAAAAATCGCAAAAACGAAAAAAGTGTCAAAAAACCGAAAAAATCCCTAAAACCGAAAAAAGCGCCAAAGCTAAAATAAATCGCTAAAACTAAAAATATCGTCAAAGAGCGAAAAAAAACGACAAAACTAAAAAATCGGCCAAAAAACAAAAAAAATTGCAAAAAACGAAAAATCGCCAAAACAACGAAAACAACTTAAAAGCTAAATAAACTAAAATTAAGCAAATAATCAAAGCGTAAAAAATTTCAAAATGAGAAAAAGGCAAAAACGAACAAATATATATGTGTATTCGTACGGAAATCTTCGTGTGCGAGCCAAAGTCGCAATTTACTGAATTTATTTTATTTTTGGGCCACTTTAATTAATTTTTTTTATGTTGTGGAGTAACCTAGTTCCTGATAATATCAAAATAACAGCAATATTCATGATAATTATTAGGAACTTCATGACGACATCATTTTTAGTTCAAAAGTTACACGCATCTGCACATAGAACATGTAAAAAATGCTACATTTTTTGGGTTTTTTTAAAGGTGGTATTATTTTTTCGGTAATACCAAATAAATTTCCTCAGGAACTTACAAAAGCTCTGATAGTTTTTTTAAAGAAACCCTATCAAAAATGAGTGTGGAAGACAAATCGTATCAAGAGAGGAAATGGTTCTGTCTTCAGCCACATCTAAAGTTGACCGATTTTAAAAGATGATTTATAGTTTCCTTAAAATATAAAGTTTTCTCAAAAACTTGCGAAGAAAGACAGACGATTTCGCAAGTCTGTTTGAATGAGACCTGGGGGGTTACTCTGTAATTCGATTCGGAAAGAAAACTGTTCGAATTTGTATCTTATTTACATTACAATTCGAAAGCATTTGCTTTCGATTCGAAATACAGAGTAACCACCCTGCAGTAGAAAATAGTCTCGCTGATGCGGCAGAACTCATTTGAAAACTAAAGTAGGACTGTGCAATTGTTTTCAAGTTTGGGTATATGACGTTATTGCGCCATTACATAAGCGAATCTGCATCTATAGATATATTCGAAGGTATTTGGTGTCTCTCCAATTATTCTTTAGAAGAATTACAGCATAGAATGCACGATTTTTTTTAAATCCTCCAAATCGCTATTCTCGTTGAATTTTCAGAGCTTGAAGGAGGTGTATGGGTGACGGTGTTCGCAATAGTTTCGGAATACAGAGCAGCATTAAGGTGAAGTAACTCAATAAGATGATTTTGTATGTTAGTATAGCAAAATATTTAATAAAATAAAGGCATATATTCGAAAATTATTTAAATATTATAAATAAATAATAACCTTTAAGAAATTTATTATTTGAGATATTGTCATAATTTTATTTTAAATGCTTATTTTTTGAAAATCATTTATATATTTGAAAATTCTGAAATGGTTTTTAAAAGTTTGTACATAAGATAAAGGGGTTTTAACTGTTCAAAATTGTGTTTAAAGGCTACTGATAAGTTGGTAAAGCACCAACGAAATGCTGCATATAGACAATTGCTTAAACTCCAGCAAATAAATTTCATTTAAAATAAATAAATAAATAAATATTTTTTTAGAGTGTTAGACTTTGTTAAAAACAAAGAACGAAAAGACTGTTTATACTCTCTTTATACAAAATGACGTGTCCGAATTGCAACATATTGATTTTCAACATTAAAAACGTATGAATTTTTCAAAAAATGAAAGTTGATTAAAAAGAGGAGTGCGCGGATAAAATGTTTTACAAAAATGTTGGCCATAAAATTTTACTGTAGATCTTTAAAGACAATCAAGCACTATACTCAACTTGTACACCAGAAATCATTGAACACGTAAACTATGTTTAAGGGTTAACGTCATACTTATTCACAATTAGTACTCAGCATATAAAATTTTATAAGTTTTACGTTTAAGGTATAAGATGTGTTCAGCACTTTTATGTAAAACATCACGAGAAAATTTTTGCTGGAACATTTTCTAACTCTCTAACTCTTCGCTTTATGGGTCTTTTTGTACATTTCTGTAAAAATGGGGAAAAAAAACTCCTCTTCAGCGGCGATATAGGGCGCTTTAATATTCTACAAAAAAATTTGCCATAAAATTCTACTATAGGTCTTTAAAGGTCCAGACACGGACGCTAGAAGTCCTTGAAAACTTAAAATGTGTTTAAGGTTTAATTTCGTACTTATGCACAATTCGTGCTCGGCATAGAAAATCTTGTAAGTCTTACGTTTAAGATATAAGATGTGATCAGCTTTTTTATGTACAAGACCACAAGATTTCGGGCAGAACTACGTAATAGGCATAATTAGCAAAGTTTAAAATATGAAATGTGTCTATATTTATAAAGTATGTTGCATACTACTAAATAAGCCAATCAATCTATCAATTATACACATTATATAAAAAATTTATAAGTTTCATTATAGTTCGGTTTCTACAATCAAGTGACGGATGTGACACTATTTATCCAACTTGTTCTATAACGATATAAATGTCAGTGTAATGGATAATATAGTCTCTTATATTGTTAAAATTACTGTAATATTTTGAATATTGATGAAGGGCTATACCAATTCTGGAGGATGCTTATGTATTTCAGATGTTCATAAATTAACAAAATGTTGGAATCTTTATGGAAAATTAAAATGCATCATTTTTAGAATTGATAGTTAAAGCACGATTGAACTTGTTTCTGGTTTATATTAAGAGCATGTTAAACTTAGTTTAACTAGATATAAAAAAGAGGTCTTCAAAAAAAATAATCTTAAAGAGCCCCTACTCTGCTTCGTGCCATTGTAGCTTCTAAACGTCTGAACCGATTTTTGTTGATACCTACTCGAAAACACTTGGTTTTAGTCATATTTCCAAAATAATTACAAATACGCACATATGCCCTTCAAACTTATCACTTATCTTTTTGCTTCGAGGATTAAAAATATGTAGTATCAACTGCCATCAGATGTATATATTAAGTTAAAACAAACAATTCTGAATAAATTTTCGGTTCGCCCCGCCTGTCTGTCTTTGACTGCTTGCAGTGGACATGGTACACATTTTACGAGTTGCAGTACCATTTAATTTAATGTTTTTAAGTTTTTTTTTATAAAAAAAACTATTGCATTTTATACTCTTTAGCTAGTTTTACATTACTTACTAGTCAAGAATAATTGGAACCAGTTACTAGTTATAACTGGAACACAAAAGTGCAATGAATCACCACGCAATGGCCTTTTCTTGCACAGACAATAAACCAAAAAATTAATGGCATGGCAGACTTAATTGTTAGGTCGTAACCAATAATTCAGTCGAGAAAACAAGATTTTTCAATATTTTGTTAAATTAAATAAATAATGCCGCATACACATTGTAAACGAATAGAAACAAAGAAGAATGAGGTCAATGATTTGGAATGGAAAACACTAGTAGTGCAGTTAAGCAAATCAACTAATAAAAATTTGTATGTAGATAAAGAACAACGCCCCCATTTTTCAAGATAATGAAACTATTAAACATATTTGGAAGTTTTAATAAACGTTCAATAGTTTGTGTTTTATGCATTTTTATTGAAAGACTTACCCAATTTTTCATCTGTCTGACCATCGTCGCCAGCTGCAGACATATCAAAAACGTCCATTTTTTCAAAAATTTTTTCTAAAAAATGTACACTCACTTTTGGTAGCTCTTTTGCTCAAATCTATAAATAATTGGTTATATATTTAATAGCTACTTATTGTTAATTTGATAGCATTAATAAATTGTAGAAAATTAGCACTTTTATTTTGTCACTTTTTTCACTCTAACGAAAAATATGAACCGAAACGGAGCCATCTTTAGTTCTTTTTCCTTTTTTATTGCAAAATTTTGACGTTTATCTTTCAAGCAATTGTAGTATTCAATAACATATGACAGCAAAAATTGTTTTTAGTTTGTTTTGATTACAGACATCAACAAACAGGGACCTGCGTCGAGCGATCGTCGGCGGCAGCTCAGATTAGGCGCAGCCGGCTGATTGGAAAAGTTGCCACACATACAAAAGAAAGGAAATTGTTTGTGCTGCCATCTCATATATTATAACCCTACGTCTATACCTGATATATTATTGACATAACAAAAGTCAAAGTTTATATTGAAAATAATTTGTTTAATATTAGCTGTTTTTCCTACATGGAATTTGATAATTGTCGTGATAAAAATATATCAGCTCTAAACGTAAGGTAAAGAACAGGACAAATTCATAACAGGTAGACTCGCCTCAATACGCTTTGGAAAATACCTAGTTTCTTTGTCAAAAAATGTACTGATATATATGTCAACAGAGCATTTGACACATTTTACACAAGCAAAGCTTATTTTGCAAATCCTTGATCTTATGGATCAGGTGATTATTTTTTGCTTATTTTCACTGCTTTTATATTTGATCCAACTCGAATGTCAAATGCTTTGTTGACATATTTTTCAATAAATTTTTTGACAACCAAAGTTGATATTTTCAAAGCGAATTGAGCCAAATCTAACTTTTATGAATTTGCCTTGAAGTGAAATTTGCCTATCTAAAAGGCGCCTAGTGTTCCGAGACGAATTTATAATAGGTGGACTCGACAGATCAGCTGTTTATGTTTTGCTAATTTTTCCGCTTGTATTTTTGATCTAATTAGAATGTCAAATGCTTTGTTGACATATATTTCAGTACATATTTTGACAAACGAAATGGGTATTTTGCAAATTGAGTCGAGTCTACCTGATATGAATTTGCCTTGCCTAGTTCTTAAAACTTGTCAATGTAAAAATCAAAAACTATTTGTCTTGGCAGCCCTGTGCAATAACATTTTTCGATAACTAAAAGAGGACGTCATAATTTTTATAAAACAGCATTTTAATTGATTAATTGTTAAAACGTTTCAAGGAAAATGTCTAAAGTTGTCTATTAAAAAATCATGGGTGAAGAACAAAAAGTTTGTAACTAAAAATTCATCTAAAAATAGCTGTGCGGAAGGGCTCTTCCCATATAAAAGGTTATTTGTACATAATTGTAAAAGGTTCGTTGTTAATCGTGTTTTTTACATAATTTCTTTAAACCCGGAAATTTGCAATTATTTTAGCGTAAATTTTAAGTAAATTTAACTGTAATGGACATACCGATACATCCCTTAACAAGTGATCCAACAGCAGCGTGGAAAGAAATATCCAAGACGCAGCGTGTCATCAAAGTAACAATGAAACCACCCCAATCAGGGGTGGCTTTTAATAAAGCCCGCGTTGTTTGTATGAGTGATACGCATTCTTTGACACCCTACATTAAGTTTGATATACCAGACGGTGATATTTTTATACACGCAGGAGATTTTACCAAATGCGGCCAGTTGGAAGAAGTTGTAGAATTCAACAACTGGATAAGTTCTTTGCCTCATAAACATAAAATTGTTATTGCTGGAAACCATGAGCTGAGTTTTGACTCAACTTTCACTAATCCATTTCAAAATAGAGCAAATAATGAAAGGTAAGGAATTCTTAAGATGTACTGATGATATTTTTTTTTATACCCTTCACCCAAAATGGTAAGGGTATGTATCTTTGCCGTTTAGTATTAAGATCTTAAGTCAGAAACTACAGTTTTTCGTAATGTTAAACTCAAAATTATTTAATTTGAGTTTTAATATGTATATTTCTGATTTATTGGCTAAAGAGCAAATGATTACGATTAGAAGCAGTTATGCTAGATTTAAGTTATTGATACCAACGAAAGAGAAAAAAGAATAAAGTTCAACCCAGTCAAAAACTCAAAATGAACTTTTTATCTTAAATCCTTAATACTCAACGTCAAAGATATTTCGTCACCTCATTAGTGGTTTGGCCCGCTGACCATTTTTAAAAAAATTAAGCTAGATATGAGGTATGTATATATATTTTGAATACTCTCTTTCAGAATCCAAAATGTGTTTCGAGAAGTTGTTTATGAGATATCAAGCATTTGTTGTGCTAAATATCATCAATTTTGATAAATTTTTTGTAAAGAATTTTTTAGCAATATGATTATTTCGAACGTTTTGCTTGTGAATCCAAATTCATTTTTAATCTAAGGCTCGCAACGTTTAATTCAGAAAGAATTGGCCTTGATTAATAATACAAGGAACAAGGGAAAAATTAACATCAACTTAATTTTTCAACAATTATCTACTGGCTTGAGCTTTGCACATGGTTACATGTGCACATCTGTACTAGAGATGGGCGGGTGTCGTGTTTTTTTCATGACACGAGCACGCACGACTCAACACGATGAGTTCGTGGCAGAAAATCTGATTTCGTTCGGGTCGTGTCGTGTTCAGCAAACTTGACACGAAAAAAACTCGAAATGATTTTCAGATTAAAATATGTATGAATGCAGAAGCTTGCCGCACAAGATTATTGAGCGAAAATATACGAAATCGATCAGCAATCGGTCAGACAATTCGTATATTTAATGTTTGACAGGAATCTGTACGAAGTCTAATAGTAAAGTCAGACATTTGCCACAATTGTCAGATTCAGACAATGTCGGCCTATTTTGCTGGCTGGGTACGTACTTGTTCCTACTTCATACTGATTTATTGATTTGTAGTACTCTATTCGAAAAACTAATTAATTTATTATTTACTTTTATAAGATGTTTGCATGCTTAAAAGTAATCTATTATAAATTCGTCTCGGAACACTAGGGGTCTTTTAGATAGGCAAAGTTCACTTCAAGGCCTACTTACATATATAGTTCTCATTCGGTTTTGGTCTCATTTTTACTGGTATTCGAAAAAAGTCTGTGAAAATAATACGAATTAAAAAAGAAATTTTCTAAAGGAAAATTGTCCGCATATTTATTGATAAATTAGATATGAAAGTCTGCAATAATTTTCTGGGAAAAACTTCTCAACCCCGACGAAAAAATATCTTGGAAAAATATTCCTGTATTGGCGATTTTATATATGTATAATAAATCGAATTAACATCTCGTGAATAGAAATCTAATACACATATAAAAATTATTATTTGTCTGTTTGTTATTCGTATTCGATAAAACTTTGTGAACCTATTCTCTGCTCCTATGGGAAGGTTATAGGCTATACATTTTCTGGAATATTTCAAGAGGTGTTGCACCTCCCAGACAAGCCAAATATTAGTAATCGAAAACTAAGTATCATTCGTATGCGGTAGCAACTCGCAGGGTATTAGCTAGAACTCAATAAAATTAACAAAAAATAAAATAAAACATCTGTTTTATTCTATTTTTAAAATTATTTATATGTAATTTCTTTTAGAACCAAACATACCGGTATGTCCATACTTGATGACCTGCCCACTCTGGGTAATGCCAAAGAAAATATTGTAGATGCCGTTCAGACACCAAACATTAGAGATGTGCTAACCAATTGTACATATATCGAAGATGAACTAGTAGAAATTTGGGGTATTCGCATTTACGGTAGCCCCTGGCAGCCGGAATTTTGCAAATGGGCCTTTAATGTACCGCGTGGTTTGCCATGTTTAGAGAAATGGAATAAAATACCATCCGATATTGATATTTTAGTAACTCACACGCCACCAGTAGGCCATGGAGATTTATGTTGTTCTGGTGTTCGCGCTGGCTGTGTTGAACTTTTGACGACCATACAGAAACGCGTTAAACCTAAATATCATGTATTTGGCCATGTCCATGAGGGTTATGGCATCACTTCAGATGGTCGTGTCATATATGTAAATGCTTCAACGTGCGATATTAATTATTTACCAAATAATCCACCCATTGTTTTTGATGTGACGTTGCCTCCCGGAGTCCGTAAAGATGAGTAAAATTTAAAGCAATAAACAGGTGGACAATGATATAGTCATTTACAATTTTTGTTTTATGTATATATTATTTTATACACCTAATTTTATATATTTTTATAACGACTTAATTTATTGAATATATTTTTGTACAAATTTTATTTAGTTTCGTTATTTTTACACCAAGTACTTTTATTTTTGGACGAAATAAATATTTTTTTATTATTTCTAGAACCCAATTTATTGTTGCTTTTTTAATTTTTTATTGCTTACAGAATTTCGTAAACTGATGGTGTAAAATTCAAATGGATAGGAATTGAGATTAACTTAAAACTATTCTCGAGATCGTACGTACCTTATCACAATTTTCAAATACTTCACTGCTTATTTCCAATTGTTTTCCTCGCATTGATTTAAAGAGGAGAAAGATGCATATGCAACCATATAAAATTTATGTTATTGAGGTGAGCCGTTATCGAAACTTTTGGCAATAACTAAAAAACACAATTTTCCAAATATCAAACAATTTTGTGTTATTGATATTTTTTGTAAATGTGTTGTTTTCGATAAACTTAATACGGTTTTATAAAAACGTAATGTTTTCACCTCGAATTTGACAACCGTAAATTAGCTGATTTAATAAGGTTACCTTCTTAAAAAATATTATTTTTTGTTTAAGAAAACGATATAGGGCTTTGGAGTTTATATGTACTCTACCTCAGTTACAAAATTCAGAATTATAAAAAAATTAGATAAATTTCAGAAAGCATTAACATTATTATTTATTTACTGCTTGCCAAATTAAAAAAATAACTATAAAAAATAGTTTTTTTTACAGTTTAAGTTAAGTTAAAGATATCTACAGCATTATGTATAATGAAAAATTGGCATGATTAGCATAAGTGACAAAATTGAGCATGGCCTTAACGAGTTTCGCTATACAATTTGAAATTACAAATCCCTCAAGAGATGTAATCGTGATTTAAAACTATATTGATTGATTTTTAATGTCAAATTGTACGGAAGAGCTCGTTAAGACCAAGTTCAATTTCATTATACATAATGCTGCTAATTTTTATATACATCTTAGTTTACATGTATAAAAATAATATATAAGAAGACGCTTTAATTTTCATAAATAATTGTGCGTGAGGTCTTACCTAAAACAATCATGCCTTATTTTAAATTATTAATTTTTAATCGCCGCTACATATATTCATAGATGTGGGTGCGTGTCGTGATTATTTCGATTCATGTGTGCTAGTGACTGAAATAAAAATTAAATGACCCAGTAAAAACTTCTGAAATTTTTGTAAACGGAAGTATTGTTTTAATGTTTTTTAAAGTAATGAGTGGTACTTAAGAGCTATACACATATTATGTAACGCTCCTGGGGGGAGTTAAATGGGAGGTGTAATAACTCCGAAAAAGCGTTACATAATATGTGAATATCCCTTTATTTATCTTATTACTTTTAAGTACTTGTCCTCACATCTGAAAGACTACTGGTTCCTATCACACCTTGTTAAAAAATACTAGAAGTAAAAAAATATAAATAAATGTGCTCATAAAATTTTTTTGATTTAATTTCGCTTACTACTTATTTTTTAGCTTCAAGTAAGTCAAATAATAACTAGTTAATTGCTGTGAAAATGTAAGTACATTTGTAAGGGGTACACCTATTATTAGTTTTTGCTGGGTAACGATTAGGGTGTCCGGTATTTGTATGGGCTATTTTTTTATGAAAATGTTCATGTCTTACCCACCAAAAAGTTGGGGCTTGCTGCAAAAATGACTCAAAAAATGTCACGCCCCTGTGTGACTTACGGCTGAAATTTTATTTATTACACTTATATGGCATGATGACCCACAAGTCGAAAAGTATGAATACATCATGAAAATTTTCTTATAAAAAGTTAACTGTAAAGTTTCCAACATCTTTTGCCTTACCGACTTTTATATAAATCGTATATTTAACAAAATAAACGGCAAATAAGCCCAAACTATTAAAATAAAACAGCGCATAAATTCACAAATTTCGGTAAACTTTCGCGTTTTCTAGAAATTAAAGTTGTTTATTAAGATCCAAAGAAATTTTTAATTATTTTGCCTTGAGTTCGGCTTTAATTTAATTTTTCAATTAAATTATATATTTATTTAGAGATAAATGTGAAGCATATAGACAAGAAAAATTTTACTGTGCGGAGGGTTGAACTGACAGTATGAATTGATTAAAGGTAGATGATATTCAACTCTTGACTGCAAACTACCAACTTCGGTCTGAAGAGATGAGCGAGAGTTATCGAAACTTCAGTTTAGCCTTTTTTGTCAAAATTTTCTTTGTCTACATGCTTCACATTTATCTCTAAATAAAAATATAGCTTAATTGAAAAATTAAATTAAAACCGAACTCAAGCCGAAATAATTAAAAATTTCTTTGGATATAAACCCATACAGTTCGACTAAAACTCATTACTTAATTGTTGTTTATTTAGTTATTTAGGCAGCTGAACACGAATATGCACTCCAAATTTCTTTATCAGCTCTATTTTTCGAGATATACTGTTATTTAAAAAATTGAGGCACTTGCACGACATATGTTAGCATAACTGGAGAAGGGTTTGTCCTATTCAGTAAAAAGGAAAAACTAAAACTCGACAACAAAATTATCTTTAAGTCGTGGGAACGTTGTTTCAGCTGGATACGAATATGCACCTCAAATTTCTTTATCAGTTTTAGTTTTCTTTAAGTCGTGGGAACATTGTTTCTAAATCTGCCCATTAATTTCAGAGATATCCTAAGAGTTTGATCCTAAAAATTAAAAAAAAACAAAATCAAAAGTTGTGCACCAATTTCAACCAAAAAGGCCTCATTTTCTTTGAAATATATTAAGCTACATGATACTAGGAAAAAAATGCGATATTGGTGTATTTTGATTTTTTTTTTAAGAATTTTTAAACAAAAAAATTGTTATGAAAGTTTTAATTTTTAGGCTCAAACTTTTACGATATTTTTTAAGAAACAATATTGGCTCGGCTTAAAGATTATTTTGTTGTCGAGTTTTGGTTTTCTTTTTTACTGAATAGGGTAAACCCTTCTTCAGTTATGCTAATATATGTCGTGCCTTAATTTTTGAAATAACGGTATATCTCGAAAACTAGAACTGATAAAGAAAATTAAAATGCATATTCGCGTTCAGCGACGCAAATAACTAAAGAAACAACTATAATTCTAGGAAACGAAAAAGTTTAACGAAATTTGTATTTTGTTAAATATACGATTTAGATAAAAGTTGCTAAGGCAAAAGCTGTTGGAAGCTTTAGAAAATTTTTTAAAAGAAATTTTTTCATGACGGTATATTTTTCGACTTCTGGGTCATCATGTGGTATAAGTGTAACTGAATAAAATTTCAACCGTAAGTCGGCACGGGAAGGCGTAGTACCAGGGGCGTCAAATGTTTTGAGTCATTCTTGCATCAAGCCTCAACTTTTTTGGGCCTGAGACCAAAAATATTCCAACTTTAAAAAATAACGGACCTCCTAATGTATGTACATATGAATATGCATCTAGAGCGAAAACCACTCACGGGCACAACTTTAATTAAAACTATAAAATTAAGACCTAAAAATTATTATAATCTTAATTAAATTCCAGATAAAATTGTAATACATTCTATAAGAATAAATAAATATTGAAAATGAAATAAAAATTTAATAATAGGAGCACTTAGATCTAAAATATTGTAATAGAATTTTAGAACAGCACCAGAGTTGCCAGATTAAGCAGTGTTTGCCATCAAAATGTTCGTTAAAACTTACCACTTCCTTTGTTTCTTTTAAATTATCGACCGGTTTATATAAAAAATAAATGACTACATATTTTTTATTTTATTTATACATTAATGCAATACAAAAACCTATAAGGTTAAGAGCGTATTGCTACAATACTTACGCCCCTTGTCACAATGTATGATTACGAGTTAACGTGGACTTTAACGGCAAGTTTTGTACGGCGAAGTTTCCGTTAAAGTCCATGTTAACTCTTAATCGTACATTATGAAAAGGGCCGTTAATAACATAACTTCTAATAGTTTTAAATATTGTTAAACAGAAAACATAGAAATAGGCGCTATTGAAATTTTGCGCTGTGTTTTTTTGGTCAAGAGGCATATCTTATTTAAGCTTTATTGAGTATTTTATTCCCGTTTGGAAATCAACAATTATATATACTATTGCCTGTTTTACACTATCTCACGAGCCATTCGACTTTTGTAGAAAATGCTACGCTGATCTAATGAATTTATGGGTTTAAGTTTTAAAAAAGCAATATCAACACATATCAGAGTTGCATTTTCTGCAGAAGTCGAACAGCTTGTACATATCTAAGAACCAGAGTGGGAAAATAAACAAAACCAAACGTTTGCTTTCATTTTGTTTTGCATTTTTAATGTGTAAAACAAAACAAAAACAATGAGAATGATAGTACAATTTAGTTTTGTATTGTTTGTGCTTGTGTACACTAAATGTACATTAACTTAAATGTACGCAGCTAGAAAAGCAAAGAATGAGAACAAAATTGGAAAGTTTTCAGAAAATACATTTGCAAGCGTTGCCCGATTGATTTGCTCATCATAGAAGATAATATGTCAGTGTATTTATGCCAAATACAATGAACCATCCAACAAAATACATTTCTGCTTTTGTTTCGTTTGCAGTTGTACGATTGAAACGGGATATTAAAGCAAGTAGATGAGTGAAAAGCCAATTGTTTTGTTTTCATTTTTCGTCATTGCAAAAGTATTTGTTTTGGTTTTGCTCATGTACGAAACGATTAAAAATATTTTAAAAGTTTGTGTCTTCGCATGAAACGTTTGCGAAAAGTTTTGTTTGTTTGCACACTCTGCTAAATACTACTGCATCCATACAATTCAAATACATAAATACTAATTTGGCTTAATTGGATCAGGATGGCATCCCTCTACACATCACAAAAAACGATTACCAGCACTGTAACATAACAGGATCTCTTTTTAGTACTCGTTATACTAAGAGCAACAACAACAACTACACAGACTTCATATTCTGAGATTGCAGTTTTTAATCTGGGTTGTGTTTTTGTGCGTACTTGCGACATCTTCAACAACGAATTTCTTTTGTAAAAAGAAATTAAATAAAGTTTGGTGCAACTTTAAGTTTTTAATTATTTATTTTTTTTTTCGATTTAAATAAAGAATTTTTTGATATCAACAAAATGGTAAGTGTTATTGTAGTAACAACTTGTATTCAAGGACATTTAAGGTTATATTTAGAAAAAGACTGCCAAAAATCGTTAAGGGTTGCAAATTAAAACAAGTTTCCTTTTTCAATTTTAAGATCATCATGCCTTTTTGTTATTAAACTAAAATAAATTTATTCGCGAAGAAAATGGCGAATTGCTACTGCAAAATGCTTGATACATATGTAATTAAGAATTTTAAATCGTTTTTGGAATAGAAGTGCAGCAAAGAGAATAAAGTAACTGTTTAGCTTTTAATTTAATAATTTCAATCTCATAAATATATTAAACGCTCTGCCTCATTCTTTTTTGACAGCCCTTTAATTTTTATTGTTTAAAATATCAGTATTAATTGTAGTAGTCTGTATAATAAATACACTAACTTCGAAAATTTCAAGTGTCTACCCAACAAACACACAGGCTTGATTTCAAGTAAGAATGATTGAAATCAAACCTGTTCTAAAACGATAAACGTATAAAAATAACTTAAAAAACATAGCATTCTCAACAAAAAGGAAAAATTATTTTCAAATTGAGAAATCTATTTACTATCAACTCACTTTCAAACGTTTTTCTCAAAGGTTTTCAAATGTGGATTGTAATATAATGTGGAACATAAATATTTTTTTTGCAAGTTCATATTTTACATTTTTTCTTATTCAGGTTGTTACTCATGATAATAAATTTTTGATCACAAACCAGCAGACAGTAAATATGTATGTAATTTTTCTGCAGTTGTAATAAATAATTTACTTTGATCGTCATATTGTTAAAATGTTTCCAATTTATGTTTCGCTTTAAACAATGTTTCCACATCAAATTGATAAAACTCTGATTGTCAAATGTTATATTCAAATCATTATGAACTTGAATTCAAGTGATACAGAAACCCTATGAAAAAGATTTGAGAATTGCGCTTGATATCAAATGATAGTCATCTTATTTCAAAGGTTTGACGTCGTGTTTGCTGGGTATATACGAGTAGAAGTGTTTATATATAACATTAGTATCTCAACATAGGTCGAGTTCCAAAATATCAAAATACATTGTAGTGATGCAAATTCTTAGGTGCTTTGTTTTTGTAAACATAGTAAAGTAGCATCACTACAATATATTTTGATGTTTTGGAATTCATACATATTTCGTTGCTCGCTTTAGAACACCCTTTAATTTGTAACTGTCATATATATTTGTTGTTGTAGCAGCAAGGCGAATTCATAACAGGTGGCGTTATCAAATATAACCGACTGTTCAAGGAACTGTCAAACTGACCTTATAAATTTTTTTATTTAAATAAATTGGAAAAATTTTAACATAAATTTGTTAATTTGTTTTGACAATTGCTTGAACAAAAAAGTTGCTTTGTTGTATCAATTCTCCGATAACTATACCTTATTGATCTACCTTGGGCCAAAGTTTTACATATTCTGTGAAAATTTCAGGTCCATAGCTCTTGGGAAAGCAGCCTGTGACAGACAGACGGATAGCGTAGCGAAAACAATAGCGGTCCTTTATACTTAAAGTTACCAGTATTTGCACTTGCATTTTCCAAGACCACTTGCATCAAACACTGAACTCCGCTATTGTTCGTTTTATCGTGTATTTTTAAGAGCACTAGACTCTTTCGGGCTATTCACATATTAAATAATGCCATTTATACCTTCTGCCACCTCCATAACGCTTTCCAACAGATTTTTAGTATAAATTTGCAGCCCCGTAACAAAACCTTTTGTAATATGTGAACAGCTTGTGTCAGAATGGTTTTAAATAACATGAGATATGAAAAATGGATTCTTATGAAACTGCATACAGCTTTAGTTATCGTTGTAATACAATATTATGTTTAGAAAAGTGGGCAGTGCCACGCCCATGAAAAGTAAATATTAATTTTAAGTACTTTTATTTATCCGATTCTTATGAAACTTCGCACACACAATTAATTCTCGTAAAAGTACATGATGATAAAATATGGGGGCGGTGCCGCCTGTTTTGTAGTCGGTTTTTTTTCAAAAATTACTTAAACTGTATTGGCTTAAATTGAAAGTTGTTATCAAGGCGAATTCAATGAATTCGCTTTGGTTGTTATAATAAAAAATAAATTAAAAAAACAAAAAACTACTGCGTAAAAAACCAAAAGAAAAAAACAAGTTCAGTGTGCGAAACATAGCGACTTTGACATCCGCGAACCATTATTGTGAATATTTGATTGGTTTTTAATGTTTCCCAACTGTAAAAGTCGCACACTGAACTTGTTTTTTTCTTTTGGTTTTTTACACAGTTGGGTTTTTTTTGTTTATTTTAAGTTTATTGTTTAATTGTTTTCTTTTTAGTTTTCGTACACAGACAGCTTGGTTTTAGATTTTTTTTAAAGTTCACTTTTTACGCAATTGAGTTTTTTGGTTGTTAAACAATTTTAAACCGTCGCAGATCCGAAATGGCCATTCGAAATGGAAAACGACAAGAGAACCTAAAGATTATTTTCAAATACCTGTCGAATTATACCTACTTTAATGTAGTTCGCCGACTTTTTATTTTTTTTCGTATTCACAAATTGGCGTCATCAAAATCGGCCCACGCGTTCGGTTTATATAGTGCCGCTGATAAACACAATACCCTTCTTTGCGTCGCGCAGTCGGGTAAAAATACATACTTAGGTATGTGACGAAGCACTTTCTTTATAAAAATAATCTCATAGTAAATATTATTATTATTTTGTTTATTTTTTCATTTGGGTTTTGTTAAGAATTTTGTGGACAATTTTATATGTAAATATATCGCTGAAGAAGCCCCCTACAAGGAAGTGGGGGTTTTTTTATAAAAAGTAACAACGCTTAATGTAAAATAGTTAACTTAATAAATAAAAACATTTCTTTATTAAAAAGAATTTTATCACAAAAATTGTAAAAATTTAATGAGAGCTAAAACAGGCTTTTAAAATTGATTCGTATTCAAAATAAATTTTCATTGCATACCTGACTATTCGTATTTAGGGGCCATTCACATATTACGATTCCAATTTATTTATTATTTTTTTTATTAAAACAAAAACTGCGTAAAATATACGCAACAACTAATAGCGGTTTTCACTCTTGATGAGAATAAATACAACATTAAACGACACTTTGATTTTTTCGTGAAGAATCTACTTTTTTCGTAAAAATTGTAGTAAAATGTAAACTTTAAAAATTTTGAGTTTTAGTCCTCTAAATTCTCATAAATTTACATAAAGCAAATTTGTACTGTGATTTTTATTCGAGCAAAATAGTTTTTCGTAAAAAAACATATTCGACAAAAAAATTTTTTTTTTCGAAAAATCAAAAAAAATTATTTTGCAAAAGAAGTCACAGAATATCTTAAAGCTGTTCATATTTAGTCAAATGAGCTAAATTTTAATTTGAAAATTATGCCAAAAAGTATAAAAAAAATCGTTTTTATGGTAATTTAATAAGAACATTTTAAATCGTGAATATCGCGAAAACGAGAGATAACTTTAAAAAATGGCTGATACCATTCAATTCAGCGTACACGAATTATCTTTACCAGTATGGTGCCCCGCTTGTTACATTTTGAGACTAGCATACAGGCCCCTATTAACCATAAGGCTAATTGGGCTGCAGCCCAATTATAAAAATTATAAAAATTTGATTGATTTTTTTGGCGGGGTCGGTCGTAAACGGTTTTTTGCATTTTACAATAGCGTATTAGTTTTATGTATTGTTATTTTATAATAATTTGGCCTCGAACAGGAATAAATTAATTTTCATTGCAAAATTAAAGGTCGAACAAATTTTATTTATTTATTTTTAAGTTTTGAATTAAAAAAATTTAAAAAAATAAAATGAAATTTTTATAAAACTATGTATACTAGGGCGAAACATTTTATTTAGCCCATGGCCCTGCTAGCATAGTGTTATTTATTAATTATTTGCCGCACGTTTTTTAGTCTAGTGCAAATCAAAGTAAAAAGTACTTCTCAATTCCATTTTGAAATTTTAAAAGTGGTTTGATTACAAAGAAACATTTCGTTTTCTTAAGAAGCAACTTACAAAATTGAAACCACTTTCGATCAGCGATGCCAACTTAGCGCTTTTCGCGCTAGATTTAGCGCTTTTTGACGACCCAAAAAGCGCATTTTTATCTTTTAACCTTTGTTATTTTTAGCTCCTTTAGCGCTTTTTACATACAACAGTGAATATTAAGAAATTTTGTAGAGTCTGAAAAATGTCTTGACAATTTAAAACTTCCAGTTTCGTTATTGATATATTGATATATACATATTTCCATATGCAAACGCTGAATTCGGGAGAGTATTCAGCACAATGAATTTTGTCAAAAGTAATATTAGAAGTATAATAGCGGTTTTCACTCTTGATGATAAAGTACCCTTGTAGATCTTGTTAATGTAGTAGATGTAGTTAAACTACTAGTATTTACCACAGGCAACAACAAAAAGTACTGAACTTTAGTTTAGCGCGCTTTGGTTAAAAAACAACGCAAAAAGCTGTAGTAAACACGCGTGTTAAATTTACCAGGACAAAACATTGACGAAAAATCAAACAAAAAACAGCTGACCCATTAATTGTTGATGCAAACGAAAAATAGACTCACGCTTTCTAGTGATAAATGGGTTAAAGATAGAAAATTCGGGTTGTAGTAATTATAAAATTCCATTGCATGTTTTCACATAAATTAATTCTGTTCAAACATTTAAAAAAAATCTAATGGCTGGATTATCGATGGCAACCGAACTTCAGTTGCGTTGCCAGCCGGCAACTGAAAATTTGTGGTTGCAAGAAAATAAATAAAAAGCAACTGAAATTGACAGCTTTCAGTTGCCAGTTGCCATTAGTGATATGATTTTTAGCAACTGGAAACGCAATTGAAATTCGGTTGCCATCGATAATCGAGCCATAAATTTTATATAAAAACAGTACTATGGCCTGAAGATGATGAGCAAGAGAATGATGCATTTTTATTTGAACATTAGATGATAAAATATTTCTCTCGTAAATATATTATTACCAGGGCTCGGACTTTCATGCATATAGCGCATTTTAGCGCTTTTTGGGCTAGTGTTTTGCGCGTTTTGCTTTGAAAATGTTGGCATCGCTGCTTTCGATCGGAATGGTATTCTGCGAACCGGCTGTACATGTACATGTACATACAACATATTCATATTCACCGTTATTACGGTTGTAGTATTTGCGTCGAAAGTTAGGATGTTTTACAAAATTGTACTTTCGACGTAAATACGCCAACCGGAATAGAGGCAATTATTTCCTTTAATTAACTTAATTAATCAAATTAATTAAAAAATTAATTTCAGCGTGAAGTAATTTCTCTCCAAATTGGTCAAGGTGGCATTCAAATTGGCAACGCCTGTTGGGAATTATATCTGCTGGAACATGGTATCAATCCCGACGGATCGGTCAAAACAAAAGAGGAAATGATGGCTAGCGGCTGTAGTGCCGGTATAGTGGGCGATGAAGGTTCATCGAATGCTACAAACGATGCTAATACATTTTTTGCCGAAACCGGTGCTGGCAAGCAAGTACCACGATCGATTTTCGTTGACTTGGAACCGACAGTCATTGATGATATACGCAATGGTCCCATGCGTACTCTTTATCATCCCGAACAGCTAATATCGGGCAAGGAAGATGCTGCAAACAATTACGCCCGTGGACACTACTCCATAGGCAAGGAAGTTATCGATAATGTAACGTCGCGCATACAGAAAATTGCAGAACAGTGTGACGGTCTCCAAGGATTTCTAATATTTCACAGTTTGGGTGGTGGTACTGGTTCCGGATTTACTTCATTGCTAATGGAACGTTTATCAATGGACTTTAGTAAGAAATGTAAATTGGATTTTGCTGTCTATCCCTCGCCAAGAGTATCAACAGCAGTTGTGGAACCCTACAATGCTCTGCTCACCACACACGCTACATTGATGCATTCAGATTGTGTATTTATGGTAGACAATGAAGCAATTTATGATATCTGTAAGAATAATTTGAGTGTAGACCGTCCAGACTATAGAAATTTAAATCGCTTAATCGCACAAATCGTCAGTTCTACAACAGCTTCGCTCCGTTTCAGTGGTTCGATGAATGTAGATTTGAATGAGTTCCAAACAAATTTGGTACCATTTCCACGTATTCATTTTCCATTGGTGGCATATGCTCCGCTGCTGTCAGCAGCAAGAGCTTCTCATGAACAACACGCCATCACCACCTTAACCAATGCCTGCTTTGAATCGGACAATATGATGGTTAAATGTGACCCACGAGCTGGAAAATATATGGCCTGTTGCATGTTGTATCGTGGTGACGTTGTACCTAAAGATGTCAATGCTGCCGTTTCGGCCATCAAGTCGAAACGTCACATTCAATTTGTCGACTGGTGTCCAACAGGCTTCAAAATTGGTATCAATTATGAGAAACCGTCCTTTGTACCAGACGGTGATTTAGCCAAAACTTCGAGAGCCGTATGCATGTTATCCAATACAACCGCCATAGCAGTGGCCTTTAGTAATTTGTGTTATAAATTTGACTTGATGTTTAGGAAACGTGCTTTCATTCATTGGTATGTCGGTGAGGGTATGGAGGAGGGTGAATTCACGGAAGCCCGTGAAGATCTTGCCGCACTCGAAAGGGATTTCGAAGAAGTTGGTACTGACGATGTGTCACAGACAGGTGAAGATGGCGAATTCGAGTTTTAAGTTTTCAATGTGGCAGATATTTCAAATTGTAGTTAAAAATATTTAAATTAAATAAATTTAATTGCTCAGTTCACAACCTATTGTAGGTGTTGTATATCCTATAAATGTTGATGGTAACTTCCTTGTTTATATGGAATATCCAACAACACATGGAACAGGTTGTGAATTACCCAAATTTGTTTTGTAAATTAAGTTGAATTTTGTAAAAAAAAATTGTTTATTCAATAAAAAATTAAGTTGATTTTTAATAAAAAAATAAATAAATAAATAAAATTGCTGATGGAAAAAAGAAACGAAAATTTATCTCCTCGATGTATTTAATGTAAATTATATCGTATAAAGTTAGAAACACTGATAAAATCCATTTGCATAAGTACATAGTTATGTACGAAACCTTTCGCACATATTACGAAAAATAGTATTTGCCTCAAGCGGTGTACGAACTCACATTATATTCGAGTACCGAAAAACGGCAACACGAGTAGAAATAAAAGAGTTGTATGCTTTTAACAAATAAGGCGTAAATTATCCATTAGATATATTAACCTGGGCGGTAAATTAACATTTGTATACATTCCCTATAGATATACCCAAGGTGTATTTAACTAGGTGGCACCATAAGGAGTTGTTGTACAACAATACAACAACCACATTCATATTTTGTTTGTGTAATAGACAAGTTGCTGTCCAAAACGTATGTATGTGCAAAACAATAGAAAAAAAAATTGTGAAAAATTGTTTTAACTTGCATAAACATTATTAATTGTAAATTTTAACTGCTTTGTGTGATTTCAATCAATGGAAACATTATTAATCTTTTGGCATATTGTCATCCACTTTTGCCTTTTATTTTCGTCTTTGGGGACGCTAAAAAAGTACTCCATTTCCAGGAACATTTTGCTTTTTACATAGAAAGCAGTAACACATTTTTAACAGTTCACTTCCACTTTAAATTATCTAAAATTTTATTTCTTAATCGCACTTTTCACTTTTAAATGGTTTAAATTTTAATTTGTTTTCCTTTGTATTTGCTTCACTTTGTACAAACATAAACAAAATTTTGACACAAACTTGACTAAAAGTTCGCAAAGCAAAAAATTATCAGCTGAGCTTGTGATGCCACCTAGTTAAGTACACCTTTACACTATACACTATAGGTAACCATACACGGAGGGATAATATCTATTTGATAAAATCGCGGACATTAATTTCGTTCCGAATTATAGAATTTCTTCAGATAAAAAAAAATTTGTAAGTTGAACTTTTTTATATGATGCATGGAGCTTGCTACCTATTAATGATAACTTTGTCAAGTAGAATAACTTATAATAGAAATAATAAAGCAATTCATTGACATTTTATCTTATATTTATTCTTTTCTTTTGTAAATTATTCATTATTAGATTTTTTTCTCTTTTTTCATTTACTTTCAAATTTTATATATTTTTTCTTGAACTATGCATTTTAATAATGAAGACTTAACTATAACAATGATTAATTTAAATTATTTTCAAGAGTTGTTGATTTTTTTTTATTATTCAATGTTTTTTTTTCGGTTTGTTTATTTTTAGTTAAACTTTCCTAATATTCTACATACAGAATATTTGCAGTTATGTTTTTCTTAAGGTTCTGATCAAAAGTGCTCTGATTGTAAAAATTAAAAATAAAGAAACAGGTTAAGTGTTAGAAAAATGTGTAAAAGACTTTTGGAAAACATTTAGTCATATTTTTAAAATGGTTCTTTTTGGAAAAATTAAAATATTAAAACTTTATTAAATTACATACATGTATGTTTGTGTCTATTTGTAAGTGTTGCATGGTTGTGTTAGTATTTCATAAATTTATTTTAACTAAATCAAAATTAAAATAATTTAAAAGGGAACTTATGGCAAAACATTGTTAGCATCGTCTAAAACAAAAAAAGAAATAGAAAAGAATAATAAACGAAATAAAAGCATTCAGTACATTACAAAATTTTCAAAAATATTTTTATGGACAAAAAACTTTATGAACAAGTGAAGTGGCAAAAATAAATTGTTTTTATAAAAAAGGACGTAAATGTAAAGTTTTCTAAACAAAAGTAGAGGTTATAGGTTGGCAATTTTTTTTATAAGAAATAAGGAAAGGAAAACGTATTGTTGTTTAAAAAAAACATTTGAAATAAAATTATAAATATATTATAGAAGTATATTTAAAAAATTAGAAAAAAACGTGGTTGTTTTAAAATATGTAGTTCTTAATATGGAACATTTGAGAAAAGGTAAGAAACACTTTCGCCATTGTGAGTTCTTCGCACAGCCTCGGCAAACATCATGGAAACATCAATGCACTGAAAACGAATATGAATTTAAATATATAAATAGAAAAACTAAAAATTATTTATTAAAACTCACCTGGATTTTGGGACAATCTCTCATGTGACCATCTTGAGGTATGGTGTTTGTTACAACTACAGCCTCGAAACAAGCATTGTTAATGCGTGAAATCGCTGGTCCAGAAAAGATACCATGTGTTAAAATGGCATAGACCTTTAAAGAAGAAAAAATAAAGAACCATTATCAATCAAAATGTATAGGTAAATGTTAAGAAGAAATATTCATATTTACCTTAGTGGCACCTGCTTCAACTAAACGATCGGCAGCATGCACAATTGTACCACAAGTATCAGCCATATCATCGACCAATATGGCAATTTTATCCTTAACATCACCGACAAGCACCATTGAAGCTACTTCATTGGCCTTCTTGCGTTCTTTGTGAATTAAAGCAAACTCAACATTGAGACGATCAGCAATGGACGTAACACTAGATATATAAACAGAAATTATCGTAAAATTAAATTTACAAACTTTAAAAAAAAAATTTTTTTGTGAAAGTTAAAATTTTTTAAGTTGATTCTTTCGAACTAATTTGCTTTTTAGCCGACTTCAAAAAAAGGAGAAAGGTTATCAATTCGTCATGTATTTTTTTATGTATGTTCCCTCAAAACTCCGCCATTTATGAAGCGATTTAAAATTTTTTTCTTTACTTAAAAGGGTGTGCTTCCAGATTGGTCCCGTTGAAAAATGGGCATGGTCACGTCCATACAAAGTAAATTCACATCCATTTTCAACTACTTCTACTCAACCGATTCTTATGAAACGTTGCACACACATTATTAAGTTTCTGATTGAATACTAGATCATGATTAAAAAAGTGGACAGTGCCACGCCCATGCAAAGTAAATATTATTTTTCAACAACTTCTACTAAACCGATTCTTATGAAAGTTAGTATACACTTTTAGTTATCGTTACAATACAACATTATGTTTAGAAAAGTGGGCAGTGCCACGCCCATAAAAAGTAAATTAGCCTTTTAACTACTTCTACTTAGTCGATTCTTATGAAACTTTGCGTACACATTTAGTTATCGTTACAATACAACATTGCGGTTAGAAAAGTGGGCAGTGCCACGCCCATGAAAAGTAAATATTCATTTTAACTACTTCTACTTATTCGATTCTTATGAAACTTCGCACACACAATTAGTTCTTGTAAAATAATAAATACTTTCAAGAATGCTACATATTAATTAAAAATAAGTACGGCAGAGCTAGCAAAATTGACTAGTAGCTGTCAGGGCTGGCAATAGTCCATTATTCAGGTCTGTTCTGTATTCCATTCGGAATGAAAATTTTCGGAAACCGCAAAAAGATCTGCGCTGCGCTGCGTTTTTTCATACTCTGCCTATTGGAAATATACATATGTATGTATAGCTTTTTAATTTAAAAAAAAAATGTGGCTTACATTATAAAGTATACCCAAAAACTTACCGTTTAGCACCACCAGCATCTGGTGAGACAATTATAGAATTCTTCCATTCTGGAATGTTTTCTTTAATCCATTTTAAAACGGCTGGTTCCGCATAGAGATTGTCAACCGGAATATCAAAGAAACCCTAAAAGAAAAAAAGTTAATTTTATTTATGTATGTATATATTAGGGAGGTTCGTGTAATTGATAATATGTGGATATGTAATAATTATACAACCACTTTTTTATAACACAGGTCAACATGACTTTTTTGACCTGGGGTTTCTCAGTCAATTTGGATACACATAGTTTTGAGGCTCAATGCCTATAAATTACTTTTTTTTTACTTGACTGGTTCCCGAGATTTACCGTTATATAGAACATTAAGGACGTTGCAACATAATTTGCTATTACTCGAGAACTAGCCGTTCGATTTAATTAAATAAAATACCAGAAATATACCTAAAATTATCTTCAAACTAGATACATATGTTCTTATCAATTCTTGGCTAGCCTTATAGTTTTGGAGATATTCAGGCATGTTCTGTATTCCATGCGGAATAAGTGTTCGGAATTCTCATAGCAAATTTTTCCAAGAAAATTAAAAATTTTTTTCTTAAAACAAATCTAAAATGTTACAAATAAAATGATCTACAACTATTGATTTTATTTACAATTAAGTTGACGCACTCCGAGAAATCTGTCAAATCTTGCAACAGCGGGTTGCTCATGAAAGCCGCCTAGGCTGCGCGAACCTAAATGATTCTGCTGACTTGCAGCATTTGAACGGGACGCCAACCTTCGCATCCCGAACGTTCATTCGGTTTCCGGATTTGGCTATGCCCGGAAACCCAGAGTAGATCCAGATTTATATGTCGCTATCTCATTTAGGGCTAATATATCAGAGAAGGTTAATCTCTCTTTTTGGTTTAAAAAGTGTTTAAACCAACAAATCTATAAATTAGTAAACATAAAAACCACGTATTAAACGCATAAAATTGGACGTTTAAGCTACCAATACAAACCATATACTTTTGATGGATATCCCACCACAAAACCAGCTATTTTTGGCATTTATCGTGGTGCTGACACATTATCATTGTTTAAAATAAGGATAATACATGGATAAGTGATTTACAGCTGTTGAGTTTAAACTGCATTTAAATTTTAGTTTAGTTTAACAAAACTAGCGTTTAAGCGTTCACTGATTTATTAGATATTAGAGGCATCGGGCATTCATACACCAATCTGGATGTTGTGCAAACACTCGATGGACTCAATTGCAGCTTTACTGTCAGTACAAATTTAAATATCCTCATTGTATATCCAGTACCTCATCCAGATTGCTGCCCTTTTTATGGAAGATATTTCAGCCTGTAACACTCTACGTTGATCATGTAGTTTAAACTAGGGATGTAACGATACGCCGTTTTGCCGATCCGATACCGATATTTAAAAATAAATATCGCCGATACCGATTCCGATACCGATACGAATATTGAAATTGAGTTCAAGTTTAGATTAACAAAACTCAAGTGTAATATTTTTATTATGCAAAATTACATTATAAGAGAGAATATTTAAAATTGATAACACATTGGAAGTAATTTTTAAGGAGCTACATTTTCTTTGCTTCCAAAAAATTTATGTTAAAAATATGCAGATAATTATTAGAAAAGCAAGAAAAATGTTTAATTCCTTTATAATTTAAAAAAATACTCGCCATGCTTTTTAAAAAATCGATTTTTTAAAGGACATTTATCAACTAATATTCACCTAAATAACTTAATAGCTTAATTATTAAAAGACTTCTAAGCTTATATTTATTCACTTAAATTTACATGAAAATGCAGTTCTGAGTTTAAATTCGCATAAAAAAATTTTTGAAAATGGGTAATTTTTTATCCTTTTTCCTTGACGAAAAATTATTATAGAATACCGAAAATAAATTGGTCCTAGGATCTCTTCCAATTCGGTGATTCGAAAAACAGAACTTCTTGCAATGGCAAGGATATGTAAAACTAATTAGAAATTATCCAAATTTGCAATACTTCCAGATCGCGAATTCTACATTTTCATGACTTCTTTGGAATAAGATTTAAAAAACAACGACTTGAATTTGAATTTATGATAAAATTAACAAAAAATGAGTAATTTTTTTACAAAATAACAGCATAAAATGTTATTAATTTTTAAAATTGATATTAATCAGATTTAAAAGATAACGAAGTGAATTTAATTCATGGTAAAATCGAACAAAAATAAATTACTTGTTAAAAAAACTCTGAAAAAAATTTTAAAAGTATCGTCGTATCGACAGTAAAATATCGCCGATACCGATGTATCGGAAAATCTGAAGTATCGCCGATATATCGGTATCGGTATCGGTATTCGTTACATCCCTAGTTTAAACCTTATCCTCTGTTGGTAACTGGAAATAAAGACGCCTGCAAGCACTTCAATATCCGATTTAGATCAGTGCGTATAGATATCTAGCACAGTCTCACGATGACAAGAGGATGTGCTCATGAACGATGCTTTGTTGTGCTGGGTGCACCTGGGGCATGAGACCAAAAATGGTCATGTGGATCTATACAATGATTGTTAGGCCAATCATTACGTACGGCGTGATTGTATGGTGACAGAAGACACGACAGGTTGTGGCGACAACCAAACTCTGCAAGGTTTAGTGATTGGCATGTCTTCTTACTACAAGCACAATGGAGTCATGTTCAACCTTGGCCATTGGCTGCTTATAGGATGGGTCTCGGGAAATCTGCCTGCCGTGTCGGCAACGGGCACTCATCAATCCTGAGTAATATGCCCTGCATGGGGCTGCTGTAAGTGTTTAGCGACAGGATAAACTGTAAACTGAGGTCCAATTGAAGAGATTCAATGTCACAATTCCGCCTAGGGCAACTTGAAAAAAAAAACGGTACCACTGTGGATTCCAGAAGTTTATGTTGGTATATGGATTGATTCAAAACGGAAGATGGAGTTGGCGCTGGAGTATGTGGACCCAACGTGAAAATCTCTCTGTTCATGGGCAAATGGCCTACAGTATTTCAGATGGAAATACTAGCGATTACCAAGTGTGTTAATATTTAAGAATGGACATTAAGAGCGCGCATATAGCTATCTTTTCCGATAGTCAGGCAGCTCTTAATTCCCTTCATTCTTGGGAATTCCGTTCTGAGCTTGTTTTAGAGTGCTTTGACTAATTACAGGAGCTATCGATACGGAACAAGGTTTCCATTTACTGGATACCTAGCCACAGGAAGCGGATAAATTGGCCAGAAGGACCTCTGTTGCTCCTTATATGGGCCAATGGCCATTTTGTGGCGTAAACTGGTCGACTGTAAAGTCCCTAATCAAAGGAAATGGCATATCGACCGCAAAGGAAGTGTGACGGGCTTCTTCTGGTTTAAGACAAGAAAAAAGCCTTGATGCAGCCATTTTCATACAGTGGCATCCTGAATTTCAAAAGCAATGATTTACGTCTGGTTACTGGTTTTCTCTCTGGTCACTTTGGACTGAACTATCCTCTGTTCGTTCACTCTTGTGTCGTTGCTTGGAAGAGGATGAGATAACGACACACATTGTCTGTGAGTGTATTGTCTAATGTAATAGTAAAAGATGCGTTTTTCATTCTGAGTTTCTGTGTTCGGATGATATTAAGCGGGTTTCTCCAACCTCTGTGCTAACTTTTATAAGGGGAGTTCATGCAGAGCTTGATTTAATCTGTAGATCTATGGCACAAAAAACCTTTCCCTATTCTATTCTATGATCCGACACTAGGTGATCTTGCCTTATTTCCATGAGGAAGAGCCACTTGGAGTTTCTGGGATTTATTTCCCAAGTCTCGCTTAAGGCCATTCTACATGCGTATATGATCCCAGCGGCCTTGTCAGTCCTTGACTGGACGTTACGGTGCCATGACAGCTTGGAGTCGATATATGTATATACTCAACACTGTCAGACAACCAAAATTCTATTCCGTTTAGGGTTGGAAGCTAAAAATTTTGTACCGTATATCTTCTTGTGAATAGTACAACATCTGTTTTCTGAGGATTTACACCGAGACCACTTTTGGTACTCCACCTGTTGATGGTTCTTAGTGAAGCCTGCAGACGATATGAGATAGCTCCGGGTGCTTCCAGGATACTGCTACCGCCATGACATTGCCATACGCCACGGTTTTAAACATCATGAAGTCAAGTTCCACGAGCAGAGTTTGAACCAAGGTTCCATAGGAGAGGGGACAGAACACTTCCATGTGGAGTACCTCGGTTCGGTACTTAACAGATTGTAGCCCGCCCTATAGTGGATACAATGATCCTGTTGGTCAATAATTTCCAAATTACACTTATGACCGACTGATGAAAGTTTAGTCTTCATAGAGACATTTTGAGGGTTTCACATTTTATTAAAGGCATCTTCTATATTTAGAAAGACCGCCAATCCATATTCCTTTTGCTCAATCGATTTCTCAACAAAACCCACAAGCGCATAGAGCGCAGTCTCAGCTGATAGTTAGGAAACGCATCATAAATTTATAAGCTGTGCGTGAATGAAACTGTTTTTTTTTACAGTACGAGATATTTTTGAACTTAAAAAGTTACATATCGATGGCTTAATGTAGAAATGGCGTGTCTCGAATTATCGTTACACAAATAACTTTTTAGTGGCCATAAAAATCAGTAATTTTCACCATAGTTTATTATTTCTTTAAGGAGAGTGTACTTAGAACCAAGGTAGATCAACACCAGGTAGTCGCAAGAGAATTCGCCGTGGAGAATGTACATTTGGGATGTCAAAAAAGCTAATACATTAACACGGCTGACAGGTTAAATGTGTAAACATTTTCGTAAACAGCTGGGCTCTTGCGGCCACATAGTATGAATTCGCCTTGGATCATAATTACCGAACATATAGGCTGATGCACAGACCTTATATATCGACCTTGCCAAAGATATTAATTATTTTTTAACCGACTTAAAAAAAAGGAGAAAGGTTATTAATTTATGATTTTGTTTTGTTTTTTTTTATGTATGTATGTTCCCTCAAAACTCCGCCATTTATGAACCGATTTCGGATTTTTTTTTTCTCTATTCAAAAGGATGTATTTCCAGATTGGTCCCGTTGAAAAGTGGGCGGGGTCACGCCGATACAAAGTAAATACACATTCGTTTTCAACTACTTCTACTCAACCGATTCTTATGAAACTGTACAGACATTAAGCTTCTGTTTAAATACTACATCAGGAGAAAAAAGTGGAATGTGCCACGCCCATGCAAAGTAAATATTCTTTTTCAACTTCTACTAAAACGATTCTTATAAAACTTTGCACACACCCTTAGTTATCGTTACAATTTGGGTACCCCAGTAGTCTGGTGGATAATATGCTCGACTATTAACCGGCAGGTCGCAGGTTCGATTCCTGACAAGACCCTGGGTGTTTCTGTAGAAAAGCCGAAAAGGCTTAAGTATTATGTGTGTTGGTAAAAAAAAATACAACATTATGTTTAGAAAAGTGGGCAGTGCCACGCCCATGAAAAGTATACAAGCATTTTAACTACTTCTACTTAGCCGATTCTTGTGGAACTTTGCATACACATTTAGTTATCGTTACAATACATCGTTGTGGTGAGAAAAGTGGGCAGTGCCACGCCCATGAAAAGTAAATATTAATTTTAGCTACTTCTACTTATCCGATTCTTATGAAACTTCGAATACACAATTAGTTCTCGTAAAAGTACATGATGACATAATATAGGGGCGGTGCCACGGCTACTTTGTAGTCGGTTTTTTTTTGCAAGAATTTTATATGGAGTTTTATTGATGGAGTGTATAAAAATAAAATCTTAGAAACATTTTCTATAAACTTCTATAATTTCAAACTATTAATTTCACAACAATAAAAAAATTATGTGTATATTTTTATATTAATATCAAAAACAATTATCTAATATTTTCCAAATTAATTTCAACATCTTAAGATAAATAGACACATTAAACAAAAATGCCAAGATCTTTAACTACAGATGAATGTAAAGAAATGAAAAGCTGGCTCCAAGATTTGCAAGTGACTTACAAGAACTTAAACCGAGATTTTTCTGATGCTTTGCCTGTAGCGAATTTACTGAAAACTTTCTTTCCCAAACTCGTAGAATTACATAACTATCCGCCACGCAATAATACCCAACTGAAGCTAAACAATTGGGAGACTTTGAATAATAAAGTATTGTCGAAATTGGGTTTGTACCAGCATAAAAATATGCTCGATAAATTATCGAAAGGAACCGCTGGTGCCATAGAGGCTTTTCTATATGATATAATGCTAATGATAAGAACTCGAAAAAATAAAGAAACTAAAACAGATGAACAAGAACAAATATGGAATGAAAATGATGATGTCATGACGGTTAAAGTCAATAAAATAATTGGTGATGCAATTGTGCAAGTACCTCAGAAAATGATATTGTTTTCGATTTATGAAGAAGTGTTGAGAGAATCACAGGCCAAGGATAATTTCCTAACAGCAGTTAAGCAAAAAATCACACATTTAGAGAATGTTTTGAAGTTGAAAGAGGAAAGAATTGAGGAACTTTGTACTCAAATGGCAAAATTATCGGTGAGAAGTTTATTGTCGCAACATAATTTACAAAATAGTTCCTCTAATATGAGTTTGCTTTTGGACCAACAACACTCTTTAAAAAATACTTCTACTACCAATAGCTATAATGGTGTTGCGAATTTTGAGCATCAAACTTAATATTTTTTAATTTGTTTTCTGAAATAATAGTAGAATATTAAAAAATGTATTTATACAAATTGTTATTAAACATAAATTGAAGTTTCTTTTTGTCTCTTCTATAGGAAAAAGGAGCAGTCCTTCAAAGTAGTAGCATACTAAAACTTGTATAATTTGTTACAACACATTTAATGGACTCTCAGGAATCAGATAGTGAAATACCACAACCACCAATATTGCTTCCGATCGTAACCAAATGCAATTAATGATGTTGATTACAAGTGCAACCAATATTTCGTATTGTTTAATGATTTTATATCAAGGCAGATTTAAATCTGGCTTGATTTTATATTTAAAAAAAATTGCAGTATGTATTTTTTTAAACGTAAAATAAAATTAAAAATTGTAATTAACTTTCGCTGATAAGATAGGATGCTTATTCTGGCTATGATAGATTTGTTTTTCTGCTCGTTTCCGCATACACCGTAATCGTCGACGCAACGAAAAAAGTTCGTTTAATATTAGAGTCCTATAATCCTACCGAGATAGAACCAATATGTGACTTGGTGTTGTTTACCTCCCACATACAGATACATATCAGTTAATTACACCGGCCCACAAAATAAAAAAAAGTGGGATGTACATTTGACCAGACCCACCTACACACAAGGATTTCGACGCGCTGAATCCTAATCTGATGCCCCTTTGGCTCGTCACCCTCAAAATTTGGAGTAAATTGCAAAAAACTGTGGTTCTTTTATTGATTTTTAGCGGTTGTTCGCTATTTACTCGAAATTTTGCAGATATACGAGCCAAACGGATCTCAGATTTGGATTATTTGTTTTTATATTATTTCTTTACATTATAAATGTTGGCTAAGACAAGAACCAAATGTTGAAAAGTTTTAAGCTACCAAAAAAAAAAGCTTAAGTTGGTTTGGAAAAATCAAACACACTTGTTAAGAGCTTAATGCAAATTGGATTAAAGTTGGGGGCCATTCACATATTACGTAACGCTCCAGGGAGGGGGGGGGGGTTAAAGATATACTACGGATTAGATACTTTATACTGAAAATTTTGTAAAAAGCGTTACGAAGGGGGGAGGGGGTATAAAACCTTCGAAAATAGCGTTACATAATATGTGAATAGGCCCTTGGATATTTATTTGCTTGACTTTGGCCTAGAGTATAAGAAGGACTCTGATGATGAGATCGTGATTGATCTCGAAAATATCATAGTGTTAAGTTCGTAGTCAAGAATTTGTCTTTTTCTTTTCAATTATTACACGATTAAGGGCTATTATTACAACTTGCTGATAACGTTTAAAATAGTTATTATTAAGATAAGCTATCTTGAATGATAACGTGACAAATAAGATTTCTCCATTATTACAATTGACCAATAAAATAAAATATGTAATTTATGTATATACTGTGGCAATATTGCAGTAGATACCGACTACTTTATAATGCTTATAATACGTAGTGGCAACGATTTACTTTGCAATAAACTGTCATTGAAGTTACCATATCTTCAGCGGAAAATATGGCAGCTTCAAATTCTTATTATTCGCTTAAAAAGTTACCATGAGAATGAAGTAGATATTAGCTTATTTGTCGCTTCTAAGGTTAACATTAACTTGTAATAACCAAAAACCATTTATCTATCAAATAACATCCTAAAAAATAAAAGTTAACATAGAGTTTAACGGCAAGTTCGCCATGTGAAACTTGTCGTTGAAGTACACGTTAACTCTTATGGCTCGATTATCGATGGCAACCGAACTTCAGTTGCGTTGCCAGCCGGCAACTGAAAATTTGTGGTTGCCAGAAAAGCACTAAAAAGCAACTAAAATTTACAGCTTTCAGTTGCCTGTTGCCATCAATATGATTTTTAGCAACTGGCAACCTAACTGAAGTTTGGTTGCCATCTATAATCGACCCATTAAGTAGAGGCCACACTTGCAAACTTGCGTGACAGTTTTGCTCAAATTTTGACTTGCTTGATAGTGGAGACGCAAATTTCATCATTCAACATTCAACCACAAAAATTTTTGCGGTTGAGTGGCAGTCAGCGGCCATATTGGTTTTTGACTGATAGTGTGAACCAAAAAGTGTCATTCAAGAGGTTTTTTTTAGCATAAACTTCATAACTTGGACGCGGAAAATTATATTTTCGAAGAATTCATATATTTTTATGAAGTGCAAGATTGTCTGTGAGAGATCTTAAGACAAAATCGTATGAAAAGTTGTTAAATAATAAGAATTTTAACAATTGGATTAAACAAATTCATTATGAAAAATTTTTTATCAATAAAGCGCATCCAATTTTGTTATTTTCTATGTTTGCGTGTCAAATTTTTTTCTTGAATGATGGTTGGAGTGTCAAACATGATTGATAGTATGGACAGTCAAAAGTATCCAACAAAAACTATGAATTTTTGACTGTCACTCAAGTTTGCAAGTGTGGCCTCTGTTTTAATCATACATTGAGAAAAGGGTCGTAAATGTTGTTGGTAATTGCCACATAAACATGTTTCTAAGCAAAAGTTTATGTGGAAATTACCAACAACATTTATACGATCTCCAACACATACAACAAATTGTGAATTGGCCAAATATGTTCATCATGCATGTGATTCGTTAAGCAACTTACCTGAATTTGTGAAGCATGCAAATCCATGGTAATAATGTGATCTGCACCGGCCACTGATAGCATATTTGCAACCAATTTCGCCGAGATGGGGGCACGACTCTAAAGAAAACAAAAAAAAAAAGAAGAGAAAAAAGCAAATAAAATAATTAATTATGCAACTAAACTATCACATATATATTAAAAAGAAATCTGTAAAAAATATTTGTTTTATACATGATATATCTGTAATGGAACATGATTGATATCGACTAATTTTTAAGTTAAAAACTCTTTCAATTATTTTGTTTTATCACGAATGATGGCAAAAGACGCTGACAATGATGACTGGCAAATGAGAACCATGAAGATTTTTTAATGCCCCTTTTTGAACGATTTAGAAAGTAAATTTATAAATTAAACAAAAATTAAATAGTAAAAATAACTAAATAAAGACAAATCACGGAAGTAAATTTAAAATTTATAAAAAATAATTAAAACTATGTTCTATTCGTCCAAATTTTGCTTTCAATTGAAATTTTAAAGTCAATTTTGAACATAAAACAAGGGTGTAAAAAGAGGTGAAATGTGTTTTCGAATATTCGAAAAAAATGCATTACAGTGCTTTCGTAAAGTGAGGTTAGAAGTAAAAAAGTTAGAGAATAAGTACTAAAAGTAAGTATTAAAGATATAGTTGTTGTGATAGTGATTGTTTTAAGGGAATACACTTGGAATATACTAGAAAAAAGTTATTATTATTTTGTCAACATGCAAGATAAAAAAATTCATAAAAAATTTATATAGGGTTGGGGGTGGGAATTTTTTAAGTAAATCACGATTAACTGAAACTGAAGATTATAAAAATTTAACTGAAAACAAGAACTCAAACAGTAGGTAGTTACAAGAAAAACAGCGTACCAAAATTTTAGAAATTTTTGTAAAATTTTGTTTTACTAAAAAGCGTAAATTCATTATAAGAAAATAAACTTTAAATTGGCTTTTTATTTCATTGCGAGGGACCTCTAAAAAGTTCCTTAGCTACTCACAGTATATTGTTTAGCTGAAAATTCCTAAAAAGACATTTGGAAAGAAAAGTAAAAAAAAAAGAAAAAAAGGTGAAACAAAAAGTTCAGAAACAGAGTTTAACATAAAAAGAAAGAAAAGTGCGTAGATGTCAGGAAAAAGGAAGGAAATCGGACTGGAAATGTTTTAAAGGGGCAAAAGTAGTTGACGTACAAAAGGGTCCATATATTAAGCTAATTCTTTGGTGCTAAATTGTTGTGGAAAAGGCTGAATGCGAGGTACTAATCGCAGTGGTTTACAACTATAATTGGTTCGCTATGGAGTTGTCTGTCAAAAAAACCTAAAAGAATTTTTTTTAAGTTTACACAAATAATCTTCCATAAAAATTTGTCTAGTCGAATAAATTTGTGGCCTTTTAACAAAATAACTTATGTAAAATTTTTTAAGGTTTGCAAGAGAGAAAAAATAATCGGTCTTATTACGATTGTCGTAGTCGTAACGTAATCGATCAAATGTGGCAACGCTTGCTATATGTTTTACATTGGAGTCATTTAATTTGGACTACGACTAGGCCAACCGTAATAAGGGCCAATACTTGTATTAAAAGTATAATTTCATCCTTATAAGGATTAATCCTTGTAAGGATAAGTCCTTATAAGGATAAATCCTTATAAGGATGAAATCGATACCGATATATTGGCGATACCTCAAAATTTGCTGATATATTGCTGTCGGCGATATATTTATTGCCAATACAACGATACTTTTGTAAGTGTCTTTTTACACTGAAAAAAATCTATGCAACATATGGGTAAATCAGAAAAACTTATACTTTTTGTAACGTCCGCAACGACGAATATTTTTTTCCTCAAAAAACAGTTAAGTAAATAATTCGAAAGAAATGTTTTTGCAGAAGTTTATATGAAAAATATCTCAATCAGAATGCCAACGGGATTAATATTAGAAAAAATGTAGTAACGTCCGGAACCAGGATATACCCCATGGAAATACTTGTACATATACGAAATATTTCGTAAAGTATACGGGTTTCAACATAAATATTTATCATAATTAGCTAAAATAGAGCACAATGTATTTACCAAGTTATCTCAACGAGAATAATTAATTCGATATTTCTTTTTTTTTCACAATCGAAAGACACTTTTTAATTTTTGAGCAAAAAGAGCATCCAACAACTTTGGCAGCTTACTGATAAGCAGTGCTTGGACTTTCATGCAAATGCATGTTTTTGTGGTGATAGATAAACAGCAAATAATCTATTCAAATCATCAAATTATAAGTAGTTTGGCATCGATTTGTAGTTGCATATTTTTGCATATTTTTGTGGTAAGTGTATATTTTTGCATATTTGGGCAATAAATGCATATTTTTGGAGTAATAAAACATTTTTTAATGCATATTTCGTAATTTTTGAAAAAAATCTTAATAGGCCGATTATTGATGGTAACCGAACCTCAGTTGGGTTGCAAGTTGCTGAATATAATATTGATAGCAACTGGCAACTGAGAGCTGTCAATTTCAGTTGCTATTTAGTGCCTTTCTGGCAACCATTAATTTTCAGTTCCCGACTGGCAACGTAACGTTCGGTTGCATTAAATGATATACCCAATTACTATGTTTGTTTTATGTTTTTTCTCTAATAATAATAAAAAATTAAAAAATATGTTTTCATATTACATATTTTAGTTTTGGTACTTTGTTCGTGGGTAAATGCATATATTTGCGCATATTTTTCATTTTTAGGTGCATTTCTTAAGCGCTTAAAATCAATTTTTAACTGCATGAAAGTCAGAGTACTGCTGATAAGTAAAATAAAATGTTAGAGAGCTAAATCGCTATTTATTTATTTGAACAGTAATATTGTCGGCTGTAATTTAAAACTAAGAGTAATTAAAATTTTCAGACTACGGAACGATTTATGTGTTGTACCATGTATGGTACGGTATGCATGTAAGGATTAATTAGAACCAAAAAAGGAGTAATTACATCTTGTATTCAGTTAAGCAGCTAAAATAAAGTAAAGAAAAGGCGACAATTTTAAAAATAATTACGTGAAAAGGGGAGTTTTTCGAACGTGAAATTTTTTATTGACGATTGAAATAGAAGGAAAATATTTTGAGGGGAGATTTTATAATAGTTAATATCAAGTAAAGACGGCGCTTTGTTCCAACTTCGAACCATAGGAGTCAATAAAAAAAAATATCGTGTAATAACAGTATTATGTTTATTAAAAGTGTCTTGCGGCCTACTGACATCGAAGACTGTAGACAGAGACACACACTGTGAATTGCTTTATGTTAAAAAGTCGATTTTTGGAGGTGTGTCCAATAGTTACATACATATATAAAAAATGGACAATAGTTGATATATAGTGTTTAGATAGATAATTTTATTAGTCGACCTTGTTAAAGGTTTTTAACACAGAAATTGTTTGTTCGAAGTTACTTTCGTCTATAATTAAATAAATCTTCAACATTTATTAAAGACAAATAATCCTTATCTTAACTAAATATGTGACCCTAAAAAGATCAGCAAAAAATTAGAGATAATAGAATAGAAAAAAATAACAATTAATTGTGCCATTTGATTAATAATTTTTGATTTGATTTCTTCCTAACGAGCTGCACAAAGCAATCCAAAAGAATTTAGAGAACAAAACTTCGTAATAAAAGTAATTTGTATAGCTAATAAAGCAATAAAATAATATATATATATATATATACAGTAAAAACTTGATAATCCGGACATCGCTAATCCGGATTGATTATTTGGTAGTCCGGACATACTTTTTCATTACATGTGTACTCTATAAGCCGTATTGATTGCAGCTTTATAATCCGTATGCAAACTGTTGTGCAATGTTAATCTCTATTAATTGTTATTCCAAAAACAGTTTTTTGTCTCTTTGTTGCTGCAAATACAAACTGTATTTTGCTACACAATTCTATGTTTTCACGAACGACTTCTTAAATAAAAAGAAAATTTTGGTAAAAAATATATGCAGATATGGTCAAGGCGAATTCATACCACGAATTCTCTCTCGACAGTTCACATCAGATGTGAAAATAAAAATTTTGAATTCATACTAGGTGGACGCAAGAGCCCAGCTGTTTACGTAAATATTTACACATTTAACCTGTCAGGAGTGTTAATGTATCAGCTTTTTTGACAGCCCAAATATAAATTCTCCACGGCGAATTCTCTTGCGACTACCTGGTGTTGATCCACCTTGTTGACATCCAAAGAAAGTATTTTTCAAGACGAATGGGGCGAGTATAACTGATATAAATATGCCTTGGGTATGATTTTAACAATTTACAACAAACAAAAAAACAACGCACACAGAATAAACAAGACATTTAAGTTCACACAACACCAATGGGTCGATTATGGATGGCAACCGAACCTCAGTTGGGTTGCCATTGCTGAAAACGGTATTACGGATGGCAGCAACTGACCACTGAGAGTTGTCAATTTCAATTGTTTTTAGTGTTTTTGAGGCAATCACAAATTCTCAGTTGCCGGCTGACAAACAAACTAAAGTTCGATTCATATCCATAATAGACCCCAAAGCTTAAAAACTAAAAAAATAATAGTAATATTAATCCATATTTTACATATACATAATTTAAAAAAGGGAATTTTACAATATGACAAAACAACCCATTTTTGACTATTGAACGAACATACAAATTAAATATTTTAATGAAGACATCACAAAGTAAATAAACCAAACTTTTTTTCATTAATAAATTTCGTTATTGCAATGAAGCAGTTGCTTGTTCTAAATTTTCTTTCTTTTTTGTGGCGCACTAAAAAAACAAAATTAAGAACAACAAATCAAATGTGGATAAAAACAAATTTGGAAACGAGATAGGATTTTTTTTAGAAATTTTAATTAATTCTTTATTTTATTTCCAAACCAAATTAAGCAAATTTTGTACAAAATTTTTTCCAACTAGTTTTTTTTAGTTTTATTGTTTAAGTGCATTTCATTGCAAAAAATGTACTGAACTATTAGGAAGTAAGACTTAAAAAAATTAACATAATTACTATAAGAAATAAACAACAAACGTTTTATTAAATTATATGGGCATGCATTAATTAATAATAATAAAAAGTTAACGCTTTGAAATTATTTCACACATTTTTAAAGATGTTTCTCATTTTAATTAAATAAGTTATTGAGAAAGTATTCTTTCCAGCAGTGGGGACCAAAAAAATAAATATATGTACGTGTATCGATGTTTTGGAATTATACATCTGGCTTTTATTTTAGGGGGAGATAAAGTTAACTTATATTTACATGCAGTTCATGTAATATTGCAAAAGGGCAAATTATGGGACCGAAGTGCAAGCAAACCCTTGCAAACGAACAAAATAATTATGAAAATCATTCCATAAATAAAAGAGTGTTTCACAACATTTTTTAGTTCCCTTCAAAATGTTCTCCCTCATATTTAGAATACTTACTTTTTTCCCTGAGAGTTTTTCCCGGAGAGATTTTAATTTATAATAGGATTAATGGGAAAAGAGAATATTTTCCCTGGCAGATTTTATTTAGAATAGGGGAACAGGAAATAGGGAAAAAACTCAAGGGGAATTATTATTCATAATTGGGCTATATACATATCTCGAGAACAGTATTTCCGATTTCGACCAAGAAAGCATCAATAGATGCATGATAAACTTACCTTCAAACAATTTAAATACAATTAGGTAAACAAATCAGTGGTTTCTTAGTTATTTACAAACTAGTATGGAAAAATATTGATTTTTTATGAAAAATTAAAAAAAACTTTGGTCTAAAAACTCATAAAAAATTTAAAACTGCAAAAACTAAAATTTTCAAATATGGCGACCTTAGTATTGTTTTGGCACCCCGACCATTTAAAACAAAATTGAGTTAAGTATGGGGTATATATATTTTGAATACCCTCTTTCTGAATCCAAAAACTGTTTCACGAAATTGTTCCTGGTTTCTGAGATATCAAGCATTCATTGTGCTCGATATCATCATTTTTGATAAATTTTTTGTAAAAAAAAATTTTTTTTAATTTTTATATAAAAAAAATAAAATTAGATCTCAAGTAAAATACCAAGTTTCATCAATATTAACTTTTTATTCCATGTAAATATCTTTTCTAATAACATTTATACAATTATTTTCAATAAAAAGTAGAAAATTTCATCTCAATAACAAGTTACTCAATACACAGCAGTTAGTATACACATGGAGCAACAAAAGCTACTTTTTACAAATAAAATAAAAAAGTGGCTAGTGGAGCACATAACAAGATATTTTACTTTCAGTAAAAAGATGTTAATTTCTAATCGGATTGATGAAAGTTCACAAAAATTTACATTTTTCTTCCAAACATATGCCGGAAGCAGTGGTGAGAATACAAAAAAATTCTATCGGATATATTTTGAGAAAACTTTGTTGTTTTTCTCCATTCCGACTTTTTGGCATATGGGACAAAACAATCCTAAGGTCGCGATATGTGTGCTAAGCACAGTTGTCTTACGAACAAAATGAGACATGTAAATTATGAAAATCGATGTATGTACAATTGTTGATTTTATTCATAACTAGGTGAAGGAACACAATTGATAAAAATCACAATTTCCATACAACACACATACAGCCGCACAAATTAAAATTTTTGTGTTGTATGGAAATTATGACTTATCAATTGAGTTCCTTCATTTAATTGTGAATAAAATCAATATTTGTCCATCGATTTTCATAATTTATATCTTATTTTGTTGGTAAGACACATGTCCTTAGCACATATCTTTAAAAATTTTAATTTTTGCAGTTTTAATTTTTTTTAAATTAAGTTATGAGTTTAGTCGAACTGTATGAGTTTATATCCAAAGAAATTTAATTTTGGCTTGAGTTTGGTTTTACATTAATTTTTCAATTAATTTATATTTTTATTTAGATGTAAATGTGAAGCATATATAGAAAAAAATTTTCGACTTCACGGAGGGTTGAACTGACGTTTCGATAGCTCCCGCTAATCTCTTCAGAATTCTTTTCCGGTGGTCTGCAGTCAAGAGTTGAATATCATCTACTTTTAATTAATTCGACTGTCAATCTTAGAGCTGTATTTCATTTGATAGTTATTGATATTCAATTTTTTTGTCTGTGTTAAGCGTGTGTCTATATGCTTCACGTTTATCGCTAAATAAAAATATAATTTAATTGAAAAATTAAATTAAAACCGAACTCAAGTCATTCATGTAAGCGAAAATAAAAATAAAAGGAAAAATCAAAATTTTAATAAAAATAATGAGAAATTTTTTTTATGTCATCTGTTTCCCTCTGACTGATTTTCTGTCGACGTTAAAGTATTGTTCTGATTCATCACTTATATTGAAATTTTATGTCAAACATTTTTGTAAGAAAGGGACAAAGACCCACTAAACACGCCTTGTGCCAAGGTCGATATATAAGGTCTGTGCATCAGCCCATATGTTCGGTAATTATGATGTCAAATTTTAGTATATTTTACCAATACACTCACATTTTAATATTTGCTTTGATTTTTTTCTCATACATTATTTTACACCACAATTCCTAAAATAAAGTTGCTTTGTTGTATCAATTCGCCGATAAGTATACCTAACCTGACCAGACATCCCGCTTTAGGCGGGATTATCCCGCTTTTAAGAGGTCGATCCCGCCTAAAATTGTTATCCCGCTTTTTCGAGTTTTAAAATTTATATGTAGTTCTGTTTTTTAATTATTCCCAAAAATATCGAAAATATTTCAACTGAGCAAAATGATTTTTCTTGTGTTGATCGAATAAAAACTCATTGGAGTTAAAGGAACTTAATTATTTAGCCTTAAGTTCGTTCAATTTAATTCTTCAATTAAAGTATTTTTATTGAGAAAAGAATTTTAATACAACATCCTTCATGATTCATGTGTTAAAGACAAAATTTTCTTTAGGATTAAAGCAATTTATAACATTTTTGTTTCATAAACATTATAAATTTAAAAAAAACATCTAAAAATACATTTTTTTTAATTTTAAGGCCTGTAACTCAATGAATTTCCTAAGAACATATCGTTAAGTGAAATGCAAAATTACATAACTATACTATTTTTAATTTTATTGGAGAGAAAAAAGACTGAATAAAATATTTTAAGTGACTGAAGAAAAGTCTCTTCATTTTCGTTTTGAGTGCGATTGATTGATTTCAAACTGTTATCATAAAATAACAGTTTGAAAATTTGTAGGGAAAAGACCTTCGAGGTAATAATTAATAATTGGATATGCGACTTTAATTTTTCGTTAGTTACGTTATTTCGCATTTCAGCTAACGATATGGAATTGTGTAGTTGCATACATTTATAAAACATCATATATTATCATCAGTACATTTACAACATCCCGCTTTCCATAAGATATTTTATAAAATCCCGCTTTTTTTTGGTCATATTTTCTTCAGAATCCCGCTTTTCAAACGTTTTTATCCCGCTTTTAACAGAAACCTTCTGGTCACGTTAAGTATACCTCATATGTAGATCTACCTTGCCTTGTACCTAAAATGTAAGAATTTAGAAATTTTCCATGTCGATTCAAAAGGGTGAAAACTTTAGCTCCCCTAAAATAAAGGCCAGACGTAAACTTTTCAAAACGCCAAACATGTACATATATTTTTGGATGGTCCCCTCTACCAAAATTAGTCGTTAGAACCTTGTTATTTTGATTTTGTTCACAAGTGTTATTGGCTAAAACAGAGACGATTTATTGAATACCATTTCAAGTGAAAAATGGAAAAGAAAAAATAACTTTGTCGAAAATGTGTGAATTGCTTTAATTAACAAAACTTTAATAAAATATAAACCTTTTTAATTGTATGTGCATTAATAATATCATATAATAATTATATGTTAACTTTCTTAATAAACAAAAATAAAATTTTGTACAAAATATGCTTGAATATGAGAGAGGATATTTTGTATAATTGCTATTTGTTAAATTATTCCCCGAATGTATAATTATTTGAAAGAAAAACAAAATGAGAAAATAATAAAAGTTGAAACAAATAATACCCTAAATTTCCAATCGTAGTTTTTACAACGTTTTTCCCCGCCATCATCTGAGCCAGCCAGCTAAAGAAAATCAAATTAAAGTTAATTAATAAGAATAAATAATTAATTTTACAGTATTTGGTGGAACACACTTGCAATAAAAAAAATTAGATACTGGAAATTATATCGTAGAGCTATAAGTATGTATATATTTATTATCTCTCATCCACATTTGCTTTGCAATTTGTTACCTGTATTTAACACAGATGTCGTTCTAATTGTTTCTTTCAAGAAATAAAAAAAAACATCAAAATGCATAAACAAATTAAAGCATTTTTAACAAATACACAAACAGTCTCCAGGAAAATTGTAAGAACTTGTTCTTAAATCACTAGTTCTAGAATGCATACAATAGGAAGTACATATTGACACCCCTGGTAAAAATAAGCGCTGACATTTTTAAAATTGTAGGGGTGACATACAGACATTACCTTTCTACGCTTAAAATAAAGTTTATGGATTAAATTACTACGTTCAGCGAAATTATTTTCTACAACCATCCATTTCGGTCTTCATACTTGCCCAAAAAACAAATTAAAAGCATACATCATTATTAGAATAGCTTTGTAGTTCTGACTTCCGAAGATGAAAATTTTTAACCAAAACCATTACAACAAAAAGAAATTAGACTAATTCTCGTACTGACTCTATGCGTTCTATAACTAGTTCAGTTTTTCCTGGATTTTATATTTAAAATATACACTTATTTAATTTTTGTAAATAATAGAAAGGAAAAAACAACAATTAGAATTTGTTTAGCATTTTTAAAAGAATATTATAGCTTAAAAAACTTAAAAGAAATTAAATCAACAACTAAAAAATATACATATTTTTTCAATAATATATTAATAAAGAAAATTCACTGTTAGTGTTGTTGTTTCACTTTCAACAATTACAATTTAATCGTGTATATATACATAATTAAAAAATTTTAATTTAAGTCATTGTTAGGTTTCTTCTACATATACTCACCTTATCTTTTTTATCTTGGCGGGCATATGGGAAACAAGGAATCACAGCTGTTACACGGGATGCTGAAGCAATTTTGCATGCATTGATCATAATCAGCAACTCCATTAAATTATCGTTAATCTCACCGGAACCAGATTGCACAATGTAGACATCTTCACCACGTACAGATTCACCAATTTCAACACTGAAAGAAAAATATAGAGCCAAAGTTAATAAAATATATACATAGTATGTGAGTATAAAAAAGTATATGGGTGAAATTAAAAAGTTTTGTAAAACTACCAGTTTTGCAACTTGTTTGTGGTCCCTCGAACTAGGGATGGGCAAGTGAAAAAATATATCGATATATATTGATATAGATATATTTTTACATATCGATCGGCATCGATATATATCAAATGAAGAATATCGATATTTCGATATATATCGATATATTTTCCAGCATGATTATTCATACATACAGGTATGTTCTGACACTCGCACGATTGTCAAATCGCATGTGAGTTGCAAATCGCCAAACTTGATTTTTCATGTTCTGTAACTCACGCGTTTTGCTTGCGATTTGCCGTATTAAATAGATCAGCTGTTTATTGAAATCACCTGTGCAGAAGAAAACAATGGACAAACAAAACCTAACAAAATTTTTTAAATTTCATATTTTTAATACAAATTGTAATAATATGATACTAGTTTTGGTGCAAATAAAAAGAAAACATATTTAATTTATTCGTCATTGTATTGTTTCTTTAAAGTTTAGTTTAGTCTAAGTTCATCAGTTCACTCAGTTTATTCTTGCGATTTGAACTCGCCAAAAGTCTGGCGATTGCGATTTACAGAACACCTCTCTTGCGAGTTCAAGTCACAATCGCAAATGTTATGCGAAATGCGAGTGTCAGAACATGCCCGATAGTGCCAAAATTTTTTTAAAATAAAACACGAAAAGTAGTTTTCTTATAAACAATTAAGCTGAAAAGAGTTAATTTCCAACATCTTCCAACTGTTTCACCAATATTTTATGGAACGTGCATCAACAAAATTATACTCAAAGAAAGATACAAGTTCGGTTGCATTAAATAATAGACCCAATTATGTTTGTTTTATGTTTTTTTCTCTAGTAATAATAAAAGATTTAAAAATATATTTTCGTGTTATTTTAGTTTTAGGTACATTTGTTAAGCACTTAAAATCAATTTTTAATTGCATGAAAATCCGAGCCCTGATAATTAAAGTTAATATTCAGGGCTATAACTTTCAGGGTACTTATTTTTCGACATGTCAAACAGAATTTCGAAACGGGACTAAAAAAAGTACTTGAAAAATATTATCACCACACACATTAGTACATATTACATATGTATATATTTGTGTCACTTTTGGTTTATAGTTGAGTTAAAAAATAGGTATTGAAGCATTAAATTATATTAGGCATTATTATAAAAAGTTTGTGCACAATTTAAAAGGAAAACAAAATGTTTTTAAAACACACTTTTCTATAAAATAAACAGCAAAAAGAAAAATTATATAAAATTATTTGAGCACAAATCTTAAAACAGTTTTTTCAAAAAGAACAATAGCTCAGTTCAAGTTATTCGGTAAGTGTTTACTCGTTAAATTTGTAAAATTCCCCATACAACTTGTTGCTGTAAAATCTGTTTTTATAATCTTCAACAACAATGAAAAAATGAATAAAAATTATTCGAATATTCGAATGAATTTTTTTCATTTTTGTTCGAATGAACAAAACTTTTCATATTTAGAATAAAAAATTATTCGAACAGTTTTCGTCGAATATTCGAAAAAGTTTTTTAATCTAATTTTTATAAAAATTGGTTTACATTTACGATTGTAAAATAGGGTTTAAAATTAATTACTGTTTTCATTAACAATAGGATGCAAATTACACCAAATTACTTATTACGTAACGCCTTTAAAGAATTAATTTTAAATTACAGCACGTGCTTAATTTGGAAGTATTTTTGATTGAGGAAGACAATTAGCAAAACCAAATTGTTTCCAAAAAGTATTGTAATATCCCATTTTCTGGTTTTAAATAAGAAATTCTGTTTTCCACTAAACACTTAAATAAAAACTAATTCACCAATCTTGTACATTTAAAATCGATTTAAGTTTTATAAATTGTGATATAATTTTGAAAGCTTAAACAACGTTTAAATATGATTTTAGTTTAATATAAGCACATGCTAAACTAAGTTTAACTAAAAATAAGAAACTATCCCTAAAGCCCTTATGAGTCATAAGTTAGGACACTACATTTTTCTTGCATCGTTTTGCTATAGGATTGAAAGAAAGAAACAGCAAATGATAGAAAGAAACAACTATACAAAATGTAAACAAAACGTAATATTTTCTTTAAGTGCTGCCTAATTTTTATTTATAATAAAATGCCAACAGAAAAAAAGTTGAAAATCGCTGATTCGTTAATAAACCGCTAGCTTGGCAACACTTTAATGTTTTAAGCTTAAAACGTCAATTTTAAGTTGAATATTTTTACATTTTTTTTTTGACAGGCCATAATTTTTTATCGATAACATTAGTAAAAGCTTTGACAATTTGGTATTTATCTTAATATAGCTGAACTTTTTGCACCTGGTAAAATTTCCTATTACGTTATATTTGCACTGTTCTCCCAAACTTAAAAAATGAAGAAAATATGTAGTGTCATAAGGGCTTAAATTTGTAAAAACAAATGATTTTAATTGAATCGAAGAAATATGTAGGAAGTAGTTTGGCTGAAGAAGGAATATCTATTAAAGCCTTTAAAAAACTAGTTATAGGATATAATAAAAATCGTGGTCTTAACATGATTACTGGAATAAATTTTTTTCGCTATTCATTCGAATATTCGAATAAAAGTTTAAAATTATTCTGCTGTTCGAACAAGAAAAAACTCTGAAATTTTATTCGAACGATTATAAAACACGAATAATTGACAACACTATTGTCGAAGTTGTGTAAACATTACTTTAGAATTTATTTCGTCTATGGAATCAGTCGCAAGTTGAGAAAAATTGAGATATGATAAATTTTCAAAATATTGATTGTAATTATAAATTATGTTACCAACATAAAAACCAACCTAACATGCAAATCTCTGCTAAGCTTGTCGTGCAAAAAATTAAAACTAAAAAGTAAAAGTTTCTGTCTGTTTAACACTCTACGTCATATGTATATATAAGCTATACTTCTCAAATAGTTAATCACTGAAAACATAAAACGAACACAATCACAAATCTTCTGAGAATAGAATATATGAAGTATTGGCACTATATATTTACATTCATCGTACATTACATGGTCCAAGACTCATTCTTAAAAAATTGAAAATCAAACAAAAATTCCTTTTGGCCGAGTGCCATACAATCTGAGAAAATAGATTCAAAGAATTTTATGCTAAAACAACAAATGATAATTATTGTTGTGGTTATTGTACTTTCGATTTTAAAATAAATTTTGTAAAAAAAAATAACAAATAAAAATACAGCCAAAATATAAATTGTACCAGCTGTTAAACAAACACCTTATTGTCTAATTAACTAAATTTGTATTGTTCTAAGCAATTTAACAGAAAATATTAAAGAATTTTATTTCCTATTGTAAAACAAAAACAAACAAACAATAAAAAATGTCCTGTTTTGTAAATCGGGTCAATTTGAAATCGTGCGATTTCCAATATTAATAATGGTCCTGCTGAAGTTTTTAAAATCATATATGAAAATTTTCTTTCAGATATGATATTTGTGGTTCTAAATAATAGAAAAAAATTTTGTATTAGCGAAATTATTTCTCCAAAATCGCAAGATTTAAAATCGGTCGAAAATAAATAAATTTTAAAATAATTTTTACACAAAATCATTTAAAGAAATAATTAATTAACAAATAATAATAATATTAATAATAATACAAATAATAATAATAACTTTTAACTTTTCGAGAAAAAAATTTTAGGTTGTTTTTGGGTTATGAAGCAGATTTCTATACAAAATTTATTTCATAAAGCTCTGATAAACCTTTGATAAGTATTATGAATAAGGCAGTTACTATTTAATAGTTAGGTTTTATTGCCATAATCTTACTAATTAAATCTTACGTTTAATATAAATTTCATGGAATTTGGTAGCAGTTAGACCATTTTAGTTATTTCAGCACTTTTAACAACAACAGAAGCGATTATCATTTAAATAATCACTGACTAAAATTTAAAATTAGTATCAGTTAACAATAAATAATATCTGTTAAATAAACAATTACACATTTTATATTCTATAACGGAACGAAATTGTCACGTTTTTCACGTCGTTTTTTTTTTCTTTAAAGAAACGCAAACATTTGAGAAATAAGTATGACATGCATACACTAGGGATGGGCAAGTGAAAAAATATATATCGATATATTTTTAAATATCGATCGGCAGCGATATATATCGAATAAAAAATATCGATATATCGAAATATCGATATTTTTTCAACAATTATAATTCATACGTAGTCCCCAAATTTTTTTTAAATAAACCAAAGAAAGTACCTTTCTTATAAATAATTAAGCTGGAAAGAGTTATACATAACACTAAATCCAAGCTGTATAACTTGCGTAATATAAGGCCAACCCTCGAGACTACAGAGTTAATGTGGCTTTCAAAACTCAATTTTACATCAATAATGAGACCAAGGCATCTAATTTTATCTACAAATTCAATTGAAACACCGCCTAAAACAATTGAAAAGTTGTTGCTACCACGATCGCCAAATAGCATTGCCTTGGTCTTACAAGGATTAACGGAAAGGATTTCGTGCAACATTTTACGAAACAAGCTTTCGTAGTTACTTTTTTTCGAAGAATATACGAAACTTTCGTACATATTACGAAAAAAAATTCTAGTCAATATTTTTTTGAATTTACGAAAGTAATGAAAATCTTACGTAAGCATTTTTCCTTGTTAAAAAATATATTTGAAATACACTGAAAATAATCCATGCAACATTTTACGAAAAAAAAAACGTTCGTAGTACTTTTTTCGCAGAATATAAGAAACTTTTATATACATATATTACGAAAAAGCATTTAGGCAATATTTTTTGAATTTACGAACGTAACGAAGGCCTTTCCTAAACATTTTTCCTTTGTTACACAATATATTTGAAATAAAAAAATAAATTAAATATTGTTTTATAAATGGACGTATTTCTCAGATGTAAGTAAATAAAACAAATTTTTAGATCTTATAAAATAAGCTCATTTGGTAGAGTACATGACTTGATATATGAAGATTGCGAGTTTGTGCCCCGGTTGAGCCATACTTTTTTCTTTTATTTTTTGATTATTTTCGTACGTTTCGTATATTTCATGGTTTGAAATTACCAAATATTTCGTAGTATGTACGACCATTTTCGTGCATGTTACATGAAATTTTTTCAGTGTAAAAAAATAAATTAAAATTATTTTTTATAAAATGACAAATTTTTTTAGAGGTAAGTAAATAAAATATATTTTTAGCTGCTATAAGTAAGTAGAAAGTGGCTCAGTGGGTAGAGTACTTGGTTTGAAATATGAAGATTGTTTGTATTACTCTCTCGCTATTTCCTCTATTCCTCTCTCGCTCTTCCTCACTAGAAAATAAAAGTTGCTTCAAGAAAAACTGATGTGTGTAAAAGCAGACATTGTGAGTTCGTGCCTCGGTTGCTCCAAACATTTTTTTTTCGTAATTATTTTCGTACATTTCGTATATCTTACGAAAGAGTTTCGTGGTGCGAAATTACGAAATATTTCGTAATATGTACGAGCGTTTTCGTGCGCATGTTGGATGGGTTTTTTCAGTGTAGGGATGTAACGATACGCCTTTTTGCCGATACGATACCGATATCGGTGATATCGTTTCCGATACCGATACGCATATTGAAATAAAATTCTAGTTAAAATTAGCAAAACTCAAGTAGAGTAATTTTTTTAATATACAAAATTACAGTGTAAGAAATTATTAATATTAAAAATTGATTTTAAAAAATTGGAAGTAATTTTTAATTAAAATTAGGCACATAATTAGTAGAAAAGCAATTAAAAATTTATTTAAGGAATAAGATTTAAAAAAACAACGAATTGAATTTGATTGATTGAGTTCATTCATTTACAAAAAATATATATTTTTTTGGATATATTACATATTACGATTTGCCCTTAGTCTTTATTACCTAGTTTATACGCAGAGCATATTTGCAAATAAAAACGTAAAATGCTGTCAAATCCTTTTTTTATTGTAACTTATTAAATCACTGATTATTCATTTATTTGTGAATATATTTATCTATTTATTATTTTTTTATTAACAAACATATGTAAAGGAGGTAGTGAAATGGTAAACGAAGCAAGAAATCGATTTTCGACTTTTCGATCAACCATTTTCCATTCCGACTAATTAGTCGATTAATCGTAGGTAAAAATCGATTGTTTTGTAATCTATTTTTATTTATTTGTATTTTTTTTTATTAGACTAAATTTGCTAATTAGAATGGACTGGAAACAAGTTGGGTTGAAAAAGTGGTAGGAAATAAAATTTCATTTGGTTTTTGTAAATTTTCTTCATCCTATTAGCTTTCCCCGCACTTGCAACAAGCAAGTAAGAAAAGTTTCATGAAGAAAATTTCATGAAATAAATTTAGTATTACTTTTTTTCGTTTTATTTCTAATACCAAAATTTACACAATGAAATAGGTATTTGTTGAAACTTTTGTTTGCTTATGGCAATTGAATTTGACAGCTTGTGTTAAAAGATTATTGCTCAGCAATGCATTTTAACATTTGTTGCTGAATATGTATTTGAACACATATTCATACGGTCCACACGCAAATATCTTGTGTCGGCAATCGAATTTGACGGTTGCCACGGCAATAATTGCCAAACTTATTGCTCGTGTGGTCGGGGTGTGACATTTCGTAGGAATGTAAACAAAATTGACCATCAAATAACCGTTATTTTCTTCGGTACTTGTTTCCTATCGCTATTTCTTTCTCATTGTTATTTTTTCAACATACCTATTTTCCCTATTTCCATTATTTAATTCATTCATTCTTTTGGAAAATAATACCTACTACATCGCCACATAAATAATAAAGTAAAAGATATCAAACATATGCGCGCGCATAATTTAAGAGAAATAAAAAATTTTTGCTCACAAATCCAAAACACTGTTGCTATTTTGGAGGTTTTTCTGGTTTTTTGTTCACATATCCTCAGAGCTATACTTAATAAAAAACCAACTTGTTTTTTATTTGAGGGGATGTAGTGTCCGACAAAACTAAAACACTATTAATAAAATCTGTTGATTTAGGATTTGTTTGTGTTTGCATTTTACAAATTTTACTACAATAAGAATATTTTTTATGAAAAATCGTGTAGGTGTTACATTAAAAATTAATAGTTTGAAGTTACATGCATACATTAATGTGGCATCTCTACTTATCAATAAGATCATTACCCTGCAGCCACACGATCAAGTTTTCCTTTCAAGTTTTTCACACACACTGCTTGCCAAAATTCATTTTTATTGATAGCTGTGACGGGGGCTGCACGCAACTTGAAAGCAATGTTGTAAAAAACAAAACAAAAAACTATGGCGACAGAATATTGTACAAGAAAATTGTAATCAGCTGTTTTCTTGAACGTAAATTGAAACACTCAACTTGAAAGAGAAATTGGAAGCAAGTTCGTTTCAATTTTTAAAAGTGTGCGTGTATTGGTAAAAAAGCGTGTGTATTAAAAATTTAAAGGCAAAACTTGATCGTGTGTCTGCTAAGTTAATAAAGTGACATTCAAACATAAAACAGTAGGTTAATGTGGCAGTTTCTTCTCAATTATAATGAAAATTACAACTTATTTGATGCAGTTAATAGATTTAAAAAAAATATTTTGATGTCTAATTGCATTTAAGACAAAAATTTCAAGCTTCATGTCAAAATATTTATCCTATTATCATATTGACGAAGAAAGAACAACAAAAACTTAGTGTAAATGTACCCACTTAGTGTAAATGTACCCATTGAAATCATCCCGCAGCTTAAAAGATGCAGTGATGAAATAGTTACATATCGCGACCTTAGTATTGTTTTGGACCACCGACCATTTTAAAAAAATTTAGTTAAGTATGGGGTATATATATTTTGAATACCCTCTTTCAGAATCCAAAAACTGTTTCGCGAAATTGTTCCTGGTTTCTGTGGTATCAACATTCATTGTGCTCGATATCATCATTTTCGATAAATTTAAAAAAATAAAAATCAGATATCAAGTAAAATACCAAGTTTCATCAATATTAACTTTTTATTCCATGTAAATATATTTTCTAATAACATTTATACGCTTATTTTCAATTAAAAGTAGAAATTTTCATCTCAATAACAAGTTACTCAATACACAGCAGTTAGTATACATATGGAGCAACAAAAGCTACTTTTTACAAATAAAATAAAAAAGTGGTTACTGGAGCACAAAACAAGATATTTTACTTTCAGTAAAAAGATGTTAGTTTCTAATCGGATTGATGAAAATTCACAAAAATTTACATTTTTCTTCCAAACATATGACGGAAGCAGTGGTGAGAATACAAAAAATTCTATCGGATATATTTTGAGAAAACTTTATGTAAATGTTCTTTGTTGTTTTTCTCCATTGCGACTTTTTGGCATATGGGCTAAACCAATACTAAGGTCGCGATATATACTAGACGTTTTTAGTGAAGGTCAGTGCCAAAGAAGAATTTTGAAAAGAAATGATTACATTCAAAATATATATGTATCTATATTTAAGACATAGAACAGTGTATATCGACTAAAAGCCGGAAAGAAGCATTTCGGTGTTTCCGGGAGGAAAAAACTAAAAAACACCATTAACTAATCTCACAAACAGAAAACTTATAACTGAAATATGTATGAGTTGGCTATTTCTACCTTCAATTCTGCACGAACGATATAATTTTCGATTAACCGTAGGCGAAAGTCGTTTTCAATACAACAATAATCGTTTTTAGATGACGAAAATTTGTTATAAAAAAAATCGAAATCGATTTAACATATGTATGTTGACACCACGTAACTGATTTTTTTTATTATTTTTGAGGAAGCGCAGAAAACGTTATACATATAAGTCTCATAAAAAAACATTACAATCATCAAAATAATACAAATCTAAATTTGTTAATAATAATATAAAATTTTCACTTGAAAAGTTGAAAAAACAGTGACGTGTTGTCAACGTATGACCACCAATATTTATAATCTGTTCAAATGAGACCGGTTGTTTTAAGCGGCATAGTCGAACCTGCTGCTTAGTTTTCTTAAGGGCCAAATAAACTACACAAACACAAATTTTACGTTTCTACAAACCTTTTGCGTTGTTTATGCGGGTGTTTGCTTATTTGCACAAAAGTTTGTGGCATGTTTATACGAAAGTTTGTTGTTTGTGTATGTGTTAAGGTACGGTCACACTTGGCATATATTTGCCGAAAAAACTTGACCAACAGACAAGCTAAAATTTAATTTCCTTTAATTTCAGTATTTTTTTAAATATGGGTTCGTATTTATTAAAAATAATATAAAAATAACTTTTGGCAGCATAATCAACTTTATTAATATGATTATTAGGCGAAGGTTCGTAACGTTATATTCAGAAAGAATTGGGCATGATTAATATTCCAAGGAACAAAGGAAAAATTAATATAAAGCTTAATTTTTCAAGCCGCTACAATTTCATCGCCAGTGCTCACGGGTATTTTGCTTATCACCTTTTGTCAGGTGACTCTGTAGCATGTAGTTTCAATTCTTATATATGTATACAACTTTTTCGTGAAAATTGAATACGAGAATTAAATCACTTTCAAGTTGACATTAAACTGCACTTTCCCAGTGTTGTCGTCGGATTATTATTTTTTTCCCCATTTTTCTGCTTTTTTTTTTTTTTTTGTTATAATCAAGTCAAACTTTTCTTGTTTGATTTTATACTTAAGTATATATGAACATGTGAAAAGCTCAGCTAATTGTTTATTAATATGATTATTTAGAACGTATTTGCTTTTGAATCCAAATTGATTATTAGGCTAAGGTTCGTACCGTTATATTCAGAAAGAATTGGAATTTGAATATTAATCATATTCCAAGGAACAAGGGAACAATTAAGATCAACGTAATTTTTCAACGTACACAACAGAACAGAGTAGCGCCACTTTCGGAATATTAATCACGCCCAATTCTTTCTGAATATAACGTTACGAACTTTAGCCTAATAATCAATTTGGATAATTAACTTTATTTTGTGATATAAAATCCAAGTTAAATCACAATAATCCTTAGCAAAAGTAGTGATTACGTTTTTTGCGCAAATATTTGCCAAGTGTAACCGTACCTTTAAGCTACATTCACACTTGGCAAATATTTGACGAAATAAGCGTAACCACTTCTTTTGCTCAGGGTTTGTGTGATTTAACTTGGTTTTATATTACAAAATAAAATTAATTATGCTGCAGAAACTATTTTTATATAATTTTTAATAAATGCGAACACATACTTAAAAAATATTGGAATTAAAGGGAATAAAATATTAGTTTGTTTGTTGGTCACGTTTTTTGCGTCAAACATTCTACAAGTGTGACCATAGCTTTATTACAAGTTACGCTTGTATCGTTTATTGGCAAACGTTAAGCATGTTTGCAAACCGTTTGTGTAGTTTACTTAGCCCTTTACGAGCGCTGTTGACGTTGCGTTTGTGATGCCACTTAGGTCAACGATGGTATCTGCAAGGTAGGTCCCAACCCACAACCTCAGCGGAGACACGAACAATTAAAATAAACTAGTCAGATAAAAATAAACTAAAACTCAAAACACTATACAAAACGGAAACAATTGGGAGAGTGAATTTTGCGCACACAACGACATAAACAGTTTTTTAACATTTCTAATTATCTTTGATACACTTTACGATTGATGGTCGCCAAAAATCGATTATTAGCCAAAATCGATTTACCTAACTAGTGAGGGAAAAATCGCTAAGTTGTTAACATTTAAGAGGTGGATTTTTTAACCTCTAAAAACAAATTCAGCATGTTTTTAATATGTAGATAATAAATAAAATAATTCATCATTTTTTCAAATTTATTATGTATGTCCATTATTTCTTTATTTATATGAACATACATATGTGATTTCTATAAAAGCACATGATTTTTAGCAGACTTCTGAAATTTTGAAGTTTTCCTAGCATTCACACGTTTAGTACCTAGCAATGTACGTACATATACATATGTATGTATGTACGTACATACTATGTATGTATGTTTTGTTTTCCTTTTTATTTTATTCCATTTTGTTACACAAAAATCACACAATGCTAATCTAATTAATAGTAGAATTAAACAAATTAGTATTAAACTTTTTTAAATTTTAACAATAGATAGTTACATACCTACATATGTATGTAGGTACGTAAATATGGATTTTTCAAGCAAAATCTACATTTTACTAGAAAGTACAGTCAATGATTTAGAGAATCATAAGTAAATAAAAGAATTTATGCCATGATACATACAACGACATTTAACTTCTACTGTTTCCCCTGATATTTTATTGTTACTTGGTAATGATGAAAATACCTTGTTTTCTTCAACTTAGGCAAGGGCAACCAACAGACATCCTTGACGCAATCAGGTGTCTGTGCACATATGTATGTGTGTTTTATCTCTAGCAATAAATTCTACCAAGGAATCAGTTGTTTTGTAACGTTAGTAATTTATTAACATTAGTAATATTATTATTTAGTTGAAAGCAAATTCTAAATACATAAATCTTTTTAACCACTCCATACTAGTATGATAAATTGTTTGCATATGGTTTTCTGCCTTGTCAAACAACAACAATAACCAGCCACAACATTAAACAGTCTCTTATTAAAAGCACGACAAACACACATTTTTTCATTTTTCTTTATACAATTCACGTGTTTTTTCAAATCATATGTAGGTATATTTTTCTTAATTAACTTTTTATTTTTTTCGTCTACTTATTTTAACAGATTTAAATGATTCTTTTAATTTTTAATAATATTTATATTTGCACTAGTTTTTATCGATTTTTTTCTGTTTTGTTTTATTTCTTTGTTCATTTTAATTAATTTTCGTTTTATCTCTGCTTTTTCCATATTTTACTCACCATGTTTCCAAATTACTAAATTTTTTCGTTACGACTTTGCCCAAATCGATACCCAAACGGTCAACTATTCTTTGGGCCAAATCCGGATGCGATGTACCCGAAAACACTTTAATGTTTGGCATTCTGGAGTGTAATGAATTTAATGAACAGGCTTGCTTCTCCAAATTGTCGCGAATCAAACTTTTTGCGCGTATCGGATTAGCAGATCGAACTGGCATCACACAACCTACGAGTACAAGTTTTTATATTACAAAAAATAACACACATTAATAAAAACATCAAGAAGAAGACATTTGAAAAACAATAACAACATTATTTCTTTTAAAAAGTTCTCTTAAAATTTTATAAGTATTAGTTTAATGCAAAGGTAGTAGTACTATAATAATAGGTAGATAACATTACAGCGTTGCCACCAGTAAGCCAAAAAAATTGTACAGATTTGGGAAAAACTGATAAGACTACATATCGCTCATTTACTCAAACAACGCCATAACTCAAAAAAACTAGTTTTGCAGAAAACGACTTTTTTTAAGTTTTCAATTAACATACAAGTTGATGGAAAAATAAAAACTCACCTTTTTAGAGAAGAATATATTCGTCTCTAAAAAGGTGAGTAAACGAGATATATCTACGAAATTTTTACACATTATAAGGAACGACGTGACCAATTATTATTTTAGTCAAAAAATAATTATCTTATTTTCGTTACGTATTTAAAAACAAATAGGTACATTTCGACGCTGTTGCGTAAAAAGTGCCAATCTCACACCATTTTACACAGCAGATTGGCCCTTTTTACGCAACAACGTCGATATGTATAAGCATACATACATAAATATTAATAAATGCATGCATATAATATTAATATCAGATGATAATTTATTTCTCGAGTCTTAAGGTGTAGTTAGTAAAAACGTATCACGTTCGTGGGGATCAGCTGGCAAAATCTGTAACATAAACAAAGCTCGTTGCTGTTTACTAAAAACGTATCGTTGCTTTTGTCACGTAGAAAATCTACAAAAAGTAGATTTTTACGTAGCAAATGTCATACTAATGCCAAAGGTATTACAAGCCAATACTAACAGCTGGCAAAATTACTTGGGGTGATACGTTTTCTATAACTAATACCTAAAGTTGAACGGTACTGAAAGTTCTAACGTTACGCGATACGTTTTTACTAAATAGACCTTTACTAAATATTCTTTCCACAGAAGATCTAGTAAGCTATAACTAGAGAAGAAATTTCACAAAGTTATTTATATTTCAGCAGCAAAGTTATTTGCTTTAAAAAAATTTTTGATCAATAAATTTCGGTAGATTTACAAAAGTTTACATACTTTACATTTTAGGCCACATGGGCGTTTTTAAAACGTGGCGATTCTGCTTTTAATACTAAATTTTAAAGTTCTAAATTTTTTAAAACTTAAAATTTAATAGAAAAAGCAGAAATGTCGCGTTTTAAAAACGCACGTGTGACCTCAGCCTTAAAGTATTTAAAAAATAATAATGTTTTAAATATTTATATTTAGAATCGAATAATTTTGATAATCTATTACATATAAAACTTAGCAGGAAAATACATTAAGATCTGTAAAACTTTGTTATATTCAGAAAGAATTAGTCATAATTAATATTCCAAGGAACAAAGGAAAAATTAACATTAATTTTCCAACGTACACAGCAGAACAGAGTAGCGCGACTTTCCGCTACACTTCCGTCGTCACTGCTCACGTGTATTTTGCTTATCATCACTTGTCAGGTAGCTCTGTTGAATGTGATTTCAATTATTATATATACGTTTTCGTGAAAATTGAATACGAGAATTAATTCACTCAAGTTGATATTGAACTGCACTTTGCCAGTGTTATTTTTCTACTTTCCCATTTATCTGATTTTTTTGTTCTACTCAAGTAAAACTTTTTTGGTTTGATTTTATACTTAAGTATATATGAATATTGAAACATGTGAGAATAGCTCAAGCTAGTAGCTAATTGTTTATTAATATGATTATTTTGAACGTATTTGCTTGTGAATCCAAATTGATTATTAGGATAAGGTTCGTAACGTTATACGCAGAAAGAATTGGGCATGATTAATATTACAAGGAACAAGAGAAAAATTAACATCAACTTAATTTTTCAACGTACACAGCAGAACAGAGTGGTGCCACTTTCGGAAGCCGCTACAGCGAAATTTAAGCGCGCGGAGCGGGCGGGCTCATCTAGCACACTATAAAATATGCAAGGTAAATTACATTTGTGTAAAACCCACATTAGCAACAAATACGTAGTGCAAAAATTATCAAAAATGTTTAAATACCTAGTGCAGTTTTTGAATAATTATACCGAAAGTGGCAACGCTACTCATGAAAAAAATCATGTCTGATTTACTCAAAATAAGTACATACATCATACCTGCCAGATAAATTAGAGGTAAAATCGTTAAATTTTTGAGAAAAAATCGTAAACAAAATAAAGCTAAAGTCGAAACAATTACAATTGCTTACTTTTAAATTATCGCTTGTGTACAATATTGCTTTCACACTCAAAACAAAATATTGATAAATCTAGCCAATTTCATACCAATGGAATTCTAGTTTAGTTGATAGTGTATAAAACTACTAATCGGAAGATCGCAGGTTCGATGCCTGCTACGGCTTAAACAGTGTGTTTGTTGAAAAATTTTTTTTTTGTTTGTTTGTAATTTTTTGGTCTTGAACTTACCATCTCCGCTAAGTCATCTTGTTAAATAACGATAGCACAAACTATACATACACATGTGGTGACTTGTTTGCCTTAAGTACAGTAAAATAACTATTTTCGTTATTTTAAATTGGTAATTTTAACCAAAAAAAATTGGAAATTTTAATCACAAAAATTTTTTTAAATTAAATTAGTAATTTAACCATCAAAAATAATTTTAGTTTTCGTTTTTTCCAACTTTATATTTTAAAATTCAGTAAAATATAGTATTTCGGTATTGAACTTACATTCTCATGTTTATGAAGCGGGCGCCTTTACCATCTCAACTAAGTAATCATGTTAAATAACCATAGCACGAAGTAACCATAGACATGAAATTGCAACATTAATTCACATTAACAGTAGGTTAACTATTTAAATTGGTTAGATTTACCTACCATTTTATTTTAACTGCATAGAATACTTTTTTTAAAGGAATTTTTATATTTTGTTTTATTTAGATTAACTTGATGAAAACTAAAATTTTATTGAGTAAAATTGGTCAATGTAGGAAATAATAGATTATAATCGAAATTATATACATATTTGGTCGAACTGTATGGGTTTTAATCCAAAGATATTTTTCTTATTTAGGCTTTATTTAGTTCGTTCAATTTAGTTTTACAATTAAATTAGTTTTATTGTGAAGATTTTTCAAAATTTTACTAAGTGAAAAAAACAAAGACACATTCTTGACTTTGTATAACCACGATTTTCTTCAGAGTTCTTCTTATACCATCGGCCACCATGGTCTTCAAAGTCAATCAGATAAATGACGAACTTTAAACCAATTTACATTAAGCTCTTTCAAAGCGGAGATTATTCCAAACTTACTTAAACTGTTTTGGTAGTTAAAAAATTTTAAACATTTTGGTTATTTTCTTAGGCAACAACTACTTGTGCTTTTTTCTTTCCTTATACCTAGATGAAAACCTTTGGCTAGTTTTTCTAATTCATCAATTTGTGGTTATCAATGAACTAAAATAAGTTGTAAAAAAAACTCAACACAGATATATATATATATATATATAATTGTACGTATACAACAATTTCCTTTATGCAAATTATAACTGCCCACTTTTAATCCTTACGATTACCAATGTATATTTGCAAAAATAATAGTTGTAAATATTTAATTTGGGTCAAAGTTACTTTAAAACAAAGCTGCCCAAAAATAGTTTGCACCTGTATTGCTGACAGAATTTTTAAGTACAGTAACACGATAAAGTAAACGCAAAGATTTGCATTAAATTTTATCACAAGATATTATATTGGTCGTAAAAATGTATAATAAATAACTTCACACTGAATTTGTTATTTTTTAAATTGGTAAAATGGAGAAATTTTCAATACATTTAGCCGCAATCCCCTTAGTTTTTCCAAAAAATATCATTTTATTTCTAATAAAAAAACACTTTCTTTTCCATCAGCATTTATTTTACACACTGTATGTGACAAAATACCAACACAGCTACTATGCATGTACACTCGTCGCTCTCACATGAACGACTAAATAAAGAGTATAAAAGAAATGAAGTAAAGAGTATAAACAATTGTTTGGTGAAATGGACATCCTTGCTTTAAAAGAATTAACAAATCGTTGTCAACTTTTAATTTATAAAAATTGTCAAATTTAGCGTAAAAATCGTCAAAATGATATTTTTGATTCAAATATGTTGAAGACCAAAATCGTCAAAATGACGCTAAATCGTCAAATCTGGCAACTATGACTTCCATGTGTACTTGCTCCTGGTCTCCTAGCAGCCACTTAAAAGCTTTGTATGCGTATTATATATGTACATACATACATACCACTGTTGGCATATGACATTTTCAAAATTGTATCGTCGCAATGGTAAAATTGTGCCAAATGATCATCAATTGTACCAAAATTTCACAATCTAGCAAAAAACATCAAATCATAACAAAAATATCTTGCGTTACTTGAGAGATATTTAACTGCAGGGGCTAATTTAAGCCCAGTGGAAAAGGAGCTTCTAAAGAAGTCAATCGTATGTGTTCTAGCTTCCAAGGCGAATTCACTACAGGTGAACTTGTAAGCACAGCTGTTAAATTTTTTGGACCTTTTTAACTTGAAATTGAGAAAACCTAAATTAATAACAGGTCTTCGAAGTCAAAAGAACAAATTTGAAAACGGACGATTTCGTATTATCTTATGTTCTCGTTTTCACTTTTGAACAAACAAATTCTTATTATTTTCACTTGAAAACAAACAGGAATGCAAAACGAAACGAGAACATCAAAAAATGTGAAATCGCCAGTTTTCACAATTGTTCTTGCGAATTCGGATGCTGCATTTTCTTAATTTCAACTTAAAAAGTTATAGCATGTGTTTTAGCATCGGAATTCACATGAAAAATTGTGAAAACGTTTCGGAAGCTAGAAAACATATGAATAAGATCCTGAATTTGTGATCTGGAAATGGTACAAACCTGGATAATTTCTAATGATTGTTACATGGGGTTGTCATTACAACCACTTTTCTTTTTTTATTCCTATTCAATAGATTCGAACTGTTCTTCGCAATGTTTAAAAACATGATTTTTGGAAGCTGTTACAAATTTGATTTGTCCGATAGTACACTCTTCGTTGTAGTAATGAATAGTATTTGAAAATTTATTTCATTGATATTTTGTCGAGTAGGGCTCCAACTAAGGAATTTTATTTCATGACTTGTTTAAAAGTCAATGCATTTACTACCGCAGCCACATCATCTATAAACGCAACGGCACGCAGCTAACATATATGTACGTAAAATACATAGCAGAGAAAATTGCGGATGTTGTTAATAAAAACTTCCTGAGAAGTCGAAAAAACAAACGTATTGATGATACCTTAAGAAGCGGTTCAAAAGTAGTTCCTTAAAAAGAACTTCCAATATTTTTCATAGCAAGCAATTTTAGTTCATTAAAATTTTAATAGGAATAGAAGATATTTAGCCGGATTATGTACTTATGTCGAAGTCGAATTTGTGACTACGACAATTTGTTCTATATTAAAGAAAAGCTTTCTTTATTCTAGGACAATTTGTGTTAGTCACAAATTCGAGTTCGACATACATAATCCGGATGGTTGTCTAAACGAACATATTTAACGTATAAAAGAAAAAAAAGTTTAACAAAATTTTTTATTTGAAAAATAGAAAATTGTACAAGAAATACGTGTACCAGTGTACCAATTAACTTTCGATTGTAAAAAAATTGGTACAATTGTACCACAAATCCCAACAGTGATACATACCTATATAATACAATTCTTCTTTCGTTTCGTTTTGGTCCCTAATGCTTTTTGGAAAGATTTGTATACAACACCGTATTTCAAATATAACTCTTAAGTATGTATTTAGATATGTAGAATATGAATTAAAAAGAGAAAAGATACATCTATGCATACTTAAGTATCTTTGAAGTTTTTTTACGTTTATATCAGCGTTGTAAATTTTTAGATTTCAAAAAGCACTGAAACAAGGAAAAAACACGTAATTTTGTATAAAAAACACTAAATTAAAATTTTTTCATTTTAATCAAAATTATTCTTATAAGAATGTTTTCATATATGTATATATACGTAATAGGTGCCTATGTAGATTACTTTCGAAAAGGTTTGGATTTTTACCCTGTCTATTCTTACGTGCGCATAACAGTCAGTCTATACCTGATAAATTTGTATCTTGATAAACGTCAAATCGTTATCAAGATAAAAATTGATCAGGTATAGACTGCAGTTATTAGTGTTATTGCAGTGTCTTGATAATTTTGTCAGAGCTCAAGCTCAGACAAATTTGTCTTGATAAAAAACGTAAACAACTGTTTGAAGTTTTAATTTATTTGCAAAACCTAAAATTTTTACATCATTTTTAGACAAAAATATCTACATATACAAATAAAGAAAAATATGAATGTTTTAATTAAGTAAAAGCAATTTAATAAAAATTAAGTGACATGTTGCATGAACAGTGACAAACTACCTTCATGACGACAAACAAATTGTGATTTATCATAACAAAAATACCACAACGTCCACAATGCTTGCATTAACAAAAATTTTACAACGGCTGTTATTTGTTATGATAAATTTTTATCAGGTATAGACAGCATGTAACATGGCGTAATAATTATGAATCCCATTTGATAGCCGTCTAAACTTGGTCATCTCGGCCATTTTTGAGAAAAGTTCGGTATATTTAACAGTGAATAATTTTAGAGCGCATCAGATATTAACAATTTTGGTGTCATTCGAAAGGTTTCAGTCTTCGCTTTACATAGCATCCTGTTACAAGTGTCTCTAAATTGGTAAGTATCCTTTATCCTTATATATACTGAAAAATAGTATTTTAGTTTTCGTTATTTTTTATACAATGCAGTTATCTGACAGGGCAACGTTTTCAACGATAACCCTATAGTTTCTATGACAAACATGTAAGCAATAACAATAAGCAACCATAGCTGTATTTTTTCCTAAAATCCCTCAAAGGTGAAAATGCTTGCTCCCGGCAATACATTTGTGCTCAGGGGGAAACATTTTCTTCTGAGGTATTTCCAAGACCGGCTTCGCGTACTAAGATTTTTTTTAATTGACCGCCTTCAGTCGGGCTAAATGATTTTCTCTTCTGAGGTATTTAGAAAACCAGCTTCGCTTACTAAATATTTTCTACATTGCCGGCTTTTGCCCGAGCTTAAGGAATTTCTCCTCTGAGGTATTTAGAAAACCGGCTACGGTCACTAAAGAATTTTTTGAAAAAAAAAATTTTATATCTCATAAGCCCAGAAAATGTTCTGGACTTATTTTATATTGTTTGGGTTTTATTTCATTGGGACTTAATCCATTTTTTTTTTGTGTGCAAGTTATTTCATTATGAAGCAAGTCCCAAAAATTGGAAATTATTTAATTTGAGGTTTGGGAATAATTACATTTTGTTTTAGAGTTATTTCATTACATTTTGTTTGGTCTTATTTCATGTTTTTAGGTTCCATTGTATTGGGAGTTATTTCATTGTGACTTCTTTCATTGGGCGTTATTTCATACGGCCGCAAAACTTTAATATTTTTCCTCTGAAATTTTCGCTAAAGTGGAGAACACGTTAATTCATTATCTTCATTCAAAAACACGTTTTCTACAAAATTTGGGTTAGCACAATTTGAAATAAAATACTTCAAGTTACTGAATTAAAGTGTTTTTACTTTTGTTGATAGTTTGGCTATTTTAGGTAATTAATTAATAAGATTTAAAAATTCGTGGGCACATGAATTTATATGTAATATACATACATATGTAGCTATTTAGGTAAAATAATTAATAAGAAACCGCAATTTTGAAATTTTTGTTAGTTACGTGATTTTTGCGTCTCATCTAAAGAAATAAATTTATTAAATTTTTAAAAAAATTTAATTATGAATTTTAGTCGAACTGTATTATATAGGTTAAATTTTAAAAAAATTGTATACCTACATATTTTAATAATTGGAACCTTTGAACCAACGTATCAATTTATAGCGAAGCACAACGAGACAAATATTTACAATTTTGAATTATTTACGTACGTCATTGGGGGTAGCAACATTGGGGCCGGTAATAAAAAATAAATCACTGATAACAGAGATTGAAAAACAAAAAAACTGACAGTTCAAAAATAAATAGCGTTATCTGTTTTTTTTCTTTTCTTCAAATTAATCCCTTTGCCCCTCTGTTCCTAACGACACTGATGTGCACTTCTAAAGAGTAAAAAAGCGCGCTCAATCAATTGCAAACACAAATGCACATTTTTATACAAACGAACGCTTGTACTTAAAATTGCATAAAGACAAAATTCTCTTAAGTGCCAAATGCACTACAATAGGACAATAATTTAATTTAAACACCAAAATATGTATGTATGTATGTACATACTTTGCATATGGATAAATGTATACAAAAATGCACTTCTATAGGTACTTTAGAAATATATAATATTGGATAAAACAAATAAATTACCAAAGTTTTCACTAACCATTTTCATTAGTATCCGTGCGTCCAGTCATTGTTTAAGTTGCAAACCTGATGGAATTGAATACTTTAGTTTTATTTTATTCTTAAATTCAACAACACTTTTTGTACATGTATCTTTATCTTCGTTTGGCTGTTTTGCTTGTTGTTTAGTTTAGATAATGTGACCGTTCATGACCTCTGCCAAAATTTCAATGTTGAGAAAAATGTGTTAGAAATTTTGCGTTTTCGTTTTAGTGTCTTCACTTTTATTATAAAAAAATTAATTTGTATTTTTCAATTTAAACACAAATTACGAAAATTATTTTAGTTGTGTTGTTTACGCTGCGAATACCGATACAAACGACATTGTTTCTTAATTTCAATAGCTTGTACTAAAAAGCGCTAGACTAAAGCGTATTATAAAAAGTACATACATACATATGTATTTTTTTGTGTGAAGATGTACAAGGAGATATCATAGCTACAATTTGTACATGATATCAGTGGGAAAATAAGCCAAAAGCATAAGTATAGTGAAATATTATGAACAGAAGCGTTCTTACTGACAAAAACTTCAAAGAGGGAAAAGCTAGATGAAAGAGAATTTGTAGAAAATAAAAAATAAGAGCTTTTCGAAATTTAGAAGCTTTCTTTACATGTCTTGTTTACAGCGTTGTCAACTCAGTGCTTTTCGCACCGTTTTTAGTCATTTTTCAACTTTTGGACGCGAACAATTTTGGAGTTAATGCTCGATGTTTTTTAGTCTAATTTTTGGTGCTTTTATTTTTTGACGGTGGCACTAAGCCCAAAATTCAAAAATTAATGTCTTTATCTAAAAATGTTTTTCAAGTGTAAATTTCTTTGCTAATGCAATTATTCCCTGACCACGTTTTTTGCAGTCTTGCAGAAGAATGAAAAAATTGATTCGAGCAATCAGTGGTGCTTCATCTTTTGTCTTTTTTGTCGAACCCCATTAAAACTAATTTTTCTACATATTTCGTTTGCTTGGCACTTCAGATTTCAAAAACTTTCCGTTTTCACGAAATTTGACATAAACATATTTATATTCTACTCTTACGTGCGCAGCACGTGGCGTAAGAACTAGCCCGATACTTTTTATGGTTTATTTTTTTAGCCATCTAAACTTGGGTATCTCGGCCATTTTTTGAGTAATGTTCGTCATATTCAAGATTGAATAACTGTAGAGCGCGTCTTCATATATTAATAAATTTTGTCTCATTCGAAATGTTTCAGTCTCCTCCTAATAAGTATTGATTAAAAATGACATAGCTTCCCGCTAGAAAGTCCTCTAAAATGTCAAAGTATCCTGAAAAAGGTTTTTGTAATATTCTTTATTTTTTAATTGACATAAAAAAGAAGGTTATGAATTCGTGTGTATTTTTTATGTTTGTAATGGCATAATTCTGTCATTTGTGAACAGATTTTCAAAGATTGAAAGGGTTTGCTTGCTGTTTGGTTCCACATTTTTTTTTTTCGAAAATCGGTGAGGAAATTCGTTCTCCCCAATCAAAACTCTGCCATTTGTAAGCCGATTTTTTTAAAGGGGTTGCCTGCAGTTTTGTTGATTCATTTTTTTTTTCAAAAATTTATATTGAAAACAATAATAAACAACTTAAATTTGTTCTTGTTTTCATTATAAATAAGAGAACGACATCGACTTGTCAACATCGTGGGACAGGCAGTAAGTCTGTCATATGTGAACCGATTTTCGAAATTCTTTTTTCGAAAATCTGTAGGGCATTATCCCCTCCCCCGGAAATATTGATTATCGGATAATCTTCCATTTATGAACCAATTTTCAAAATTCTTTTTTTTTTGCTTCAAATGAATTGCTTGCAGTTTGATCCCATAGAAGTGAAAATCGGGCGGACAAAGTGGTAGCCCGATATATTAATTATCACATAGCTCCGACATTTCTACAGATTTTCAAAATATTTTATTTGAAAGGACATGAAAGGTTTGGCACTATGAAAAATTGCGGGCGGACAGCGCTCTTGTAGACAAGCACACCAGTTGATCTAACACAAAATCGCATTGGTTTTGCAATCTGGTACATAAGATCTTTGCATTGAAGTCGGGGTTTTTTTACTTAGCCTGAAAACACACCAAATACGACAAAACATTTTTGTCTTATACGTCAAACACACAAAAATATTTGGTGGGGGTTGTCTCATAAGAACTAATGTTCTGTTGTCGTATACGTCACAAAAAACAGTTTTTTTCGTATTCGGTGTTGGTTCAGCCTTATGTAATTACATTTATTACAGAGTTAACTACAACTGACAGTCTTTATTGTACAAAGTCTTTAAGTAGGAATGAAAACAGATTCAAAAGTTACAGTTTTTGTTTATGATAACCCGTTCATTTCTATGAAAACCCTGTAGCAAAGATCATATATAATGAGTTAATATCGGATATGATATATTAATCTCTAAAAATAGAAAAATACAAAGTCTGAGAATTTTTTGGTTTTAGTGGATTTAATTTTTCTAAAACGATTCGTTTTAAATCGGCTCGATTTACAGAACAGGCAGATATGTTGTTAGATAAAACTAAAAAAATAAAATTCAGTGCTTTTTTTCAAGAATTACGCGCTTTTTTACTTGTTTCAGTGCTTTTTGAAATCTAAAAGTTGACAACGCTGCTTGTTTATACACACAGTTGCCATTTCCGCTATTTTCTCGTTAAATCTAGCGATTTTCTAAAGCTTTTTGCGGGAAAAAATATGATTTAGCTATTAGCGGCAAATCTAGCGAATTTTCCATTATAGATCTTTATTTTTTCAAAGCATTTTTAGGAGGAATATACATACTTTCATACTTCTTACTACATTTATACGCACGTGTTATTTGCAAATAAAAACGTGGTGGGTTACCACCTTAACGCTTTTTTACTTGTTTCGATGCTTTTTGAAATCTAAAAGTTGACAACGCTGATGAATGCTGTAAAAAAACACTACATACATACCTACTCACTTATTTCACGAATTACTTTTTTTGTTTTCTTTTACTTCAGAAAAAATGTTATTATATCAGTGCCAGTATTGAAAAAAAATGTTAGAACAAAATACACTATAACAATACACTTGTTTCTGTCTATTTTTCAAAACTAATTTTTGCCGCACTATATCTTTTGCACAAGATAAAATGTTCAATATTGGGGAATTAGTTGTTGAACCAAATGCTAAACACGTTATGGTTTCAGATTCTCAATATTAACTCCAGAAATAAAAAAATTTACAGGGTTGGAGTGTCTGATACATACATATGTATACCCAGCAAACATTTAAGCTGAAAGTCCATTACGCGCATTTCACGCGTTATGTGACAAGTTACATAGCACAAAGCGTAAAACACGTAGACGCGTCTTACACAAATGCTGAAAGTCCATAACACGCGTTATAAGCGTCTGTCAAAAGAGTAGAATTAGTGTAATTGTATGTGACAAATTCACACAATCAAGCAAACAAATCTGATATTTCTTGACGAAGTGTGAAAGCTTCAGAACAGTTCAAAAGAGAATTAAGAAAGAAAGAGAATTAAAGAAAAGGGCATAATAAGTGCTGCCATAAACTACATAATTCGTAATTAAAAATATTCCATAAGTTCCTGTCCATATGACAACTTTTGCTTCTGCAATTTTCTTAAATTTTTTTTTGAAGTTACATTCGTGTCCATACAATGAAATTCTTTCTGTGCAGCTTTTGTTTTTTTACATAGAATTTGTTGTTGCTTAGTATTACGAAGAAGAAAACAAGAGAGTTGCATGTACATGAAGCAGTGTACCCATGGTAGAATAACATAAAAGGTAGCCGCATAACTAATACATATGTACATTTTGGGATAGAAAATGTCGTATGTGTGTTTGGATACGTGTGGTATTGTGTGTGCAACGTAGTTATTTCACATATACACAACATTTGACAGTTCGTACCATGAAAAAAGCATATCAAAAACTAATCAGCTGGCTTTCCAGGGCTACCTTGTATAGATTGAACAGGTACCACTACAAGAACAACTGTTTTTGTAAATTTGAGAATGTGTGCGTCACACAGAAAATAGATTTTGACACATGTCCGGGAGTTTTCTATCAACAACGGGTATGTGTTAGTAAATTTGAGAAAGCTTATGAATGTGTGCGACTCACAGATAATGGATTTGACATATTTCTGGGGTATTTCTGCTAACAAAATACATGTGTTTTTTGGTGTTGTATATGTTTTAGTTATGGTGGTACCTGTAATGAATATGCCTTGGTATTACCATTAAGACAACAAATACAACAACAAAATCATATTAATTTTGTTGGTAGAAACACACCAGAAATATGTCAAAGGTTTTGGCTGTGTGTCGCACACATTTATAAGCTCTCTCAAATATAATAACCCATGCACGTTGTTGATAGAAACACACCAGAGATGTGTCAAAATATATTGCTGTGTGACGCACACATTCTCATATATATTAAAACTGCTGTTCTCGTAGTGGTACCTGTTCAAGCTACCTTGGCACCAAGTAAAATATTTTAGTAAAAATCGCTATACTTTCTTTAACTGGTTGAACACACTTTAGAACTATGAAAATTTTGAAGAAAAAGTCGCTATATTTCCATCACTTCTTATACAAGCAACAGAAGAAAGAAATGAAAAGTTCTAAAATAGCTAAATAACCATTAAAAAAGATAATTGCAACAAATTTACAAACAATTATATGCTGTATTCCACAAAGTTGTTAAGAATTACTAAACTAAGAAAAGTGGTGTATTCAAAAGTATAAACTTCTTTAAAGAAATTGTGTGTTTGCGATTACAAAAATTTCCCTATGATTGGGTGAGTTTCTTTTCTGTCTTTCTTTCGCTTAGCATAAAATATAGAAAACCAGTAAGAAGAAAGCAACTAAAGAAAGTTAAAACAAAAACAAAATTTAAAACAATTTTTTTGTGAGCTGTCCATTATTTGCCGTCTGTAACTAGGGTCAAAGAATCGCTAAGGAAATAATTACGAAATCCACCAATAAATCCAAGGAACCAGTCGCAAAGCGAAATAAATAAATTTAGTTCATCATGGCGAATATGGCAGTATCACGTATTAAGCGTGAATTCAAGGAAGTTATGCGCAGTGAAGAGGTAAGTTAGTGCCAAGTTTGTTTATACAGTTGGTATCAGACTGTTCTTCAAAATGATGCATAGTACATGAGTACTTATACTTTTGCCAAACGGATCCAAATATACTTGTGTATTTTTTGTTTGTATTTAAATCATTTCATTGCGCTTATGATATTTTGGATTTGCCTTTTGTTTGTGGCTTTAGATACGCCTCGATCGCAAAGTGAATTTTTGTTTTATTTTTTCAATGTGGAAATGTGGTTGCCCTTGATATTTTAAAATTGTTATATTGTTTAGAAATTGTTTTCTCTAGTTGCCTTATGTGCACATTTGTAGGCAATTATGAATCATTCAATCTTCAATTGAATCCTTATTATGACTGAAGATATTTATTTTATTATAGTCAAATCGATTTTTTACAAAATCTATTTAGAAAGGATCCTTAACATTCTTTGTTTATAATTAAATTAAAAATAGTTTCATAGCAAATCGTGTTTATAGCATGGGCATAATTGATTTTACAAAATTTGGGTGAATTCCTAAATGCAGGAAATTTGTGCAACCGGTCTGCAAACTATTCCAACGATAGTAAAAATGCTGCCGTTGTTGCAGAAATCTGCGACAAAACTGTCAAGTGTTTATTTATTTATTAATTTATTTCAATTGAAGTAATATTAAATAAGCCACACTTGGCCAAAGTAAAAATATTACAGACTAAAGAACTTCTGACGAAAAAAAGTATTGCCAAGAGTTTGTTTTCGAGCGCAGAACTTCGATTATTGCACAATTACTGAATTTACGGACGTACCCTTTTTGTCTTTAAACTAAATGCATAAAACATTTCCCGGAATATATTTTGCCCCAATATCGATCCCATTTTCTTAGTCGGCTCTGGAATATTGGAACGCATACCATAGTTCTAAGTTACAACGACTATTGTAAAAGTTGTAACGATAAAGGTGCTAGAATACTTGTCTCCACCATTCTGCCAAACCAAAAAAAACAGTCTGGTAGATGTAAAGCCAATCAATTATCCTCTTACTTAAAAGAGTCAGAATGGTTTGAAAATGGCCACTGTAATCAAATTAAAGGTAGTTTTGTGTATATTACGAATCTCTTAAAATATTTTATAATTTTAAGGCCCAGTTCTGGAAAATTATAGCAGAAAAATTGGATAAATAACGTAGAAATAAAAACCACAATAACTGGACGCGCATGGAAAAAAAGAATATATTTTTATGTAATAGGGTCATTCCAACATGCACAAGAAGCAACAAAATTGGTTTATCAGGAAAACATCGGAGGCAAATCTTTCAGATTTTATCAACAATTTATAGATAACACAACGCAACAATTTTTAACTTTTTGAAAGTTTCGGTTATCAAAACAGATAATTCTTACGTATTTTAGTCTGCTGAATTCAGAAATCACCATAAAAATTTCCAAATAGCTCTTTAAAGATATAGTGACATCTAACATTTCCATAAATTGCAGTATTTTTTGAATTCTTCGCTTCATATATCCGGACGGGTCTTCAAAATCACAAAACAAATTATGTGCTATTAATATACACAAAATAATCTTTATTTTGAGTGTAATTTTGCGGATGTGTGCTGGAAGTTGTGGGTTTTTAATTTAGTCCTTAAAATTTTGAAAACTTAAAAAAAAATTCATAATTTTAATAATAAGCGCAAAATGTGAAAATTGGCAATCCATTGAGAGGGCCGGGCCATAAATATTTAGAAAAAACATGAAATTTTGAAAAAGAAATTTAACATTCTTGAGTTGTAAAAAAACTTGTAATAATATTAAATTAAAAATTTTAAAACCCCGGAATAAAATGAATATAACTTCAAAACGGTTGGACCGATTTTCTTCAAACGTTGGTCAGAAGATTTTAGATCGTCTCCTTTAAAACAAAAAAATTAAATTAAAATCGATCCTGCCGTTTGGGAGCTAAGGTGACATAGACACACAGAACACTTTTGATCAAGTCACCATTCAAACAAAACCAAAAATAAATCAAAATCGGTACAGCCGTTTGGGATCTGTAATGGCGCAAACAGACACACAGATGCACAGAGTGACGAATAAAAATACACACACTACAAACTTATAACACCTCTCTTTTTTGGACGGCGGCTTTAAATAGAACTTTTTTGCACTAAACCATGTAAAATATTTTTGTGGAATTTCAACTTGTTTTCTAAATATCTCTGGACCCTCATCTCAGTGGATTTAAAATTTTCATACAAAGCTCTGTTCATTGGAATATCTATTTTGTGCTTACCACAAGGTATGTTTTAAAATTATCAATCAATTACAGCTTCACTAATTTATTTAAAGCACTTAAATGCAATGGCACCATTTGTATATTATCCTTTTATTATTGTCTTATTATAAAGTCAAAATAATGAACACTTTAAAAATAAATTTAAGACAAACTTGTAAATATATTATGTTTTTTGTCAGATTGTTCAATGTTCCATTAAAATTGAACTAATCAACGACAGTTGGACGGAATTACGTGGAGAAATAGCAGGGCCACCTGACACTCCATATGAAGGTGGCAAATTTGTACTAGAAATCAAAGTACCCGAAACGTATCCTTTTAATCCACCAAAGGTAAAATGCTAATATATTTTTCAAAATGGAAATGATTGTTTTTCACTACAGGTACGTTTTATAACAAAAATTTGGCATCCAAATATATCTTCGGTTACTGGTGCCATATGTTTGGATATATTAAAAGATAACTGGTGAGTTAATGGTTATTTATTACCTTTACTTAAGAATTTGAAGCAATTAATTTAAATTTAAAAGGGCTGCCGCCATGACGTTGCGTACCGTTTTGTTATCATTGCAAGCTTTATTAGCTGCCGCTGAACCAGATGATCCACAGGACGCTGTGGTGGCTTTTCAATATAAAGACAAATATCAATTATTTGAAACAACCGCTCGACATTGGACCAATGTTTATGCTGGCGGTAAGTTGTGCTTCAGTTTCTTCATATATTTGTTTATATAATAACAGGGACTTAATTTTAAATAGGTCCACATAGATATCCAGACTGTGATGCCAAGATCCAACGTTTAAAGGACATGGGTATAGATGAGCATGATGCTCGTGCTGTTCTATCGAAAGAAAACTGGGACTTGGAAAAGGCTACTGAAAGTCTATTTAGTTAGCTTCGTTTTCCAGCGCCCGATATTTGTAGTCATTCTTTGGGATTATTTAAGTTTTGATAACACAAATGAAGGGTTTGCTGCGCTTTTAAGTTTCAATAACATATAAGTAACATCAAAACGAAAGCAATCTCCACTTGAACGCCTACATTCTTTTATTTTAAATTTAATTTTTTTATATTTATTTTTTCTTGCGTTTTTCTATCGACACCATCGTAAATCCTCTCAGTTTTGTTTAATCCAGAAATTTGTCCCATTTTAAACATTTTATTTAAATTCAAATTGAGAAATTTTTTGTTAAAAATTGTGAAATCACGATGTCAGTTAAACTGTGGCTTGTATAAGGCTTAAGTAACAATTTTTTTATTTAATTTAATAAACTTTACTTTAAAACGTTTCCTTTTAAGCATTTAATAATTTTCTGCGTTCTACAAAATTTTTATTTCAATTTAACAAAATAAGTTTGTAAAGAAGAAACAATGAAGAAAAATAAAATTTCATTAAGTTTTAAGTAAAATTAATTCAATAAAAAGATAAACGATAAGGACAAACGCATTTGCATTACGATGGCAATTTTAGCAAATATTGCAAATTGTCTCTAATGTTTACTAATGATTGTATTATCCCATGCTACGGTATTTTTTTTAATACTAAATTGCAATTTTCTTATAAAAAGTAAAGTTATTTTTTAGCTAAACATTTAATCCAAATAAATAAAGTGTATAATATTGCATTTAATTTACATAATACGTATGTATATTGCTCCACATGCTTTCAGTCTTTACTGCACACTAGTATCAACTTTTTTGCGTGAACCCTTAATATTTAACGCAGCACTGTTACTATTAGTATTGCCTAATTGAGTATTTGTGGACAGACTACTACCTAAAGTATACATGCGTTGTTTCAATTGATCTTTCCATTCTTGCTCCAGTTTAACATATGTGCCACCCAATGGCCGATTTTGTTGACTTATACATAAATCTAAGCCCGTTTTCTTCTGAACCATTGATATCACCTGCTTCATTACTTTCTCTTCGAATTCTCGCTGATGATCCTGATTACTGCGGGCCGATAGTTCGCCAGACCAGTAACGACCAGGATTTTCAAGAGGGTTGCTAATAAAGGAAAGTTTTAACAAGAAAATTAAAGGAACTGATTTAATTTTTTATGTTTAGATTACCTCTTCTTATTTTGTTTTTTGTGATAGGTTTTTTTCGATACGAAAGCTTTGCTGTCCGATGATTCGCATCCATCGCTACCACTCGTCGAAAAACTATAATTATAGGGAGCCATTTCAAATTTTGAAATGCGTACATTGTCCAACGTGTCAGTACTTTCAGTTTCCGTACTGGAATCAGCAAAAAATTTTGATGAATCTGGTCTCACACGTCTAGCCAAACGAGAATTAGATTCTAAAATATAGTTTGAAACACGAAACAAAAATATACATACATATGTACATACATTTTTTTAAATATGTAAATGAAATAGTTAAATAGACCAAGACATCTTACTGCCATATAGAAAATAATTTGACAATTTCAATACTTTGCGAGCAAATATTGCATAAAAAGTATTATGAGTATGTGCAGTTGTAAAAAAAAACTATGCTGCCGTTTTGACTTCTTTTTTAAGATTATTTCTGCAAAATTGAGATACAGTCGGACAATTAAAAATGAAATTAAAAAATTCGAACAAAGCACTATGGGAAATTTTTACCATTTTTGTGGCCAAAATTAATTACAGCCAAACGGCAAGACCGATTTAAATAATTTTTTGGATACGACCTTTGGAAGCATTCCTCGTAATGCTGTTAAAATTTTTGATCACTTACTATCACGTACAAAAAATGTTTATCACTCGCGCCCACACCTTACGCGTGACAATTTTTAAGCACTATTTTTTTAGAATATATTAATCAGTTCAATCGTGCATGAAACAAAGTTTTGTTTTTAACCTAATTTTTTTTAATTTGGTTTTTGATTTCTTCCCCATACAGTAAATATTACCGATTTTAGTGCATTGAGATACCTAAAGAAATGTGTTTTTAAACAAATTTTGCAAATATTTGCAGCTGAAATATTTTTAATCCTGATGATAATTGGTTGTCCTAGAGAACTGTGTTCATCATCTGCAATCATTTTTTTAAAGTCCAAATGAAAAACGATTTTATAGTTCTATTTATTAGTGCAAGTTAAAGTCACTTTAGATATTTCGATTTAATAGACGTAATACACGAATTCAACAAAATTCTATTATACATCAAAAAAGTACTCATTTGCCACATTAAGTTCCATTTCTTAAATTTTAGAATCTATAAATTCTTATTGCTGAAATCTTCATCTAAAATTTACGCTTTACTCACTGCATACAGTCCCTACTTATTAGCTCATTTAGAAACTGCCTGGAAAATATATTGTAACGTAAGAATAAAGCAACGTTGCAAAAAATGTAAACAGATACGTTTAATTTATGTTACTTATGTAAGTTATGTGTTAGACATGCAAAAATATTGCAAATTGTCAATATGTATGTTTTTTTAGTTTTGGCCAGCAAAAGTGAAATATTTCCTATAGTATAATGCGACAAATCTGGCATATATAAAAATTTTCTAATTCGTTCTATTCCTAAATGGCCAGAATCATGCCTTCTTTTTAACAGAATTCAAAAAATGGGGAAAGGTTATCAATTCGTCATGTCCTTTTTGTTGAAGTTCCGTCAAAACTCCGCCGTTTATAAACCGATTTCGTTTTTTTTTCTTTATTTAAAAGGGTGTACTGCCAGGTTGGTGCCGTTGAAAAGTGGGCGTAGTTACGCCCACACGAAGGAAATGCACATGCCTTTTCATCTAGTTCTAATCAACCGATTCCTATGAAACTTTGCGCACACATTAAGCTTCTCTTTTAATACTGCATCATGATTAAAAAACTGGACAGTGCCACGCCCATGCTAAGAAAATATTCTTCTTCAACTTCTACTAAACCGATTCTTACGAAACTTTGCATACACATTCAGTTATTGTTACAATACAACATTATGGTTAGAAAAGTGGGCAGCGACACGCCCACGAAATGTCAATATTCATTTAAACTACTTCTACTTAACCGATACTTATGAAACTTCGCACACAATTAGTTCTCGTGAGAGTACAGCACTTTGCTAAAAAGTATGGGCAGTGGCACGCCTATTTTGTAGTCGTTTTTTTGCAAGAATTATTCTAAATAGGCTAAAAATTACTAATTTAAAACAAATACAACTATGCAAAAATATTTTGTATTTTTTTTATATTTTTACTTACCATTAGGGTTTAAAACTGGTAACAAGCCTTGTCGACAACGTTGAGGCATCAGCGATATACCCATCCATCTAGGTTCAATCTCTCCATTAGCAAACATTTCTTGCAACCGATGAGAAGGGCGATCTTCCAAAGCATTACCTTCGATAGCTAACTGCACTACAGATAAAATAGAACGCTCTCGATCAGTTTCGACTAAAACGCTATGCTCCCGAAACTGGCAGCCCTGAGGACAATAGTTTAAAGTTTTATCATTAAAAAATAAATGAACATATGTATGTATGTATGTACATGAGGACCTGGTAATGTTTCATAACGGAATGCTTGTTGGCCACAACAGGCATAGCGCCCAGCTGGACCAGTGGTACGTCCATCAGCTATAGGTCCCAAAAAAGTAGGCGATTCGGGATGATAACGGCACCATGACATCTAAGTTAAATTTAATAAGATAAACCTGTTTTTCTTGAATAAGCGCGTGTGTCTAAAAACCAATTTTTTTTAACACTACAGACTCTGTGTGATTTGTATCAAACTTCTCTTTTGGACAGTCACTTAAATATACATATGTTGTAAGAAGTTTGCTTGAAAATTTCAGATATAAATTTCTTAAGGGTAAGTTCCTAGAAGAGATTAATTAAAAACGTAATATGCTAAGGACACAAAGTGTGTGCAGAAAAAAAGCTTTATGTCGATAACAGTTGTTTAAATTCAACTTATTTAAGCACACAAGCAGACTTAAGCTTTTCTTGTCCGAAAAATGCTTGCGCTCAAGTAACTATGTAAGTTTGTATCGACTGAACAATAATAAAAAAAAATTTGGTAATGTGTTCAAGATTAAAAACGCATGTGGATATGTTTTTTTTTTCAACGGCAATAAATTGCCAGCACGCAATTGTACGTCGATTTAGTTCATTAGAGCTGAAAAATATTCAATAAATTAGAAGTTACTTTATTTTTAGAAAAATAATTTCAGAATTGGTTCTTGTTATAGCGAAATTTTCGGTCCGTGTAAAAATCATATAAAATAATCCAATTTGGCATCAATAACTGAAAATCGACAAAAATGGACATCCGCGCTTATTCAAAAAACCACCGGAAAATGCATATATTGTGTACGCAGTATCAACCCAGGCAGAAACTGTCAGCCGTTCAAAAAATATTGCACTGGTAAAATACTTATTGTAGGAAATAAAAACTATTTGCCAACCTTTCGATTTTTAAACCGTACAATGTTTTGCCAGTGTTGAGCTGATTATATTTTTCTGCCTGGGTATGTCTATGTATGCAGTGCTGAGCAAAATACATCCCTTGCTGTAATTGAAATATGTACATACATACACATTGAAAAATACATTTCGGCATGCATTTAAAATACAAAATGTTAATAGGCAGATTTTATAAAAAATTACGTTTCGTTTGAATTTTCATACAAATTTCAAGACGAAAATAGCGTTTGTATTTACAAAATCTGGCCTTAAATACTTTCACGACAAACTCATATTAGCGGAGTTCAGTGTTTGATGCAAACGGTCTTGCGAAAGTGCAAATGCAAAATATCGTAGCTTTTTCATGAAATCCAATAACAAAATGCACAAAATTTTATAAAAAAGCTACAATATTTTGCATTTGCACTTTCGCAAGACCATTTGCATCAAACACTGAACTACTCTATTGAAATTAGTTATTTAGTTTCGGAGATTAGCATAAACGAATTATTTTTACACACATTATTTTTATGTATTATTTTTTTGTATACATATTATGTTGTACATTAGGGTCATAATTTTTTTTTGCCATCCTCCAGTTCCAAAATCGTGTGGAACAAGGAAAAAAGTAAGATCAGCGATTTCACGTTTTCGCGATTGTGAAAAAATTTCACGCACCAAATGCATTGAAGTTTTGTTTATATGATGTTTTTTTTATTTATTTTGAGTAAAAAAAACTATTTATTTGGAGTAAAATATGTCTTAGTTAAAAAAAAGTATGTCTATACAAAACTTCAATGCATTTGGTGCGCGAAATTAATTCACGATCGTGAAAAAGTGGAATCGCTGTTCTTACTTTTTTCCACTATTTTGTAACTGGAGCTTGCATATTTACCAAAAATGAATATCGATGGCTTTATCTAAAAAAGGCGTAACTCGAATTTTCGTTATTTTACAGCAAAAGGAAAAACTGAATAAGAACTAGAACACTTACGTACAAACAATAAATTTTAAGTGGCAATAAAACCCTTATTTTCAGCAGTAGCTTAGTTATTTCTTTAGGGACGGTGTGTTTAGAAGTTGGCTACCAGAAAACATTAAAAACACAATTTCGAAAAAGTTGATACTCTTTTTTTATACTAAGCCATCGATATGTATTAAGATAATTAATAAATATTTATTAATTGCATTAATGTATTTTGAATGTATTGAAGTCATAAGTATTTAAAATACAAATTACAAAATAATTTAAAATACCAAATACAAAATACATTTTTGCATAGTAATTGAAATACAAATACATTTCAAATACGTATTTCAATTACAAGAACATATTTCAAATACTGCCCAGTCCTGCATGTACATATGTATATACATATGTATGTATGTAGGATGTACCTGATAAACCGGAAAATACATTTCACATAAACAACAATACAAATAATGTGCATGCCCCCAAAGTTTCCAATACACCAAACGCCATGACTTAAGCTCTTTAAATAATTGCGTTATATAGTAGTTTAAGTCCCATGATGGTTCGCGAACATGATGGCTAACAATTTGACCCCATTTATTTAAACGTACATTACCCGGTATGCACTGAATGTATGACTTCATTGTATTGGTCAAACATTTCTGACACCTTGTAAAAATAGAGTTAAATTAATTGTAGAGTTCCAGCATGACAAAATTAATTATACTTTGAGCACTTAAATAGTCCAGCTAAACTATAGTAATGCCCTCTTAAAGCTTCCGTTTCTGGCTCGAAAAGACTGGAAATGAGTTTAGTCCATAGACGAGGTAATAAACGATTTTTTTTATCACACACCATTTCCATTTCTACGTTAGTAAACATGGCAGCCATACGGGTGATTATTGTATCATTTAAACAGGATAGATTAGTAGAAACTCTTACTACATCTCCTAAACGGCAATGGCAAAATCTTAGACAATCGAATAGCAATGGTTCCATCTAAAACATATATGTAGTTATAAAGATTTACATTAGAATATACATACATATATGTACATATGTATAGTACCTGTAAAAATGAAGCTGAAACTAAAATGGGAACCACATTATTTGCATTTAAATTTGGTGCATCATCAATAGTCGGATCCACACTAATGCTGTTGCTGTGGCCATTGTCGGTTTTTACCCACTTCATGAGCCATTCAAATATTTGTATATCGCAATGAACTGATATATCCATATCCTCGAGCTTTTGACCGGCAGTGACATCCGCAAAATAACCCATTTTGCTGACGAGCACATTCTGAGAACAAATAAAATCCTTGGAAGTATTTTTAACCTCATCACAAACATGTATTACTACTTCAGGACTTGAACAAACAAATTATGTATAAAAGTTATTGATAGTTCTACCGGGTCTGCGAATACTTACTCCTTCGATGCCGCGATAGTTGCATTATTAGTTTTAATATGTGTTACACTTGATTTACCCTTAACTTTAGAGCTGCAATCCTTATTAGCTTCCTGTTGTACTGTTTCACATTCATTTGAAGCTTCACATGATACTGAAGCTGCTGTCTTTTGATCTTTGGCATCTTGCTGTTTAGGTTTCAAACGACTAGTATAGTTAGGTGGTAATGGTACTGGACAAACAAAAGGCAAAACTGCATCCAAAATACCCTCATTTAAAACATAATCCAACTTTTCGTTTAATTTTGGATGAATTGTATTTGCCTTTGCCATTGAATTACGTTGTCCAGGGCAATCAGAATCACCAACAATACTGGCACTATTGCAATTTATATCTTTAGCCAGTGAATGCACATTACGTTTAAATCCGTACAAATTATTTACTAAACGATTTTCAGATAACTTTTGAAAATCAATAGGGCTCGGTGTTTCATAGGCTTTTGAATGATTTAAACATCCAGCAGGCATGACTATACCATAAGATTTAGTCGTTTGAATATGTTCTTTAGGTTGCCTCTGATAATCATCGTTATTCTGGGAAGAAATCATATCATTAACATGACACGATAAATTTAAAAAATCCAAAAATTCATTTAAATTTATTGACTTATCCGAAATATCTTCACTGGCATTATTATTATTTTGACTGTTAACAGTAATCGGCTTTGAAGAAAACTCTATATGGTTTTTGACGGAATTTTTTCGTGAACTCATTGAAGAGCTGCAAGTTAAAAAATTTTTTAAATATATAGTTATCTTTTACTTGGTGTTAATTGGAAGCATGTAATTAATGTGAAGGCAACAGAAAAAATATTTTAAACTAACTGGATCTGAAAGGGCAAACTAACAAACTTATGTTTCTAGGTAACGGTATTAAATATAAAAAAGCGGAAATACTTAAAAAAATTTAATCAGGTGTTGGTTTAATATAGAAAAGGCGTATCTCGAATTTTCGACATTTCACAGGAGAAGGAAAAACTAATACACTACATACAAAAAGGTTTTTTCAAGTGGCTATATATCAGTTATTTTAAACTTTAGCTTACTTAGTTCTTTAAGGATGGTGTATTTAGAAGTTGACTGTCAGAAAACGTTAAAAACGCGGTTTCGAAAAAATCGAGATGCGTCTTTTCTATGTTAAGCCATCTATATGTTAATCTCATTGTCTTAATGGAAGGTCGTTTAGGATGTTCTTCTGTATATTCGCCAAGGAATATTAAATTGGATTGAACAAAATATTCATCTTCTATACACATATTATTATGTATATAAAATCGTTTGTGTGTTTGTTAGTAACGCATGATCTTCGGAAGTACAAGAGCTGTGTAGCTGAAATTTTTAACACAGGTTCGGATCAATTCAAGTTAGGCTTTTGGCCAAATATATAGCCAAGGGGTGGTTATTAAAAAAAGGCCATTTAAAGTTAAAAACGATACATTTAGAGGTGCGAAGTCTACCGGGATCTGCTAGTTCCCATATAAAACTGAACTAACACATCCCAGTTAATTCAAATATAAGAAAAACATGTCAAAAAATTCAAAGTACGTTTTTTCTGCGGCTCCTTAAATAAGCTGACATGTGCATGACTGTATTTCGATTTCGGGCTCCTCGGCCCGCTACAAGTGAAGTTTTTCATGACTATTCTCTTTAACATTAATTTATAATATAATTTGCTTGATACAATCATGATAATTTGTAATTGAGTTTGGAAGATTTAATAACAATCCCGATTTGATAGACATTTGAATGTACTTTTTAATTTTTGGTTAAGTTTTCACAGGACATATGGATTTTCAGTAGTTGCAACTAAACTAAATACAAGTTTTTAGTTGTTATGAAATGCATTTATTTAATATTTTAACATTTTATATAGAAGTTGTAAAAATAGTTATATATTTATTATAATGTACTAACAAAGTGTTTGTAGAAAGAGTTATAGATTTGAATACGCTATAAAAGATGGCAATACAGTTCATAGTTTTTTAAAGATTAACATTCTCAACTTTAAGACTTTTAAGCATAAATGTAAGAACATCAGTAGCTTCTTCAATACGTTTAGACGTTGGTTTTCCTGCCCCATGTCCGGCTTTACTGTAGACACGCAACAATATAGGCTTTTTCTGATATTGTGAATTGCTAACGGCTTCTTGAAGAGCAGCGGTAAACTTCAGTGAATGCAATGGGCTGACGCGATCATCATGATCTGCGGTAAGTATTAATGTTGACGGATACTCCTCGGTTGAAGATTTAGGGGTATGTACATTGTGCAATGGTGAATATTTTAATAAGTTTTCGAAATGTTCCTTTTGATTGGGATTGCCATAGTCCGAGCACCAAGCATGGCCGATGGTAAATTTATGGAAACGCAACATATCCATAACACCCACTTGAGCAACCGCAGCACCAAATAGATCGGGTCTTTGATTAATACAAGCTCCTACGAGAAGGCCGCCATTTGAACCTCCTTGAATGACCAAGCGATCTTTGGTGGTATAGTTGTTGGCTATTAGATATTCCGCTGCCATTTGAAAATCATCAAATACATTCTGTTTGTTTAACAAACGACCAGCATTGTGCCATTTTTCACCATATTCGCCACCACCACGCAAATTGGGATACGCCAATATGCCATCAAACGAGTCGATAAACATAAGACCAGAAATACTAAAGGAAGGCTGCATACTGATGTTGAAACCACCATAACCATATAGAAGGCAAGGCCTTGGCTTAATAACGTCAGTATTTTTGTAAATTATAAACATGGGCACTTTGGTGCCATCTTTGCTTTTGTAAAATATTTGTTCCACTTTGTATTTGACAGCTGAGAAGTTTTCCAAATTTAGCTTTATTTCTCGCAAGACTTTTGGCTTGAAATCATTCGACTTAAAATCGTAATGGTATATTGTTCCTGGGTTCAGGAACGACGAAAAGTTGTAGAAAACATCTGAATATTTCTTTTCTCCCGAAAAAGATACCACCGTACCAATATCCAAATCAAATTTATTAATTAGATTTCCATCTTTCAAAGAATTCACTTGTAAGGCACTCTTGACATCCTGTATATAACAAAGCACGAGTTTATCGTCGTCTACACAACGGGCCCAATCCAGAACATCACTCTCATGTTCAGCAACTAGAGTTTCCCAATTTTCTTCGGCATAATTATCAAAGTCAATAATTATAATACGATAATTTGGTGCATTTTTGTTAGTTCTGAAAAACACTTTAGAACCCAAATTTGTAACATAATTATAATCGGATTCAAATTTCTCCACAATCTTGTGTACTTTTAATTTGCCTGTTATTTCTCCCTCTTCTTCCAGATTTGCATAGTAGAGAATATTATCGCGACAATCCTTTACTATAGGCATTATAAGATATTTTCCACAATCGGATACTTCAGATTGAATACGCCATGTTGGCTCTTCGGGAAACTCGGCAATCAGTATATCTTTTTTTTGAGGTTGACCTACATAGTGATAATACAGCTTTTGGAATTCATTTTGTTTTGTCTCAGAGCCATCAGTTTTTCCTTCTTGTCCTGGATAACGACCGTAAAAGAAACCCTTATTGTCTTTTGTCCATGATAAGTCCGAAAACTTCACTTTTTCCAAAACTTCATCCAGATCTTTGCCAGTCTCCACATTGCGCACATATATTTTAACCCAATCTGAACCACTTTCACTCAAACCATAAGCCATATATTTACCATCTTCAGAAAACGATTTTTGAGCCAAAGCAATAGTACCATCACTTGAAAGAGCGTTGGGATCGAAAAATAAACGTGGCTCTGCTTCCAAAGTGTCTTGCTGAAATAAAACGCTCTGATTTTGAAGTCCTGTGTTTTTGTAAAAATAATAATAGTCCCCATGCTTCATGGGACAACCATATTTCTCATAGTTCCACAGTTTCGATAGCTTCTCATTTATTTTCTTCCACGCTCCAAAATTTTCCAAAAAAGGTTGACTAATTTCATTTTGCAAATCGACATACTTTTTGGTTTCTTCAGAGTCGGGATCCTCTAACCAACGGTAGACGTCTTTGATATCAGTGCCGTGAAAATTTTCCACATAACTTTCATCTTTTCGGGCACAAGGATAATTAATTGACGTTGCCTTCGTTTCTTCAGACATTTCGAGAAGTCTTCGAGTGGATAGAAATCGTTTAGCAGAATAGGAAATTTGCTGACAACACTTTGCAATTTGCAATTTTCTAAATGCAAGAGAGTGAAAAATAATTCTCATTGTGTAACGAGAACTAATAACAAAGTCTCATGGTGCAGTAAGTATACATGTGACCGCATAAGGGGAAAAAATACAACAATATAACAAAGAACTAGATGTTGCTTGTCAAAAATATATACGTGCTGGACGTGGATTATGCACAAAACTAGCAGAGCAAAAAATAGTCCGCTGACGTTATGCTGCCACCTGTATACTTATTTCACCATGAGCAGTCTTCTTCTTTATTTTTACTCGTAGACAACCACTCCTACTATTTTAGCATTTTAAGTGCTACACTGAACCAAAATTTAACAATATTATCGGCAATGTGTATGCCATATTCTTAGGTGGCACAATATCAAGACTTAATTTTTATTGTACAATGAAGAAAATTGTGTAATGTGTGGCAGCATTGTAAAGTGTTATGTCTACATTTTCACTGTCAGAAAAATTGGGCAATAATAACTTTAAAAATATTGTGCTATTTATCGCATAGTACAGGCCAAAACGACGATAATATGTACAATAAACATATGTAATAATATTGTATAATGGATGGGCCACTTTATTGAAGAAATTAAGCAGAGTACAGAAGAGTGATGTCGCTGGAGACAAAGTACTCAGCTGTGAGAAAGACAGAGAAAGCACACAATATTTTTCTGTCCTTCTCACAGCTGAATACTTTGTCGCCAGCGATATTTTAGACGTCTTTTACATTACGGAAGATGTCGCTGGCGAAATAGTATTTAGCTGTGAGAAAGACAGAACACGACTGCTTTAATCTCCGTCTTCCCACAGCTTAAAACTTTGTCCCCAGCGACATCAACCTTAATGTAAATATCCCCAAAGTTAATTTCTCGTGAACTCCAGCGTAAAATAGCTATACAAAAGCTGCGTTCGCTGAAAACTTGCTGTCAACTGTCAAAATGACATTTCGTGAAACACAACATCTAGCTGTTCTTTTCCGGTAAAATCGTCCGCAATGGTAGGTGTAAAATTAATAAAATCGTGAAATTTCAATAACATCTGTGGCAATTTTAAATTGAATGAATAAAAATTAAGTGCGAAAGTCTTTAATCTAAAAAGTGTTATTGAAATTTCTTTGAAAATGCTTAAAGAAAAGCAAAAACAGTGTTTAAAATGTAAATGATTTTTTCTTTTAATATTTCATATCGTTCTCTAATAATTTCTATTGGCTAAATGAAATTATAATTTGAAAATGGACAGGGTCGTGTAAGAACCAAGACAGTCAAGAAGGCCGCTAAGGTCATAATTGAAAAATATTACACCCGCTTGACTTTAGATTTCCATACAAACAAGCGTATCTGCGAAGAAGTCGCTATTATCCCCACCAAACCCTTGAAGAACAAGATTGCCGGGTAAGTTGGAATGTACATATGAATATATTATATTCATATAAAATTTTAAAGTGGAATACTTCATAGTTAGTTTCTTTTTCATTTTAGTTATGTTACACATTTAATGGGCCGTCTCCGCCACTCTCAAGTTCGCGGTATCTCGATTAAATTGCAAGAGAGGAACGTGAACGTCGTGATAACTATGTTCCTGCCGTTTCTGCTTTGGAACAAGATATCATTGAAATTGATCCTGACACCAAGGAGATGTTGAAACTTTTGGACTTCCACAATATTAGTGGTCTACAATTGACTCAAACCGCCACCAACAACTACAGTCGTAGAAATTAAGTTGTAAATTCATGTTCTAGCTGAAAATGTATTCCTGCTTTGTGGAGACATATTTTTTTTATTTTATGGATCAATAAAAACACTGCAAAATTAACGATTGTGAAACATTAGCTTATTTGGTGGTGTGATGCCTAGTTAAGATTATCAAGGTACAAATTTTTGACCAGAACTAAAAATAAATTGCTTTTGGAGTTCAACCATAATTGTCATAGTCGTTACTTTTATTCCACGTTAATATTGCATTATATTTCGATATTCCATGAGGAATGAGAGTTTTCGGAGTTATAGCATTTGTTATAAATATTAAGTTGGAACAAAAATGCTAGGGGTAACTATTTTAAATAAGATGCATGATTAAATTAATCAAAAAATTGCGTTAGAAGTCGTACTTATCGTTTTTTTAATCTGATCAATAGCTTTGGAGATACTTGGAAATTGGTAAATTTTTTGCACATCCATACGAACACAAGCAAAATGGATAACATTTGGAAGATTCTTTTAACAAAAATTACCAAACAGTCTTAAGATTACCTTAGCTGATCAAAGATTGCCACAAATGACTGTTTTGAGCATTATTGTAATATGTACATGTAAGTTTATGTTAACTTTGTGCTGTTGGTGTCGTAGGCAGTGCTATGGCTTAAATATTTCTTACTGTCTAAAAATGAGTCGTAATTGGGAGTAAAAAAAGGCTCGAATATGATCAATAATTTCATATGCTAACTGGGTAGGAGGTCGAAATCCCGTGAATACTATATTTTCGGAAATGCACCCAAATTGGTAACTACATTTTTTGACAGAGGGAGTTAAACATTTTTGAACTAATCTAGTTTAGATGGACAAAATTGGAAAAGATAATAAATTAAAAAGATTGGTGGCAGCACATATTTTCTGAGTTATGTCCTTTCCTTCTGAACTTTTGTGAATTAAATTCCTGTATGTATCAAGTTCTTACTGATATTTTTTTCAATAATTTTGCACATATCTTTCATAAGGTGCCAAAATTTATTTAAATTTGTTAACCCATCAAAAGTCGTCAATTTTGTTATACATTTTTTATATTAATACGTACGGGTCCAAGGATTTTCCCCTCCATGGTATTTCGAACATCGCTTTATATATACTTATTTTAAATCGAAAGAAAATGTTTTCGGACTGTGAAATTCATGTGTCCAATTTTATTTCCAAATCGATTTTCTGAGTTGCTCCTCTGCGAAGATAACTGCGGAAGTATATAAAGGCCCATGGTCTGGAAAACGCAGCGTTTTCAAATCGCTTACGGTTTGAAAAACGTAAAACGCATTTCAGCATGTTCTGAAACCGCGCGGTATGCTACCTTCTTGTTATTTTCCGAAGTTGGGTTCGAGCAATGAAAACATATTTTTTATTATAACAAAACAAACATTTTAAATTAAAATGCCTACAGCGTTCCTGCTTGTTATACTGGCTTTAAAAAAAACTACAAGCATCGCCAGTTCATAAGTAGACAATTGACACCAACAATTGAAAAACTCAAAACAAATTTTTAAATTGCATGTTTTTAATTAAAATCATGTCAAAAAATGTATGAGCGAAACTCAAAGCGCATATTAAAATGTGTTTGAATTGGTAAAATATAGTACAATTTGACAGCACAACTACCGAATATATGGGCTGATGCACAGACCTTATATATCGACCTTGGAAAAAAGTTACAAGTTTTTCTCCAAAGAAAAAGAAAACATTAAATTTAAATTGTGCACAATTTTATTTTCTCTTTCGATTCTGTATATACTAGCGGTTTGAAAATGCCAAATTTCTAGAATTTTCGTTTAACAGAGCACCTGCTTGGCGTTTTCAAATCGAAAACGCCAATTTTTGGAAGCTTAAACCTCTCAAAATTGCCTTACTAAATAACAAAATATGGCATCTCCGATCAGCTGGCTTTGCAAATTGTAGAAAATAAAAGAAAAAGAAGAAGACAAAATAAAAAAGAAAGAATAGAAAAACTTAAGAAATAATTGTTATATGCTAAGCAATAAAAGTATAGACGCGTTTAAAACATAAAAACGGAATATATATATATATATATATATATATATATATATATATATATATATATATATATATATATATATATATATATATATATATATATATATATATATATATATATATATATATATATATATATATATATATATATATATATATATATATATATATATATATATATATATATATATATATATATATATATATATATATATATATATATATATATATATATATATATATATATATATACATATATATATATATATATATATATATATATATATATATATATATATATATATATATATATATATATATATATATATATATATATATATATATATATATATATATATATATATTTAAAATAGAACAGCTGTGCTTATGATATCACCTGTATAAATCCACCTTGATTTATATAACGCAGTGTTTCCGGTATTAATAAAGCAACTCTGACTGTATTTTATATAGCAGCTCTGTTTTTCTTTTTTTTTCAATATTCTTTGCATCAGCGTTACCATTTTTTAAGTGACAATTTTACCCCTTTTTTCCGTGCTTATTCTCGATTCACATAAGACAGTTTTCTTTCTGAAATTTTTTTCTAATTCTCTTTTAAACTTTCACTGAAATTTTTTTAATGAAATTTAAAAGAAAATGTAAAATTAAGCTGAAGCCAACGTCAGGTTGGCCATTACGCATCACAAAACAAAAGAGAATTTTTAAAGAACATGAAAGTGTGTGCTCCTTCCCAATCTTCTCTCACCTTTCACCCAAAAACTAAGATTTTCTGAAAGAAAACTTTCATATGGTGAACCGAGACTTACCACTTCTTAGGCCCTTTTTCAAAATTCCACTTTTTAAGTAATTAGTGGCTTTCACACTATGCCTTTTCAGCCTCCCTTTTTTAAACCCCTTACACGCAATTTACATTGTGACTTTTACGCCTGGCTTTAAAGGCAGGCTTTTTACTTTGTGAGAGAGAGAGAGAGGAGGTGAGAAGCTAGCGGGGTAAGAAAAAAGGCAAAAATTGAAATTTGAGGGTTTTTTGTTATTTCTCTTTATCATTTTCGTACTCTCAGCATTAAGCATGTGTATAATCGTCAAAAAAGGCATGGATAAAAAGTCTGTAATGTAAATGTAAGAAAATTGTAAAAAAAGCCAGGCTAAAAAGACATAGTGTGAAAAGCCACTAAGAAAAGTCATGAACATATACATTAAGACTTTTTCTCCATGCCTTTTTTTATTTTATACACATGCTTAATGCTGAGAGTATGAAAATGACAAAGAGAAATATATATATAAAAAACCCCTCAAATTTCGATTCGTACCTTTTTTCGTACCACGTAAGCTTTGTCAACATCTCTCAACATCAAACTTAAAAGGTATGCTTTTAGAGGCAATCAGAAAAATTATATGTTTTGCTAATTTTTGATAATGATACTTTTTGTTAATTTTTGGAGAAAGAGCACTATATACAATTATAGCAATAGCCAGCACTAGACTATAACAGTTCTACTAATAGTTCAATTAACTTGGATTTTAGGTACAAATTATCTAATGAGTTAGTGCCAGGCCACACGGGCGTTTTTAAAACGCGTGTTTTTGCTTTTTTATATTAAATTTGAAAGTTCTAAATTTTATAAAACTTCAAATTTAATACAAAAAAGCAGAAACGCGCGTTTTAAAAACGCCCGTGTGGCCTAGCCCTTAGTTAATAATATATATAATTTTTTTGTTTTCATGTAAAGGAAAATTACCTATGCAAGCTTAGTTAATATTGCCTCCTATACGTTTTTGTGTGTTATATAAAAAATCAAAAACTGCAATCTTATATGTACGTGAAAATGATAGTTTATTAAGTTTTTTGCATTGAAATATAAAATTTTCTCTTATTATTACATATTAGTATTTATGTATGTATTTTAATAAACAATATTTCAAGTATTTTAAGCGAAAAAGTATGATTTTATATAAAAAAAACAACAAAACTATAATTTTATTTATAATTTTTAATTAACCTCAAATTTGTCACAAACAAATGTTAGCGCTATGATATCTTTAAATTGATATCTTCTAGACTTCTGGATTGATATCTTCTAGACTTATGGAAATGTTAGACTTCTGGAAAATGTTATCTTTCTGACATGTTTTCCATGAGCTCTTAAAGTTGCCTCTAAATGGCTGATAAGTCACCTTAACGATAAATATTTTGGATGTCCGATCAGAAAAATTTTATCTTTAAGAACTCTGTATGATATCTTCTTGCTAATAGGGTAGTTTACACAGAAAATTTTCGTCATTCCTCTGAAAAAGACTCAATTATGTATTTTCAAAAATAAATTCGTCTAGACATTCTCAAGATATTGCAAAATCTGTAGAGTAGCCTCTGTAATACTCTAAATTTTTACAAGAATCAGGTGATTACTTTGTGAATGGCCATATTCAGACAGGTATGATTAGTTGCAGTCTACAGCTAACTTAACTTAACATTAACTTCAAGTTAATGCTTTTTTCAGGTTATAATATAGATGTTAGTGCAATTGTTTTAACAACGCAGTGATAACTTCAAGTTACAACAGCATTTCAAGTTAGGTGGAGTCGTAGAGCATTGATGTTCAGCCCATACAACAATTGTTTGAAAAAAATTCATACACATTTGTTACGCTCTTTTAAAAACTCATTCATTCATCGTTGAGCTAGCGACGAAAACACATGCGTCGGAGTATCGTAATTTTTTTCAGGAATTTATTAAGCATTGTTGTTGGTTTTTGTTGAACAAAGCACAGTAAACACACACGATTCAATTACAATTGAACACACAAAAAACAAAGTAAAAAAATAAAAGCTACACGTCTACGAAATGAGATGTGAACGGTATTTTATGATAAATTATGCTTTTCATAACATTCAATGCCTTTTATGCTACAAAATATTTAAGGCTGGAAATGAAAACGTTTTGAAAAGACATTTTTATTCATATCTTTATGAAATTTGTTTTAGGTGTTTGCCAATATGTTTGCTGGGAGTTAGGGTTGCGAGAGCGAGCGCTAATACATCTCCTTTTTTATTTTTGATCATCTATGTCGTAGAGTTATGCTGGCATAACAAGGCAGCTTGTAGGCAATTTCGGTGAAGAGAATGTTTTTAGTTGGCATAATTTTTCAACCAGCTACAACCCCGCATTAGCAGCACAAAGCTAATACTTGCACACTTTGCAAAAACAAATAAATGCAAAAGACACTAATACAGACAAAGCTGTATATACGCATAAATTTTGTGCCAGATGAATTAGTCTTGTATGTTTTGGGAAGAGCAAGGATTGTGCGGTTTAATAGTTATGCCCGTCTGAATATGCTCAATAGTATCAAAATTTCATTTGAGGTGAATCCAGCTTTATGATACAACAATAAAAGTGGTGCGTAATAGTAATAACTAGTATGGCCAACGGACGACACAATCGTCCGTATTCAAGATATAAATAATTTCATTAAAGTTCATAGAAAAATTATTCAACATCGTAAAAATCTCTTTACAAATAGACACACAATATATAATGCAAGTGTGTATAATTAGTGTGTATAATTAGCCCTTCGACCGGGCGCAAGGATTTTCTCCTCTATGGTATAGCAAACACCGACTTCGCTAACTAAAGCTTTCCAGCATAGCCAGAATTCGGCCGGGCGCAAGCATTTTCTCCTCTGTTGTATAACAAACACCGGCTTCGCTAACTAAACTTTGCTGCATAGCCGGCCTTCGGCCGGGCGCAAGGATTTGCTCCGCTGTGGTATAACAAACATCGGCTTCGCTAACTAAAGCTTCTCTCCATAGATTTATTCAAAAGCTTCCAAATGGTACCAATATTGACCACATTCGTTCAGAAATGTTGTAGAAAATCATATGTATATATGAAAATATCAGAGGTCCATAGCTCGAAAACTATGCATTTCCGAGACTTTCTCCACTTAATATTTTCTTCTTATTTTTCAATTTTCTATCGCCCTATGTAATTTTTATTTTATTTGGAGGTGCGTTGGTAAACTAGACTTAAGCCATAAAATCTTTGTTATACTAATAGGACATTTACATCGTTGTGAAATCTAGTTCAAATGAGATTTTGGGCAAAATCTAGTTTATTTGATTAGATTTCCCATACAAAATAAAATCCAGTTCCTTACTGGATTTTGTCAAAATCTTGTTGTGTATGGGAACTACAACTCTGATTATTTCATATTGTCCTAAAAACTAAACCGCATAAGGTTTGTGTATTTGCTATTAGGTTTATCCTCTAGCTATTTTGGTTTTGAAGCGTAATTTTTCTATGTAGTTTGACAGTGAAATTTAAAAAAAATCCAAAAAAAAAGTTTGGTGTAAGCGGTATAGATTTTAAAATAAATTTCAATTAAAATCTACTAGATTTTGCTCTGGTGTAAATGTAGTATAAAGTTTAAAGAAAACGGTTTAATATAATATCTGTTATGAATAGACTTTTTACTAATATTCTTTCATATATGTACCCTTTTTGTTACCTCTTTTTAATCAAGAATACCCTTTTAGTGCATTTTTTTGAAAATTCTCAATGGTAACGCTGCTTATGGGCAGAAAAAAATCAGACAGCTGACTAGAGAATTGAAAAAGAAGAAACAAAAAATACTTGTACACAAAAATTCCCACATAGTTGTTGAAATTAAAGCAAAATTACAAAATAAGTGCATTATTTTATAATATAGGTTCAATACAAACTACACAAAGTGAATTAATTGAAATAAAACAGGTAAGTCATTAATTTAGGCGAAAGTTATAAAAAAACACTTGGCGGGATATACATAAAACAATTTAGTTCTGTATGCAACGCTATAATACTGTAAAAATGTAAAATGCAATTTATGAAAAACAAACCAACGTTTATCTTTCGGTTGTGTACATATATACTTACGTTTGTACACAATCCATAGAAATATTGCACAAAGGGAACGATATTATATGCAGTCACATGCAGTAATAACGAATCTTGAACACCCTCCAAAAGATATTTCCAAGATATGATCATATATTGGGGAAATAAATCTTTTTCTGTTTCGAGCAAATCATTCATACGGAAAACAAGAGGAAATTTCTTTAGGGGATAGCAAACACAATTTAGAAGATTACATTAAAGTGAAAAATATTGCACCAATCCAAAAGTGCGTACCTACATACAATAGGGTCAATCTATATAAAAAGTGCTCTCGCTCCCAACCAAAGAAATATTCTAAAAATTATAGTTTGTCATAACATCGGAGAAAACTTTTATTAACAACATGAAAAACATGTTCGGCTTAAATCTAGTTTAGCCAAGTTGGTCCAAATGAAAAAATTAGCCTATGTTATAGAAAATTAAAGAACATATAAAATAAAAGTTGGCGGCAACCCGCATTTTCCGAGTTATGTCCCTCTGAAGTTTTCCTATAAAACTGGTACGTTATATTTTCCAACATACATATGCATTAGAAATGGGCGACCCCGTGATTTAAAAAAAACATCGTGAACAGTGAACGTAATTTAAAAACCACTGTTACTTAAAACTGTGACTGTAATCACTGTTTTCAGTTCTCTCATATCAGGGTATTTGTCAAGTCCTACAACAAAAATTTTTTTATTTATTTATGTTATTTATTATACTTAATTACAATAATACAATTATGGTAATTAAATGCGAAAAAAGAGGAATCTAGCAGCTAAGGCTTTCGTCCCGAAAAGATAATATATAATACATAATATATGTATTTTTATATAATTACATAGTACATGTAGATATCTATTAAACAATAAAGAGAAAAATTATAACTTGCGTAAAAGACTATTTTTCAATATGAATTTATAAATTAATTCGATGTTGTGTTCAGATAAATTTTTTAAACAGTCGGATGGCTTGTAGGATCCAAAGGTGTTTATTCTGATGTTGTGTAGATCTGTGCATTCATCGAGAAAGTGGATTATACTTAGCTGAACATTACATGTTGAGCAAAGAGGGGGCGGTGATCTTTAAAGCCGGTATTTATGCGTAAGTTTGCTGTGCCCAATTCTCATTATAACTATTAAGTTAGAAATAAATTTAGGGCAGGAATTTGGGTTAATTGGTTTATTCCCTGTGGGGCTTACATCCTTGTAGTTGTGTTGGTAGTACGACCAATTTCTACTTTTCAGCTTTATATGGAAATTGTGTATGAAATTTAGTATATCATGAGGTTCAAGCGTTAAGAGTTTATAAAGAGGCATGTGCTGTGCTTTATTGGCAGCAGAATCTGCATATTCGTTGCCGGTGATACCAATATGTGAGGGAATCCACAAAATTTTGATTTTATTAGAGTTTTTGATGCAAATGTCTCTGATTTTGGTTATCAGCGGTGAGTCATATAAAGTGTTCTTTATCGCCAAAAAAATTATTTCTTTTACTGTGGAAATATACCAAGGCAGATTTAAATGCGTCTTAAATATACTTTGAATTTTAAAAAGAAATTCTAATAAGGAAGAAGAGAGAACACTTGAAATATCAACATTATTCTTTTATTGTATTGTTTTACTATAAGAGAATTAAAAAAACAGTGATCATAGTCACAGTTTTAAGTAACAGTGACTTTTAAATCACGTCCACTGTTCACGATCTTTTTTAAAAATCATGGGATCGCTCATCTCTAATGTAAACCTTTCATAATTTAAGAATGGCTTAACCGATCGGAACCAAATTTATGGCATTCTTAAGACATTGATATACTGAACCGATTCGGTATGGTAGATATAGAGAATGTTCGTAAAACAAAGTTTTCGAAAAAAAAACTTAAAATCTAATCTAATCAGCTCTTAGACTCAAATCAACGTCGAATAAATGCACTTTATTTTAATATGTAACTCCAAAAGACAGGAGTCAAATCGTTTTTTAGGATTCATTCAAGAGATCTCGTTGTTGAAGAAGTACCAAAAAAATTTTTTTGGACATGAAAAATTGTTTTGAATAAGGCAAATTTGATTTAAATCGATATGTGGTTCGAGAGGTATGTGTCGTTGTCGAAAAATGTATTTATTTTAATTGCTCCACAAATAATGAAATTTTCAGCGCTTTGAGCATGAAATTTGCGGGAAGTTCCAGGAATGGCCTGGAAGGTCAACCGTATACTATGTTTTTTCTATAAACCTTGCGATTTGACGAATTTTTCGGCTATTAACTATTCATTTAGTATTTTAACATTTAGGCCAACATGTATTGTTCATTACATTTTAGATAGCAAACTAGTAGCAATTTGTAGTATTCTATATCGATTAAAAATTTATTGATTCAATTGATTTTATTTCGATCGATATCGGGAGTCGTTTTTTCACTCCTGAATTTTACTTTTTGCAATGAACTTTCGAATCATTACAAATCGAAAGTCAAAACTAATGTAATTATGTATATACCGCAACATTTACATATCTACCGGTGGGACAATACATCATCATCATCATCATCATTATCAACATACTTCATTCGTAACACAAAAGTAAAATAAAATGTGTATTAAACAAACTGCTACAACAAAAGCCTAAAAAGCCAGTCAGTAGTTGTAGTTTTTATTGGCCAAAGTAAAATACAATTTAAATGTTTTAATAGCAAATGCGCACGAGTACGCTCAAAATATAATTCAGTTGTTACGTGCTAACCAAACGTTCCGGGTGTTGTCACAATTTTAAGCTCCGCTATAACATAACTATACATATAAAAGAAATATTTAACCAAATACAATTGAACATCAAGCAAACATCTCAAAATCTCGTGAGTGATTGTGCATAGAAATAAGTGAATAATAAAGGAAAGGAAAACTTTCACGCTTGAAAGGATTTTCAGTTTTTTAAATTTGTAACATATTCTAAAATAATAAATTAGTTCTTACGGATATTTTTTGTTTAAAATTTTTCTTCAAAGTAATCCAGTTTATATATTTTTATAATAAAATTATTTTTACAACATTCTTTGTTTGTTGAACATACATAAATAATTTTTATCAAAGCTATAACTTTGCAATATTTTTTTATATTTCCATTAAAAAAAGGCTTTTTCGCCTGTTTACATGTTGTTATACCAACTAAAATACATCTAAAAAATATATAAATCTTTCCCAAATCGATAAAAGTTCAACTACCCTCTCTGTGTAAAATTAAACTATAAAATTTTAAGATTCTTAACATGTCTCATGTGTTTTTTCCATTTTTTTTCATGAAAACTACAGCCACCCACCCTCCCTGTATTTACAATATTCTTAACATCGGTTTTGGTCCATTTTACAGAATAACTGTTAAAGTTAACCGCAATTTAAGAGTGTAACAAACATTTTCATCCCTAACACACGTTCGTTAAATACGGCGATTTTTTCAACAATACGTATTTGAAAAAGGTAAGATTCTTTTTTGTTAAAAATATATTTACTAACAAGTGCATATTTGTTAATTTTAAATGAAAATTTTTAAATATTTATTAAAAAACGGAAACAATTAAATTTTTGTGAAATGATATGCCAGCATCCTGAATTATTTGTGTCGCTCTGAAAATGTGTTAAAAAAATCTGAGTATTCTTTATTTAGAGAAAAATTACCCAATGTGCCTCTTCCACCACAGCCGGCAAACAACAAATGGGTAAAAACAGCTTAGATACCGTCGAATACTACAAAAAATATTTTGACGATATAAACGAAATACGAGTATGTACATAGATGAAGAAAATTCTAATACATACAATATAAAATCCAAAAAATTACCTGCATGTTCTGAAAATCGATTCGATTTGAAACGACTTGATTTATAAAAATTAAATCCACTGCTAATAGAAATTTTTTTCAGACTTTCGAAGTTTTATATCATAAAATAGCATATATGAAATTAATTTATTATACATATATGATTTAAAATACATAAATGGGTCCATTACTTATTTTTGGAAAACGAGAAATTTACTCGGCTTCGGTTTACAGGACAGGGCCGATAATTTAAATTCTTAGTGAAACTATTAGTACCCTAATTCCATTTTTCTCATGTGCATTGGTGTGTTATTGTTGGACTGTTAAAGTGATGAAGGCATAGCACTGATCACTTTGGCAGTACCGGTAGCGATTAATACTAACATATCCTAAAGGCCATGTCAGATAAAACTTTTGCTTCGCGTTGCGTTACAGATTCGCTTTGACATCTAAGATGAAATGTACATACTTATACGAAATATGCTACATAAAGCACTTTTAACGCAGCGTGAAGCGAAAAGTTCGGCAACTCTCATCTTTTTGCTTGCTTTGACAATCAGCTGAAATAATTTTCTTTTATTATATTGCCAAACGAAACATATTGCGCGTTTGAATCTGTTTTAATAAGAGGTAAATATGTATGTGGCATTTATTTATTTATAATAAATCGTAAAATAACATAATTGACTTTTATTTTTATAAAATATATATATAAATAGCAAAATTATCAACCACTTTTTTGGTAACCGATCAATGCGCGAGTGTTGTCAAAGTTTTCATTGTATCATACACCTTTTGCTTTACACTTTTCTATCAAAGTTAGAAACGTCACGCAAAGCGACAAAGTTGTATCTGACACGCCTTAATGGACTTTACAGCACCCTCATTCTTCGGTATTGTAGCAGAACCGCCGGCGAAGTAAAATAACTAATAAAATGGCTATACAGTGCCTCGTTTCTGCATTTCTCGCATCGTAAACTATCTCACATGAAACGTGTAAATTGAAAGAAAAATGAAGTAAAATGAAACAAAAATGGGGTTTTCTCACACAAGTGTTTCTGTATCTTTACAATGCGAGAACTATCTGTCATATAAGTTATTTTCCAATTGTTATTGGAAGGATGTGAGAAAAGTGTTTCTGTAAAAACATTTTGTGAAAAGTTTTTCACGAACGCCGTCCAAATCTCTCACATTTGAAAACGATTTTTAAAATTAGAAATATTAAATTATAGATTTTGAAACTATACATGGACAATGTAAGCAAGTTAATTTACTTAATTATTTTGTTTTAAACAGTTTTTTTATAAGTATTGAAGAATATAGAAATTATCTCTTGGCTGGTGGCTAGTCGCCGACTGTTCTTTTATTACGATCGCGCTCCGCCGATTGCAAAAATTGGTCACGTTTTATTTTGCATTGAAAATAAGACTAAAAGTATTTTACAATGGTTTTAAGTTACAGCATATATCGTTGGAAAGATAAGAGTTATAAAACGCATTCAATAAAGAATTTTTTTTATTAAGAAATAATGTAGTATTTTATGAAAATATTTCAACGCCGCCGTCAAAACTTTTCCATGGGCTTGTTGCTCTTTTTGACACTTGAATGATTGGAATATTCCAATAAATAAGCTGGCTTTTCGCATTGAAGTACAGAAACAGTTTCTACTCACAAATCGAGAAACGATGAAATTTTTTGTTTCACACTTCACGTGAAAACTTTTACGATACGAGACATACAGAAACGAGGTACAGCTTAAACAACTCAATGCCTCTACTTGACACCAGGGGGGGGCTTGCAACACTGCTCTACAAAAAACGCGCAATAGAAGAGTTGTAAATAAATTAAGCTTTCTATCTCTCTCCCACTTCACCACCTGTTCTCTCTACACTATCCCTTTCCCAAAGAAGGTATCACATTAATTAATTAACTGGTAGGCTGCATATTAAAAGTGCTGCCAATTTAAACAAAGGTGCTACCAACTCATAGAAAAGTTCCACCAATTGTAAAAACTTAAAAGTGTTACCAACTTTCCAGTATCATTAAATATTTGTATATTATCGTGGTGAAAATCCATTCATTTTTGAAAAATGCACAAATTTGAGCTTCAAACAAACACTGGGCATTACAATACAATCTGATATTTTCAGAAAAAAATAGGCTTTTACTCACTCATTTACGAAATATGTTTTTTTATAAAAGAGCGAATTTGGACATGCCGAGTATTTCCACTGGGTGCATCAATTATTGCCGACTTCCTAAATGCTAAAATGCATTGCAGCGATGCGACTTTACATTGCTTACAACAACAAAGCACAAACAACAAAGTCTTCATCACTGCAATGCATTTTGGCGTTTAGGAGGTCGGCCTATATTTCACCGTAACTCGAAAACTCTCTGGGAATAAGTAAACCACCACAAGCTGCGGAATAAAATTATCTTTAAACCACCCGTGTATAATTTTTTTTTATATTTCCAACTGTTTCGGAGCTGTTTAGAAATTATTGGCGAAAAATTCGTTTTCATGCAAAATTGAACTTTGTTTTCGTTTTCAAAAACTCATAAAAAATTAAAAAGAGAGCAAAAAGTTTACATTTTTGCCATTTATCAGAAATATAAGTAAGTACATTAGCAATAAAATAACACACAAATAATTAAAATCGATGCACAAATATCGATTTTGTTCACAATTAAGTGAGGGAACTTAATTGACAAAAATTCTGATTTTCATGCACCACACATACAGACACAAATTAAATGTATGGAAGTTGTGTTTTTTTTTCAATTGAGTTCCCTCACTTAATTGTGTATAAAATCGACATTTCTCCATCGATTTTAATGATTTTTGCCTTTTTTATAATCTACGCAGCTTTCTGATAAGTTAATTTTTTTATAAGTTTTTAAAAACGAGAAAAAAGTTTATTTTCGCATGAAAAAACGATTTTTTCGCCGGTAATTTCTGAATAACTTGAAACAGTTGAAATATAAAAAAAGTTGCGTTTGTATGACTTAAAGGAAATTTTATTCCGCATCTTTTGGTGGCTTATTTATTCCAATTCGTTCTCGAGTTAGGGTGAACAATTATGTTTGTTTTATGCTTTTTCTCTAACAATAATAAACAATTAAAAAATATTTTCTTATTATAGTTTTGGTACTTTTTGTTCGTAGTTAAATGCACATTTTTACGCATATTTTTCATTTTTAGATGCATTTGCTAAGCGCTTAAAATCAATTTTTAGTTGCATGAAAGTCCGAGCCAATCACATAGCGTCATGTTAGTTAGGGTTAGGGTTTAAAGATTTGTTACGGATTAGATAATTTATACTGAAAATTTTATAAAAAGTTTTACGGAAAGAGGTGTGGGGGTATAAAAACTCAAAAAATAGAGTTTCGTAATATGTGAATAGCCCCTTACACTAGCGTCGTGACTGTTTAGCTATAAATATACTTTTGTAATGCAACAAATTTCTAATTCATTTAAAGGATTTTAGTTTAATGCAAAAGTAAGTAGGCGATCAGACAGAATTAACAATCTCTTACAATGTCTTAAACACCGAGACACTTGAATGCTTCTGGATTTTTAAGCCAAGAACATCAAGAGCTTCTGATTCCTCGATACTTATGCGGCCCATATTTACGGATGGTGCAACGTGTTCGGTCATACATCTGTACGTAAGCATACAACACTGGGTCTTACGAGCATTAAAACCGAACCTATTAGAACTCTAAAAGATCATGATTTAGTGTATTATTCCTGTTATGTCTTATGAGAACAACCTATGACAGGCTTGGCCTATTTTTGAATGAAATCGACTGGTCCCGCAAACCTGACAGACCTGACACCACTATCCCCCTGGGTTCTGCAGCTTAGTGATTATCCACACCTTGGTGCTGTGTGTCCTGGGGAAAAAGTTAATTGGTTTTTCTAGACATTACCTTTGGCCAATTAACCGTAAAACTTATCTGTTACTACCCAATCTCTGAAATAACAGAGCAACGGGCATGTATATAAGTATTTAAAGGAATGCGAGTTTGGAAGAAGGTGGATAGGCACCAAAGGTCTCGCCCGAGGCCAAAGTCGATAGAAAGTTAACCTTTATGGCTTTTTTTTCGAGGCTTGACCAGTAACCTAAACTGGTACCACGGATTCCATTAGCCCCATAGGTGACCTGCCTTCCAGAGGGTTATAGAGATGTTGCTCACTAATCGCAACATCATCTTTGATGGTGTTCGCGAAAGGCATGCTTTGTTCCTATTGGGATAGATATGCTGGCGGACTTCGTCTTACACTCAACATGAAGGATGATTCTGTTACCGGTTGTTGGTTGACGTCTCCTTCGGGAGTCCACGTGTTGGCTGCAGTTGCTTCCAGAATCGCTGGGAGAGGTGTTGGTTTAATGACTGATGCTCGACCAGCGCTAGTGGCTGGTTGGACTTCGGATAATCAATAATGGAAGCCTCTTTGCGCTTCTGCTAGACCAACAGTGGCTGCTGCACCTGTGGTGCTTTGTGGTCTGGTGCTGGTGAAGACCAGTATAGCTGTCGTCTGCCTTGTGGTAGGCTTCTAGCTTGCTGGTTATTTCTTGGTTGAACTGGGCTGCATCGCGTTAGCAGCGGATGTAGTAAGAGTTTAGATAGCTCAAACACTTGAACAAGGTCTTTGTGCATGGTGGGCGGCCATGCAGAATAAGTTGCTACATGTGAGTTCCTTGCAAGTCACACAGGTGTGCCTTCGGAAAACACGGAAGTGGAGGTGAACACTCAACTTTACTCGGTGTTAAGACCTCCGTCAGGTTAGGCCGTAATGGCAGGCACTGGCGTTAATCTTAGACATATCTGTCCCTTTTATATTTTTAATATATCATTTTCTTTCCAATTTTATTTTTGTCGCTATGCATTGATACTGTAGGAGCTACAATAACAATTCGCACGACTCTAGGATCTTCGATATGAAATCGGAAATGACGGCGACTAATTTCTGAATAATTTTTGCCATTCTTGATATAAATTGCTTAGAATTTTTAATTTCTTCCAACAAAGATTTCATTTACATTTTTCGATTAATCGAGTAAATATTATTTGATTGAACACGCCATCTAAGCGGCCCACCAACATTTGTTTGCAAAATTAACTATGCACAGAAAAAACTCTTTAGTATTTAACTTTAAAATGCCTTGTAAGTATAATGTATGAAATAGATACGTTTTAACTCACCTAAACAATTACTATTTCCTCTTTGTTAACTAATGATTGTTATCTTCGCTAGTTCTTAATGCCTTATTTGTAAAAAAAGAACAATTCCTTCTATGGTAAACTCTATAATACAAGTAGTATTGATAATAAATACATATTATCTAGCTGCTACATTGCAATAAAAGGTTTGTTCCTCATCGTCTCCATTTAGTTATAAATTATGACTATTTTTGGTGGGCTTAAAATTAATTTCTTTTATATTTTATGCACTAACATACAATAAATGATAAATTAATTTTTTTACTTTCTTTAAACCATTTTTGGTGATCTCATCAGTGTTTTTAATAATGTTTGTTTGTTGCGTTTGGGTATCTAGTACGTCACTTAGTAGCTTGTTCACTCGTTGGCTATATTTTGGCGTAGGGAAATCATAAACTTTTTTTCATTTTTGTCAATTTACTGTGTAGTAAATTTTTATTTTTATATAATTTAAGAGGCAAACATGTTTTGTTTGTAATTTGTTCGGAAGCTGAATTTTGTAAAAGTCCACTATTGTTTATAACAAGTTAATTGAAAATACCTTGACAGCTTGAATACTCATTTGCATTTTGTGCATGTTTTGTAAGATATTTTCGTGGTATTTTTATACCTTTTTTATAATTTTAATATAAATGTTATGGGAAATAAACACACACAAATAAACATCTCGTATATCATGAGGTTTTTCAGTGCTACACTCATAGAAAAATGTATCGCTCTGTCATCAGAACTGTGACATCAATATTGTAATAATATTTTAACAAAGCGCAAACTGATTCAAATCTGCTGACAAACGTCATATAATTACTGTCTTATATTAAGTGTCATCTATGCTGTGACTGCAACAACGTCAATTTAATGCCACATTTTGTGTAATTTTTTTAATTTTTTTTACGGTTAAATTATTCATTGAATCTTCAATTATAAATTGAACTAACAATAAGCATTAAAATCTTAAATCTAAAATTATTAACAATACATATATAGTGCGTTCAAACCCTATAAAAATTTTTTGGTGTATTTTTTTTCGCAAAAATCATTCCCAGAACACCCGCGAAGGCTATATACATATAATATTGCGTATAATCACAATTTTGTATTAAAAGTTCAGAGACCCAAAACTCGGGAAATATAGATGAGCGCAAATTTTTTTTTTTATTGTTTTTAAATTTTCTATCACCTAGGCTAATTTTTTTCTTTTCGTGCTATTTGAAGAAACTAGATTTGTTGAATTTTACTACGAATCTACTCTATTTTCGTGCATATAAATAAATTTTTTCAATTGTTAAAGTGGTTGTGGCGCAGTGTTATATGCGCATCAGTCCCCACATTATAATTGATCTTAAACTTGACAAATACTTTCCATAAATATACTTACTATAACCAAAACAAGAAATAGATGTGTTAACAATATACATAACTGCCGTTTAATATGACTAATCTTGCCAAAGACACCAATTGCAATAAATATTCTACTGCCATAAAAGTAATTGAGTTTTTTTTTTACATGCAATTACGTTCAAATAATTTTTAGTATTTATTTGTTAATTTGTTAACATGCTTTACTTCATCGTTAGAAACGCGCTAACTATTTTTTTTCAAATCGAGTTTTTCGATAGCTGAACCTCTAATACATTGAAATATATGCTAAAAACTGGATTCATTTCTATATTAACGTAACGATATGCTCATGTAAGTACATATATATGTTGCTCATGTACATAAGTATTTATGTAGCTCAGGATGTATAGAATTCGGATCCGGCTGTGGACGTATTATGGCCCCTATTATGATTCACAACACAATTAGGTTCAGGTGTCAATATGACGATCCAACTCAACCATTTTTTTGTATTATGATTCACAACTAATTTTAGTTGTCTTCGAAATAATATTAGAAAAAAAGGTTCTCTATTTTTTTAAACCATAGTAGCCATCGCAAAATACTTTAAATATTTTTAGTTTTGGCCTTACTACTTTTTTTTTGAGATTTTATGTTTTATGGATATGGCAACATTATTGGTTGACAAGTGGGATATATTGGCGCATAAAATCACCATTTTAAAAGTAAGGAAAAGTAACACAATAGTCGAAATAAAAACCAAAACACAACTGATAAAAACCAGTTGTCTCACTTTGATGAAAGTTGTAATTCATAATAAGAATTTGATAACTACGACTCAACTATCAATTTAGTTGTGAATTCATAATAGGGGCATATGTCATGAGCGAAACTAATGCCCGGCTTGCGAAACAATGTTCGCTAGGCTTAAATATATGTACTTTTTTTTTGTCGAATATAGATTTTTCTTTTTTACTGAATAGATCAAACCATTCTCTCTCTCTCTAGTTATGCTAATATGTGTCGTGCTAGTGCCTTCATTTTCGAAATAGCGGTATATATCGAAAACTAAAATTGATAAAAAAAATTGGAGTTCAGATTCACGTCTAGCGGTCCAAAAATGTGAGACCAAAAATATTTCCACTTTAAAAAATAACAGACACCCTAATGTGTACATACAAACTAATATTTGTAGACTGGCACACGTCGACCTTTGTTGGAAATTATTATTTTTTTCTTACGTTTCGAAAATGTTGGCGTCATTGACTCAACACAGATTAGTTCTATCCAGTATCTCATAAATGTCAAGGATGGGAAGTTTGGTATGTTTAAAAATGTTCAATATGTACAGTGGTGGAAGAAATAATAGGGGCACATAACATTTTTTGTATTTTCATACTTTTACATAAATAAAGTGAAATGTACATATTAAATGAAAAAAATTACAGTGCTGCTGTATTCGAAAAATTTTAGTAAATCAAAAAAATATACACCTGGGGCACTGTTTCTCAAAACTACAAGTTACAAACCAAAAGTGTTGATATTTTGTGTGTATTTTTCAAGGCTGGCAACCGAAACAAATAACAGTATCGCCATTGGTAATAAAATTTTATTTCTGCATCGGTATTTGCGTTGTACCAGTTTCGGTATCGGTACTACCGATAACCGATACTGATAAAACTCAAATACCGATTGCGAAATAAAAATTTGTTATCAATACCGATATGTTATTTATTTCGGTTGCCAACTTTGCTATTTTTCTTGTAGATTTGTAACTTGTCGCTTTGAGAAATGGGTCCCTGGACATTTTATATATTACAGAACAAAATTAGTTTTTACTATCTAATCCTAATATTATTTTAATATTTGGTAGAAAGAAGCTCCTCTTACTTTGACTACTTCCTGACACCGTCGCTTCACATCGAACTCACAAGATTGGCGCAGACATCTGGGTAATCGGAGTAATGCTGACTTTAGACGGCATGTATTTTACATCTGACTTGTCAAATTTCCCACTGCAAAAGTGATACATGCCGTGTGAAACATATGAAACATTGTCAGATGACATTTACAGAAGCAAAGTCAGATGAAAAATTTTCAATTAGAGCGCGTTCTATTTTCATCTGACAAGGTATCTGACATCAGCTGTATTAAACTATCAAAAGTGTGGTTTGGCTGAAAAAACATTAAAAAGCAAATAGCGCTTTATATATTTACGAAAATTGTGCAAAAAAACATGTCGTCTAAAGTCAGCATAAAGACTTGTTGGAATTAAATAATTTATACTGAAAATTTTGTAAAAAGCATTACTCCGAAAATAGCCTTACGTAATATGTGAATAGCCCCTATGAAAGCCGCTTTGCGCTTATTAAGCTTTCAACTCTAAAAAATATCAGAAGATATATATATATATATATATATATATATATATATATATATATATATATATATATATATATATATATATATATATATATATATATATATATATATATATATATATATATATATATATATATATATATATATATATATATATATATATATATATATATATTTATATGTATTTCATTCGATTAACGTTTTTTTAGATATCGCCATTTAAAAATTTTAATTTTCCAACCCTGATTTATAATAACTTTTATACTAGTGAGTGTGTAGGAGTTTTTGCAAGATCAAACTTTTTTGTATTGTACATATTTGTTCTATTATTTTCAAATGACATTCAGCACTTGTTTAGAACCTTTGAATGGCTTGTTATAAACCGTTTCTTTTCTTTTGCCTTTCAACTATTCTTGTTTTGCTAGGTTTATGTTTTGCCGTTTATACTTCTGAAAAAGTATAGCACAATAAAAATACATGCCAACAACCAAACGCCAACACTTAGTTTTTTGTCATTCACGCTCACTCGCACACACACTTTAATAAGCTCTTGAAAATTTACTAACATGGTAAAATGTTTGCTTGTTTTTATTTTCTGTATAAAACGTTGGCGTTTATTTTTAAAATGTTTATTTTGTCTTTTAACTTTGATCTTAATTTGGGGATGGTTTCGAGGCAAATTTTAATTTTCTTTAAACTGTTGTTTAGTAACATAAACATTAAGGATGAGCAAATTGTAAAAAGTGGCCCACGTTTGTTTTGTAGTGGGGGTTTTTTTTGCAAGAATTATAATATCTTTAATACTTCACACGCAGCTAACGTTATTTCATTTCAACATTGACCCGCCCTTACTGGAAAACTCTTTAAATCTTACGTACATACATATTTGTGTCGTTTTATCATAACATCTTAAGTCTAAAAATCGTGTTTGGAAATATTAACGATTTAATGTAAAATCTAGTGTGTTGGTGTTCTACAAAATTAAAAAATAAACCGTGATAACTTTTTCGAAAATTGGAGTATTTGAAAACGGATTGGATCGAAACATGGATTGTAAGAAGACGAACCAGAATATGACCTTAACTCGTTTTTGACTTAACTCGGATTAAGATGTTATGATAAAACGAGATATGTACATATGGAAGTATGTACATATGCTTACCTAGTTAGTTTAAGCGTAAAATAATATTTTATGTTTTAAAATTATAAGAACTTAATTATTTTTGTTTTTTATTTTGCTTTTTAGTATTTAGAAAGTGTAGCAATTTAATGTTTGCATATTAACATGTGTATTTGAACTTTCTGTTTAAAACGATGTTTTCAAACTTATTTTATGGAAAATAAAAAAGCACATAATTAAATTTATTAGCTCTTTTGAAATTTGTTTTTGTTTGTGTTAAATTTTTCTATCTAGTTAAACGATGGTACAGAGAAAATATATTTACTTGAAAAACAACTAATGGCCGCTTTCATAACCTAATTCGGGTTTCAGTACAGAAATTCAATGAATTGGTAAATATTTTGTCTAGAAATGGACCTGCAAAATAGTTTGTATACTTAAATAAAGATTTCTCAACAATTTAATTGAAAATTAATTAACGAGAACTAATTGTGTGTGCGAAGTTTAACAAGAATCGGTTAAGTAGAATTAGTTAAAATGAATACATATTTACGTTTCATGGGCGTGGCACTGCCCACTTTGCTAACCATAATTTTGTATTGTAACGATAACTAAATGTGTATGCAAAGTTTCATAATAATCAGTTTAGTAGAAGTTCTTACAAAAGAATATTTACTTTGCATGGGCGTGCCCCGTTGGCACTGCCCACTTTTTTAATTATGATGTAGTATTCAAACAGAAGCTTAATGTGTGTGCAAAGTTTCATAAGAATCGGTGGAGTAGAAGTAGTTGAAAATGAATCTGTATTTACTTTTTATGGACGTGAACTTGCAACTTTTCAACGGGTCCAATCTTTTAAATAAAGCAAAAAATTCCGAAATCGGTTTATGAATGGGGCAGTTTTGACGGAACATACATAAAATAATTTTTGCAAAAAATCACGACTACAAAATAGGCGTGTCACTACCCATCATTTTTATCATAATGATGTACTTTCACGAGAACTAATTGCGTGCGAAGTTTCATAAGAATCAGTTAAAGCAGAGCATACACTACTCCAGTATACTGTCACAAACAAGTGATGTTGAATCGTGCTCGAAATACATACCATACAAGCATACTGGTGCAATAGTCAGTTCTTTAAAAATTCTGTACGGATGAGTTGTTGTACCTAGTGCGCACCGCATTTAGTTTTAAAACAAAAATTAAGGAAAACGCGGGTTTTTTTTATTAAAAAATTATTAGGAATGATATGTTTTATTTCAGAAATACTTTACAATACATATTTTGTTCTTTTTTCTTAAATTATGAGTAATTTATTCAAGTAAATGTGTGTTACCCCGATGTTTACTCTTTGACAACTTTTCTCAACTGAGCTAAATTCACCATTCACACAATACCACAAACTGGTACCATCAGCAAAATATCAAACTCTGTTTGACATCGCTACACAAATCGTACAATTACACCACATGCCCATACACGACCCAACCACTGGCGCCAACACGTGATTGCGCATGCATACTGGTGTAGTGTATGGGGCCCTTAAGTAGAAGTAGTTTAAATGAATATTTACATTGCATGGGCGTGGCACTGCCAACTTTTCTAACCATAATGTTGTATTGTAACAATAACTAAATGTGTATGTCAAGTTTTATACGAATCGGTTTTGTAGAAGTTTTTGATAAAGAATATTTACTTTTCATGGGCGTGGCACTGCCCACTTTTTTTAATCATGATATAGTATTCAAACAGAAGATTAATGTGTGTGCAAAGTTTCATAGGAATCGGTTGAGTAAAAGTAGACGAAAAGGCATGTGTATTTACTTCGTATGGGCGTGACCCCGCCCACTTTCCAACGGAACCAATCTGGAAGTGCATCCTTTAAAAACAATACATGACGAATTGATAACTTTTTTTCCTTTTTTTGAAGTCGGCTGCTGTATATTTCACTTAATGCCTTAATATCTATATCAAGCCATCCAGCAGTATCTTCTAACGCTTGAATGGCAAATTTTATTAAATGTACACATTTTACCAGTTTTGATTAAGAAATCTGCAAAAATCCATTCGAAAAAAGAAAACTTACATACAATTTTTTACTCGAGTTATCGATTAATCGACATAAATTATTTGAATAAATTTTTACTGAAAATCGGAAATTTTTGTTTGATCGAACATTATCTCCAATTTTCCGATTCCCAACTTCAAATTCTCATCCTCAATAAGGGAAATAAATCCCCAATTTGGAGACAAATCCGCAATTTGGAGACAAATCCCCTTAACTGAAGAACAACATTGCAGTAGTGATTTAAAGAGTAAGATTTTTCCCTTATGCTATAAACACATTCGCCACAGCAGGCTACACGGCTACACGACTACAAATGCTGTTGGCAGCAATCGTCGCCGTGTAGTCAGCTACTTAATTATTTTGAACACGGCAGCTACATCGTAACCAGCTGACATTTTGTTGTTGCAGTACATATTTCAGTGGTGCCACTTTCAAAAGTTTTACTTGTATAAAAAATCGCTTATTCAAAATGTTCTTACATTTCGCAAAATGTAAAAACAAGTCAATTTATTTCTTTAAAACCTATTGATTGTTATGGCACTTTTAATAATTAAATTTTTTGATGTTTTTTCTGTTTAATAAAATAGAATATTGACTTAAGTCAATAATACCAGCATCGTTGAAAATTAAAAAAAAAAACTTATGAGGCAGTAGCTTTTATAATTTTAGTGTATTTTTTTTATCTCTTTTGGCTCCAGAGTTGGTTTTGAGTTGCTTCAAAACTTTTATTTTTTTAGCCATAACTCCTAGAATATAGAACGGATATAAGCCATATTAATATCACTTCAAACTGCTCTAAAATACCTTTCTACTGGTATACAAATTTTTTTAAAGCAATTAACCCATTCCGAGTGAAATGCAATTAAAAAATTTTTTAATCTGACTTTTCACGCAGAAACTCCGTTATCTTAAAAACTGGTCGATGCAATGGTACATATGCATGTGTATAGTTTTATAGAGAACTTGCCATGCTTTTATTTGGTGTATACTTGAAAAGTGTCACCTATGAAATACGTAAGTTATAGTACTTTAAATATGAGTTTAAGAGGTAAATGAATTAATTTATTTATGAAATCTCATTTTCAAAGTGCCATAACTTACGAATTTCATCGATGATAGCTTTCAAGTATACATCAAATGAAAGCTTGAAATGTTCTCTATTAAACTAAACCATAGCAACGGGCATTTTTTAAGATAACGGTGGTTTTACGTGAGAAGTCATATAAAAAATGATTTAAATTCCATTTTGCTCGCAATGGGTTGATGGATTTCAAAATTGTATATACCAGTACAAAGGTATTTTAGAGCATTTTAAAATGATAACTATTACCACGCTTACACGAGGACTATTCGCAAATAAGTTAATTCATTGTTTATATGGCATAGCAAAATTCAAAAACTTGGTAGCATTTCTATAGAAGACTTTTGTATTTTTACAAAAAAAAAAGTTAAAATGTATAAAAGAACAAATAATTATTTGTTTTAATTGTCATAATTTTCTTCTATTAATATTTTTCTATTTATTGTTTTTTATTAACAAAGCGTGGCAGCAGCAAACATTTTATTTGCAAATAGTGCGTTAATCGTGAATAGTTTTCGTGAGTTAATAAGTCGCAATAAAACAATTATATGGCAACAATTTACAGTTTTATTTGCAAATAACCCGTGCGTATAAACGTAGTATATATCGTTTATATCCGTTCTCTATTGTAGGACTTATGATCAATAATATATTAAAGTTTCGAACCCCGTAACTCCGGAATCAAGAGAGCGCCGAAAAAATTACACTAAAAGTTTTAGGTTAAAAAGGGCTATTACCCTGTGATTTTTTTAATTTTCAATAAAGTTGGTAAATTTGACTTAAGTCAATATTCTATATAACAACAAAACAAATAAATTTATTTATTTAAAAATTCTTGATGCATATATATTATAACATTTAAATTTTGTAATTTTCTTTTTTATTTTACAATAAATAATATTTCTAATCACAAATTTGCTTTACATATTTTGATATATTGTTAACACTGTTTTTGTTTTGTAGCCAACAAAAATAGAAATTAGTTTAATTTGACTACACGACAGAAGTAGCATGGACAACAACCTGCAGTCGTGTAGCCGTGCAGTCGTGAAAATAATAATTTTCATATACACACATGTATTCTATTTTTTACAGATTGTAGTCGGTAGCCTGCTGTGGCGAATTTGTTTAATGCATTACGCTGCAGCCACACGTTCAAAATTTTGCTTTCAAGTTTTTTACACAGACTGCTTGTCAAAATTGATAAAAATTTAAAGCTGTGACGTAGGCTGCACATAACTTTAGAGCAATTTGAAAGCCATTTTGTAAAAAAACGTAAATTGAACGTGAATTGAAACACTTATCTTGAAAGAGAAATTGAAAGCACACATAATTAAAAAAAAAATTAGCGAAATCGGTCAAGCCGTTCTCAAGTTATGCGCTTAGCAACGGACACCATTTAATTTTTATTTATATAGATAGATATCCGTAACAATGATTCAAGTATGTATTTCTTATTGCATTTCATTGCGTAATTTCGTCTTTATTAAATTCATTATGGGAAATAAACTTCCTGCGTTGGCATTATTTGTTGAAGGGATATTGAGTAATGCTTCAGAAAGTTCTTTCTAGTAATGTGTTCCGGCAGCTCCTATGAAACTGTACACCTATGACCAAAATTCATACCATGTTCATATATGAACTGATTAAGTCTTAGGGCCAAATTTACAGTGTCGGACAAAACTAAAGCACCGAATTTTTGTTATCAAGAAATAACGTAATGAAATTGAAAATAATCGCTAAAAAATAATCAAATCTCAAAAGAAAGACGTCGTTGCGAACATTATTTCCAAAAATCGTCTAAATATTTCTCAAGCACAACTGGTCATATGAGTGTTCCGTGGTCTGGAGAATTTTGCGTATGGGTGTTTCCACAAAAAAGTCAGCTTTTGTCATGTACGTCACAAAGCAATTAAGCTTGATTTTACTTAAGTTTTCTTTACTTCTTTAGTTATGTATTTGTGTAGAACGTAAGTAGCTCTACATCAGGGATGCCAGAATTCCTTCACTAATAATGGCTAAATGTAAGCAAGAAAATGGCAAAAAATTACTAAAAAACTAGCTAAAAATGGCTAAGCGAGATCGAATGCAAAGTTCATGAGTTATAAGCAAAAGTAAGAAAGTAATTCATATATTATATTTTACATCAAATTGGAAAGATTTTTTTTAAGTAAATAGAACCCTATGAATTACCATTATTGCGCTCACCGAAGGTTTTTCTTTTTATTAGCAAAATGTTTTTCGCTATTTTTGTCAATCTTAAAAAGTTTGTTGGGTATAGCTTATTAATGCAAATATTTCAGATAGTGACAACCCCTTTTTCTGAATTTATTTTTGCCGCCTGTCGAATGCCATTAGCAGCGTTGTCATATCGTACGCGTTTTTACGATGTGACAAAACGGAAATATCCATACAGTGTCGTCATATCGTAAGTTTTTTACGATATGACAACACTGAGATATCAGCACACGGAGTATGGATATCTCAGTGTTGTTACATAGTAAAAAACTTATGATATGACGACGCTGTATGACTATTTCCGTTTTGTCATATCGTAAAAACGCGTACGATATGACAACGCTGCCCATTAGCCATTATTGCGCCCACCGGTGATTTTTATTTTTATAAACGAAACACTTTTCGGTGATTTTTTGCCAATTTTTTAAAAGTTTGCTGTGTATAACTTCTGAATGGATGAGCGAATATGAATGTAAACAAAACAAAATACCAAATACAAAATACCAAAGTTTGTTTTCTTCTCATGCGTGCGAAAACAATAACATATTGCTCTGTTGTATTTTTTGGTAGTAAATAAGTGTTCCTTTGTTGTGTTTAAATTTTTTTATGAAAAATCGGTAAACAAATTTCATGTATGAAAAAATGGCTAAAAATGGATAGATTAAAACAAAAGTAGCTAAAACAATTGCTAATGTATAAATTAACTTTTCTTCTGGCTAAACCAGATGAAAAAATAGCTAAATTTAGCCAGAAAATGGCTAAATTGGCATCACTGCTCTACATACATATAGTAAAAGATAAGGAAAAACGGGATTACATGGTTCTGAAATACAAGCTTAATTTCTTGGTAAAGCTACGTGACAAAAAGTCGTAGGTTCTGCGGAAATTCCCATATAGAAATGCCACGTAATAATCATAACTTAATTAATATTGAGAGATATATGATATTCTGAATAAAATCCTTTTATATAGGCGCCTAAAGAATACTTAAAAGCCAGGATTTTCAAATATTTTATTGCGTTATTTGTATTTTACTATTTTTACTAAACGTACGTCACACTTGGCAAATATTTGCCCAAAAAAACGTATCCACTACTTTTGCCCAGGGTTAGTGTGATTTAACTTTCTTTTATATCACAAAATGAAGTCAATTATGCCGAAAAATTCTATTTTTATATTATTTTAAATAAATGCGAACACATATTTAAAAAATATTGGAATTAAAGAAAATGCAATTTATGCTTGTTTGTTGGTCACGTTTTTCGGCAAATATTTGCCAATATTTACCGTACCTTAAGAGTTTTTACTGAAAATAATAAAATTCGAGTTATAATATTAAAAAATTTATTTTTCTAATTGAAGTTGTGTGTATTTAGTCGAACTATATGGGTTTTATCCAAAGAAATTTATTATTCAGGCTTAAGTTCTTTCAATTTAATTTTTACAATTAAATCATTTTTTATTGAGAAATAATTTTTTCAAAGCATGTGGCAATTGAAAAGTACAAATACCAATTTCTTGACTTTTGTAACAAAAAAAAACTACCAATTTATCTAAAAATTAAATAAATCTACCAGTTTTGTTTCATCAGACCAAAGTGGCAGCCCTCGTTATCAATGAATTCAGCACGCATCAGAGAGCGTAATTTTTGCACTTGAAAATGCACTAAAATGGACTTTTTTGCACACACAAACACTATTTTATTTTATTTAATTTTTTATTTGTTTTATAATAAATTTGTCTCCTGTTTGTGTAATTTCAAAATCAGGTCTATTCGGGAAGTCACTTTCACCACAAATAATCGCTTCTTTCACTTTTTGCTATTCCAAAATACGTTAGAGATGTGAATGCTAGAAAACATATGTTTTCTAGAATACATTGCATGTATTCTAAAATACTTGTTGACCACCCTTCAATGTAATTTTCTTTCGACGCCTATTTTACCGCGTTACAATCCAAAAAGAGTGTAATTTTCGAATGCTATTTAATCTTGAGTCATAAATGCTTCGCCAGCATGTTCTATCAAGAAAATGTGTTACCAAAATTCTTCTTCACTGGTATAAATTCATTATCAGGGCTCGGACTTTCATGCAACTAAAAATTGATTTTAAGCGCTTAACAAATGCGCATAAAAATGAAAAATATGCGCAAAAATATGCATTTACCTACGAACATAGTATTAACACTAAAATAATATGAAATGTTTTTTTATTTTTTTTTATTAATTTTAGAGAAAAAAACATAAAATAAACTTAATTGGGTCTCCAAAAATATCCATTTATTGCCAAAAAATGCAAAAAAATGCACTTACCACGAATATATGCAACTACAAATCGATGCCAAACTACTTAAAATTTGATGATTCGCATAGATAATTACTCAATACCTCTTTATCTATCAGCACAAAAAACATGCATTTGCATGAAAGTCCGAGCCCTGTTCATTATGTACTTCCTATCCAATTTCTATAAAATTCGTTCGAAAGTTGTCGACAAAAAATCCTAAGGATAGTTTTAAATATCCCCTGAAAAATACCCTGTCCGCAACCGAAATTTTTGTCTTCAAAGTATTTATAAAATCCCCACGTTTAGGGCCAAATCCCCACTAGTGGCAGCCCTGGCGTACACTGTTAACATTTTTATTGAAAAAAAAAAATCAAGCCAAAATAATTACACTTCTGATAAAAATAAAATTTAATAATTTTTTTAATTTTTTTTATTATTAAACAGTATTGAGATACACATAGCATACAGACATATATATGTACGTCTGCATACAATATACTACATATGCTTGTGAACTTACTTAATACATAAAGAATAACTAAATTGCTAACTATCAATAGTATTTGTTTTGATTTTACAATATAATTATTAAAGCCTTAAAATTCTTATTTACATTTTTTCATAATCTTAATACAAGAAGGCAAATAAAATGCTACTACACACATACATATAGGTGAAATACTTTATACTTTTTTTCAATTGCTTCTTCACAAATTAATGAATCAATTGATCAAAATCCGTTACATAATACTGAGCACGCTTTTGAACTTCAGTACGGACTATATTGCCACCGAAACCGATAAAATAGTTGGCAGGTGGAACAGCTTCAAGATCGGTAGCGCCATCACCAATCATTGTTATAACTGTATCAGCTTCGTATTTTTTACGTATATGGGTAATGGCTTCCGCTTTACCACCTGACTTCGATGTAGGTTGATCTCTATCAAATGCAGCATATTCGCCATTGTAGTCAAAGAATAATTTATTGGCATACAAATGTGAAAGTGGAATACCCAATTCATTGGCTACCGGTTCTATGAGACAATCAAATCCACCAGAAATAAGATACACCTGTTTACCCTCCACTTTAAGTTGTTCAACGAAACGCTTAACATTGCGTGTCAGCTTGCTAGGACGTAATTTGATGAAATCTTTAATTTGTTGTTGTGTAGGTCTGATGATGTCAAGACGTATTTTAAGGGCATCTTGAAATGTCATTGAACCGCCCATAGCCTCTTTAGTTACACGTGCCACTTCTGATCCCTTGCCACAGTAATCGGCCAATTCATCGATACCTTCTTCTTGGATCACTGTAGAGTCTACATCAAAGCAAACAATGTGCGATTGTTTGATTATCTTGGCAGCTAAATCTGGATTTTTGCTTTTGTTTTGTTGTTGTGATGATGCCTCCATGGTATGCAAATTATTAACATTTAGTGTTGCAGCTGCTACAGCATGACAAGTGGCCGCTCCATTAATGCTAGCTGCCCCACAACCATTTGTAGCTGCACGTCCAACACTTAATCCAATTGTGGAATTCATTATGATAAATTTTTTTATTTTGTTTTTTTTGTGATCTTTTAAGTTTATCTATATAGGTATATGTATGTACTTGTATTTATTTATATAGAGCGCGTTGTTTAATTTACGTTTGTCATAGAATTAATTAAAAATGTCACGTTAAAATCTTCTGATCATACACAGGAAGTTTGACACTTTTTAAGTTCAAGTTCTGTTTTACTTGTTACTTTTTTTGTGCGTTTTCTTTTAAATAATTTTACTTTTCTTCTCTCGTTTTTACTTTACAATAAATTTATTTTATATACGACACAACGTTGTTATCCGCCGGACTAGCAAATTGTAACTGATTTCATTTGCTTTAAAATTTTGTAGAGGAAAACTCTTTTATATGCGACTAAATCAAGTCGGTTTTTTCCAATACTACGGCGAGTGTGTATTTTGTTTTTCAATATACTAAAAACAATAATAATACTCAATACATCAGCAATAAACAAAATGATTATTTATTAAAAAAACTCTCATTAAATTGTTGTACTCAGTTCTGCTGCCTGCTGATCGCGCGTAGTAACACCAGCGTTGCCACAAACAAATTTTTTTCGTACTAAAATTTTCCATGCAACCTACTGATGAAGCCTATTATTTCCTTTGTTTGATAGCATTCACGTTTTAAGTGCAAAATTAACGATTTATTATATTTCTATATGTTATCTTTTTATACATTATCCACTGATATTGATTTGATAATGATATTTATTACATGTTTTCAGCTATTGTTATTATCCCAAGGTCATAAAATTTGCCAAAAACTGATTTGCTATTTTAAACTTAACAAATTCCAGTGCTGCCGCTTTCCGTGTAGTTACAAACGGAAATAATTCATATTAAAATCGTCGAAAACAAGGCTAATTTAACATTTTCGGTAATTATTTTGCTTCATAGGTGTTCCATGTTAATTCAACATGATTTTAAAATAATTTTCAAAGAACATTTTTATTTTTGAAATAACTACATTTCATGTTGATTTAATATTCCAGTACATTTAAATCAAAACGAAGTTGATACTGAAATAAGAATCGCGATGAATCAAAGTTATTTCAAGTTGAAACAACGTGAATTTGATACTGAAATAACCTGAAGAATCATGTTGAATCAAAGTTATTTCAAGTTGAAACAACGTCAATTTGATACTGAAATATTCTGGTATGTGAGGGAAATCGTTCGATTTAAATCGGCGCCAATTAAAAAAAAACTCTACTGAAATATGACTTATTTAACCCTTTTATTGTTTTTAAGGCTGAGAATATATTATTCGAATATTTTTTCTCGGTACAAAACAATAAAAATCGTAAATAAGTAATCTTTCAGTAGAATTTGTTTCTGTAATCGGCCCCGATTTAAATCGACCGATTTCCATCACATACCAGAATACGAAGAGTCATGTTGAATCAAAGCTATTTCAAGTTGAAACGACGTGAATTTGATATTGAAACAACGCGAATAATCATGTTGAATCAAAGTTATTTCAAGTTGAAATAATGTGAATTTCATGTAGCTATTTCATTAATTATTTGACTTGCGTGATGTGTATTAGCATAGCCCAGATGTGAACTCGTGCTATTTGTCTAATAGTCAACGCTCTAACCACTGCAGCCACAACAGCTTAAAACTTTACTTTAATTATACATTAAAAAGAACCACCATAACTAACATGAATTTCATTTTAATTCAACATGATTTAATTGATTATTTAACATAAAATTTATTTGAAATTAAGTTATAGCCATGTTGATTTAAATTAAATGTAACGTTGATAGCAATGTTATTTTAACAGTGGTAAATATTAAATCAAACAGATTTAGGGTTAAATTAATAATTTTTCGTTTAAAACTTATATGAAACAGTGGTAATTTTAAATCAGCAGCAGGAAATTTTGGGTAGTAATACGATGTTTGTCGACTATTTACGTTTTCAGATCACACTATATTTAAGTGATCTTTATATGTGATCACACTATATTTAACTGATTTTTATAGCTTTTATATGTCATCACACTATATTTAAGTGGTTTTTATAGTTGATCACAATATATATAAGTGATTTTTATATATGTGATCACACTATATTTATGTAATTTTACAGTTTCTATATTAGATCACACTATATCTAAGTAATTTTTATAGTTTTTATATGCAATCACACTGTATGCTTTTTATACTTTTTATATGTGATCACACTGTATTTAAGTGATTTGTATATGTGATCACACTCTATTTAAGTGATTTTTATAGTTTTTATATGTGATCACACTATATTTAAGTTATTATGGTAATATATATCTTGCAAGTGCCTTTATTTTTGACATAACGGTACATCTTGAAAACTAAAGCTGATGAAAAAATATATTTATATATTTTAAATCTGGATAGCATATGTAGTAAGTAGCAGCTAAAATTTTTCCTGAATGCGATGTACCATAAAATAGTGAAATTATTTTTATAAAGGACGATTCATCAGGGCGTTCATGTGGCTGTTTCTCCACTTTTAAATTATACGCCAGTTTTGGAAGCCTCATCCAATGACATAAAATGCAACTCACTGGATATTAGTTTCTCTTATCGAAGTATCTTTTCACAAAACTAATTTCCACAATTTGGTCCAATTAGACTAAAGCGGCAACCCTGACAGCAACACTTGTTTTAGTATGAACAACAGTCATTTACTTTAGGTAGCAGTAATGTAAATTTGAGCTGTAGAATATCCTTGAAATTCGTACTAAATAATTACTTTGCCTCAATTAAGAAAAACACCCTCCTATTTGAAAATGTATTTTCCTTAGCTACGAGTATTTCAAAATTTCCAAGGAGATTTGTAAAATGGCGTAATGTGTTTTTAAAAGCAACTACCTTACAAATGACGATAAAAACCTATAACAGGTAAAAAAGGATCAAATAATAAAAGCAAAGTAATAAAGGTAGCAACTTTTTTCAGGACATACACACTTTTGTTGTGGTTGCAAATTGCCTTAAAACAAGCAAAATTTTTCCTTTAATTACATATTAGATTTAAAATGTTCAGATGCGTAGAAGAAATTGCATTAAATTAAATATCAGAAAAACGGGATAAATAAACCAACGGTAACACAGGGATTTGATGGGAATTTAAATCCGCACAAAAAAAAAATAAATGTGAAAATAAGGGCAAGTTCCTATCCACAAATTTCGGCCGTAAAAAGTACTGAGATCAAAATAAGGACTAAGCTCTTGATAGGTACAATACCATCTCATATCTAGGCAACCTGAAGATGGCCCGTTTTAAAATTTGTTTTTCATTAATTGCTCATCAGGGCCTACCTGTGTACCAAATTTCAGCTTTTTAGCTATACTGGAAATGCCCCATCACAGAAGGGGCATCCTAGTCCTTTATATCAAATTTCAGATCTCTAGCTATAGTGGAAGTGCCCAATAATATTGATGAGTCAGTGAGTGAGATATTGAATATGTACTAAAATATGCACTTTTGCACCTTAACATATCGGGAAGCTTTTACGGTAAAACTTTAAAATTATACCTATGAGTCTACCTCTGTACGGAGACTTTATGTTTCAAGTTTAATTATTTTATGACCAAGTGGAGCAAAGTTATGAAGGGGGTAAAAACTGATGGAATGGTTTCGTGTAAATATACACACTGTGCGGTCGGACCTTGACCTGGCGCACTACCGTGCGCCTAGATCAACTTCGAATATTGTGACACAATTCTCGTATAAAAATTTCCCACCAACAGAGCCACCTAACAAGGAGCGGTAAGCAGAGCCACACATGAGCACTGACAATGGGAGTGTGGAGTTTTGTTGCAATTTAGATTTGATATTAATTGTATGAATTCGGATACAGCACACTTTATGTCGTCATTGTTGTTGTTGTCATTTTTTAAAGTATAAATTGGCAAATAAAAATAAATCTTATCAGCTCCCGCCTATGTCCGTTACGTAACGTGCGATAGTTTTGCAAACTAGTAAATAAGCATTTGCAACACTGTTTTATATGACCAGTTGTCTGCTATTGTTATTGTATCGTCTGAGAAAATAGTTTTTTTAGTTTAGTTTGTTATCAGCTTCTTTTTGTCAATATAAACGAGTTGTATAATTCTTAACTGCAGACAATGCCGTATCAAAGCAATAACTTTTTATTAATTCCTCTAATAATGAATGACCAATTGTACTCGTTTTCTGGTTAAAATCTGGCTCTTGCTATGTGTGCCAGATTTGGAATCCAGTTTAAAGCAGTTATTTTAAGATGTAATATTCTGCACGACTTTTTTGCTTCTTCAAGTGACAAGAAGAAAATTTTTTTAATATTTTCTGATGTTTCTTTCGCCAACATAAGTTCCAAGTTCTTGCTTTGCTTTTTATTTCTTTCTACATATCGCTCATTTTCTACAACAGTGTCGTAACTGAAAAAATCTAGTTTCATAGAAAACGAATTTAAAGTTAATGGTCACAGAAAAATTCTATGCTAAAATCGTCAAAAGCAAGGCTAATTTTTGTGATTTTACTTCATAAGTATTTGATGTTAATTCAATATGATTTTACAGTAACCTTCAAAGAACATTTTTCCTTTTGAAATAACTGTATTTCATCTTGATTTAATATTCCAGTACAGTTAAAGCAAATGAAATATCACAAAGAATCATGTTGAATCGAAAGTTATTTCAAGTTGAGACAATGTGAATTTGATATTGAAATAACACGAAGAATCATGTTGGATCAAAGTTATTTCAAGTTTGAATTTTTTACAATATGAGGAACGATATGATGATTGATTCTGCATTATTAACTCAAACATAAGGGTTTTCGAGTTATGACGTTTTCGCAGCAAATGAGCGATATACACATACATGCATACATACATATGTATATATGTTGAGGGGGCTAGAACACCCATGGTAGGACCAGAACCGTTTTGCGGGCTTGGATTGCATAAAATGCGGGAAGACATACCGACGGAGATCAAGAGTACCAGGTAACACCTCTGATTCAATCTCCTTGGATTGAGGCGTGCAAAGCTAATGATTGGAACGTATAGCCAAAACCGATTCATAGCTCTCATGTCCCTAAGTAAAAACAATCTAAGAATGCTCACAGGTTTCCTCACAGGCCATTTCAGACTGAGAAAACAAATCAAAAGACTTGGCATTGAGACTAACAGCGTGTGCAGATTCCGTGATTATGAGGATGAAACTCTAGAGCATATTCTGAAGGTCTATGAAGCGTTATGCTGCAGAAGATATAGCCAATTAGGTAATCACCTATTGGAGGATTGGAAATTGCCAACACTAGAACCATTGGCAATCTTGAGATTTCTCAGGAGAGTAGGTCTAGATGAGGTGCTCTAGCACATGGCAAGCGGTACAATAGATCTTCTTCGGTCTCAGTGTCATGTGTTTCCCGTTTAATTTAAATTCATTCATTCATTCTTGTATGTAAAGGGTTTTTCAACAAGAACTTTGTTTTTTAAAACAAAATAAAACAAAAACTTTAGATGAAGATGATTCAAATTTGTATTGTATTACGAAGAGAAAAGTTCGGCAATTATGAATGAAAAATGATATCTGGCAAATATCCAGCACGCTGACGGATGTCGATTCTTTCATCAAAGTTTTTAATAACTTTTTGGCAAAATGGCGGATCTACATATTTCGTTAATCACATCACGAATTTTGAGTTTTAAGGCTGCAATCGACTCGATTGGCTCAGTATAGACCCTGTCCTTAACATAGCCCCACAAAAAATAATCCAGTGGTGGTAAATCACACGATCTGGGTGGCCACTTGACAGCTGATTTTCGTGAAATTATGCGATCGGGAAATTTGGTTTGCAATAAATTTATCGTTTCACTGGCTGCGTGACATGTGGCACCGTCCTGTTGAAACCACATGTCAGTGATATCCACGTCATCAATAATAGGCCAAAATTGAGTTGTTAACATCTCGCGATAGCGTGATCCACTGTAACAATTGCAAATCGTTGTAAATTGTCAATGCATCTACTACGAATACGTCAAAAAACTAAATGTTAAAACTGTCATGTTGTTGGTGTTGCCACAATTGAAAAACAAAGTTCTTGTTGAAAACCCCTTTATATTTGTTTTTTCCGCAAGAAAATCATTTGAGCCGCTTTTAATTTCATTTGCCTTTATGTGGGATTTCCATGTTAGACGACGATCAAGATGAACACCGAGATATTTAATTTCAGTGTGTTGGGGTATAGTTTGTTTATTGGTTTGTATAGGCGGACATGTTTCTTTGTGCAATGTATACATATTAGGGTATTCATTTAATCGGGCTTTTGCTTTAATCGGTTAATCCCTCGATTAATTAATGGATGCTTTGGCTTAATCGGTTAATAATCGGTTAATTTCGGTATTAACCGGTTAACCGACTAATAATGTTTTTTAATAAATCTAGTAATTTCAACAAATAAAAATGCACAAATTATTTATAATTTTTGTGTTTATTAGTAAAAAACAATATCATAACATACATAACAATTCTTGAACTGAATCAAGCAAAAAAATCATAAATATGTATTCATTAAAAAATTAACAAGTTTGCGAGATCATTGTTTCAGTTATTTCAATAGTTTAAGGAGATCTTCTAAAATAATATTTCAGAAAAATAATTTGGTTTAAATGTTTAGGATTTAAGAGATTCTCTTCTTTAGTTTTGATAAAACTTGACTTGGAAAAATATTATCTCTTATCGTAGATGTGAAAGAAATGAAAAGCTATCCATAATACAGAATATCTACTTTCTCAGTTCTTTTCCTGGATTTCTCTAAACATTAAAAGCTTCCATTATGCCATTAGAGTCCTGTTTTAATTTTTTTCAATTTCTTAACACTTCAAATTGTTTCGATTAATTCTGTTAAAACATTTCTTGTATTACTATCGATAGTTTCTTGTGTTGTAAGGTCATCATCTGACTCCTACTGGCAGAGCTCAGCGACGAACATTCTGCAAGAAAGTTTATTCCCGAATGAATTCCTTAGATTTCGTTTTTATTGAATTATTAAACAAAAGAGTCTTTACTAAACTCTTTTATGAACACACTTCTTTGTTTGTATGAAAAATAATTTCTAAGCACATATGTACTTTTTGTGTATGAGACGAAACAAATAATTAAAAACACTAAAAATACGTTATAATACTACAAATTATGAAAAAATTTGTTACGTCGGTTAATCGGCTAATCAACTGAAATTAACAGTTAATCGAAAATAGCCGATTAACGGTTAACCGAATGAATACCCTAATACATATACATATGTACGCAATTTTACAAACCAGTCGCAACCTGTAGGGGCCGCATATTTATGTATTGATCATCTCTTGATAGTAATAAATAATTACACATGTAATAAGAATACGTTTCCTATTTTCAAATGTTGATTTTTAATAAAATTTATATTTCACTATTTGGTCTGGTCGCGATATTTCATTGTAGCAATTATGTATTTTATGCAACTTGCTTTTGGAATTTTGCACGGCAGCTCTGGTAAAAGTATAAAACCAAAAATTTCATATTTACTATATGGTCGCGCGATGTACATATGCATGTACATATAAATTCCAGTTTTATTAATTCTAAAAGAATTTCATACTCTTATCTTATTGTCAACTTATTTAAAACATTAAAATAATAAAACCAAAATAAAAATTTAATATCTGATACTTGAAATGGGTTGGTTAAACATGTGACAATTAATCAACATTAATTGCATGGATTCACAAAATAAAAAAAAACGACTATACTATTACAAAGAAAAAGTTTCTTCGTTTAATATGCGGTTTAATGATTGTCGCTTATCTCTTAAAATGAAAAAGCTGACCATCCATAATTATATGGATCCCCATGCAGAAGGTCAAACAAAGAAATGATAGGGTAGATAAGCCTGTTAAATAGTACTGACAAATTCTACTACTTTCAAGTACTCAATACTTTCCTTTCTTTTGGGTACTCGATTTTGATGCACTCTCAAAAACAGATGTACATATGTACTTTTACACAGAGTTATTTGAGTGATAAAACCACAACTCTGTAAATATCGTGTAACAACTTGGCAGTACTGAGTACTCCAAAGAAAAAAAAAAATGGGAATGTTCGACATACGCTACTCTATACTTTGCCAGCGCTACTGTTAAACTTGGTACCAGTGTACCGGTTAAGGCCAATATACATAAGTCGGAAATGAATTGGAACTCGTTCATTTTATTTCACAGTTTCATATCATGGAAATCGCTGTAAATGTCTTTATTATTTCAACATTCTTGCTTGTTGTTGTGGAAATTTTGTACCAATTGTATTCAACGTATTTGTCCTATGACTGGTGAAAATGGATTTGGTACAATATTTTCCTGAGCCGTGAGCGATGAAAAGAGAACACATCACTTAACTAGAACAAAAATGTTAACAAAATACCCAAATTCAAACGAACAGATTTATTTGGGCTTGTTTTTTAATTTGACTAGTATTAAAGAAATCACCACAGGACAAGTACGTAGTACCTTAAGTTTGGAACTAGAACCTATCACTGAGTATCCGGATAGCAAGTGCAGGATCTTACTGACTTTTTTGGAAGCTCTTTTTTACTGGATAGCGTTTAAATAAACCCATTGCTATGAGTTAATTTTGCCTCATGTGCTATTTTTCCTTCCCCTTTATTTTTACTTAAGTCAAACTTTTTTGTAGGAAAGACTTTGATTTTCTGTTTCCACCTCATACCGCTTATTAAAGTGACGGAGCCTACGCGGCCTTAGTAGAAATATATTAATAACATACACACATATACATACCCAGCAAACATTTTTTGCCGATTTCTGTTCGAAGTCGGTCAGAAAATCTGCACAAGATGCCGAATTCATATCCGAAGTCGGTCGGAAAACGTACCGAAAATTATATGAGTGGTTGACAAGAAACCGAACTTCTTTGCCTGAGGATCTTCTAAAAACTATCCCGAAATGTCAAAGAGAATTCTATACGAATTCTGACTAAAAGTGTCTGATAAAACATCAGAAAAATTCCCGATTTATCTGATACTTTTTACATCCTGTCGTATTACTGTCGAGGAAAAATCGGAGCTTAAGCTGAAAGTCCAATACACGCGTTACACGCTTTTCTGCGTCATACGCGGCTGTCAAAAAAGTTGAATCAGTGCAGTTGTACGTATCAAGTTACAGAGCATGACGCGTCCAACGCAAAAGTTAGGTCTATTTTCTACTTTTGTAAGCGTCATCAGCGCAACTGGATTCATGTGCATGCAACTCCCTTTTGTTTTCCTTTTCGTAACATTAAGCAACAACAAATTCTATAAAAAAAACGAAAACTGCACAGCAAGAATTTCAACTTCAAAAGAAAATTTAAGAAAGTTGCAGAAGCAAAAGTTGGCTCATGTGGACAGACTTACATTCTTCTTCGAAAATAAAATGCGCGCCATATTTCTTTCCTTATGTGACCGCAGAACACATTTTTCGCATTTGTCAATCACAGTAAATGGATGACAAAACGTTGCATTTGTAAACATAGAGGCAACGCAGCGTTGCATAGACAAATTTCCACATAATTTGGAGCAAAACAGGCTATTTGAGGTGTTTTGCTCTCATGACAAAACAGGTTTTTTAGCCAAAAACTCGTATGTATCAAAATCACTATGGATTTGAAGGTATTTCTTTTCTATTTCGTTAAATAAATTTGTTAAATAGTTGATGGTCCTATCTCACTAGTATCCAGCGTGGCAAATGGTGAAAATGAACAAAGAACGCTGATGAGATGGTGTACCGCCCGTCGAAATCAGTACTGATACGTTCTGTTAGTCTGATTAGATATTCTAAATATACCACTCTTAATAATAATTTGAATTTACATTAATTCAAATGATTAAATAATAACTTTCAACGTAAGTACATATTTCTTTTATGTTATTAATAACGAACAAATTCGAACAATAAAATTATCCAGAAATAACTTTGCCAGAGTGCATTTTCATCTTATTGTTCATTTTAGTTAAAAACCAAAAATGTCTTCAAACAGATTTGAAAAGAGCTCTTTAATCTTTAATTAATCTTCTGTTACAACCAAGGCATATTCATTACAGGTACCACCATTACTAAAACAAATACAACACCAAAAAACACATGTATTTTGTTGGTAGAAATACCCCAGAAATATGTCAAATCCATTATCTGTGAGTCGCACACATTCATAAGCTCTCTCAAATTTACTAGCACATGCCCGTTGTTGATAGAAAAATCTCAGATATGTGTCAAAATCTATTGTCTGTGTGACGCACACATTCTCAATTTTACTAAAACAGCTGTTCTTGTAGTGGTACCTGTTCAATATACCTTGGTTACAACTTTTGCGTAACTCGTTATGCTGTTTTGTTGTTGGCCCAAGAAACATGATGTCTTCACGTGTTGTATCTGTGTGTTTGCTTGTGTGCATGTAGTTCGCATCTATCTCTAGCATAGATTAGAAAAACATAGAATAGAAAACAAATGAACGTACATTCGGAGTCAATAAACGTTAAAATTAGTCATAGTTTTATGTTGCTGCCTGAATAGTTTTGTAGTGGAAAATACCCGATCTTCGGCTTTAAAATAAACAATAACAAAACAATTTTAAAAAATATCAGCTGGTTTGCCCAACTGTGTATTGATAACAAATAAAAATACTTAAATAGTGTTGCCAGGTCTATCATATGTAAAAATGTAAGATGGAAATAAATAAACGGAAAGCTCAAAAGCTGACTGATTTCCCCCATGTCGTAGACAAAAAGTTGCTAAATAACAGAGAGATATATAAAAAAATCTTCAAATAGCCGAAAATCGGAATTAATACAATTGTTTGCATATTGCATTGCATTTCCAGGTCATGACAATTTAAAAAGGAAAAAAACTTTATAAAATCACCCCTATCGCGAATGTTATGGGAATAAGTTGTTTGGGAGCAAACCTATATTCCAATTCCTACAAATCGGTATCGCGAATGTTTTGGGAGTAAAAGTTTCTATTGTGAATTATTTGGCAGTAATAGTTTCTATTGTGAACTGTTTGTCAGTGCATTATAAATAATGTGTGTACATAATTACCCCTATCGCGAATGTAATGGGAATGAGTTGTTTGGGAGCAAACCTATATTCCCATTCCCAACAAAACAGTATCGCGAATATTTTGGGAGTAAAAGTGTCTATTGTGAATTATTTGGGAGTAATAGTTTCTATTGTGATTTATTTATCAGTGCTTTATAAATAATTTGTGTACATACTTGTAAAAGGAAAATATACACATTTTAAAGAAATTAATAAAGTTTAACTGCGTTTTGTGGTGCTGGAAGAGATTGCAGCGAAGATACTACTGCTAGCAGCAAGATGTTCGCAGTACCACCCGTAGTGAAAATGGCTGGTACTTTGGCTAGCGCACATTTCCTCCAACAGACAATTAATTTGCTATTTATTAACATTTATGGTCTTTTAATAAAATAAAAAAATTAATTTAATACAGTCCTAGCTTAAATACAAATTACAACTTACATGTTCCCTTCTCGTTTCCATCGACACTTGTTGTGAACTTATTTTGTAAAATTATACATGGGAGTAAACATTGGCGATGCCACATTTTTTAAGTTTGTGAATTCGCTCCCAAAAACTTTGTTATGGGAAACATTCACGATAGCAAATCAGAAATTTTTGGGAGTTTTTCTTGGGAATAGGAATTCGCGATAGGGGTGAATACTTGTGAAAAGAAAATATGTATACACATTTTGAAACAGTTAATAGCGTTTAACTGTGTTTTGTGGTCCTGGAAGAGGAGAAGCAATGCATAGAGATTGCAGCAAAGATACATACGAGATGAATCGGATATGCTATCGTTAATTCGCGGTAACTCCCATAGTGAAAATGGCTTCTACTTTGACTGGGGCACATCTTTTTCACCAAACAATTCATTTGCTCTTTATTAACACTTACCATCTTTTATTAAAATAAAAAAGTAATTCAATAGAGTCCTACCTTAAATAGAAATTACAACTTACGTGTTCCCTTCTCGTACCCATTGCCACTTGTTGTGAATTTATTTTGTAAATAATCCTGCCAAAAAAACCGATTTTAATGCAAAGATCTTATAGAACAGATTACAAAACGGACGCAATTTAGCGTTAGATCAAATGGTGTGTTTGTCTAAAAATGAGGTGTACGTCCACAATTTTTCATAGGAATGGGGAGGGAGAGCAAAATTCCCCACCGATTTTGGAAAAAAAAGTTTTGGAACCAAACTGCAAGCAAAACCTTTCTAACAAAAAAATAGTTTTGAAAATCGGTTGACAAATGGCAGACATGCATAACATGGTGGGGATGAGCAAATTTCCCTCTCGGAAAAAAAAAATAAATTATAGAACCAAACTTCAGGAAACCCGTTTCAAATAAAAGAATAATTTTGGAAATCGGTTCACAAACGAAAGAGTTATGCGTCTTCAAACATAAAAAATACGCACGAATTGGTTAAAACAAATCGGGGCGATGTCAAGTTTTTTTAGTCTTGTTAACTCGCTCGCAAAAACTTCGTTATAGGAAACATTCACGATAGAAAATCAGAAAATTTTGGAGTTTTTTCATGGGAATATTTATTCGGGGTGATTAATAATAGAGGCAGGCGGATCCTGCTTGAGCTTTTTTTTAGGAGGGGGGGGGGGGGGGCGGTAGTGAACTTTTAACTGAAACATACTTGGCCAATTCCCAACCTGTTGTATGCGTTGTAGATTGTACAAATGTTGTTGGCAATTTCCAAATAAACATTTGCTTAGAAACATATGTATGTGGAAATTACCAAAAACATTTATACGATCTACAACACATACAACATGCTGTGAATTGAGCAACTATTTTGCAAAATTTCTTTTAGAAACTCAATAGAAATTGGGTATATTTTATTCCCACACAGTTAGATCGATTTTAATTTATTTTCTTTTGTGTGAAAGGTGACTTGATCTAAAATCTTCTAAACTATATTTGAAAAAAAAGCTCAGTCCAAAAGTTTTGAAGATATTATCCATTTTCTCGGGGCTTTACAAATTTTTAATTTAATGTTTTTAGTAGGAAAGTTTGGGGATAAAAAACAATTGTTTTGGGAAATTATGGGGATAAAAAGTTCCAAAGTATCGATTCATAATACATGAAAACTGAAATCAAAGGAAAGAATGTTCACTCCAACCTAATGAGCATGTTGTGTAAGAAATTGCCAACCAAAACATCGATAAGCTGAAAGCTACGTAGTTTGTTTCGGATTCTTTTAAAGTACATTTTGCAACATGTGCGTGAGATTGTTAAAACTGGCACAGCTGCGTCTAGGAACGGCATACGAATTTGTTACGTTCTTTTGCGACTGACATTTTTACTCATTTTTATTTAAATTTTTTTATTATCAATAATTGTTTTGCCTATACAAAACACGTTGGGACTCAAATTGTTTTTACATACACATGTACATAAATATTAAAGTGCGTTGCAATTACAAAATAAAAAAAAAGAAAAACAAATAAACAAATAATATAAACAAAACCAAGGGGATTTAATCATACAGATTAATTAATAACATGAAATTAAATTAAAAATTCATAATAAATTAATTTACAATTGACAACAAAAATTGTTTTGTATTCACAGAAATTGTTTGTATGCATGTAAAAAGTGGAAACTTGCCATTTCGATTACAAAACAATCTGAGAAATAGTAAAAAAGATCGCTGTAATAATAACAACCATAAAACCAATTTACACGTTTTTATACCCTAATAAATAATAAACTAATAGATTAAGTTGTTTATAGCGTTTGTTCGATGGCGTAAATTTTTTCTTTTGCACGAGTCATGCACGCTGCCGAAGCAAAAATTGTTACTTATGCCCAACCTCACCAAGCATCACGCTTTTGGCGGAGCTATTCCGCTTAAAATTTTCATATCTCTGTTTACATAAGAACAAATTTTTTTTAAATAAAAATCCCACTTATATAAAAATCTCAGCTTTTTACATTTTTTAATCTAACACCGAGATCCCACTATCGGCGCAATGTACCGATCTTCGTCGGCTCACTGCAATAAAGCCAAAATTTTCTGTGACGATGTAATCGTGTTGCTTTATCTAGAGATATTGGCAAAAAAAAATTGAAAGGAATCAAAAGCTATCCTAAGCTCCTAATGCACCAGTTTTTTCTATAGATACTCCAAAATCCAAATTTTCACACTCTTCATGAGTGACCTCCAACTCTTCCTTCCCTCTGTCCCACCCAAAATGTGTTGCATGAGGGTAAAGTCATTCAGTATTTAGTTTCGACGCAACCGAATATAGTTCTCTTGTTGTTTATTTATTAATTATAAAACTATGAATAAATTATGTATTTGCGATTTTGATAAAGTGTCTGATGTGTAGTTCATCAACTCAGTATAAAAACAATTATAATGGATATCGGGTGTTTTTTTTATTTGAGGTCGAGGTCTTTAAATTGGTCCCTGGTCAACAGCTGATTATATAATCGTCGTCGTGGTCGCATATACCGTAATAATAATCGAATAAAAGTTCAAAAATTTGCATTACGTAATACGTGAGTAACCCCTTAATTGGAATTAATGATTCATAAATTAGTTTCGAGTATTACGGCGTTACATTCATTTAATCGGACTTTTGCTTTTATCGGTTAATCGCTCGATTATTTATCGAGGTTTTGTTTTAATCATTAAATTTCGGTATTAATCGCTTAAGCGAATAATATTTTCTCATAAATAAAGTAATTTTAACAAATAAAAATGCATAAATTATTAATTACTTTGAATTTATTAAAAAAAAAATTCAATAATATAATAAACATAAACATTCTTAAACTAAATCAAGCAACAAAAATTTATAAATATGTATTAATTAAAAAATTAAAAAGTTTGTGAGATCATTTTACTTGTTATTTCAATAGTTTGAGGAGATCTTCTAAAACAATCTTTCAGAAAAATAATTTGGTTTAAATGTTTAGGATTTAATCGATTCTTTTCGTTAGTTTTGATAAAAGTTGACTTGGAAAAGTCCTTTCACTTGTCGTAGATGTTGAAGAAATCAAAATGAATCCATAATACAGAATGGGTGGGTCTCAAAACGTCATTTGCAATGCAACTGAACAAAGTAATGCTTCCTAAACGCGACCATGTAAATATTGACAATGTCACACGTCCCTAAATGTATAATAAAAGTTTTCGATACGCAACTAAAAGCAAATTGTGTATCACTAATTTTGTTGCTGCTTTTTTTTACAAAGTAAACAACACAGTTGATTACTTTCTATCGAAACAGTAGCAAAATCGCATCACTGCGATGTGTTTTGACGTCTTGGAACCCACCCAATATCTAGTTTCTCAGTCCTTTTCCTGGATTTCTTTCTCCATGTTCCATTAGAGCCCTGTTTTATTTTTATTTTTTCAAATTCTTAAAACTTCTAATTGTTTCGGTTAATTCTGTTAAAAGATTTCTTGTATTACTATCGATATTTTCCTCTGTTGTCGGGTCATCATCTGAGGTTGGCAGAGTTCAGTACCGAACATTCTGCAAAAAGTTTATTTCTAAATTCCTTAGTTTCCGTGTTTGTACTCTATTTTAAAACACTGTTTCTAGAAGGAAATATTCCTGAGTGGATTTATAAAATAATTAAATTCGTCTCTCATTTAATCTAATCCTTAGATTTTTAATTAAATCGTTGGCAACAGTATTATTGGCTTTATTAAATTATTAAACAAAAACTTAATCCCCCTTATTGTGTTTGGCGATTTTCGCCTTCGACTACGACACTTTTGTAATAGATTAAAGACAGCACGTTACATTTTTCTTTAATCTATTACGAAAATGTCGTAGTCGAAGGCGAAAAACGCTAAACACGATAAGGGCCAACAGTTCCCTCAAGTTAAATAAGAGTAGAAGAGCCTTTATAGTCACTCAAAAGTGTTTAAGGTTTTACTTAAGTTAACATCAGTGAACACACTTCTTTGTTTGTGTGAAAAATATTTTGTAAACACATACCTTTTGTACACTCTAAAACATTACTTAAAATTTAGGATCATATATTGTATAAATTTGTGTTGAAAATTTCTCGTTGTCTAAAATTGCATCGATTTTGTAGGTATTTGCAATAAAAAAACATAATTTGTCTAATTTGACTTCACAAATTAAGCATACATATTTAGTTCAAGTGGTTAAAATGGCAGAAAAAGTATATTATGCATATGCCTGATAGGTAGATACGTCAGACTATCAGCCAAGAGGTGGCGGTTCGATGCTGCAGGCAGCCAACCGCTTCGCCGCTAATTTGTTATTTGTTTAAGTAAACATATTTTGTTCAAAAATCAGCAAAAAGAATGGGTGTCTAATTTTAGGTCGATAATAATGAGTAAAGTGTTGCCTACTATTATCGACCTAATTTTCAGCAAAAGTGTTTTAGAGTGTATATGAGGCAAAACAAATAATTAAACACACAACAAATATGTTATAATACTACAAAAAATTTTAAAATTTGTTACGTCGGCTAATCGGTTAATCGATTGAAATTAACCGGTTTAACCATTAATCGAAAATATCCAATTTTAAATTAACCGATCAGTTAACCGGGTAGTAATTAGCCGGTTAACCGAATGATATCCTAGTTACACGTAACACCGTGCGCGATACAATTAATTTCTGAAGGAAACATTTGGCAAACGACTAACTTGAAATTAAAAAAAACAGCGTTTATTTTCAACTTTAAATTCTCCGCCTCTAAAAAAAGCAGTCGATATGACGGACATGTTTTGAAATTAGAGATTTTTTCGATTGGCTTGCAGTCTAATTAAAAATAAACATGATGACTGAGTTTTATTTCTTGCATCATAAATTTTGAATAAATGTAAAGGAGGATCGGATTTAGACACAACATTCAGAACTTTGACAAATAAAGGAAAATAAATAAACGAACAAAAACAGGGGTTGATCTTAAAAAAATTATGATCAGTAGCAATATTAGTGACTCAGTGACACTCGCTTACGGTTACAAAAGAGTAGTAGTAAATTTTCATTGAACAGTGCATGAAAACAATATTATTTTCACTTCATTGGGGGGCTAAAAAATATATATAAAACGTCAGCAAAAATAAAATATGTTATCAGTTTATAAAGCTGACGTTGTTTAAAAAAATATATTGCTAATTTAATATGGAAATTTTTGTTAATAAAAAAAATCATAAAAATTAAATAAATAAATTGACTTGGTGGTAAAGCATATTTATTTGGTTGTTTTGTAAACAATCTATAAATAAACTGCATTTGATATTCTGAAAGAAATGAAGTCATTAAAAAACTGAGTCTATACACACTGTACAGTGTTGACGATGTTGCCGTCGTAAAAAATTAAATTTGGATTTCTTCAAATCTCATACCCTAAATAGATGGGTATTTATAAAAAAAAACTATCCTAAAAAATTGTCAGGCCAATCAGTTGAGATTAGGGCGTGTCCCAATCCCACCAAAGTTTGAGCAATGCTCTTTTTCTGCTTTTATGTCTCATAACTTAATAAACACAGTATTATCAAAAACATTTTCTTCTAAAAAGTTGTTGTCTGTGAAGTTTCCAACAGCTATTGCCTTACCGACTATTATCTAAATCGCATATTTAACAAAATAAGCAGCAAAATATCGAATAGGCCATATCGATTAAAATAACAAAAGAAGCCCATAAATTTACAAAACTTTTTCGTTCCCAAGAATTTAAAATTGTTTCATTAGTAATTTGGGCCGCTGAACGCGAAGCCACATAAACTATGTAAAAATTCTATGATGCCGTTTGTCATCAGATTGATGTCTGTTTTCGTTTTGTTGATGACATTTGTCGTAGCATTGATGTCAGAATACTGACGGCGGGCGTCATCAATGCGAAGATACCTTTTTTTTATTAGTGAAAATTTGTTGTACTTAATTTCATTTAATTTGCAATATTTATGTTTATAAAACTTTTGTGGATTCTTTTATGACTTTGTATTTCTTTAAATAAATATCCGCAATTAAAACTTAATTGGTTATTTAAGCTTAATTGCCAGTATTTATGTATATTTCTATACATACATACATATGCTTATACATAGTATGTAAAAACTTTTCCAAGGTTAAAATTTTGCAAGTTTGAACGCTAAAAGTTTTCTATATTGTGGGTACAATAATTATAGAGTAAGTTTAAAAAAATTCTGATTTAGTTAGAAATAAAAAATAAATAAAAGTTTTCGTTTGGGAATTTATATTAAAACAACAATACAAATACTGAAATTTGTTGTTGTTTTCAATATAAATTCCCAAACGAAAATTTTCATTTAATTTTCAAAAACAGGCAGTGAATTAATCTAATATTAATGTTTTTTACTTTACCACAAATTTATTTGTTTGGTTCAAGGTTAATTTAATCCTCACGAAAACATAAATGTGAAAATAAGGCCGAGTTCCTATCCAAAAATGTCGGCCGTAAAAAATACTGAGATCAAAATAAGGACCAAGTTCTTGATAGGTACAATACCATCTCATTTCTAGACATTTTTCATGCCCGACGTAGTTAACTTTGACACCCTGTAGCTCAACGTGTATTTCAACAGGGTGGGCCAAATTTCAACATTCTTAAAGCTTAGGCCGTCCTCTATGATTTCTACATAAATCGTTTTGTAATCGGATAGCAAGTTTCAAAGATATAGATCTATCGCGATTTTTTTTCAATTGGGACCATTGTGCGTCATCCGGTGCTCACATAAGACCTTATGCCATTGGCAGCCCACCTTCGGCCGGCCACGTTCGGTTGCTATGTCAGACGCCCCTTCATCTTTATCGCTCTTCGACATACTCCGTCTAGTCACTGGACCCGACGTCAAAAATAAAAGTTATACATAATTTAAAAACAAAAATTTCACCTACCTTGATGGCACCAAGTAAACGAAGATAGTAATTTCCACCTCTAGATGGAAAAAGAGGATAATTTGTCAACAAAAAACAACTATCGCCTGAAAGATACTTATGCGATACTTAAATGATACTCAGGCGATACTTCTCAAGAATTTAGCCGAGACACCTTCATTTAGCAAGGGCACCAACCATTAGCCAAGACACAAACTTGGTCCAAGGACTCCCAAAAACTTGGCCAAAAATCTCCAAAACTTCAGAAGTTCCCCGGACTACCAAAAACTAGGGAAAAATCTTTCCAAAATCCGAAGTTTCCCGGATTCCCAAAACTAGGACAAAATCCCTCAAAATCCGAGAACTTCCCCGGAAACAATGGTGAAAATAACAGCGGCAACACTGAGTTTTTAAGGAATTTAACCTTCGCGTCGGCCTGTTGCCTTCGTTCTGAATTGTAGTTACATGTATTTCTTACCAGTATTCGTTACACGCAGTGTTGTCGGATATGGCGATTTGTCGCCAAACGTGGCGGTACAAAAAAGTTTTTGGCGATGAAAATTTTGAAATGGCGATATTTGAACTCCTTGGCGATATTTTTGGTTATATTTTTAATGACTAATAAGATAGAATAATGTTAGAAATATAGCTATTTTTTATGCATTAATTTTTTCTACACCATAAACTAGTTTGGGGTAAACGCTACTTACGGCCCTTTTCAAAAAGGGCCGTTAATCTGGTAATACAATATTTTCTTGATGAAATCGACTTCCTGGCAGCTGTTGCCAAGAGTAATGCTACTGTCGGTTGTTGCAAAATAAAACAACAATAAAATTGGAAACTTTGCTTTTGTTGTCAATATAATTTCCCACACGAAAGTTTCGTTTTATTTTAGAAAACCTGGCAGTTAATTCGAAACAAATGCATCCTAGAGGGAAATATGCAACAATAATGGTAGTGAAAATAATGCGTACGAAAGTTTTGATTCAATAACAGAAATGGTACTGAATTACACGTTTAGATAAACGTTATTTCTATTTTATCACAAGATTTAAATAGCAATTTGATCAAACTCCGCTATAATTGTAACAAAATTACCCTTAAATACGGAACGACCATCTAACAAAGGATCTTCTTCTGCGACCTCAGCAACAGATTCTAACTCTTTACCGCCTTTACAAACGGGTCAAAAGCATCATGATTGATATCAGAGATTTTTGAGTATTTTGTATAGGCCATTATTTATTAGGGATGGGCAAGTGAAAAAAATATACCGATATATATCGATATCGATATATTTTTAAATATCGATCGGCATCGATATATATATCGAAAAAAATATCGATATCTCGATATTATTTCAACAATGATAATTCCTAAGTAGTCCCAAAATTTTAAAAAAAATAAAACAAAAAAAGTACCTTTCTTATAAATAATTAAGCTAGAAAGAGTTAGTTTCCAAGATCCTTACTGTTCCACCAATATTTCATGCAACATACATCAACAAAATTACACTCAAAGAATGATAATTTTTCGAATAGACAAAATATTATAAATAAAACAAAAGATTTTGTTAGAAATATTCTATTTGATGAAGACTGTGCCGAAAGGTTTTTAAAAATTGCACGAAAAACAAAACCAAAGTTAAAAAAGATCGAATTTGATACTGTCGAATATTTGGAAAAAAATATCGATATATCGATATATCGAAATTAAAAATATCGACGATATATATCGATATATTTTTTAGAAAATATCGATATATCGATATATTTTTTAGAAAATATCGATATATCGATATTTTTTGCCCATCCCTAGTATTTATACATATATCTTATGCTAAGCCAATGTACCTCTTATAAACAGACTGCAGTTAATTAATGTAAAAACTTTTCCTTATTTTTCGTAAACAATACCCCTTATCGTGTTTGGCGATTTTCGCCTTCGACTGCGACATTTTTGTAATAGATTAAAGACAGCGCGCTACATTTTTCTTTAATCTATTACAAAAATATCGTAGTCGAAGGCGAAAATCGCCAAACACGATAAGGGCCAATATAATTTTTATGTTCTACGATGAGCATTACTCACTGAATTTTCAATGTTACAATATTTGCAACTCAAATTCTAATTTGGTGATATTTGACAAGATTTGGCGGGGAGGCTAAAAATTAATCTGACAACACTGGTTACACGTATTTCTTAACAGGTGCCACATTATTGCATTCGATATATCGAAATTTTCAGCATAGAAAACATTATATGCTGCATATCATTTGCACAATGTGCCAAACGTGCCATAAGGAACTTCGTTCCAATAATAAATGTTTTTTATGTTTGGCGGATAGAATATATGTAATTGGTGCTATTATTTTGACCGGTACATTACGATGTATGGAGAAAACTAAACGTTTGAGTTTAGTAAAAGCCCAGGCGTACTAACATATGCCCGCGATTTTGTCCTCGTGGACTTCAGTATTGGAGACAAAAGGTTTTTCCAGGTTATAAACTATCTGTACCTGAAATTTTATTAAATTCCATTCAGTCGTGTGATTAAGTAACAAATATACAAACTTTCACATTCACAATATAAGTTGGAAGAAGAAGCGAAATGAAAAATTCTTAGTGCAACTGTAGTTATAGCGCGCAGTGTATACACATACACCTTGTTAGTTGAAAGTTTCCGTAAGCTTTCAAAATTTTAGCAGCTGCTTCAAAAACAAAACGTTTGTGAGAAAATTTTAAACTGTTTGCTTGTTCTTCAATATACTATAGATTGATTGTGTTTACCATTTAATTATATTTTGTTAGTTTTTAAACAATAAAAAAAATTCCAACAAGGTAAAAGTATTAGTTTTGTTCTGATCAAAGAAGGACCTTCAGTTAAGGCCAATAAGCAACTTTTTATTTACAAATGCTATTAAGTGATGTTTTATGTGAATTAACGCAATTGATTAAAATTTAATAACTGACTGGCTTTAAAGCCAAGATAAATATGTAGTAGGACATTTTTCCTAATATGTATATGATTTTAATTATAGGTCCGTTTGTTTACTTTTCCAGTCAAATCCAGTAGTTGAGTAAATTCTGGGTAATTTGAGAATTTTACTCACAAGAATGGCTCTTGCACAAAGAAGTATGCGAACGGGAAATTGCAAAAATTTGCAGGTTTAGCAAAACGGCTGATGGATAGGGTTGTAAAATATGCGTTGTTTCGACTATCCAGCACATATATATTTTTGGTACTTGGTACAATGCATTTCTATAATTATAAATTCTTAGCGAAATGTATTTATCAAATAGAACTTCGGAGAAGCTTTTACATTTGTTTATTTTGTACATGACTTTTAAGTTTGTCTCTGCTTAAATGACATACGAAAATACATCATTACTTGATTTTTGATATTCGGTACCCCAAGTAACATGCATTAATAAGTACTCAAATATATATTGGCTTTACATCTCTAAAGCATTAATGTAAATAAACCAATTAGAGGAAAATTTTTGCCATGAGTGCTAGAAAAGAAAACTTGGCGTTGTATGCTCTTCTGGAACGTACAAGTTGAGAAGAAACTTGCTTAGGATCAGTGATGCCAACTTAGCTATTTTTGAGCTAGATTTAGCTCTATTTGATTACTTCTAACTCGTAATTTTTCCCTTCAGCTCTTGTTTAGAAAAAAGAGCTAAAACGGCTCTTTTCAATAATGTAAACGGCACGTTTGGCACTTTTTGCAACTTTCATTAAATTTTCCCGTTTTTACCCTCTTGGTTCGTCTTTTCGTTATTTACGTAGATAATATTGGTACCAAGGATGCGAACTTAGCCCTTTTCGGGCTAGATTCATCCACTTTTTAGTCAGTCAAAACACGAAAAAAATGTCTAGCCCCAAACAAAATAACGCGCAAATTTAGCACTTTTAACAATTATCTTTTGGCCGCTTTTTACTTTTTGATCAATATGGGTAAATTTTTCGTTTTGGCAACTATTTCTTCCTTTATTCTAGCAATAGCGACTTCTGAATTAACATCCTAACATCATTTTACTCATTTTCTTTTGTTAGTTTGCTGTGCCAGTAATAAAAAGAAGAGTGTATCATAATCTACTATTTCTTTAAAAATTGGTTGAGATTTTAAGTTAGTCCCAAAATTTAAATGTGTTTTATAAGTAAGCCCTTTTTTGCGCTTTTTCGAAACATTTGACTGGATATTGCTTTATACGTATCTTTTTTCCATTTAGCCCTTTTTAGCTCCTTTTACAAAAATTTTTGCGCGTTTTGGGTTCCAAAAGTTGGCATCACTGCTTAGGATGTATGTACAATAATTATTTTCAGTTTTTGTTGGACTTTTAATTCAACATTTCTTTTAAACGATTTTTTGAAATTGTATACATTTTGATTGCTTACTTTTCTTTGTTTATTTTATTGAATCATATGTTTTTTTCTTCTACTGGTTTTTACTGGCACTAATTTGTTCAGTAAAAATTTGCAGACTCTCAGCCAAACAACTGTCACTTTACTCTCTCAATTGATGCTCTCTTTTGCAAATTTATGTGTAAACGAACGCATTTCAGTAAAATCCAGTACAAATTTTTGCAAATTTTGGGGTAAACGAACACACTTTATATAACATTTAGCACATTTAGCTTAAAAAAACTCACTAACGGCCCTTTTCACAATGTACGATTAAGAGTTAACGTGGACTTTAACGACAAGTTTTGTATGCCGAACTTGCCGTTAAAGTTCACGTTCACGCACATTGTGAAAAGAGCCGTAAATGGGATTTCGGGTGGATGTCTTCTTAGTCAATAAATTATTTTTTTAGCTAAAAAAAAATCTGTTTCTTGTCAATTTCAGTTTCTTGACACATTTTTGTTTAAATTTGCAAATTTCTTACTAATAGATTGAAACTCTTACTGAAAATTATATTTAATAAAAAAGCTATGACATTTCTTTATCCATTTAATTACATAAAATATGAATTTGTATGTACATAATACATACATATGTATGTTTTCGTTCCGTTCTATATCATTTTACCGTCCAAGTCTAAAAAGAACAAGTTCAATGCTCTTTTGATTCATAAATGTAAAATATTAAAATGAAAATATTTTTAATATTCATATAACGTGCAAAGCTTAAAATTAAAACCTCAACAAAACTGCCACCCCCAATCAACATAGAAAACAAATGCTATAAAAGTATAAACTAGCAGCTTAATCATAATACATACGAGTACATATTTATTTACCTCTATCCCATCAAGCTTTTAAATAAGTTTCCATTTAAATGTAATTGTATGAGATTTGGAGAAGCTTGCGTCAATCATAAGTTTTTCCCAACAATATGAGTACAGAGCTGGCGGCAATTGCTTACGAATTACGCGCTCATGATGTGTTGAAAAATGATTTCATGAAATTATATTCGAAACAGCATTTAACCAACCCTCCTCATATTTTTGTTCTTACCACATATTGTTGCAAATAACATTTTAGTTTTAAAATCATGAATAGCAACGTTGGCGTTTCCTTCCAATGTTAAACTGTTTTAAATTTTTTCTAAAACAACTAATCCTAAAATTGCAATTTTTTGCATGAGATATTTCTATAGCACCAAATATGCAGGCATGCTTAAGTTTAACTTTAATCTAGCCTCAAAGCCAGACGTACATATGCTTATAAATACATTAGTATGTACATTAGGGTCACCCTTAAAATTGAAATTAGATTTCTCCTAGTTTGCTGAATATTGATATAAAAAATAGTTCTGTCATATCTTTACAGCTCCCTCACTTAATTGTGAATAAAATCAAAAGCTGTGGATCGATTTTAATGAAATATGGCTTGTTTTGTTTGAAACACATTTACTTAGCAAAATAACGGACTTTTTTTTTATTTATTTTTTATTTTTTATGAATGTTTCAAAAACAAAAATTTTTATTTTTTCAACAAGTTTCACGATATCTCTGAAAACATTGAACATATTAAAAAACAGTCTTACTATGATTTAAAGATAATATTGTTTTAATTGAATAGGATAACCGTTCTCCAGTTATTTTAACATTTGTCGTACAACTGCTTAATTTTTTTATTTATACCTAAACGGCCAGAAAACTTGGCCTAATCATACAGACCAGTTAGCTTCACATCCTTTTTGCTGAAAACGATGGAGAGACTAATTGATCTGCACATTAGATCGATGGTTTTGAATACTACCCCCTTGCATGTAAATCAATAAGCTTACGCTAAGGGTAAATCAACTGAGCATGCTCTTCATCATCTTGTTACAAAGATTGAGAGGGCTCATGGGTTGGTGGAAATCGCGTTGTGTGCCTTTTTAGACATTGATGGCACATTTGATAATACAAATTATGATTCAATAAAGGGCTCTCTTAGGTAAAAAGGTCTAGACCACGCTTCTGCGAGATGGATTAGGTCTATGCTTGAGAGCAGGGACATAAATTCTTCAATGGGAAACGATATGGTTACTATTAATGCAGTCAAATGGTGTCCCCCAGGTGGCGTTTTATCACAACTCCTTTGGTCAGTGGTGATTGATGAACTTCTCCTCATTCTGAGTGAACAAGGGCACGAAGTTTTAGGATACGCCGATGACCTGGTTGTGATGGCAACTGGCAAATTCGGCACCGTTCTCTCAGACGATGTTTTGTGCACTGTTAGTACATGGTGTGGGAGACACGGCCTGTCGGTCAACTCTGACAAGACTATTCTGGTACCATTCTCTCTTAGGAGAAAACTTGGTCTGGGAATAGTTTCGTTGAATAGGCGCAATATTCCTTATTCGACCGACGTCAAATATTTGAGCTGACTTGGGACCGTCATGCTGAATGCATAACACAGAAAGCCACTAGGGCGATCTGGGCGGTGAAGAGTTGTGCCGGCTGCACCTGGGGCATGAACCCAAAAATGATCATGTGGATCTATACAATACTTGTTAGGTCAATCATTACGTATGTCGCGATTGTATGGTGGCAGAAGACACAACAACCAAACTCTGCAAGGTTCAGTGATTGGCGTGTCTTCTTATTACAGGCGCAATGAGATCATGCCCAATCTTGGCCATTGAGGCCTTGATTGGACTAACACCCATAAAAATCTTTATAAGATCCTCTGTGGCAATGGCTGCTTATAGGATGGGTTTCGGGAACTCTGCCCGTTGTGTTGCCAATGGGCACTTATCGGTCATGAGTACTATGCCCTGCAGAAGGCTGCTAGGAATGCCTAGTGACAGGATAAACTGTGAACTTAGGTTCGACAGGAGATTCAATGTCACAATTCCGCTTAGGGCAACTTGGGAAGAAAACGGTCCTACTGTGGATTCCAGAAGCTTATGCTGGTATAGAGATGGATCCAAAACGGAAGATGGAGTTGGCGCTGGAGTCTGCGGACCCAACGTCAAAATCAGGAGGAAATACTGGCGATCACCAAGTGTGTTCATATTAATTTAAGTAGGTGTATTAAGGGCGCGCGTATAGCTATCTTCTCCTATAGTCAGGCAGCTCTTAAGTCCCTCCATTCTTGGGAATTCCGTTCTAAGCTTGTTTTAGAGTGCTTTGACTAACTACAGGAACTATCGATACGGAACAAGGTTTCAATTTACTGGATACCTGGCTACTGGTCATCCGGGTAACGCGGAGGCGGACGAATTGGCCAGAAGGGCCTCTGCTGCTCCTCTTATGGGCCCAGAGCCTTTTGTGGTGTAAACTGGTTCACTGTCAAGCCCTTAATCAAAGGAAATGACATATCGACCGCAAAGGAAGTGTGGCTGGCTTCATCTGGCTTAAGGCAAGCCAAAGCATTGATGCAGCCATTTTCATATAGTGTCATCCTGAATTTCAACAGAAATGATTTATGGCTGGTTACAGGCTTTCTCTCTGGTCACTTTGGACTGAACTATCTTCTGTGGAAAAGTGACAAAGTTCGTTCACGCTTGTGTCGTTTATGCTTGGAAAAGGACGAGACAACGGCACACATTCTCTGTGAATGTATTGTCTTATGTAATAGTAGAAGTCGTGTTTTCTATTCTGAGTTTCTGTGTTCGGATGATATTAGGCTGGCTTCTCCTACCTCTTTGCTAACTTTCATAAAGAGAGTCATGCAGAGCTTGATTTAATTTATAGATCTATGACACAAAATATCCACTAGGTGTCGCAGTGCCGGTCTTTGGACCAGATCTTTACCCCTATTCTATTCTATATGCATACATATGTATATTTCGAAAACTAGAACCAAAATAAAAACTAGATTCACCCGAAATTACATAAAAAACAACTATCAGTTTCTCCAGCCCACAACCTTGTAAACTTGAGTTTTTAGTTGTCCTGAGGAGGGAGGGCGATGAAGGACGCATTGAACTAAACAACTGATGTTTGTAAATTTTATATTTATTTTTGTTAACTGAGATTTAGAGAAAAGTTGTTGGGGAGAGTAAAAAAAAGTTGAGCAAAAAAATTCCGCCTTATAGCCAGGGTCACCCTAATATGCATATTTTACCTAAGAATTATGTGTATTTTATTTAAAAATTATGAACGTTGATCTGAATGTCGTTAAAAGTTCTTTGTAAATATGTATGTAATATGCATTAAGTTATTAGTTTTTTCCCTTTCATTTTATTGCAGTTATTACTTTGGAAAACGTACTTAAGACACCATGGTGGAATTTCGATTTGATCTCAGACCTCTCTTCACACAACCGATTGTTAAAGTAACATCGAATTTATTACCACACACATTTCGTGGTGATCGGCGTCAATGTTTGTAAGTGCTAAATTATATATTTTTTCAGATGTGATATTTGTGGTGTTTCTCGTTGTAAAGTTTAGATGATCATTTCTTTATACATTGCAGAGATGCCACATCAAAAATGTCCGAAATTATTGATCATTTGGGTCAGTTGTCAGCCAGTGCCCAGAAGCTTAATAAACCGGTAACGACAGCTCAACGTTTAAGAATGTCGGAAAATCAAACGATTTATCTGTTGGCAGACGTAAATGCTGGAAAAAAGTAAGTTAATTCAATTGTTTTTATATTTAAGTCTAAAAAGCAAAAAATTAAAAATTTTAAAAAACCCCGAAAAAATGGCTGATAACTTCAAAACAGCTGGACCGATTTCAAACATAGGTTGGAAGATTTTCAGATCAAGTCGTCACCTTTCCAACAAAAAAGAAAAAAAAACCATATTAAAATCGATGCAGCCGTTTGGGAGCTACGGTGCCACAGACACATATGGCCAATTCACAACCTGTTGTATGTGTTGTAGATCGTACAAATGTTGTTGGTAATTTCCAATTAAACATTTGTTTAGAAACATGTTTATGTGGAAATTACCAACAACATTCATACGATCTACAACACATACAACAGGTTGTGAATTGAGGAATAGATTCAAAAGCATAGAGTGTTTTGTTGGTTTTAAACATGGCTTATATTCATAAACTGTCGCTTACGATCAAATCTTACAGCCCGTATTTTCAAAGTTATCAAACATATCGACATTTTGACAATTTTAAACTATGTATGAGTGAGTAGGCTCATAAAATTGTGATTTCAATAAAAAATTTGTTTTTTACAAAATGTCGCTTACGATAATTTTGCGAAAAGGAGTTGATCACTCCACAGGTGGTCCCATTTGCAGCAATAAACAAAAAAAGGCGGAGGGAGTGGTACCTTCCATACGAAGTAAATATAAATTATCGGATATCTGGAATACTATATCAGTGAGATCTTTCGAATTTGTTGTATAATCCAGCAGAAAAGTGGTGGTGTAGGAGTAGGGGAAGGGGTACCTCCCATACAAAGTAAACATTACTTATCACATATTTGGAATACTATATCAGTGAAAGTCTAAAAACTTGGTGTGATTTACGTTATAATCAATGGGAGTAAACCGATAGAAAACTGGCGGTGTAGGAGTGGATTGAGGTGTACCTCGCATACAAAGTAATTGTTAATTATCTTGTATCTGAAAAACTATATTAGAGAAATTATTTATTCTTGGTGTGAGCTACTTGGAAACCAGTATGCGTAGTCCAGCCAAAATTAAGTGGATAGGAGCAGGAGGAGGATACCTCCCATTCAAAGTAATATATAAAAAACTTAAAAAAAAAATTAAACCGGCTTTAAAATATATGCACTAAAAAGAAAAAAAAATGTTACTGACTTTAAAAAAGATGCACTAAAAATTAAAAAATAACTAAATTATTATATGCACAACTATTTAACTGTTTATAGTTTGTGCGTGTGTGTGTTAATCTGAATATCATGTATTATGAATCGATGCTATATAGCCTGGAAAACACTGCAAACAATTTTTAGCTCCCTCGGTTAAATTCTTGAGGGGGCGCAGAGAACTTGAAGTTTTGAATCAAACCATTTTTTTAAGAAAAAATATTTTCATTCTGGTCCACAGACAGATATTGAAGCCTCAGTTGCGAGTTTGGGGACTGATCACATATTACGTAACGTACTTAGGGGGTTTGAAACTTGTTACGGAGTGGAGAGTTTATACTAAAGCTTTGTCATGAAATGTTACGAAGGTGCAGTGGCAGTTAAATACGGCGAAAATGGCGTTACTTAAATGTTAATAGCACATTGACGCACATTTCTATGGCTTAAGTATATCAAGAATCATGAATAAAAAAATTTTTCTCGGAACCAAAAAAAAAATTGTAAATATATAGTACACTTTTTACAAAACTTTACCCCACGAGCGCCACCTCTAAATAAAGTCGAAGATCTTTGATGTTCGGCGTGAATTAAACTTTTCTATAAAAATGAAAAACATTTTTTTGTTGCCATTTTCACTCCGCCCTAGTGTATATATATATTTCCTTTATTTATAAAATTTGCACTATTTAAATTGGTGGTTGCAGACTAAATAAAAGTTCACGAAGAACACAGGGCGTAAACAAATTCTCTCCACTTTACTCGATCATTGGCAAGGATCTTAATCTGGTTCCAAGTTATTTTTCGAGATGGGAGGCTTGACGTACTTACATATATTTGAAGTTATCATCCATTTTCTTCTGGAGTTTTTAAAATTTTCAAATTTAATGTCATTATCTTTAAAAATTAAATATCCTTTACAGACTGTAATTAGAAAATGAATTATTGATAAATAAACTTGTAAAGTTTTTTTTTATTATAATTTGTTATTAATAGCCACAATTTTATTAATATCACATAAAGACATTTGTTTTTACATTTAGTTTAGTTAATTTATTTCCTTAACAGGATTCCATTACCGTTTTACCACTAAAGGAAACAAAAAAAATGTTTAGAGCTTAAACACAACCAACACCATCAACCTTTCAATAAAAAATTCTTGAAAATAGATTTTCCTTAATTCAATATATATTTCTACCTCCCCTACCCCCCGACCTTTAATTGTGTCATAATAATCATTACTAATTTATTATTTACTTTCTACTCCAAATTTAGTGGTTGTGTCATAGGTCTTCTAAAAGTGGGCACTAAAGATTTATATTTGTTTGACGAATCCGGTCAAACACGTAAAGTTGAAAATGCTCCCTCCATTTTGGACTTCTATATACACGAATCACGTCAAAGAGCTGGTTTGGGCAAGGATCTCTTCGAAACCATGTTGGCTGATGAAAAGTGGACACCTGTCAAATGCTCAGTGGATAGACCATCAGAAAAACTTTTAGGTTTTTTAAAAAAACATTATGGTTTAGCACGTACCATACCACAGGCTAATAATTTTGTACTCTATGAGGGGTTCTTTGATGATGGCTATAAACAACAACACACAAACGGTGGCATGCACATCACAAACAGGTGAGTGAAATGAAATTTGTATTACTCATATCTAGATTTATAGCACTCACTACTACTCAGTGTGAAGAAAAGCCCAAAAATAAAATCGTGGCTTATGTTTACAAGTAGCTTTCTTTTAACGTTTTTTATATTAAGGAAGTTTTAATATTTTTTTCTTTATGAAAATTTTAAAGAAAATAACAAATGGGGGCAAAATAATAATCTTGACGTGTTTCAAGAATATTGTTTTTAAAAACCGCGTTTCATGTCAAGTATTATAGGTACATACATATATACATATATACATTCATACATATAAACGTTTAGATTTCTACGAGTATTTCATGTTTGGATATCATGAAAGAAAGCTAAAACCCTTAAACTTTTCACACGTATTTATTTATGCCTCAATTTATTCTAGTTACACTTTCCTTAAGTAATTCAAATAAAGTGGTTGCATTTATGTACATAAGTAAATACATATGTATTGTATTTCAAGTAGGGGAAAGCAAGTGATATAAATCTTTTAAATATGTATTTGGAATCTAGGTTTCTTTCTTTCATAAAATTTCGAGTTTTATTAAGTCAGGTAACACTGTTCTGCAAAGAAAATGTCCTTTAAATTAAAATCCTTTTTCAGTTTTTTTTCTATTACATATATATGTATATTTTTTTTTAATGGGCATGACTAATATTTCCACAAAGTTCATGAGCATATTTCACCCTAACTCTAGAACGGTATGCCCCATTTCGATCAACAGAACTTCAAAATATAGTTGTTTGATTTGATGAACTCTGTCGGAGTTATTCACAAATTAGTATAGAAAAAAAGTGCCTTTTCAGGCAAAATTAATCACCCCTATCGTGAATACTTTTTCCCTCGAAATGCTTTGCCTTTCCCTTCTTTTGCGATCGTGAATACAAATTTGGAAAATTCCCCTTATCATGAATGGTTTTTTCACGTGAATTTTTTCCCTTTTCCCCTGTTTTTGTTCACTTTATTTTAGCAGGTGAACTGAATAAATACATCATCTAATTGCTATTTTATCCTTCCAATTAATTATTAGAACTTGTAAATATTTATTTTTAGGACAAAATCAGTAAATACTGTTCATTTATCTTAATATTAACACAATTATTTTAATGCTAACTCCTTGCAACACATTTCTGACACATATGAACTAAGTTTTGCGGTGATGGAATCACAGGCTATATGGTCGGCGGATGGAATACCCAATGATTTCTCCGCGTTTGTTGGGAATCATTCATCGCGTCCAAAATATATAAAAACACAGTTTTATTCACTTGAGAACATTTAATTTAACACCAAAGATTATTTGATTGAATTAGGCTGCTTGCAATTTCTGGGGTACTCCAAGGGATTGGATGCATCTAGCAAACCTGGACGAACAATTCCTTTAGATTCGTCATGGAATGAAAAGTTACTTTCAATTCTTAGCACTGTATTTTTTAATTTTAAATACAAATTTCTTTGCTTTTAAATTTATTTTATTAAGCTTCTTTCTTTTTCTACATTCAATGAGAACTGATAGCAGGGGAAATGTTCACGGGAACTTCACGATAGCAATTTTCCCTCGAAGGGAAATGAAAATTTCATGGGAACATAAATTTCACGTGTTATTCGCGATAGGGTTGAATATTTTTCTTTCCAAAAGCTGATAAAAAATTTAAAACTGAAAAAAGCTTTACCTTTTGTTGATTTTATTAGCAATTATATATTTTTAACTTTCTAATATGAGAACGAATTATGTGGAAAAAATAATCACCCCTATCGTGAATTCGTTTTCCCTCGAAATGTTTTCCCTTTCCCTTGTTTTGCAATCATGAATAAAAATTCGAAAATTTCCCCTTATCATGAATGATTTTTTTTCACGTGGAACTTTTCCCTTTTCCCCTGTTTTTGTTCACTTTATTTTAGCAGCCGAACTGGATAAATACATCATGTAATTGCTATTTTATCCTTCCAATTAATTATTAAAACTTATAAATATTTCTTTTTAGGACAAAATCAGTAAATAGTGCTCGTTTATCTTAATATTAACACATTTATTTTAATGCTAACTCCTTGCAACACCTTTTTAAGTTTTGAGGTGATGGAATACCAAATACTTTTTCCGTGTCTGTAGAGAATCACTCATCGCATCCACAATATATAAAAACCCAGTTTTAGTCACTCTTTAGAAAATTTAATTTAACACCAAAAGACTATTTGATTGAATTAGGGTGCCCGCAATGGCCCGGGTACTGCAAGATATTGGATGATTCTAGTTATCCTGGACGAACAATTCGATTATGTTTAGATTCCTCATGGAATGCAAAGATAATCCAAGAAAAAAGGTAAACTTTTGGTTACATTTTATACTCATACATTTCGTTTTGCTTGAATTTATTTTAAGGCTGTTTTCCTCTACATATCTTCTTACATACAGCCGGGGTGAGTGCGATTCCTCTCCATTTAGAGCATATTTTGAGATCCCCCTTTTTGGGATCTTAATTATAAGACTTTCTTTTCAACCGTGCGGTATTTTTTCCGTCAACCAAATTTTCTCAAGTAGTGGGTTGAGAAGCGCCGCGCTAGTGTGTGTGCATATTAAACAGTTCAGCTGTTAAGTTATCGATGCCTGCAGCTTTATTGTTCTGTAGATGTTCGATGGTGGTGGTAATTTCTTCGTGGTCTGGAGGTTCGATGTTTATTGATCTCAGGTGATTGCGACTTGTGTGTGTAGTGTGTGGTTCTGCATATGTAGTTGTGTTGTTGGATCCGAGGTTAAGAACTTCGTGGAAAGGATCTCTCCACCTGCCTAGTTGTTCTTCGACCGAAGCTAATATTGCGCCCGACTTATCTTTTATTGGAGTATTAGGGATTGGTTTTTCCCTGACAATCTCCTGATTGTATTGAAACTGTTTTCATGTTTCCGATATTAGCGGGAGCTTCCGCCTCGACCGCTAAGTTATTCATAAAGCTTCTTTTGTCACATCTAGCTTGTCGTTTTAATTGCTTTACTAAAGCGCTGTACTTTTCCTGCGGGATATGCTTTCTATTTGGGTCTGTCTCGTTTAGTAAGATTTGTTGGGCTTCTCGTCTTTCTTCGACCAGGTTCCAGAAATCGTCTGTAAACCATTCTTTGTTTTCTTTTTTTGTGAGTCCAACAACTTCTTCGGCTGTTTCGTGTACCACATTTTTGATATTTTCCACTCCTCGTCAACATCGTTATTGTTTCGAGGTATTGTTCCGTTTTGTTGAATGATGAAATATATCTGTTCTTAACCGTATCGGATTTTAGTTTCAATATATTACATGGACGCCGTTGTATTCGCAGCGCATCGTCTCTGCCGTTAGTTAGTTGTGGCAGTTTATCTACTTGTTATAGCGTGTTTGCGTTCCATGTGGCAAATCGTATCCGGGGCGGGGGTCATCATCATCAAAATTTGGTTAACTTGTCTTCTATTCATTCTATTATTTTGAGTAATCGTGTTGAATTTAGTTCCAGTAGGTGATTGGTCTAAGGTAACCTAGTTTGGTGATAGGTCAGCTATCTTCGACGGGGATGTTGGGGCAAGGAGGCCTCCAAACTTGCCTCTTGCTGTTCGTTGTTCCAATTATTTACTTCGGGACATGGTGTTTTGCTGGGGAAGGTTGTACCGCCTTATATTCGGACGCCAGAGCTCCATATGTGGAAACGGGTTCCGCCGCGGGAAGGCTGAGGATGGCATATGCTCTCCAGAGGATGTAAGAAACGCTTCGAGAGCCGTGGCCTCCAAAGAAGGTAACACATTAATTAATTAACTGGTTGGCATTAAGTGCCTGAGTGTGTTACTTCTCTTTACAAAAACACCTACCTGTATACCAAAGGAAAGGCTACTGTAGAGAGAACAGGTGGTGAAGGGGAGAGAGATAGAAAGCTTAATTCATTTGCGCGTTTTTTGTAGAGCAGTGTTGCAAGCCCCTCTGGTATCAAGTAGAGGCATTGAGTTGTTTAAGCTGTGTAGCCATTTTATTAGTTCTTTTACTTCGCCGACGGTTGTGCTACAATACCGACGAAGGAGGGTACTGTGAAGTGCATTAGGATATGTTAGCATTAATCGCTGCCGGTACTACCAAAGTGATCAGTGATCATCACTTTAACAGTCCAACAATAACACATCAACGCATATGAGAAAAATGCATGATGTTGTTGGCTTGCTTGGAACTAGTCTTGAGCTCAAGACCTCATGACCAAACGTGCTAGCTACTCAGCGAACTGCACCTGTAGTACGCTATATCGATCACTTAACTTAAACCTTATGCTAGTGGTCTGAAACTATCGATTGTCTACACCATCGATAGCATGCGATAGTTTCTGAAAAACCATCGATAACTATCGATAGTTTTCGATAGTCTTAAAACCACAATTTGGCTAAAGCAAACGGACTGGTTTTAGACTTCAGTAGGTTATTTTTTGTACACTTCGTATTTTTTACCGTCCAATCAACTAAAATGGGTGGGGAGCGGAAAAAATAAAAATTTTGGATATGGTACTAGAGTTTCACGGGAATTCCCGGCAATTCCGCTAAATTTGTAATCCCAATTTCCTGGGATACTAGTGCCCGGGAATTTTTCGCCTTTATATATTATACTTCAATAAACAGGATTTGCAAAATATATTCTTTTAAGAAGTTGTTGTCTGTGAGGTTTCCAACAGCTTTTACCTTACCCACTTTTTTTAAATCGCATATATAACAAAATAAACAGCAATATCGAAAAAAGCACATAACAAGTTTCGGTAAATTTTGTCGTTCTCTAAAACTGAAAGATGTTTTTTCTGTTCGCGTACTTTTGAAAATTTTTTGTGTTTAGTGGGATTAATTCTTGGTTACTTTCATTTTACCAAATTTTACTCAAAAGATACGCTATCGGACCTAATACTTAAAAAAAAAGCTATCATCAACTATCGATAGTATTAAAAACTATCGATAGTGTTTCGATAGTCAAAAACCATCGATAGTATCGATAGTACCATGGATAGTTTCAGACCACTACCTTATGCTCTGTTGGTAACGGAGGATAAAGACACCTTCTTCCACTCGAAAATCCTATTTAGATACGGCCGTATAGATCTCGAGTATGTTCTCACGATAACAGTTATTGTAGAGGACGTGCCCGTGAGCGTGACATCAAATCTTTTATCGGGAAAATGCATGGGCAAGCAGTAATCAATGTTTTCCGTAATGCCTGGTAGGAATCCCAAAATTCTGGCATGTCCTCTGGTTGCCTTTTTCTATGAACCAGCTGCCTTAAGTCTGACCGCAGAATTTATGCCCAGTTGCTTGACTATAAGATTGGCAGCAAATGGATAATTGGGAAGACTGGTTTTGATGCGATGCGCTTAAAAAATATTAAGGGATTAGGGTTGCAAATTTTGGGATTAAATTTTTGGGTGAGGAGCCTAAAAAATATGTAAAAATTAAAAAAAAAAAATATCGACAACAGCGCCATCTATTGGTTTCAAAACTATTCTGTCTATCCAGCTGGAATCATCCATACGCGCAAGAATATATGAAATTTTCAGTTACTTATTTTTATTTATATATCGGTTTTCTGCATTTTATTCAATGTAAACTTTTAAAATTGTTCTTGTTATTCTCCATGACTACATGCAAAATGCCAACCAAGGTGTATGTATTCATACTGATGGCGTTAATTCTACAACAATTATAACACTTCACAATTGATGAAATTAAATCCATTTTTACCATTTAACCATTGCAATTTGGAGTTTTTCCTCAAATATTTACATCTGAAAAAACAATTTACTTAAGCTTTAAATCTAGATATCGCGAAGGTATAATTATAACTCCTTCCATTCTGACAATTTCCGCTATAGATTTTCTTTCTATGAGTAATAATAATATAATCAATAATATAAAACAAAACGTGGAACATTTCTTAATATACCCATAACTTGTGAAATACATCACGAAATCACAATATCTTTTATACAATACTTCTATGTTTAATTTCTTAAGGAAATAATATCCCTTAACGTTTTACTATAAACGAACAATATTTTTTTATTGCTTAGCCTATTTTTTTAACAAAGAAAATTAAATACAAAAATGCTTAACTGCCGTGGCACATAATCATAAGTTACAACACACGTTCGTTTATATTTGTATGAATTTATACTGCATTAAAGCGGAAATATAACATGACATTTGGTGAAAGTAAATAAGGGAACTAATTTACATGGGAATCTTGACCATATCAAGATGTAAGCATGCAAGTTTAATATTAGTTTAAACAAAAATATAAAAACGAATAAAAATGTTAAATTAAATAAATATCTTGAAATAATCTTCAATAGTAGCATATAATGTTTTAAATTTAAACACTCATAACTCCCAAAATACGGAACCGATTTTAATAAGAAATTTATTGACCACTTCTGTAAATAGATACCTTTCAAGAGAATATTTTTGATCAAAAACATTAGTATACTTTAAGTGTAAAAAGGATACCAAGTTTTCTCTTTGCACATCAATTGAGATTTATATTTAAATTATATTAATATTGATTAAAATGCTTAATAAACTTTTCATATACATTTTACATTAAAATTTGTGTGAATATTATTTTAGAAATCTAATATAATTTAATGTAACTAATTAAGTAACAACATATTATGTATCTAATAGTAATTTATTTAATATATTTTTTTCATTTATATTTCATATCTGTAACATCTAACTACTACCAAATCAACTTGTCTTTCTTCATCATTATGAAAAAAATTATAAAACAACAATCAACTAACTTTATATGTATTTACAAAAGTCCTAATACACAACTTTTTGGTGCTACATATTTGGGTGATGATAATAACAAAAAACGCTTACAACGTCACTTAGACGCTAATAATTTAGCAACACAGATAACACAGATTTCACCGGTGGGTCGTTACGGTGCCAGAAGACCGACATGCAGCATGGCTGAGGTATTTAACTATTAAACATTTATATTATATTTGTTGAAACTAAAATTTTAAAATAATCATTGCAATTTCGATAATATTTTGTTTTTCTTATACTCGTACTATATTCGAATAGGATCACATTTCTCAAAACTACAAGTTACAAATCTAAAAGTAAAATTCTTAAAAAAAAACTGTTTTTGTGTGCATTTTATTTGTGGATTTGTAACTTGTAGTTTTGAGAAATGTGGACCCCAAGTGTTAACTTAAATGTATGTTATCCGCGATAAAAATATTTATTTTCTAAGGAAAAATAGAAGAAAAAAATCTAGAGTGTGAAATTTTTTATAGGCGAGAACATAGATATGCGAATGTTTGCTTATGCTGACTTTAGACGACATGTATTTTACATCTGACTTGTCAAATTTCCCACTGCAAAAGTGATACATGCCGTGTGAAACATATGAAACATTGTCAGATGACATTTACAGAAGCAAATTCAGATGAAAAATTTTCAATTAGAGCGTGTTCTATTTTATCTGACAAGGCATCTGACATCAGCTGTATTAAATTATCAAAAGTGTGGTTTGGCTGAAAAAACATTAAAAAGCAAAGAGCGATTTATATATTTACGAAAATTGTGCAAAAATTCAGCTGTTGTGGACACTTAGAGGTTATGTCAGATGTAATTGCACATGTACGTGTAAAAGCAAATACAGTGCGCTCGGGATAACGTCAACACCCCATTTCGTCAACATCCCAAAACGTCAACACCTTTTTATTGACATTGTCTACTCTAAAACGTCAATTAAACCACAAAGCTCTAAAACGTCGACTCTAAATAAAGTAAAATTTTAGCTTTAGTAACAACTAAAACCCATGTGTAACACATATATGTGCAGAAAAAACAACAGATTCCTTTAAGATATGTAAAAGTATAGATATACATATGTGCCATGATCTCATGTAATATATTTTTGTTACTTTTAATTAGGTTGAAAACCTCTTTTTTTATTTGCTTTTTCCTTGGTTTTAATTTATAAACGATAAAAACGCTTTGAACTATTGTATTAATAATATTTTGATCTTAAATTTGCACATTCATAAACGTCAACAATCTGATAAACGTCAACACTCGCGGTTTTTATTAGTTGACGTTATCCCGAGCGCACTGTATTATAAACCGTATGTAAATTGACAATTTTGACAAACATGCGAAGTTACATATGTCTCACACACCTAACAAGCCATATGTAAAAAATATGTCGTCTAAAGTCAGCATTATTTCTGCTACTACATAAATATGGGGCATGCCACTCCAAAAGAAAAGATTTTTTATTTAATTGCCCCAATTGTGATATTTTTTACTACCCCTCAAAGAGCCTTCCTGGTAAATTCTGAGATTATTTTGATTACTCGTTTAAAAGATATTCGATATTCAAAAAATCACTTTTTTTTAGTTATTTGCTCATAACTTTCGTAATAACGGTCCAAATTGGAAAAAAATATATGCATATGTTTTCAATTTTTGTTTTTCGATATTTTTCTAGGAAAAATAGAAAAAAATTTTTAGATTTTGATTTTTGGGCTTGAAATTTCAAATCATATTTTTGACTTTTTCGAAAGTTTATTTTTAGGGCCTGGCCGATAGTGGGCTTCCATAACAACTATTTTTTTCCGATTTTTGAAAATTTGAAAAAAAATTTTCTGTAAAGCATAAAAAACCTTGTAAGTCTTGTGTTTATGGTATACGATATGTTCAACGCTTTTATGTAAAACACCACAAGAAAATTTTTTTTGAGTATTTTAACCCTCTAACTCTTCGCTGTGTGGCTAATTTTGCCCCTTTCTTAAAAAGGAGCGAAAATTTCTCCCTCAGCGGCGATGTAGCGGGCTAAAATGTTTAACAAAAATATTTGCCGTAAAATTCTACGGTAGGATATTAAAGACAGACGACACTCAAGCTCCAAACTCAACTGGATCGCCAGAAATCAATCAAATCTTTAAATGTGTTTAAGGATTAATTTGGTACTTAGAGTACTAGGTAAGGAAATCTCGTAAGCCTTACGTTTAAGGTATAAGACGTGTTCAGCATTTTTATGTAAAACACCACGTGGAACGTTTTTGTAGAATAATTTTGCCCGCTATATCGCCGCTGAAGGGGAGTTGTTTGCCCTTGTTTTAAGAAAGGGGCGAAATGGCCCATACATCGAAGAGTTAGAGGTATAAAATATGCCACAAAATAGCTGGTTTTGGTGTTGTACATAAAAATGGCGTAAACACAAGACAAGATTTTTTATGCTTCATAGAAAAAATATTCTTTTTTAATTTTCAAAAATCTAAAAAATAGTAGTTATGGAAGGCCCACTACCGAACCGGCCGTAAAAGTTGTTAGGTGGATAGAAGTTAAATTTTCAAAAAAATCATATTTCAAAAGTACAATTTGAAATTTCAACCCCAAAAACCAAAATCAAAAAAAATATATTTTTCAAACCATCCGATTTGGAGTGTCCCATATACTTTTTAAAACAATCTGTTCATATAATTAAATCTATTAAATTTTGAATTGCTATTAGTGGGTAGTACATATATTTTTCTTTTAATTTGGTAAAATTTAAGGAAATCCCACGGTATAATGACACAAAATGTCATTGCAGTTCTTTATTTCGGGACTGGGTTTCGTAAATCAATCCTCGGATTCGGGATTTTAGAACTTTAAATCCCGCTATTCTGGAATTTTTCGGTTTTTGGCACTTGAAAAAAACTCACAATATCCAAAGTAAAATATTTCCATGTTGTATATACATAGGAATGGGCAAAAAATATCGATATATCGATTGCTACCCCCACTGCTAATAATATTGTAAAACATTATTGTTAACTTCACGCCTTATGCTAATTAAAGACGACTTTTGTAAATGTCAAACTTTGTACACATGCGTACATACTAAATATTTTGAGTTAATTTTTTATAAATAATTTTGTAATTGTCAAATCCGAAAATTATCGCGCGGTTTGATAAAATTCAAAGCGCCATAATTTTTCTACCATCAGAACAGTTAGTAGAAAAACATAACAGCTCTACGATAAACTCTTTGTTTATAATCTACAGTAGATGCCAGGGGCCAGCGACCAATTTCTTCGCTAACATCTATATTTTCTGGAAAATAAATCGATATATTCACTTTTTCCTTTTATATCAATAACTATCAAATGAAATACAGCTCCAAGAGTGACAGTATCAATTTGATTAAAGGTAGATGCTAGTCAACTCTTGACTGCAAAGCACCGACTTTGGTCGAGTGGTCTACGCGGAAAAGAACTCTAACGAGATTAGCGGGAGCTATCGAAACATGTCACGTCAACCCTCCATGCAGTAAAATTTTTATTTGTCTACATGCTTCACATTTATCTCTAAATAACAATATAATTTAATTTAAAAAATAAACTAAATCTGAACTGAAGCCAAAATAATTAAATTTCTTTGGATATTAAACCTGGATTTTCAAAGTCATGTACTTATGCTTAAATTCGTTTTAAATAAAAATTTTATTTTTCATTACACACTTAAATCAAAATTAATTCACCAATTTTGGACATTTAAATTTAAGTTTTATACATTATCATATGATTTTGACTGCTTGTTCTTTTTGTGTAAATAAAAAATTTGTGGCAGCTGACAAATCAACTTTCGTTGGTGTGAAATTTGGGCTTTCTTTGTCTATATTTCGTTTTCTATCATTTTGTAAGCTGTTTTTATTATTTTAAAACATTGCAGCAACTCTTCATTATTCTTATTTTCTGAATGGAGAAAAATATATTTTTTTGAATTTTTCTTTGTTTATATTGAACAGCTGTCTTTTTTTAAATTTATGGTTTTTTATGGTGCTACCATATTTTTGTCACAATTAAATAAGAACAACTAACGGCCTTTTTCACAATGTACGATTAAACGTTAACGTGGACTTTAACGGAAACTTCGCCATACAAAACTTGCCGTTAAAGTCCACGTTAACTTTTAATCATATATTGTGAAAAGGGCCGTTAATACGACTGAAAAACATAAGTTGTATTTAATTACAATTGAAATTAACAAAATAAACATTTAATTACCATGTCAAAAACTGGCGCTTAATGAATCAGTGTTACAAGGTATTGATTTTTATCATGAGTTTGTTGTATAAGAATTTCACTTAAAAAACGTAAAATTTTTTAATTTAAAAATTAATTTTTTTAGTCGACTCTCGGGATCCGAGACTTATTAATGCCGAAAACACCGGAATCCCTAATTGAAAACAAAAAAATAAATAAATTTATAAAAATAATGGTCCCAAACTGAAAAATGAGAAAAAGTAATTTCTTAACGAAAAAAGTACATTAAAAAAAAGTACTTTGAAAAAGTACTTTTGAATAAAGTACTTTTTAAATAAGTAAATTTGAAAAATACCTCTGTAAGACGCACCTGTTAAAATGATCTGTGAAATAAGTACTTTTTTCTTAATATTAGAGCCTTTTAAAAAGTTACGGATTAAAAAGATACCTTAAAAACGGATCTCTTAAGAAAAGAAGCTTAAAAAAGTATATTTTAAAAATACCTTTTTAAAAAGTGTCTTAAAAAATATCTTTTTGAAAAAGTACCTTTTAAGAAAACTACCTTTTCAAAAAATTCCTTTCTAAAAAATAATAAAAATGGTTCCGAAATATAGGAAAGATCACTACAAATTATTCCAAATTTTAAAAGAAAAATGGTAAAAAGAAAACGGGAAAATTTTAACCAAAATTAGTGCCGCTTTCAATACAAAACTCTGGAGCCATATTTACTTTCGGCTATTAAAAAATGGAAAGTTATCGAATTCATCTCGATTTTCGAAAATCGAGTTTTTATCAGCTCTAGACGTTTTGAGGATCTCGCAAACTGTTGTGCCTATTTTTATGATGGTGTCCGTGGTATGGCCGTGTATGTGTGTAAATCTCACATAACTTCCGAACGGATAAACTGATCGAAACAAACTTCCAAGCAGTTTAACTTCACTTAGATTTCGTGTAAATATAAACCGAATCGGTCAGCAAACTTTTGAGAATTTTCAAAGAAATATTTATTGAAATAAATTCTAAACTACTGCACCGATCGAATCTAAAAACCAATCAGCTCTTAAATTTAAGAAAAACCATGACAGTTACTTCAATTATCTTTAAAATCGATTGATCCGTTCGAAAGATATCGTTGTTGAAAAATTTCGAAAGAAGTATTCCTTGACTCGGTCGGTTCTTTGTACTTAAAAAACTACGTCGAATGTCGAAACTTTGATCTAAATTGGTTGTGAGATTCAAAAGATATCGTTATCGAAAATTTTCGAAAATAATGCTGGGCTCTTGCGGCCACTTAGTATGAATTCGCCTTCCTAATAACCAATTGTTGAACAAGTGTGTTGTTCTTAATAAATATCAAAAACAAAATTAGATTTGCTTCAACTTTCAATATAATAAGTCAAATTTTTCTTTTCACAGAAATTCCATAAAATTATTTCTGTCTACTTTTAAGCTTTATAAATAAAAACAATTGTCGAAAGTATATTTTTATAAAAGCATCAGCCAGGAACGTAATTATTCTGAAAATAAATTTTAAATGGAAGCCAAACGAAATCATTTAAATAACAACAAGCAATATCAACAAAATGGACACCGCGTCACCACAGGTTCCTCGAAAACACAAGTCAATGTAAGTATAGTTGGATTTGGAAATAATAGTTTTTCTGTTTTCAATTGGAATTCAGACAAACTATTATTATTTTGTGTGAACTATTCATTCACCTTAAAGAATGCAATTCTTTTCACAAGAAAAACGCTAGTGAAGTTAGTTTGACACCCAGACAAGCGACTGAACAAGTTAAACAAAATGTAAGTGTCACTTGATTAATAAGTATGGAAAAACATAATTGGTGCTTTTAATACATTTTTTTTTGTATAAAGGGTCGCAAACATCCTTTAGATGCTTTAAGCAAACCAAGTAAACAGTTGATTGTGGAACGCAGATCGGTAATTATTTTAATGACTTTTTCCTTACATGTTAATTATTGTTTTGTGCTGCCTACAGGGCCTTCAAGATGTTGATGAAGAATACCTAAAACAAAATATATTCAGGAAACCATTTCATCCTAAACAATCGGTAATATTTTGAAGTTTTGAAAAAATTTGAGCTTAGCCTGTACATACTTCAAAAGCTATTTTAGTCAGATATTAGTCGCTAGGGCGTTACTCTGTAAATAACAAAAATATGGAAGCGACCAATAAAGTAGACGTGGGTACAACTCGATCAAACTCTTTCAACAGAAATTCAGAATTTACATGGGTTTGATCATAAGGTTGTGTCTAAACCGAGCTGCTGAACGAGTTCGAACGAGTTGGACCCAAGTCTACTTTTTTATTTGTCGCTTCCATATTTTTTTTATTATTTTTCACTTATTATCTTCTAATCAAGGGTCTCAATGATGTTAACGTTTCTCAAAATCAAATAATAAATCGGTCCCCTGCAGGATTGGCCTCACATGTAAGTGTAGCTGATTTTCTTTCTTAATTTACCTTTAGTTTTTTTATTTGGAACTATTTTCTAATTTAAACTGATTTATTCTACATAAGCCGCCCTCGGAAGGAAATGTACCAAATCAAATGAACTCACAGGGGCAGGTTAAATGTCAACAAAACTATCATCAGCATCCTCCAACGAATGAAACATTTCAAAATCATCAACAACATCTTCCAACGAATCTAACATCTCAACATTATCAGCATCCTTCAGCGAATCAAACAGCTCAGCATTATCAACATCCTTCAGCAAATCAAACAGCTCAACATCATCAACATCCTTCAACGAATCTAACAGCATCACAAATCCAAATTCAGTCTCAAAAACCAACAGAAATAATGTCGCAGCAACAAAACCAACAAGTAATTATGCATAATTTAAAATTATTTTATTGCTATTAACAATAAACTTTTCACGTAAATAAAACAACCCAGCAAGACATTTACCAACAACAACAGCAGCAGCAACAAAATGGAATTCCTCAACAGAATTCTGGACAACCACAGACTATTTATAATAATAACACTGTTCCAACTCCAGAGCCGGAAATGTGCACTACTTGTCCCAATTGTCAAACAACAATTTATTTAGTACGCGGCGCCGATGGGGTACATGATATGACGACACAACAGGAACCAAACAACAGCGGTCAGCAAACTGCTGCTGGTACAATACCTCTAACGGCAGGCGGTCCAGCATAGTTTTTAAAAAGTTATTTTTAAATAAATTCATTATATTCTGTAATTAAATTGTAAATAACTTTTTTAATACGTCTCCTATATTCTTTTGAAATGTTATTGAAAATTAGTATGTATGTATTTAAATTTTGTACTTGAATAAATAAAATATATTTGAATGATATCTTTGACTTCTACTTGAATTTCAGTTTCCCATAAGAAGTATCCGCACTAAAACATAAATATGAAAATAAGGCCAATTTCCTATTCAAAAAGTTCGGCCGTAAAAAGTACTGAGATCAAAATAAGGGCCAAGTTTTGTGATAGGTACAATACCATCTCATTTCTAGGCAACCTGTAAGCTTGGCAACATTTCCCCCATAATTCTTTCCCATATTAGAAAGGCAAAAAAATATTGGCAAGCTAACAGGTTGCCTAGAAATGAGATGGTATTGTACCTATCCAGAACTTTGTCCTTATTTTGATCTCAGTACTTTTTACAGCCGAAATTTTTGAATAGGCCATATTTTTACATTTATGTTTCTATGCGAATTTCAGTCCTTTTTTCTAAGCTTTTATTTGATACAATAAGTGCCCCATACAATAAGCCCTAGATGAAAATTTTCCGTTTTCCCTTTTTTCTTAGTACTTTCCCATCAAGACCTACCTGTATACCAAATTTCAGCTTTCTAGCTATAGTGGAAGAGTCCAATACAAATAAGGAGCGCCCTAGTCCCCCCGTATAAAAAGTGCCAGTTTTCAGATTTTTGTGGTTGTTTGCTCAACAATACCTACCCGTGTACCAAATTTAAGCTATCTAGTTGTACTGGAAGTGCCCCATACAAAGAAGGCGCACCATTGTCCCACTTCAGATGAAAAGTGCCCGTTCTCAGATTTGTCTGACTATTTTCTCATCGAAAACTACCTGTGTACTCCTAGTCCCCTCCAGATGAAAAGTACCCGTTTTAAAATTTTTTTCGTTAATTGCTCATCGGGAACTACCTGTCTACTAAATTTCCAATGAAGGGGGACCCCCAGATAAAAAGAACCCGTTTTAAAATTTGTTTTCGTTAATTGCTCATCAGGACCTACCTGTGTATAAAATTTCATCTTTCCAGCTATACTGGAAGTGCCCTATACAAGGAAGGGTCACCCTAGTTCCCCCCAGAAGAAAAGTGCCCGTTTAAATTTTTTTTCGTTAATTGCTCAGGAGGGCCTACCTGTGTACCAAATTTCAGCTTTCTAGCTGTACTGGATATGCCCTATACAAAGAAGAGGCACCATAGTCTCCCAGATGATTAGTGCCCGTCTTCAAATTTTTTCTTTAATTGCTCATCAGGCCCTACCTGTGTACAAAATTTCAGCTTTCTACCTATACTGGAAATGCCCTATACATAGAAGGGGCACCCTAGTCCCCCCAGATAAAAAGTGCCCGTTTTCAGATTTTTCTAGTTAATTTCTCACCAAGATCTACTTGTATACCAAATTTCAGCATTCTGGCTATAATGGAAGTGCCTAATAATATTGATGAGTCAGTCAGTGAGCGAGTGAGTGAGTGAGTCAGTAAAAAATAGGTACTAAAATATGCACTTTTTGCACATTCATATATCGGGAAGCTTTTACCTATGAGGTTACCTCTGTAGGGGGGCCTTGTTTCAAGTTTCATTATTTTATGATTAAGTGGAGCAAAGTTATGCGTTGGGTAAAAACAGCTCGAATGGTTTCGTGTAATATACACACAGTTTGGCCGGAACTTGGCCTGGAGCACTACCGTACGCCTAGATCACACTTCAAGTGTGTGAAAAAAAACTTCCGATAATTCGAATAGAAAGAAAATGCTTTCGAATTACAGAGTAAATTTTCCAAGAAGATTTCAGATGCCTAGTACTATCTTGAAAAGAAAAGTACAACGAACTTTTGTTATTTGTCAGGTATGTGATGAAATCCATCAATTCTCGTTTTAAAAACTTTAAAGAAGTTCCAATCGGTAATTGCAATTGTTGTCTTTACTTGGCTTTTCGTTTCTGAAGATGCAACTTCGGAATAAAATCCACTTGAGATCAGAATAGCAATCTGTGACATGGCTGATTGTTAGTAATTTATCTACTGGTCTGCTTTCTTTAAGTCACGAATTTGAGATTCAAAATGATTCCCAAATTCAATCGAAGCTTATCATACCTTTTTAAAGCAATAGTTTCCAAATTGATTCATTTCCATTACATACCTCCTTTATGTTATGCATTTCGATTCGAATGAAAACATTTTCGAAACAACCAGCACATACCTGGGTGTTACTCTGTTATTCGAATAGAATGAAAATGCTTTTGAAGTGCCCAAAATAAATAGTAGTGAATAATTTTTAACTTCTCGCAATGACAATAATGTTTAAAAGATTTAGGGATTTAGGGGCGAAATAAAAATTAAAAAGAAAAAAATTTTTTATGAAAAATACTCCAAAAAATTGTGTTTTCCATACAAATTTTCATAAGCAAATTATGATCGTGACTGTGAATCAGGGGGGTTAAAGTTAGTGATTTCACTCCGATTTTCGAAAATTGAGTTTACATTAGATTTGAAGTTTTGAGATCCTTGGAAGGTATTCCGACTGTTTTTACTATGAAGTACGTACTATGTGTATATATTTATATGTATATACATCGAAGTCGAATTTGTGACTAGAAAAAATTTTCCTAGAATAAAGAAAAGTTTTTCAAGTTTTCTTTATTCTATGAATATATGTATGTCGTAGTCACAAATTCGACTTCGACATACATAATACGGGTGATTATGTATAACATGTGTGTATATATATGTATAATAAACCCAGCAGCAATCTTTTGGAGGACTTCATTTATACGACCTTCTTAGACCTCTTTTTAGATCCAGTACTCATGCTCACTTGCCTTCTCAGGAAAGTCTTATAATATGCCTACCTACCCCCTTCTCAATAGGTTGTTTTTTATTATATTTATGTATACATCAGGCGCGGATCCAGGGGAGGGGAAAAGGGAATATTTCCCCTCTCAAAACTAATAAAATAAACCTAATTTCTATTGAGTTACTAAACCAAATTTTTGAAAATGGTATGTTTCATTTAAAAGTTCCCCTTCCAAAAGCTTAAGCTGGATCCGCATACATACATTTTGTGCACGTACTACATTTGTAGTAGGGATACCAATCCCGAATATCCCGAGATTTTTCGGGATGATAAATCCCGAATCACGGGATTCGTCTAAAAACCCCAGGGAATCCCGAAATATTTAAATTACATTTTTAAGTAAAATTCTTATACAAAAAAAGTCGTAATGGAGAGTAACAGTTATAACACCAATTTATGTACTATTTAAATGTATTATTACCTGTTCTCTATCCCCACTCCACTGGTCGGTGGTGATAGAAAACATATCCACGTTCTTAGTGAAAATGGGGATGAAATGACAGAATACGACGATGACTCGGTGGTTATGGTAACTGGAAAAGAAGAAAGCTTGATTTTGGTATAGTATCGTTAAATGGATGCACTATCCCTTAAACCCCATTCACACTATAACAGTAATCGCGACAGTTGCTGTCACGACAGCAAAGGCTGAATATCAAATTGGTATTGATAGTGCGACATGGCAGTACTATCACGACAGTTACTGCCATGGTGTGAACGGGGCTTTATTCCATGGATGTCAAGTACTTATGTCATTTTCTTGTTAGAAGCCTGACTTGAAATCCCTATGAAGAATTCTTTATACAGGAAGCCTCTAGAGTTGTGCTGGATGCTCTCGGGATTTATCGGGAAGAAGGGAACGCAGAAGGCATTGGCTGGCTAGGAAATCGTGTGTAAAAAACGTATGAGTACGGAATGGGGTAATAAGGCCTTGTGTCTGACAAGTAAGGGCTTCCAGAAGGTCTGCTTAATAGGTTTTTTTTTGCCGCTAGGAACATTTAAACTGTCTAACCGATCGGAATAAAATTTTTAGCAAAGTGCTTCATTTCATTTAGATTTCGCGAGAACATAAACCGATTTGAGTTCGGTTTTGAAACTTTTCGAAAAAAAATTAAGGAAACTTTCAACTATTGCACTATAGGAAATATTTCCCCCAGGTGGAGGCGTTAAAGATTTGTTACGAATTAGATACTTTATATTGAACATTTTGTAAAAAGCATTACGAAGGGGGGGGGGGGGCCTAAACCTCCGAAAATGGCGCTACGTAATATGTGAATAGCCCCCTCCACCCGGGGGTGTTACGTAATATGTAAATGGCCCCTAATCACCCGTACTATGTATGTTGTTATAACAACTTGTGACTGTATGCAGTAAATAAATTGTAAATTTCAGATAAAGGTTTCAGCAATAACAATTTATAAATTCTATAAAATTTAATAAATGGAAGATAATGTCGTAAATGAGTAGTTTTTTTTATTAATAGAAATTTGGTCAATTCGTGTATTCGATCGATTAAATCGAAATAATTGAAGTGAGCTTAAGGTAAACGAATATAGCTATAAAGTCTTTCATTTGGATTTACAAAAAGCATATTGCTTCTTTCCTTTATAAGAATACTAGAACTACTGTTTAAAAGCTCTAAAAAAATTCCTGGGAACAGTTCGAATATTTTTTTTTCCAACTACGAAATACTACATGAAATTTTTTTATCTTTCTTACAATTATGTATTTATTTTGTAAAACAAAAACAAACTTAAACAATGGCAAAAAGTGTCCGGTAGAATTTAGTTTTGGCTAAAAGCCAAAATCACTTTTATATACATATGTACATACATATGTACATACATTGTATATACAATTTAAACAGTTCAAATAAATACTTTCACTATTGTTTGGATTTTTTTTTTGTTTTTGCTATTTTCTTAAGGATCTTTTTATTGATGCAAGTAAGTAAGCGTGTCACATAACGATTTGCTATTTGAACTGGATGTTTTTGTTTTCTAGTTCAGCCATTCCAAATAAACTGTCAGCAGTCAACCAAACGGGTTGTTCTTCTTCAGTTTGTTTGTGCTTTTCTTTATATATATATATTTTTTTTTAGTTAAAGTTTAAACAAAGAACCACAAAAATATTTGTTTTAGCTCAACAGGAAATTTCATTGTAAAGCTGGTATGAATAAATGTGTACTGTCGATGTTCTTATTTCTTAGAAAAAATCGTGCTGCAAAGGAAAAGTGGAAACTTTATGATTATTAAAAAAATAATATTTCAAATAGGTATGGACGCGTGATCATTATAAGTCACTCAAGAATTACAGGTGCCTGATTAAGAATGAACTTTCAAATTAATTATCGTAGTCGTACTAAATATGTCTAGTATATTTTTGGGGTTCCTCCGTACCCAAAGGGTAACAAACGAACTTGCAATGTCCGTCTATCACAGGCATCTGTCTTGTGAACCATATACTGCAGATTCTAATTTAGCACCCAAAATTAAACAAGAAACAACTTTCAGTTGCTCCACTTCAAAACTTTGTATACTTGTGTTATTAATAACGCATTGGAGGTAGCACGACTACTATTTCTACTCTAGCCATATTTTACTTCTATTCAAAAATTTTTACTATTATATGCATTTCATCAGTGATTTACCAAATCGTCAGTAGACTTCAACCATATTTTTGAACAGTTAAAAACCTCTTATCTAATGTAAAGACTTTTAAAAACCATTTGAGAATTTACAAATAAATGATTTTCAAAAATAAGCATAGTAGGCTTTGAAACTTATGCAAAACCCAGCAAATAATTTTTTAACCGATATAAATCAGCAAATAAATTTCATTTAAAATAATATTATGACAATATGGCCGACTTCCTAAACGCCAAAATGCGTTGCAGTGATTCAAAGTCCTATGTGCTTTGTTGTTGTAAACAATGTAAAGTCTCATCATTGTAAAGCATTTTGGCATTTAGGAAGTCGGCCTATGTCAAACAAATAATAAATTTCTTAAAGGTTTAACTTGGATTTTATTTTCCATTTTGCCTTATAAATACTTTTATTGTTATCCAGTGGATTTCTAATTGTATAAAGGTGTAGAAAAATGAAATAGATTCATATCGAATAAAAAATTATTTGCTGGGTTTTGTATAAGTTTCAAAGCCTACTATGCTTATTTTTGAAAATCATTTACATATTTGTAAATTCTCAAATGGTTTTTGAAAGTCTGTTTATAAGATAAAAGGTTTGCAACTGTTAAAAAATGTGGTTGAAGTCTACTGACGATTTGGTAAAGCACCAATGAAATGCATATAGACAATGCTTAACCATTTGCAAATAAATTTCATTTAAAATAAAATTATGACAGTATGTCAAATAATAAATTTCTTAAAATTTGTACTTTTGTTTGTTTTACTTATTTTAATTTTATTATACATATTTTTCTTTTGCAGATAATTCACAGTGGTACGACACCAACTAAAAACGGTGCTGAAACTGGAAGGTAAGTTAGCTCGAATTATAGATTCAATTTATTTTTTTGCAAATTGATTTATTTATGATTTGTATATGCATAAATCCATTTACATTTTATATGTACATATTCAATCAAACTTGATTTAGTAATTTTCATTATAGTTTTTTTATTTAGTTACAGTAGTTGCAGTTACAGTAGTTGATGAAAATCAATGAAGAACATTGCTTAAAAAAATTAAATTTTGAGATTGTTTTGAAGTTAGTTGTATATGTTGTCACTTGCATGCAAATTTTGTTTTTTTTTTGGTTTTTTTAATTTTAGTTCGATAGACCCAAACCGATTTAGAAACTTGAGTTAATTTTAGTACACACGGAATATGACAAATCTTCAGCCCCAGTTCATGTCCGATTCGACCAACAAAACATCAACAGATGCATGATAAAATTACCTCCAAACTATGAATGATATTTACTTAATAAGTATAAATAAGAAATCAGTTCATTGGTTTCTTAGTTATTCACAAATTAGAACCGGAAAATAGTTTTTTTTATGAAAAATTAAAAAAAAAGAATTCTAAAAACTCACAAAAAATGTAAAACTGCAAAAACTTAAATCTTTTAATATTGCTTCTGAGCACATATATCTTACGAATAAAATAGGCCATAAATCATAAAAATCTATGTGCAACTGTTGGTTTTATTCACAATTAGGTGAAAGAATTCAATTGATAAAAATCACAATTTCCATAAATCAAACTTACACAGTAGGGTATTCATTTAATCGGGTGTCTCTCTTCGGTTCTTGGTATATGTACCATCAGTCTTCTTTAGAAGGCCTATTTCGCTAACGTGAGAGCGGGAGAGAGCCTTGTGCAATCTCGCTGCTGTTGGAGTATTCTCGATATCTTCACAGAATTTCCTACAGGACTCCCTTTTGGATCTCCTTATTTCTTTATTGCAATCGGCTAGATACCTTCTGTACTCCTCCCAGTTACCTAAACGCTTTGAGCGATTAAAGAGCTTTCCAACTTTCCTGCGTATGTCATCACGAATCATACACGAATTAACACCGATATTTAAAATAATAAAAATTAAAGGGTGTTCTATCAGTTAATGTAATTTTGACTATGTAATTTAGACAATTTGCTGTATCTTGGAAACCGTAAGAGGCAAAATCTTGAAATTAAAAAAAAACGCCAAAACTAAAAAAATTCCAAAATTAAAAAAATTTCAAAACGAAAAATCGCCAAAATTAAAAAACGCGCTTAAAGAAAAAAAGCACCAAAATTAAAAAAAATCGCTAAAACACAAAAAATCATCAAAACTAAAAATATCGCCAAAAAAACGATACAAGCGAAAAAGTCATCAAAACGAAAAAAAGCACTAAAACTAAAAAAAACGCTAAAAATAAAAATATCAAAAACAAAAAAAAAGTCGACAATAATTAAAAAAATCACCAAAACGAAAATAAAAGCGCCAAAACTAGATAAAATCGCCAAAACCAAAAAAAAATGTCAAAACCAAAAAAAGTCGCTAAAACTCCCGAAAACCGAAAAAAGTGCCAAAACTGAAAAAAGCGCCGAAACTAAAATAAATCGATAAAACTAAAAATATCGTCAAAAAGCGAAAAAAAAAACAATAAACAACGCCAAAACCAAAAAAATAGCCAAAACTAAAAAAATCAGCAAAAAGAAATTGCAAAAAACGAAAAATCGCAAAAAAAATGTCAACGAAAAAATCACGAAAATGAAAAAAGCGTCGAAACCAAAAAAAATCGCCAAAACAACGAAAAATAACTTAAAAAATAAAAAAAACCGAAATTAAACAAAAAGAGTAAAAACTGTCAAAATGAAAAAAGGAGCAAAAACGGAAAATTATATACATATGTGTATTCGTACGGAACCCTTCGTGTGCGAGCCAAAGTCGCACTTTGCTTAATTTATTTCAATTAGTTATTTATTTTTCTTTTTTACTACGTTTTTATTAACTCGTTTTCGGGTGGAATTTTTTAATTAATTTTAAAGTAACTTCCTGATGATCTAGGGACTTAAAATTTTGCACAAGCATTACATTCCCGTGACAATACAATTTTATGATTAGAAAAGTTGGCATTTAAAGTAAATGTGCGTTTCAAATATTTCTACTTAACTTGGAGGTTACACGTTCAAGTTTTGCTTCAACTTTTGCTTCAAGTTTCAATTTTTTACTAAACACTCAAACATTTTAAATTTAATACCAACTTGCTTTCAATATTCCTTTCAATTAAATTTTTTGCTCAATTTAAACAGCTGATCACAATTATTTTACATAAATTACAGTAAGGTTCGATTATAACGAAACAGGAAAAAAATCGATCTATGAAAAGTTCGTAATTGTAGATAAAAATAATTTTTTTTCATTAATAATTATTTTAATTTGTTATCATGTTTGTTTTTATTAATTTTTCAGAATATCATAACTTTTACTGGATATTTTATACAAACCTTGGTAGCTGTTTTATTTTATCTTAATATAAATTTATGTACATTAGCTTTAACTCTTTTATTTTTTTATTTTATTTTGTTAACTTTAATAGAATTTATTATTTTTATTTGTAAAATTAAATATTTTTAGCTTGTAACATAAAAAAACATTTAAATGGCAGCACGATCATAATAACAATTTTGTATTCTTTGTTTTGGTTTTTAATTATTTTATTTTTTATAAGTAATTATTTTTTATTGAAAACAATTTCAGCGTTGTTTTTAATATTTTATATGTACATTAAAATGGAAAAAAACATTCTATCAACAGAAAAAAACCAATAAAGTATTAACCTCAAAAGAATTCGCAATTTATTTATAATTTATTTATTTATTTACATAATATTTTTTTTTTACGAAATGGGAAAATCTATCATCCTTATCGCGAATAAAAAACCAATTCCGAGGGAAAAATATATACATATGAATGAGTTTTCACAAAGTTATATTGTTATCCTAAAAATGAGTCCTCTTATTATGTAAAGGGCATAAGCTCTGATAGCCGAAGTATCTTGTGCGCAGCCCAAATGTTATATGAAGCAAATTAAGGCTACGAATAAAGCCAGTTACCCTACACGGTGATAGATTGTATACTTCACTTCAACTCATCAAGATACCTCCAAGGAACTTCGTAAGACTTCCGCCGGTCAGTCACAGAGAATGAGCTCCAACGTCTCTTCTTGCGTTTCGCAGAGTTTACATAGTGTGGTACCACAGAGTTGACAATGATAAATTGATGTCGCTGAGACCGCAGTGTCCGGTAAACCACCCCGCTAGTAATCTAAGGTAATTTTTGTCCATTAGCAGTAACTTTTGGGATTTGTTTTCAATAACGTAATGAACCATTTTGCTTGGTCTTATGCCGTGAACGGTTTCCCAATGGCGTGCAATTTCCATCTAAGCCCAGGAACTATTCTGTTCTTTGACGTATCCATGTAAGATGCCAAAAAAGATACTGATTCTTGAGCGCTACCTGTCTATCTGACATAAAGTAGATACGAATAACCTTACATTTTCTCCTTAAACATTCTCTAGCACAAGTACGGATGGCATAAACTTCCACCTGGAAAATCGTAGGTTATTTACCAATGGGAGTGGCCCTTTGGATGTTAGGGCCGTATATCCCTGCTCGCTATCTCCATTTTCCTGTTTGGAGCCGTCAGCGGACGAAATGTGGTCAGCACCTTCGTGCCATGGATAGTGGTGGTTCGGCCATTGGCTTCTTTCAGTAATTAGAACGTCAAAGTTTTTGTTCAAGACTAATAGCAGTTGTATTTGATCACTCATCCTAATGCATGGGCCGTTCACAAAGTGTCCTAGTATTCTCATGTGCCCCACCAGATCTCCGGTTTTTACAGTGGTGATGTCTGTTAACCGAAGTGCATTGCTGTGGGCATCCGCCTTCCCTACAAAGTGATAGAAATACATGCTACGTGGTATACCTTGTCAAGTAGTGCCCTAGTAGTGACTTGTTGAGTTTTTGGCCACCAAACTAGGTCAGGGTATGTTAATATTGGTTTTAAATTGGTGGTAATGGTTTGAATAGCCATTTTTTGCCAAATAGCCGTTGATAGGCATGAAATGCCCTGATAGCTTTGTTACCAGTATAGGAAGAATGCTGATGTCATGGGAGTGGCTTGTCAAGAATGACAACAAGGTATAACTTCGCTGGACAACCTGATAATTGAAACATTTAAGGTAGTTTCCATGAGTATACGTTTTCTTCGTCTGATAAAAGGTACAGTGATTATATTTTCCCTATCTTTGCACCATTTGTCAGTTGTTGCATCATTTCCGATATGTTTCCATCCTCCCACCCACCCTACCACAGATATGATAAGGTCGTGGGCGTAACCATATGTTCGGAAGCCGAGGCTGTTGAGTTGTTCAAGCAGTTCATCGATGACCAACGACCACAGTAGAGGCGATAGAACGTCACCTTGTGGACAACCTCTATATGCTCTCATGATCCTCGATGTCCATCCCACATAAGTTTAACTCAACCATCGTGTATGACAACATTTTCCAGTTTTTTATTATTTATTATTATTTTTTTTTAAGAACAAACACAACCCGCGAAGCGATCAGCTTGTCTGCGGAAAAACACCCAGGGTATATGGCGGGAATCGAACCCACGACGTCTGCAGTGACAGGATAGCGTTGCTACCACTTAGCCACAGGTCCACCCTATTACTTTATTACTTTCGGATCTTCTCTTTTATCAAGAGCGTTACACATCGCGTCGTACGATGTATTGTCGAAGACTCCCAGAATGTCTACTGTCGATTTACCCGGTTGCTAGGCAAACTGAAACTGCTGTTAAGACGTTTTTCCATCGTTTTCAAGAAAAACGAGCTGAAACTGATTTTTCTAAATGATTTAGGTAGATGCTCAGATATACCGCCAGCCTGCGGTATAAAGACTACTTGAACCCCATGCCAAGCTTTCAGTATATAACATGCCAATAGGTTTAATTTAAAAATCCTGGACAATTGTGTGACAATATAATCTCGACCCTGTTGTATGAGACATAGATAGATGCCATCTGGGCTTGGGGATTTATAGGTGCTAAATTTAGTAACGTCCAGGTTAGTTGATCATTCCCAAAGATTCTGCCCGCCAATCTACGATCTCTTTTGGTGCAACTAGGTGTCCATTAGTGGAGCGTAATCGGATTTACTGGCAGTTGTCCTGTCCAGTGTATATCTAGTAGAAATTTACACGTCTGCTGGTGATTCTGTAAACCTCCCATTTGGACGTTTCAGTTTATAGAGACTATTTGAGTGATCCTGTGATAAGATCTTTTGTAGTCTCTACTGCCTTACTCAAATTATTTATCCTTTTACAGTATGTTGGCCACTTTGACCTCTTGGATTCCTAAGTCCTTCATTATAGCTAATGAGTGCAGTCTTGTACGTGAACTAGTCACCTGTTTTTTGGATCTATTGAATAATCGCCTTGCCATCTTTCTCATTGTTTTCCAGTCCGTCGTTCCACCAGCGTACATAACTTTTTGGCTTTTTGAACTTTAGCAACAAAAAATGCGTCCTAAAGCTGTGTTCTCACTATCTGTATTTGCCATATGGAATGCCACATTTTCACATGGTTAATTTGTACATATAGTCTGAACCCCTTGAAACAATAGCATGTGTTATTTCTCTGTGTACAAATGATTTAGAACGATTTAGGGCCATTATTACAATTTTTTAATAGCTAAAGGCAGGGTTCTGTCGGACGGATAAACAGTTTATCGTTATACAAAAGTTACTTTAAACTACCAGGCAGGATGAACTTTCCTTTAACTTACCGCTCAGTTTCAGTTAAAGGAAATTTGTAATAAATATAAGCCATTTAAACGTCCGACAAAATCCTGCCTTTAACTATTGCCAAGTTGTAATAATGGCCCTTAGATACAAATGATAAATCACAGTACAAATGATTTAGAACGAGTTATATTTTCAAGTGACAAACCATCTGACATCAGCTGGTTTTTAATAAAGCAATTGTTTGCGGACGGGAAAATGAAATAAAATAATTATTAAATTAATAAAGTATTAAATTAAATTAAATAAGTATAAAATTAAATAAAAGAAGTATAAAAGAAGCATATCGCATGTTCTGAAAATCACATGGCCTTACATCACATGTGATTTTAATATCAATAATGGTCCTGCAGACGTTTTTAAAACCATATACGATAATTTTTTAAAGAAATGACATTTGATGATATTTGATAGAAAAATAGAAAAAAAGAAGTGAAAAAATATCTGCATGACCATTATTGATTTTACACACGTGATTTAAAACCATGTGATGTTCAGAACATCCCTGTATATAACAAAAAAATAAGTATAGCCACTCAGTTGTTTTAAGATTGGTTTGCTTTATAGGTTATGTCAAATGTGAACACAAAAATTATAAAAAAGTGACATTCCATATGGCAAATACACATAGTGAGAACACAGCTTAAATGTTACGCTAGTACGAAATGTCATAAAATAACATTGTCGAATTGTCAATTGCATGCTTATAATAACCTCCTTCATATATTTTTTAATACGTTTTTCTTAAGTTATACGGGTATGTTCTATATTTCATGCGGAATTACCAAAGCATTGTTGTTATAAATAATAATTTACAACAACAATGCTTTGCTAATTCCGCACGTTTTAATTCCGCATGGAATGCAGAACACATCCGATAGATAATAGATAAATAGATGTTAGCATGTTATGTATATTATCTGTAACACGCCAACAGTTTGAATATAATCTAGCATGATACACATAGAAAAAGATTTCAGAAATTTTATTTTCTATACAGCTTTAATTTATTCTTTATTAAAAAAAGGAAATAAAATACATGTTATTATTCCAGTCGAAATTTTTCTTTGGCTTCAAATTCTTAATTTTAAACTTTTCTTTAACCACTGGGAGTACAAATAAGTCTCTGTCTGCTCCGTTGGTCTTGTATGCTTATAATAGCACAGTGACTGCTTTAAGTGAGATAAGTTTTTAATGACGCTTAATTTAACGTCGAAGGCAAAGAACGCGGCGGAGGATCTAAGTGCACTAAGACGAGGAATTAGAAGCATTAATGGCGATATATTCCTAATGAAAGCAACGAGTGATCGATCAACAATCAATTTCTCGTTGCTTCATTGGGAATTATTCAAACTGCAGAGGAATTGAACTAATGGCTGATGACGAACTGCTTGTTATTGTTCATTATGAGTCACTCAAACTCAAAAAATATATGCGGAGACTTATTTATACTCCCAATAAATTCCATAAATGTTGCCACAAATCACTATTGAATTAAATTTCGAAAAATGTACAGTTTCTCACATAAGTTTTCGATATTAGATATTTTATGAAAAGTGGTATTTGTAATCAGCACAGGGCAGAACAGTAATCCCTTGGCTTACGTCGCCTCGATTTACGTTGTTTCGGTTAACGTCGTACCTATCAAATTCGACTTGCATCTCCATTCGATTTGCGTCGTTAAATTTTTGGTTCCTTCCAAATTCGGTTTACGTCGCCTCAGTTGATGACAAGTTATTAGCAAAACCTCGGGGAATCACAGAGTTTAGTTAAAATCTTTGTTTTTTCGGTATTTTTATGCGGTCAGAGAAAATTTTTGTTCACTCCCATTTCGATTTAAGTCGCCTCAATTATAAAAAGAAATCTAATTTTTATTATGTGCAATATCAAATTCGATTTACGTTGTTTCGATTTACGTCGCCATTTTCCGGAACCAATCGCGCGACGTAAATCGAGGGATTACTGTATTTGAAATACTTGTAATTGAAATACGTATCTAAAATACCAATACGTATTTTGTAATTTGAGAGATGGAATACATTTAGAATTAATAGGTTGAGCTATTATCGATATTAAATTTTTAAATTGACTACTACAATCTATGGTTATACAACGTCTGCAGGGCAACTAGTAGTAAAGAAAAAAATTGTTGATTACAGGTTAAGAAAAGTAAATCAATAGGTCTGTTTCATCAAATGCCCGAAGTTACCTAAACTTAACTTAAAAAAGCTTTTGTGTAAGTTTGGGTAACTTCGTGCACGTACGGGAACAGACTGAATATTTATTGCATTATAATACTACTGAAAGGGAGCCCAGAAAGAATTATCGATCAAGTTGCTACCTAAAATAATTAGAGCTTTATGTGAGACACTGTATGCATTTGATAAAATTTTTGTATATTTACATAAATGTTTTCGATTATACGAAATATTTTTCTAGTAACCAATCACCAACAGTTGAAATTGTTAATGAAAATTTACAAAACTTAAATATAAGCGATCATGAACAAACAGAACAGGACCATCAGCAGCAGCAGCAGCAAAATAATGAAATTGAGGAAGATTTGACAAGCCAGGCAGGTATTAAGCAACCAATATCTGCTACACATAACACATCGGAACTGGAAATAAATATAAACACTCATGCTGACAACGAACACGAACAATTTCAGTCCGAACAGAATTCATCAGCAAATACACCTTCCCAGCCCCTTTCGAAAGGTGCATCCATATTTGAAATGGATGATCGTAAAACAGCACCCACTTTCCATTTGAGCAAACAACATACTGGAATGAAAAATCGTTCGTATGGCGTGGGAATGGCTGTAACACCTTCGCCTAAAATGGAATTTGATCAAGAGTCAAGAGAAGATTTTGGTGTAGTTAAAATCAATCGACCCATAGGCAAACAGCCATTATCGCCTAATGTCAATGAGGAAACAATGTCGACTGTGTCTTCACCTGGTGAGGGTTTAACCGATCAGGGTTATTATGATCTAAAGTTTTATCACAATAAATTATGGTAAAGTATTTTTAAATAATATTAAAATAAAAATTTTTAAATTTTGTGTTAAAAAGCCATATATGTAACGGTAATTTAATTAAGTACATACCAAATATCTAGAAAATATGTATCTCAATTTCGTTTCGAAGCAAACAATTTTTTATATCAATTTGATAACAAAATAAATAGCATACATACTTAGATGTATAATTATAAATAAGAAAATATTAAAATAAAAAATTTTACAATAGAAGTAAAATGATTATGAAGCATTTCTCTTCATTGTATAAAAATGTCTGCTGCTTAACATTTATAAAAGCGGGTTGTGTTCTGGAAGTGGTTTACATCACGGTTTTAGTAAATTATATCAACTTAAATCCGGCTGAAATTAAATTTAATTAGAAATAATAATCCCTTTTAAAGCTCGTTTCCGATATAACGTAATCGTCGACGAAAACTAAATTCCATGCATTTGCGATTAAGAAAGTTCGTTTTAGAGATTTTTTCGGCTCAAACGTATGGAATTTCGTTTTTGTCGACGATTACGTTGTATGCGGAAACGACCCTTTATTCTGTAATTACACCTAAAAATTACACTTACATACTCCTTGTCGATAACTATTGAATGCTATTGACATCCTCTTACTATTTGTTAAGGACTAGCGAATAGTAGTATATTTTCTTTGAACTGTTCAAGTTGAAAGTTATTATTTCGGCTTAATTCCATACTAGTGAATGGAAATAGATTATGAGAGTTAAGTGAAATTTCTTATATTCATTTACAAGTTAAATAATTTTTGGTTAGTACGAAATTCCCCATCTCTGACGATTATTGATTTACCCAGCAAAAAATAACATGACAAATCATGTATATAATCATGGGTGCAAGTGATGAGGCATTGGTTCGATTTAGGTGAAACACGCATGATTTTTACATTAGCATGTCATTGGAGATCATGTGTTTACATGAAAATTTTGAGAACTTGCTTGTCATTAAAATGAATGAATTGAACCCATGCAACCCTGATTCGATGACGTTTTTTCATGTAAATATAAAACAAATGAAATAAATAAATATTGCCGCAGCTGGAATACGAACCATGCTTTTCTGACTGTTAAGACACGCTCTCTACCACTGAGCTATTGCCTTGTTTTTTTTTTTTTTTTTTTTTGTTGGAGCTAAAACTTGTTTTATGAAAATGTGTCAATGTGATGATTTAATTCCGTTTTTGCATGCCTTTTTCAGTGGATATTTTATGCAATATATTACCTAGTAAAATTGCATCCGTTTTTAATGAGTTCGAAGAAACAACTGGTCAAGAAATCATGAAACACTATTTCATGTCGAACGCGTTCATTTATTTTTTTGCTGGGTATGTAACATAAGACAGATAAATAATAATAATAATTACTTGCTGTTCGTCTTCTGATTCCATGCTGCCTCTATACTGTGCATAAGCGGTCTATAAGTTCTCTCTTCCATCTCTTTCGATGTGTGGCTATAAATTTGAACTCTCCGATGTTATTGAAGTTTCTTCTAAGGTGTTCTTTGGCCATCCTTTTGAAAGTGTCATAATGTCCATGGACTTTATGACATTTATTATTAATATAGATATAAAAAACTTTTAAATGTGTCGTAATGTCCATACTTTTAAAAATGAAAACAAATTAAAATATACCTACATATTTATATGTATGCTTGTATATTTTTATATCTTTGAGCGCGGTTACCGTGGTGGTAAATGAAGTCAATTGACGTCAACTAAAATTTTGAAATAGCGTCAATAATGCTTAAAGTATGTCGACCCAAAGAAATATTTGGGAATTAATTGAAAATTTTGAAAAATTTTATTTTTATTACTAAAGATTTGCTGCGTAGTCGGCCTTCGCCCGGGCTTAAGGATTTCTTCCTCCCAGTATACCGAAAATCGGCTTCGATGATATTATTATATTCTATTCTAGAAATATATTATTATATTCTACCGATACCTTGTAGCCATAAAATGAACTTTAAACAGGCATAATAACTTTGCGTAATTTTCTTTGAACTGAATAGTTGAAAGTTATTATTTTGGCTTAAGTTGTTGATTTATTATATAACCGTATTCCAAATCATGCCCAGCTGCACAAACCGATTAAATAAGTGTACTTGTTTTTTGTAAAAAAATATCAAGTGTTTCGCAAATGGTGTACTATATTAGTAATTTATTTATTGAAGAGAAATATGAGAAATATTTATGTTAAAAATAACACTTGAAATAAACACATAATCCGAAACATATCGCATGCTTACAAGACATTATTAAGGCCTCTGCTATGATTCGCAACTTAATTGATAGTTGAGTTGTAGTCGTCAAATTATGATTATGGATTACAACTTTTATCAACGTGAGACAACTGGGGCTGAATTACCGCAAACGTGATCGAGTAAAATTGTTCGAAAATTTTCTTTTTGGGACTATGGCATATGATAATCGAGTACATGCTGCTTAAATTCCACTCGTTAAACCCTTATGACACTACATTTTTCTTGCATTGTTTTGCTATAGGATTGAAAGAAAGAAAGAAATAGCAAATGATAGAAAGAAACAACTGTACAAAATGTAAACAAAACGTAATGGCTTCTTTAAGTGCTGCCTACTTTTTATTTATAATAAAACGACAAAAGAAAAAAAAGTTGTAAAAAGAGGCGCTGAATTCGTGAATAAACCGCTAACTTGGCAACACTTTAATGTTTCAAGCTTGAAATGTCAATTTTAAGTTGAACATTTTTAAATTTTTTTTGACAGGCCCCCATTTTTATATCGATAACATTAGTAAAAGCTTTGACAATTTGGTATTTATCTTAATATAGGTGAACTCTTTGCACCTGGCAAAATTGTCTATTATATTCTATTTGCACTCCAAAACTTGAAAAATGAAGAAAAATGTAGTGTCATAAGGGCTTTAGTACTACATAGGGCGATCGAAAACAATATTTTTTTTTTTATATTTGTCTGTTTTGCAAAAAAGCATGGAACATTACCAATAAACCTTCTTATAGTCGTCAAATCGACTTGGTTTTTGAACTATGTTAAAGAAACGCAAAAGGTTTCTTTAATGTATTACAAATTCTTAGTCGATTCAACAACCGGTGTAAAACAAACTTGGTACCCTTTTTAAACATTTCAATACGTTAGCTATCGAATGCAGTAATCCATGCGTTCGATACGGGACGAAATTTTATTCGATACGAAAGCCTACTCGATAACGAATGCGTTAATTCGACCCCTGCTTTTTATCAGTTGTTTTGGTTTTTATTTCGGCTATTGTGTTACTTTTACTTCATTATTCCAGATGCCAACCTATCCCATTTATCAACCAATATGGTTGCTATATTCATAAAACATAAAATGTCAAGAAAAAAATAGTTGGTCCAAAACTAAAAATATTTTGTGTGGCTACTATGGTTTCAAAAACATAGCATAGATAAGAATCTTTTTTTTTCGAGCATTATTTCGAAGACAACTAAAAAAGTATACGTTATTTCTTTTTTATTACAAGATTTAAATAGCAATTATGATGTCAATGTTCGTTCACTATTTTTGACTATTTTTTAATGGCCAGTATTTACATATCTTATACTAAACCAATGTACCCTTTAAAAATGGACTGTAGTTAATTAATGTAAAAAAGTTTCCTTATTTTTCGTAAGCAATATAAATTTTATGTTGAATTTTCAATATTACTCTGTTTGCAACTCAAATTTAATGTTTTTCTTATATTGGCGACATTTGGACTAATTTGACGATATTGGACAAGTCATTTGGCGGGTAGGCTAAAAACAAATCTGACAACACTGGTCGTAACGGTGATAACTGAACTTATTTGAGTGGTGAATCATAATAGGGGCCTGAATAAAATAAAAGTGAAAGCTATATGTACTGTATCACTTCTATATTGAACATCATTTAGCTAATGAAGCCGTCTGTCACACGCACATTTGTCCATATACTATATACATAATATGCAAATCCTTTAATGTGAACACAAACATCTGAAAGTTCCTTTTTGTTTTCTTGTTGATATTTTGCATTGCAATTGAGTTGTAATTATTGTTTTATATATTCTGTTATTTATTTTGTAAAATCCCTATTATTGATTTAGCTAATTTTTTGTTTTTATTATCGGTTGAATTTGTTGTACTATTTATTCAGAAAACCGCACATTGTTGAAATACATGCACACACGTGTTTAAAAAGCAATATAAAAAATAAAAACTGTTTACTTAATACATATTTACAAATTTTGCATTCTGTAATACACAATAGTCCTCATCACAATCTAGTTGTTGCACACAGAGAGAAATGCCACAATGGCGGTATTCAGTGTTTGGTGCAAATGGTCTAATATTGTAGCTTTTTTATAAAATCCCACAACAAAATGCACAGAGTTGCCGTTAGATTAAAAAGAAAGCTACGATAATTTAAATTTGCTCTGGCTATAAACACACGAGCACAATTTTTAAACCGCACAATATTTGTTCTTTCCAAAACACACGAGACTAATTCATCTGGCATAAAATGTATACGTACACACAGCTTGTGTGTTTAGTGTATTTTGCATTCATTTGTTTATGCAAAGTGTGCATGCATTAGTTTTGTGCTGCTAATGCGCGGTTGTAGCTGGTTGAAAAATTATGCCAACCAAAAACCATTCTCTTCCCCTCTCATGCCCATAAGCTAGCATTTTATGCCAGCACAATTGTTCTCGTGTGATCATAGCCTTTCGCAAGACCAGTTGCACAAGACAGTGAATATGGTTAATAATTCTATTACGTTTATTTGTGAAAACTAACCCCATATGAAAAATAAATAGTGTGCTTGAAGTGTATACTAAAACCGGATTTTCTATGGAAATTTTGTTTCAATGTACACTTCTATGTACACTATGGGGGTGTCTTTATATATTTCTAATCAAATTCTGTTAGAAAAAATTTTTTTTCCTGCAAGCTTAATTAACAAACCAAATGAAGGGTTTTCACGCTTCGTATTAAAATACCCTTTCAAAATTAATAGCCCTTTTAAGAAATTATGTTTCAATGTAATTTGTTTTTGTGGTCTTTAATTTAATTTACAGGCATGATCTGCATCCCATGCGGAATAAGTGTTCGGAATTGTCATAGTATTGTTGTTATAAATAATAATTTGCAACAACAATGCTTTGATAATTCCGAACATTTTAATTCCGCATTTAAAATGGTTTTAATTTTAAAAGGGCACTTAAACACGAAGCTTGAAACGCTTAAATATATTTTGTTTTTGTGGTCTTGTAATGCAATGTATTTAAAAGGGTCATTAAGTTTAAAAGAGTACTTTAATACGAAGCGTGAACACCCTTATAGTTTTATTAAAAAAAACTTATTGAAATAGTAAAATTCATAATCAAAGACACAAACACACGCTTAGAAAATAGTTTGAAAAAAAATATATTTATAAATATTTCTTCCATTTACAGAGGTCGGTCATATGAAAAACTATTTGAAGATTATATGCTCTAATTAATATGAAAATATACTAATTATAAATACCAAATCATAATAGTTCTTCTGAAAATCTATACATGTTTAAAATAAAAATCAGCACATTATTTAAGTTTAAATAAAAATATAAAAAATGTCATTAAATTGTACTATATATTATATCAACTAAATAAATCATACAAAACCCATATTAAAAAAAGAAGTTTTTTATTTTATTTTAACTAATAAATGAATGTTTATTTTAGTCTCTATATTTTGCAAATTTATTTACTTTAGATTAACACAAGTAAGTGAAATTTATATTTTTATAACTATAATTAAACATCTCTCTTAAAAACATTGTGTTAATTACGCATTTTTAACTTTGTTGGAAATAGTTACATATAATTAAAGGATTCGTTCAATTAAAATCTAAATATTAGAAAGTTCGTTTTAAATTGTTCGACTTGATTGCGTATTTTTTTGTTATTTATTTTTATATGTTATTAATATGTTCTTTAAATAATAATTCAATTTGAAATGTTTAATAAAAATTGTGATTAAATGATGATAAGGTTCCATGTTGTTGAAAATCATGTTCCATATAATCGTGATAATCGTATTTAAGCTCTTGCTGTTGATCGTTGAGCGTTTTATCATTATAGCCTTCTTCTTCTTCTTCTGGATGTGGTAGTGTAGAGGAAGGTTGTTTCCACTCTACTCACATATAAATGAAATTGAACCTTTAACAAAAGAAGTTTTTAATTTAACAAGTATTAATTGAAGAAAAGTAAAGAAAATCATGAGCAGATCCAATGAGTAATAGCTGAAAGAACATATTTAATTAGTATGGGCGTAACACCACCCACTTTTCTAATATGTAATAATTATTTTATTGTCACAGATTTTGTCATTGGACCCATATTATAATTGACAGATATGTATGGATCTTCATTGAAACTATCAATTTGTATATTGTGTACTTTACGCAAATGGTACATGAATAGAGAAGTTGTTGATCCGTGGCATTTAAGAGATTTAGAATTTGTGTTGTCATTCGAATAAAATTTATTCGAGTGAATCCAAATTGATTACTAGATTAAGATTTGTAATGCCTTATTTAAAAAAGAATTGGGCATGAATTATATTCCAAGGAACAAGGGAAAAATTAATATCAACTTAATTTTTCAACATACACAGCAGAACAGAATAATTCCACTTTTGGAAGCCGCTACACTTCCATCGCCAGTGCTCACGTGTATTTTTGCTTATCACAACTTGTCAGGTGGCTCCGTTGAATGTGATTTCAATTCTTATACATATATACAACTTTTTCGTGAAAATTTAATACGAGAATTAAATCACTTTGAAGTTGATATTAAACTACACTTTCCCAGTGTTGTCATTGGTTTATTTTTCTTCATTCCCATTTTCTTGATTTCCTGTTCTACTCAAGTCAAACTTTTTTTGGTTTGATTTTATACTTAAGTATATATGAACATGTAAACATGTAAAAAGCTCAAGATAGTAGGTAATTGTTTATTAATACGATTATTTCGAACGTATTTGCTTGTGAATCCAAACCCTTGGAATATAACTCATGCTCAATTCTTTCTGAATATAATGTTAGGAGCATTAGCCTAATAATCAATTTGGATTTAAAAGCTAATACGTTCGAAATAATCATATTAATAAATTATTCGAATATTCGAACAACTTTTTTTCATTTTTGTTAGAACGAACAAAATTTTTCAATTTAGAATAAAAATTATTCGAACAGTTTGTGCCGAATATTCGAACAAATTCTTTAAACTACATTTTATAAAAATTAGTTTACATTTACGAATTTAAGATAGCGTTTTAAATTAATTACTTTTTTAAGTTGTTAACAACAGAATGTGTTAAGTAAGCAAATTATAAATACTTGTGTAAGGGGTTGTTGAGATATTACGTAACTCCGTCAAAGATTTCGTTTTAAATTACATGTTCTTAGTTTCGAAGTATTTGGAGGAAGACAACTCAAAAAGTGTTTTAAGACATACAAATGTCACGAATCAATAAATTATCCACTCTTGTACCATTTTCGTAAAGTACGCAATGTTATAAAGTTCCTTTTTTGTGGAACCCTATTACCGTTTACAACACACAAATGTTGTGTTGTTTTCGGCTACAACACAACATAAGTTGTTCTTCGATTATGATTTACAACATCTAGTTATTGTGTATGTTATTAACGGTTTGCAAAGAAAAATCTATATACATACTTACAATTTGTATACATTTTAATTTTTCATCTTGCCACGGCAACAAGACAACAGTTAGTGAGCAGTTGTAAGTTTTTGACAGTTTTGACAACAAATAAAAATACATGTTGTAAACGATAATCACACTAAATTAACATAGACAACTAAAAGAACAACACTGGCGATAAGTGTTGTAAATCGCAGTTTCCAAAATACAACATTAAAATAATTAGTGTTGTGAAGCGTAATCGGGGCCACAGCTTAATTGCTTGTGGCGTTACGTTACGAAAAGTGGCATTTTCCCTGGAAATGCCCATATACGATTTTAAAAACATCAATGAGAGCATTATTTATTTTTGGAAAACGAGAAATTTACTCAGAATAGAGCCGTATAACTTTTTATATACTAATTTTACCACTTTGGGGTTAAGTAGTTTCGGTAGACATGAAAATGTTAAGTGACGTTTTTTTAAGATTGTATAGCTATTTTAATTTTGAAAATTCGGTTAATTTTTCTAATTTTTGTCTATAACTTTGGAAGTAACAATTTTACCACTTTGGGCCTATCTAGTCTATGTATTTGAAAATTTTTATTCATTAAAAAAATGAAAAGAGTTCGAACACTAGCCAAAGAAGCCAAAACAAACCATTATGACTTAGAAAATATGGATATTTTCACTGTCGTGCAAATTCTGTGCAACAGAGTATTTCAGATAAAATTTTTTGCAACCAAGCCTGCTCGTAATTGAATTAAAGAATATGTTGAAATTAAAATACATATAATTTACCTGCATAACGCTTGCGGAAGCGATGAAATTATTGGTCCATATCCTTGTGAATTATCATAGAGTTCAAATAAAGGCGCCGCTACCAACTTGTAGTTTTTCGGTACAGCAAATAAAGCTAAATATTTGATAAAAAAAGAAATAAAAGAATAAATTGCATTATTTAATATGATGAAGTAGTTGAGTTTTATTTAATCATTTGATATGTTTAAGGTAAGTTTTGCATTTTAACAATAATTATTTTACACTACTATATTAATGTTGTATTTTAAAAGAAAAAATAAATAAAAATTAATATAGAGTTGTTAATTTTCACAAATATTTTGTTTATTTATTTTTGATTTATTATTAGGTTTCATTTATTATCCTATAAATATGCAAAAATTATAAATTTACAAAACTTGGTTTTTATATAATTTTTTTTATCATTAAATGAATAAAATTAAAATTTTATAAAAGAAAATGTATTACATTCTTTTCTTAGTTCATTTTTAATTTAAACATATTTTGTATAAAAAATGACGTTTTATATAAGTATGTACTGGTGATGTTACGAATATTCGTATTCGAATCGCCGAATATTCGCCTCTTTCATGATATTCGTATTCGCCAAATTCAAGCGAATATTTCACGAATATTTTGTGAGTACGTTTTTTCCTAAAAAAAATTTGTCTATAACGCAAAACATTAATCTTCTTTTAGTAAAGAAAAAAAGAAGCAAAATATGTTTCACAACGATATGGTATTTAAAAAGTAAAGTCCTTTGAAGTTAATTTATTAATCATGTTAAAGTAATACTCAAAGCTCAGTAGAGGAATGTTGAACATCAAAAATAAAAGTTTTGAAGTATTTTCTCCTCAAGCCTATTGTGCGGTGTGTAAATAAGCTCCGCACCACTAAACATTCGCTCGCTCGGAACACTCGCCGCTGGTGTCACTAAATATTGCCTGGGTATAGGTAAAATAAGCTCGTATTTTCCCTTATTTACTTTCCACCAAAAATTTAATAGAGTGGCATTCAGCTGCTAAGTTAGTAATTTCAAATTCCGTCATCGGAATATCATAATAATGTTAAATACCTATAGTATTGTGACAGTTTTTCTCAATTTATTGTTATTGACGCATAGGGTAGATTTTTTTTCAATTATATTTGAAATATTAAGTGGTACTAACTATTTAGATTGAATATTCGTATTCGAATTCGGCGAATATTGTTTCAGATATGTAAGAAGTCCCGTTCACACCATGACAGTAACTGGGATGGTAGTACTGCCATGACAGTTCATTCCTATGAGAAATATTAACAGTAATTTCCACTGTCGTACTATCAAGCACAATTCGATATTGAGGCTGTCGTGATACTGTCATAGTGTGGATGGCGCTTAATAAGGATAAGCAGCTTTTATATACTTATAGGAAATTTGAAGCTGTCGAATAACTATAAATTGAAGAAGACTGTCGTACTCGTAACGAAATCGACTAAGTGTGGCAGCGCTTGCCGTATGGTTTATATATAGATACATTAGGGTGGTTTGACTTCGAATACAATTACGAGACCTGTAATAATAGCCATGAAGTGGATTTTTTTATGTGATTTTCAGGCAGACTCAACTTTATTTGAAACAAACAGAAAAAAACTGTTCAAAACACATTTAAGAATTTGAGAATACAAATTAAGTCAAAATTTCACTTTCGTTTCATTTTACGAATGTTTAATTCTGCTAACACTAAAGCAAAACGTAAAAGCCCAATGTTTTCGAAGGCCGCAACATCCCCTCATCAACGTTCAAATGTTTGTTTCATTCCACCTTTCATCAAATACAAGAATTTATGAATTCTTCATATTCGTTTACATATATCGATTTTTTTTAGTACTTTCCTACCAAGACCTACCTCTGCACATAATTTCCGCTCTCTGGCTGTAGTGGAAGTGCTCCATACAAATAAGGGGTACCCTAGTCCCCCGTTTTTAGATTTCCCTGACTATTTTTTCATCGGAAGCTACCTGTTCAAATCTTTTTATAGTAAAAACAGACGTGAAGACGTATAGACGGACATCGCATCCAATATAAAAATTTCAAGTTCCGGTAATTTAGAGGTACATACATACATATTATGTATATCCTCAGCAAACATAGACTTCCACGAATTGATAATCTCCTTATAATTTTAGAAATCGGTTGAATACATACATGCATACATCCTTTAAAACAAAACAATGGCTTTTATTACGGTTGTTGTAGTCGTAGTCGCACTAAGAAAGCAGAAACGTGCGTTTTAAAAACGCCAGTGTGGCCTGGCCCTTAATGGTTTATAACTTTCATATTTTTTATCTAAATTTAACAATTTTATGCATACATGTGTTCGTCACTAAATTATCTCTAAAATACAGTAAAAAATACTTAGTATATTTTTTCATCTTAATGTAGCAATTTAAAACGATAATTTGTGGAAAAAAGGTCGACATACTTTTTTAAAATGTTAAGGCATGCAACTCAATATATTTTTATCCAATCGATACAATCGTTATATTGACTGAAAGAAGAGAAAGATATCTATGCAAAAATTCAAAATTTATTTATCCAGATGCACCGCACCATTCTCGGAATTTCAGGCAATAAACGAAAAAAAAATTAAAAACACTTATTCGGGTCTGTCATGACTTTCGAACTAATTCAATTAGAGTAAAAATTTTCGAATCTCAGGTGGTGTCACCAAAACACATATTTTAATTATTATTATTTTTAAAATATTCAGTATTGTTATGGCCAGAATTGTCATTTATCCGTATTTAAAATCGATTCTGATTTGAATTGGTGTTATGAAAATGTCTTGGCTTTGCCTTGATTCGGTATTAAACAAAAACCATGTTCGAATCAGCTGCTTTGTGTTGTTTACATTTCTCAGCATCATTTTAACAAGCAGAATTGCCGTTTTAAGCTTTTCGAAGATAAACTTAACCTCGTTTTCGCTTTTTAAACTCGAAATTTCTCTATAAACTTCTGTGCATTTTAAAGCGGGTTTCAATTTTTAAAAAATGCCCAACAAGGCTTAATATATTTGGAACGATTTTCCGTCATCCCACGTCAAATTTGGTTTGAAAACAGACCGCTTTCGGCTATGTGCCATCTTCAGTGTTTTATTGAATACTTAATATATTTTCACAATGTTTTAAAAACTGTTTTAGTCTTTTTTCAATATCATGGCAACATTGTTATCAAGTTGGCTGAGTATATATGCAATTTGGTACAAAGAATTTTTTTTGAGAAAATAAAATCCAATTATTGCAATATTTATCTATTTGTTGTTTTATTTATAATTCTATTTGATATATATTCAATTTTATGTACATTGTGCATAAACAGTCAACCGTTTAAAGGGTGAAAAAAACAAACAAAACGCAAAAGAAAGCTAATTCTGGCAGCTTGGATTCTGTAACACAAAATTCTGATAACAACTCGGATTCGAACAAGAAATAATATCGATTTCTATAATACCAATACAATTTTTCTGTCGATTTCAATTGTGATTCTGACAGCAATAATATTCCATAACAACCCTGAATATTTTATTTAAATAGTAATGTAGTTGCATCCATAATATATTACTGTTATCATATACATATAAAACATCATTTGTCGAATACAATTATAAAATTTACATATTTTTCGACTAGTTTATAATAAATCTATGTAGGTAATGTAGTTATGTATATATTTCATTCTACAAAATATTCCTATGATAACTCTATGTGTCTGACAGTTTCAAGCCACATTACATTAAAAGATGTAGAAATACAATTTGTAAATATAATTTTCACAAATTAAAGAAGAAAAAAATACAGTATGTAGCCAAAGCAAATTCTTGAACAGAGTTATTACAACAATTAAAAGAAATATTACTTAAGATATGCCTTTAGAGGACATTTTCAGGCCATGTTTACAACAATAAAACATTTTATTAAAAAAAGAATAAAACAAAAAGAATTTGTTTGGCAAAATGAAAGTATATAAAAACTTTCAATGAGGAGCAAGTAAATATTTTTAGACAAAGTAAAAGAAAACATACACAAGTTAATTAGTTTAAACTTGACGTGTACAATGTACGAGTATATGTAGTATAAAGATTAAAATTTTATTTAAATAGCAAACATTAAGTGTGTGGACATTTGAGTTTGACTTGTTTTATTAGTAATAAAATAGCCCTAACAGGATTACTTTAATGTTAAGAAAAAAACTGAGTGTATGTTTGAAAGGTAGTTAGGCCACTTAAATGAGATATATATGTATGCGGTTTACAATTGAAATGTACAATATATCAATTAATTTAGAAATGCACGTAATGCTTTTGGAAATCAATCAATTTACAATTACAGTGGCTATGAAAAATGAGAGAAATAATTAATTATAATCATCTTTATTTTCCTCAACTTATATACTAATAAACATTAACAATAATATAAAATAAATTAAAATACAATTGAAAAAACTTTACCCTTTTCATGTAGCTGTACTAAAAACAAACGTTTGTGTTCCTTAGGTTTTGTTATATGTGGTGGTATGTAGGGATATTGAGGAGGTTCAAAGTTCGGCCGCCACCAATTGCCAATGGTATCTTCAACGATCCACTCTTGCTTAACACCATCTTGACGTCCTAAAGTCTAAATAAATTACAATTCGAATATAACAATAACAATGTGATTTTTATAAAACAATTTAATTAATACATTTGTTCAGGTTTATTAGCAGAGTTTATTTACAACAACAACAACAGCACCACTAATACAAATGGTTTCCCTTCGATTAGCAAAAACAACAAACACTTAAATTTCAACATCATTTTACAAAATGTTCATAAAATAGCATTGGTCCTTTAAACTAATTAACAATAATGGTGTTAAAAGATTTCTATGTTTTACAATTTTTCTTTTATTAGTTTGCCATACAATGCAAACATGATTAATGTTTAATTCCTTCTTGTTTAAAATACCAAATAATGTTTACTTACTTCAGTTAGTAGACGTTTAAGTCCCTCTACTTCATCTTCGCCAGCATTAAGTTCGCCACCTGGTAGTTTAAAGAAAGTTGTACCAAGTTGTAGTAATAAAACATGCGGCAAACCATGTTCATGCACTAAAAGAACACCTTCAACAGAACGTCTCATACCGATACGATCAAATTCTTCGCGCATGCGCTGGAAACGAGAAGGTACTGAAGGATCTTTTTCAAATAGAGGTTCTTTAGTTCCGAAGGTATAGTTTGTAAGCGGATATCTTAAAGCAGAATAGTATTTAAGGAATATTTTTAAAAATTGTTTAAATAGTTTATACAATAAAATTCTTTCTTTTAATGGCAATCGCGGGTAAGTAATCTAACCTCAAAATTAAAAATTCTAACATCATTAAAAGGGGCAGAAATTTATTAGAACTTTAAACTGTATACATAAAATTATTGAAAGCAAACAGAACATAAAATTTATTTGAGAGGTCTTAGAAATTAATTATTAGAACAATTGTTATAGTACCAGAGTCCATCTAAAACATTAACTTCACCCATCGGCCAACCAGTTAAAACCTATTTTGTAGCAATCATATTACATCAAAGAATATATCGCACGTGGGCTATGCTTAATTACGGTTATGATGACATATAACTGCTACCAAGAACGAATAGTCCCAAGTGCCCTCACGGTACCGCGCATCTGTTCAATACCATAAGGTCACATCGTGGCAAGGTTTCTCCAGCTTCAACCTCTGACCCATGACAAAGTCTCTTAACCCTAATATATAACAGTTTCAGGAAAGGGCTCCCGCCATAGCAGAGCTGTTACAACAACAAAAACAGAATGCAGGCATATGGAATAGCAAACCCCACAACAAAAACAATTTTTCATGTAAACATTTTATGTTAAAATAAAGGTCAGAATTTTTCTACAATTATAATTTCGACAAACTATTATTTTGGGTTTCCGATCATACACTCAGCGGCTATGTCTGGTCAAAAATTGAAGAAAAAAATCAAGTTTACGAGTTAATTTCTTTCTTTTCACGCTCAAGTGCAATGGGAATGCAAAAAAAACTGTGCGATTCAAAATTTTAACAAACATTAGATACTTACAAATTTATTGTTCTATTTATCGTCATCGATTGATTGGGATTGAATTTTTGTGTACCATTATCCAGTTGTCCTTGGCTGCTACGGCGTGGCCAGCCAGTTCCAGATTTGTTTGTTACTTGTGTCGCCATGTTTTCTTACGAGGTATACACAATTAATGTATTTTTTTCTCAAAAACGGAAAATTCCTTTTTACTTTATTTAATTAATACTTTTAACGATTCTTCAATACTTTTGCTATTTTATACCGCACTCGCTAAACTTTTAATGGAAAATTTAAATTATTTAATAAGTTTTCATATATTTTTCTTTCGGCGTGCACTTACAAAAAAGCACAAAAAAAGAAACTGTGTGAAACATAATCATAGACGAATGACGGTTGACAGCTAGATAATTAATGGTTGTAAAAGAAAGTATGTACTAAATAGCAAACTTGAGTTTGCATGAACTCTTTTTTTACTCACGCTCATGCATGATCACGTAGGTGGAAAGGGGTATGGACACGGTTAAAATGCTTGATGTCAAAATCATGTACATGTGCTTGTTGAGTGTAATTTTGATGCTTGATGACCTACCAAGAATAAATTTTTAGTTTGATTTTGTGCTGCTCGTTTGTTTGGTAAAAAATAAAATATTCTTTTGTTAAATATATTTTTATCGTTACGCTATTGTTCATAGAATTGTTATCTTGTAATATTTTAACATTGGCCAATAGGCCACATGTATTACATAAATGAATTAAATAAAATGAAAATGAAATCAAATGGTGTTTAGCTAGTCCTCGTTCGAAAGAAACGAATTTTGCATCAATAACTCAAAATTGGTAACAACAAAAATATGTACTTTAGGCTAAAGATGGGTGCGATTCGAAATTTTCCACCACAACACGACCCGAACACGAATAACGGGATGTCCAACACGTACGAAAAATTGCCCTGTGTGCACCCGGTCTTAAGGTCTTTGTTTGGAGTGTACGTACAATGGCCCAATTTAGGTGATGAATTTTTATGCATGAATTTTTTCAATTTATCTTTGAAAACATCTTCTAAAAACCTCTTGTATTTATACGGTGAATTTTATTTTCATGTTTTTATAAACTTCTCTCTAAATTTGCTTTGTTTACTCATTCATAGCAACAAAAACCATAACACAATTAAATAAGAGGGAGAAAATGAGAGAAAATTCAAATCGAGTTAAAGAAGAATATAAAAAAGCATAGAAAACAAATCGTGCCGTTTTTTATGCCTTGTTTTCTACTCTACCTCGCTCGTTCACCAAAAAAATTCATGAATTTTATGCATTATCTAAATTGGTCCAATGTTTTTGTCAAATCGTTATCAAGATAAAAATTTATCAGGTATAGACAGCATTTATTAATGTTATTGCAGTGTCATGATAATTTTGTCAGAGGTCAAGCTCAGACAAATTTGTTTTGATAAAAAATCTAAGCAAACTGTTTAACGTTTTAGTTTATTTAAAAACACACAAAAATTTTTACATAATTTTTAGACAAATATATAAAAATAATGAAAAATATGAATCTTTTAATTAAATAATAGCAATTTAACAAAAATTAAGTGAAATATTGCATTAATTGTGATTAACTACCTTCACGAAGGCAAAGAAACTGTGATTTATCATAACGAAAAAGTACCACAACGTCTTCGCATATATGCTAGCAATTACAAAAATTTTGCAACGGCTCTGCTATCGAAATATAAAAAGACGTCATCTGAAAATTGGAATTATATATTTTAGGCACTACCTGCCCTATGAATGTGTAAAATTTATGAAAAAAAAATTGCTATACGTGTTCTTCGCTCAAGAAAGGAGCGACAAAATTAAATTATTCTGCCGTCGTTTTTGCTTGTGCTCAGCAATAAATATTGCTACGTGTAGACGCAGCGTTAATGTATGCCCCAGTGAATGCAACTGTGGTTTTTAAAGTTTAGTGGCAACTCCGCTATTTTCCGGAGTTGTTTTTCGTTTTTGTGTTGGAGAATTTGTGTTTTGTCTTTTGTTGTTAAAATATTGTCTTATTGTATTTATTCCTTAATTTTAATATTAAAAGAAGTTTTTATTTAATGCATAAAATTTTTTCGAAGCTACTTTTCTTTATAACTATGAATTTGTAAAGCTCATAGCTTCCTGTGACACGAAAAAAACGAATGTAGAAAAAAGATCCGACGTGACCATAATTTTCTTTTTGGGTGGAGATTAGCGAATTAGGCGAAAAATTATATATTTATTTATATATACATATATTAGTGAAAAATATAAAGTTGCAGTTAATTTTTTAAATATAGAAATATAAAAGCAACAAAATTGATTTAAAATTGTGGAAACATACAAAAATTGATATGAACAAAGAAATTTACTATGAGGGTTGGTTGATCAAATCACCGCCCACGAAGCGTATATGGCGTGCAGTAAGTATCGAGTTATTTTTCATTAAATTACTTTTTTTTGTACAAAGAGAAAGATATCTAATTATTAAACAAAATTTCAATATACATATTTAAAATAAAAACTACAGCAATGATATAATAAATAGAAGGTACCAGTTCCATTCTCTCAATTTTTATATCATGCTACAGACTGACTCATTAAACTCATAGAAACAAAAAATTTGAAAAGCATCTTTAAGTATGTATTTCTGTCTGTCTGCAGAATAATAAATTGCACTGCGAAATATGGATAAATTTTTACATTGGCATATTTTTACATACATACATATGTAGGTAATTAGTATGTAATCATTTATTCATGGATGAATTTATTCACGTGCAAAAAAAAATTAAATTTTATGAAAGAAATAATGCAATTAATGAGTCAGTTAAATTAAATCAAATATTCCAAACTAGTTTTAAATTTATGGACAAAACTATAAGTAGATAGCCGTATAATATTAAACTTGCAATTTAAATGTAAATACTAGGGATGTAAACGATAGCTTAGAGGAGGTTTGTTTATTCGATTTTAAAACAACTAAAACTATGTGAATTCGGCTTACAGAACACCAAATCTTTTATTTCGTTTTGAAAACAAGAAATTTACTCGTATTCGTTTTACAGAACTATGCCGATACAATTTTTTTTAATTCAAAATAAAAATGTGAACGATTCAAACTTATACGCAAATTTCATAAAAATTTCATGAAATTGAAGTCACACCATTTCTCCTAGTCCGTATACGAGAAAAATTATTGCTTGATTCGAAAAGTACATGCAAGATGAATTTAGTAATGAGTATCGTTTAATCAATATAACCGAACAATGTGGAATAATTTGTATAAGTATTAATGATTGATGTGCTCTAGTCGTTTCCTAAAGTAAATAATTCGATATTAAACGAACTTTGAGTGATATTAAGCAGAATTAGCGAACAAATTTTCGAAAGTGTAGTGGAAATTCTAAGCTCATATAAGCTGTAAAAATTTTGAGTTGACACTACTTAAATTTGTTATAAGTCGACGGTATTATTGAAACCCTGAAGGAGATGTCTTAATAGAAATAACATTAAAAATCAAAGACATTTAGAGAGATTGTGGGTCAGGATATATAAAATTCGGCGCAGCTGAATATTGTACTGTAATTTGCTTGTACTTAACGATAAGAATCCTTGCGGATTAAGAAACATTACGGCGAGTTCTTTATAAAATTATTTGCATTCCTTAAAATAAATTTTTTTACTAATTGCGGTAATAGGCGGCAAATAGTCTTTATAGGACATCTTGCTGTGTAATAACTATAAACTCTATTTGCTTGAATTCACTTAAAAATTCTTTAAAAACAATTTTAGAATTGCTTTTACATTAACTTTTACTTAAACAGAATGCTTATATTAATAAAACAACCGAAATTTCGCCAAGTTTCACTTAATAAATCTACTTTATTTAGAAAATTAACTTTTCCCGGGAACCCAATTTTTTCATTCTCGTTTCCCGGGAAGTGCAAAAGTCCGGGAAATCCCAAACCCTATTTATGTATGTAAGTTACATTGTACATTTATAAGATCAAATATATGTACAGTGCGCACTCGGTTACTGCAACCCTCACGGAGCGCAACCTTGATTATTGCAAAAAATCTTTACATTGTAGACTCAGTGAATGCAACTTGGTAACAATTTGTGACTCATTAAGCGCAACTTTTAAATTTTGTCGTCGGTTGTTTGGTTTTTTCTTTTTATTAACTTCAAAGAAGCTTCTTAAAATCGTCGTGAAACTGCTGCGCAGAAAAAAATTTCTACTACCAAAAGTATAAAAATTCTGACTTCTTTCTATACCATTTTACAAAACTATGAGCCGATTCAGTTGAATGTTATATTGTTTATTTTGTAAAATCATAAAAAATAAAAAATCCTCTTTTTGGGAAAAAGATCTTCAAATCTTATATTGAATAAAAATCCTTAAAATGAAGGTAAAATCTTCATTCTGGCATCGCTGATACCAAGGCAGATTTAAACACGCCTTAAAATATACTTTGAATTTTAAAAATAAATACTAATAAGGAAGAAGAAAACACAAGAAACAGCAACACTATTTGTTTGTTGTTATTGTACGCAAATAAAAAACGTTATTACCCACACAAACAGTGAAATATCATAAAAAGACAACTTTGCAAGTAGCAGTTACTTGACAAATATTGTCACAACTGTGAATCGTGATTTTTCAGTAACAGTGATTAAATCACAGGTACGGAAATATCGCTCATCTCTAATGTGCATAAATAGCCACGACCAAATATACATATATACATACTAGAGTATTCATTCGGCTAACCGTTAATCGGTTAACCGGTTAATTACTATCCGAATAACTGACCGGTTAATTTAAAATTGGCTATTTCCGATTAACGGTTAATTTCATTCGACTAATCGGTTAATCGACGTAACAAATTTTTTCATATTTGTAGTATTATAACGTATTTTTTCGTCTCATATACAAAATGTATGTGTTTAGAAATTATTTTTCATACAGATAAATAAGTGTGTACTGTGATTTTAACTTAAGTATAACATTAAAATCTTTGGACGTGGCTATAAAAGAGTTTAGTAAAGACTGGTACTCTAATTGAACTTGAGGGATTAAGTTTTTGTTTAATAATATAATAAAAACCAATAATACTGTTGCCAACGATTTAATTAAAAGTCGAAGGATTAGATTTAATGAGACACGAATTCAATTATTTTATACCTCCACCAGGAATATTTCGTTCTAGCAACAGTGTTTTAAAATACAGTAAAAAAACGAAAACGAAGGAATTTCGGTTTTTGTACTGTATTGTAGAATGTTCATTGCTGAACTCTGCCAGTATAACTCAGATGATGACCTTACAACAGAAGAAACTATCGATAGTAATACAAGAAATGTTTTAACAGAAATAACTGAAACAATTAGAAGTGCTAAGAAATTTTTTTTAAGTTAAAACTTATAAAATTTTCCATTATGCCATTAGAGTCATAATGGAACATTTTATAAGTTTAGAGAAATTCAGGAAAAGGACTGAGGAACTAGATATTCTGTATTATGGATTGCTTTCGAATTCTACGATAAATGAAAGGATTTTTCCAAATCAAGTTTTTTCAAAACTAAAGAAGAGAATCTCTTAAGTGCTAAGCATTTAAAACAAATTATTTTCTTGTTAATTTTTTAATAAATACATACTTATGATTTTTTTGCTTGATTTAGTTCAACAATTGTTATGTTATTGTTTTTTTGCTAATACATTCAAAATAATAGATAATTTATTCATTTTTATTTGTTGAAATTACTTGTTTTATGAAAAAACTTTATTAATCGGTTAACCGGTTAGTACCGAAATTAACCGATGAAGCCAAAACCTCGATTAATTAATCGAGCGATTAACCGATTAATGCAGAAACCCGATTAAATGAATACCCTATATCCATACATATACGAGTATACACACATACATGCAAAAAACATACATGAATACACACACAAACATACTTACGAATGCTTTCGAGTATAATTGTGCAGCCCTCTATTACATATATTAAAATATACATACATATGTATATGCTCCAAAGCAAGGACTTAATAGCATATGCATATGTATGTATATTTTCATATCTAATACGGCTGCACAAGTATAACTATTATGGTCATCAAATAAAAGTACTTCTCAGGCTTAACTATTACTATCGGATAGATATGTTTTTCTAATTATTTTTAATTATTATGAATAAGAAATATATAACGGTTATAACACATTTACATATTAAAGTTTAGTTAGACAAATTACTTTATAAATGGTGTGTTTTTGTCGGTAGACATTTCAAAGTGGAAAATACAGTTTTATTTTCTTCAAAACATTTTTTTTCTTTGATAATAGTGTACAAAAATAAAACAGTAAATATTAAAATAATTACTATCGTAAATGTAAAAACTAAAAATCTTCAATAATAGTTATGAATAAGAGAAAAAAGTATTTATCGATTATAATGGAAAATATATTAACTGGCGCTTCTAGGAATAGGCTGAATTTAAATCACAATTGACGGGTCTTTACGCTCTTCTAAAATGTACAAGTTTGCACATTGGGTAGTTTGAAATGGTAGGGACGATATATCTGTGCCGTTTTACCATTACTGTAAAAATCGTGTCCGGAGATATTAACGATTAATTGTAAAATCTGTTGTGTTGGTCTTCTAGAAAGTTAAAAAATAAACCTCTATAACTTTTCGAAAATTTGATGTTTTGAAAACGGTCCAATACGGTCCAAATGTGGATTGTAAGGAGATAAACTAGAATATGATAAAACGACACAGATATGTTTGTAAATTTATATATTTATTTTGTTTACTATGAGATTTAGAGAAAAGTTGTTAATATATAAAATGTTGTAAACTTCACAAGCAAAATTTTTTTGTAAAAATTTTTTTTTTGCAAGATTAATATTTTTGAAGTTATGATGAGGCAAGAAATTTTATTTTTATGATTCTTATTCCCAACCGATTGATATGAAAATTTGGCAGTATCATATTTTTCATCAATATTCACCAAACTAGGGGTAAGACTGGGAGAAATCTAACTTTAATATTAGCGGCCACCCTGAAATACATACAGGCATCATTTAGCTGTAATTGTTTGCAAGAACAGGGGTCCGTTTCTCAAAACTACAAGTTACTAATCTACAAGTAAAATACATACAAAACAACAGCACCTTTACAAATTGTGTTGTTGTTTTGTGGATATTTTAGTTGTAGATTTGTAACTTGCAGTTTTGGGAAACGGGTTGAATTGCTCAAAACTGCAAATTATAAATCTACAAGTAAAATAAACACAAAACAACAATAAAATTTGTAAGTGTTGTTGTTTTTTGTAGATTTTTAACTTGTAGTTTTGGAAAACGGGTCCCATTCTCAAAACTGCAAATTACAAATCTACAAGTAAAATAAACACTAAACAACAATAAAATTTTGCAAGTGTTGTTTTTTTTTTTGATATTTTACTTGTTGATTTGTAACATAGTTTTGAGAAATGGGGCCCAGAACGTTTATTTTGTACTAATATCATTAAAATTTCATCAAATTCCATTTCAATTAAACTTTTGACTCTATATACAGTCGAGATATTTTGCTATGTTAACAAACTTTTAAAGATTTTAGAAATATATTTTTTAGTTTGGTAATAAAATATTAAATTTATAAACTTTAATTTAAAGGGTAGAGAAAATAAATTGTAAATATTGCTTTCTAATATAAATTAGTTGGAAATACTACATACTACCACATGTTAGTATCATTAAAAGAACATGTGGCTTGCTAGTATATAAATGGGTTGTTTGTTGGTCTGTCGGTCATGTCAATAAGGGATATGATGACGTTGTCGACGATGGTAATGGCTTGGTAGTATGTAGTGTAGTATAATCATATAGCATTTGGCATTAAGTTTACATGAAGTGTAGTGTTTATTATTTTATTTCATTTATTAATATTTTGTGCATGCATATCAATGTAACCTCACCACAAAATAACCGATCGAACCCCACTAGTTAGTGTGTATTCAAAATTTCCATTTTCATTTTAGTGTAAAATTGCATCTAAAACAACTTACAACTAACTCATTTAATCGTTTAGTCTTCGTTTATGGTAGACATTAATTTTCGTTATAAAACAACTACTCGTACATATTGCAATTAAAGAAAACTAAGAAAATATTACGACAACGACATTTTCATAAAGCAAAGTTTATTTACATTCCTGGAAAAATATTATTAGTCATAGAAATTTTTATTTTGTAAGCTTTACATATAAAGAAATTATCAACTGTTGTTGCACAACATGTAAGAAACGGAGTGATTTTATTTTCACAATATAATTAATATGGGTTAAAGTTTATTTAGATTATTATATTGTGTTCAAATTGACAAGTGTAATAAAATCAAACAACTTCGCAAGTATGTGAAAAATAGAAACAAACAGAAAAAAATTTTGAGCGGTTTTCTTTTAGGGTCTTAATTTTTATTTTACAGAAATCAATAAAAACGGTTCAAATTGTATTTCATTGGCATTATGTTAAGTAATTATAATGAAAAAAGTTCCAACTACCAATAAATGCCAATGCTTTTATTTTAATTATAATTTCTTAACTAATAGTAATGAAAAAACAATGAAAACTATCAACTAGTAATTATAATTGAAGAAAAAATAATTGTTCATATCATGATACAATAATATATTATTGTATCATCCCAGGCAGAAATTGCCAACCGTACACAAATTGTAGCACTGGGAAAGCACTTTTACAGAAGAAACCAAAACGGTTTGCCAACGTTTCTGTTTACAACCTGAAAAATGGTTTGCCAATGCTTTTTAATAAAAAAAATGCTTTTATTTTTTATTTGTTTTTATTTATTTCAATATAAAAAGAGTGATAGCAACTGTCTCGTTTTCAAATTTAGTAAGAATGCACTTAACATCTACCATCTTTATGTCTATTTCAATTGATTTCTGCTCTAAATCTTTAACGATATATAATCCTATGCCCCTGGATGACAGTGGATACTCAAAAAAATCAAACATTTTGCTAAAAATAATGCCGTTTAGGTAAATATTATAACATTTGCTAAATTCCAGTTTGCTAAATTCATTAAATCGTATGATTTCCTTTGTAATTCAAAAGGTATATTTTTGGATATTATTAGTAGGTTTTGTTGAAGTGTTGATACACTTTCTTGTGAAACATATGAGAATGAATTCTTTAAAATTAACTTCAGAAGTAATTGCTTGCTAATTTCGAGATAAAGCATGTGTATTTCATCAATAAGGACCTGCTTTATGGGATCAGTATTAATGATGTCCAGTAGTGGGCTATCTTCTTTCGATAAGCGATGTTGAGGGTTTGTTTTATTTATAAATGAGAAATATGAGCGTTACTCGCAATTTGTTTCGCGGGTGTTATTGACCGTCTCCCCTTTAACGGTACACCTTTCGCAGGAAAAAAAATCAAGTGTGACATCTGCAGCATTTAATGAAAGCTCGGGCTGGCATGTCGCAACAAAAAGCTAAAATCTCAAATTTAAAAAAATTTGCCTTTCAATTGTATACCTATGTAGAAAGTAAAAAAAGAAATATACATATAACATTTGAAAGGTTTTCTTTTATACCTGCGCTGATGAAATTATTTGCTTCTAAAACGAATTCGGCTAAAAACTGCCTAGCTGAAAAAGGCTTCGAATTCCCGAAGTAAAGTGCTATTAGAAATGGCTTTGCCGTATAAAGACCGGAATACAATTTTCCCATTATCGACCCAAAGGCATCGTCAGAACTTTTCATTATTTTTGCATCGCTCTTTAATTCTGACGTTCCTAGCAAGGTTTTAGAGGATTTCGGTGGCGATGTAAAGCCTTCGGACCCAAATATAATGAGAACCTCATCGATTGCTTTTTGCGTAAGAGTTTGAAGATTTCTCAAACCCCAATTTTTTATTTTGTCTTCTAGAGGATCATTTTCTAAGCCGCTTCGATCTTCATATGTAGTTTGAGGAATAAACTCATCTGAACTTGCTTCACTCGACGTATTGCCCTGTTGATTTTCAATAAATTCCACCTCATCTGTCGAATTTAGATCCTTGATTCCAATAAATTCTTCCGAATCTTCTGAATCGTACCATGTTCCAGTTATTGGCGGTTCTTCCCCTTCAATGTCGACAATATTGATCTTAGCGGGAATATTAGCATCGACATCTATGAGCAACGCAACATTTCTAATCATAAAATAAAAATGTGCTTACTTGTTTCTGAAGTATGTTCATTTCTTAAAAATCTATGTTTTTTTAGTCGTCGGTAAGACATATTGATAAATTTTAATAATACAAGAATTTTTCTGTTGTTAAAATGTTTTATATTAACGTTACAGAGCTGTGTTTAAAACTTTTGTTTAGCATAATTGCTAATCCTACCATATCACCGATTATTTTCCCCCTGATTGACTTACTGTCTAGCAACGTCGTCAAAATATTATTGAGCCTTTGCTGCAATAGTCATAACTCAAAAAAATTATTTTGCAGAAAACGAGTCTAAAGTTTTGAATTAATAACAGCTTAATGGTAATAGGAATTTAACAGGTATGTGATGGAAATAGATTTTGAAAACGAAACACTTTTGAAAGTCCCTTTTAAAGCACTTTTCATAAAATTTTTATCATTTTTGTGATACAACTCTTTTGTAATAAACAAATATTTTTATAATATATATGATGAAATAGTTTTTAATATAGAAATATTATTTAAAAACACATTGAGATACTGGGAAAATGTTTTACTAAACAAAATTATAAAAGGAATTCACAAGGTGGTCCTAAGTGTGCTAACTTTGGTAGGTACTAACGTTGTATAATAGTTGTATATTTGTTGTTGATATTCTCAATAAAAAATATAATATGACACTACAACTTGTTTGAATAATTTTCGCACATAACCGTTTTATTTTGAGTTTTAATTTTGGTACTTTTATTGTATGTAAATAAAGTTTTTATAGTTTAGTATTTGAATATATGACAGGGTATTCAAATATGTCCTATTTGAAATGTTGTACTATGTTAGTACCTAAGACATTAGTACACCTTGTGAATTCCTTTATAGTATTTGGGAAATGTTCTACAAAACAAAATGATGATATTGCTAAAGAACTGAATTTGTAGTTTTCACAATGGTTGGCCATCGGCATCAAAAACAGTCGGCCGATCCTGGATCGACGTTATCATTTTCGTGTTGGCAAAGCTCTTTAAACGTTTAACGTCGTCCGTTGGCCCGATTGTATTTTTCTGAATGGAATGATGTTGGGAAAGCACTGAATTTTTAATTTTCACAATGCTTGGCCATCGGCATCAAAAACAGTCGGCCGAGCCTGGATCTACGTTATCATTTTCGTGTTGGCAAACCACTTTAAACGTTGAACGTGTTACGTCTTGCCAACGTTTGAACCACCTTAGAAAACGCTTTGCCAACGTTGGCCCGATTGTATTTTTCTGCCTGGGATGCTTCATATGAATAAAAATATACAGGTTGTCCCATAAATCAACGTCAAGCCGAAAGCGGGTAATAGACAGAGCTGTAAAAAATTGCAATCAATTTTGATTGCAATCAAAATGACTTCAACCAAATTGCTCTCATTCTTTGATTTCAAATTGATTTCAGATTTCAAACTGAAATCATGTCAAAATTGCAATCTTTTGTGATTGCTGTCATTTTGAAAATTTTTTTTAAATCATTGATTGCAATCAATTTAATTGCAATCAATTTGATTGCAATAAAATGTTGTTGAAATCACTACTATAGTGTAAGTCCAACAAAATAGTAAAAAAAACGTACCAAAACGTAGGTTGATTAGCCATTTCATGCAGTTTTTTTAAAATTATCAGAGTAAGCTTTATTTCTAGATGAATGAGTATCATTTGAAGCGAAATATGATTTTGATTCTGATTTAATTTTGATAGCAACTACTGGAATTGATTGCAATCAATTAATATAGAAATTAATGTAAAATAATTTTGGCAAAAAAAAACCGACTTCAATACAAAGAGCCAAATCTGTACGCCATTTAATTGGTCCATAAATGGCAGAGTTATGCGATAATCAATAATTGGGGGGCAAACCGCCCCACCGATTTTCAAAAACAAATTATGGGAAAATTTTGAAAATCGGTCTATAAATGGTGGAGTTATGCGATAATCACAATTTTTTTGGAGGGGGGGGGGTATTTCCATCCCGATTTTCGAAAAAAGTTTGTGGGACCAACCTGCAAGCAAGGTATTTCAAACAATAAAAGAATTCTGAAAATCGGTGCATAAACCGAGGAGTTTTGCGATAATCAATATTTTGGGGGGAATAATAATGAGCACCAATCTTCTCAAGAAATTTAGCTTAAATTAAAATTGTAAAACTTATTATTTCAAAGACACAACATGATTTTAGATATGCCACCTTTTCTGAAAGTTAGAGCACTACCTGGATCACCATTTCTATGTAGTGGGATATCTCTAGAATTTACACTTCTTCCATAATGACCGCTAATCTTCTCAAGAAATATTGCTTAAATTAAAATATTAAAACTCATTATTCCAAAGACACAAAATGATTTCAGATATACCACCTTTTCTGCAAGTTAGAGCACTACCTGGGCCATCATTTCTATGTAGTGGGATATCTTTAGAATTTACCCTTCTTCCATAATGATCACTAATCTTCTCGAGAAAACATTTATTTTAAAATTTTTTCTTGTATTATATTAAATATTCTTAGAGTGCCCTATTATTATAATTTCATAAGCATCTCTTGGACGATATTTTCCATAAACTTATTAGTATGGACCTGTTCCCAATTCCTCGATTTGGCCTCCTAAATTAATTTCATCAAATTTTACTACGACTGTTAAGTGTTTAGCAGTGCTCTGTTAACTGCAAAAAATTTTGGTTTTTGCCTCCGCTAGTTAAATTTAAATTTATCTTCACACTCATCGATATTAATATATTAATAGTGATTAAAAACTGCATTTTATATGTGATTAGAAATAACTTCTTTGATATCTAAAAATACGCATTAGCCACTTTGGAAGTAGTTAAAAAGTGGTTCATAAAGAAGTACTCCATTTATTTTTTCCTGGGTATATATTGCAATCGATATAATATTATTATTAGTATTTCCGAGCAACCACACAAGCTCTACCACCAGGATATTTGGTGTTGTAAAAATTATATCGATTCATATTGAATAAGCTTCGAGAAGTCAAATTAGTGTCTCACGTCAGCATTAAAATTATCTACAACCATTATTGGTCGAAGACACCGATGTTTGCGTGTTGCTGACCGTTGCTTCTATTTACATTTTGAACTGAACGAAATTTGTTTGAAGGGACTATTTATATTTCCGCTGGAGCCAAGGCTGAAGTGCAATATTTTACAAAAGTTACAACGGTTACCTTTTGTAAGATATTGTACTTCTTATGCATTGACGTCCACCATTCTACTGAAACTTAATTTAGTACTGGTCTACTTACACTCCGGCATAGCGTAGATTCTTGCCACCAATATACTTTATCGGATATCATAATTGTCTTATCAAGCAATCGTCGAAATCTGCTGTCTTCGTTGTCCTAACGTTCAAACCTGTCAGTTAAGCCTATCCGTATGATATATTTAGAATTTGGATTCTTTCTCCCTGGAAGTGCGAGTAATACGAATTCATCTGCATAAAAGATTGGTTCAAGTCCTTTGTTTCAGGTATTCGTTTCAGCTGCTCGATATCGTTAACTTCAGCCCGGTATGATTACATGAAATCAGCAATTCTTACGAGGAACCCTCGAGAGCAGCTGCGCACGCCTGCGGCTGTATTAGGAGGGGGGTCAATATATAGGTGCGCTAGATTGATTAGCATCATATAGGTGGAACGCTATATATTTGGAGTAACAAATAAACGGGCATGTGCTGTACATAAGTACGTCAAGAAAGTAGACAGTGTGTGCATTAGGCTAAGTAGAGGTGTATCAACACATTGGCCTCCAGGAGCTCAATTCTGAAAAGAGAGCCGGTGGCGACTTGGATGACTCCACTGGAGGGGCAGTTTTTCGGGAGCCAGAAAACCAATTGAAGTTTGTCAGTGAATTGGGCCCTTACCCCAAAATTAGAGGACGTATCCATGACCGGTTATTCTGAAATCTTTAAACTCAGATCGTGGGGATTGCCCAGCGGACATCTCACCGATGTACTGTTACATTGTGCTATTACTAGCTGCAGTAGTTCCTCAGCAAGACGCATGCATAATAAACTCTTTTATTCGGCCTTCGAAATAATTTAGCACTCACTGAAGCGAATGTGGAGGTGCATCTTTTCTTCTACACTTTAACACTTCCACACTGATGCAACCTAACCTACCGTAGATTAAAATTATGAGTAAACAAGTTATATTATAGATATCATCTACCATTTGTTATTTCAAATTAACTTTGAATTAATTTCTCTGCAATTTGAAAAACTTGCTCCTAAAACCTTTATGGTTGAGGCTTCTCACAAGGTTTTTTTATTAATAATTAAAAACTAATATTTAATATTTTTGGGCTCTAGGCCACACTTTCTTTTTTAATAAAACTCTTATTTCAGCTTTATCAAATATTATTTATTTCAAATATTCAATAAAATAACAAATACCTAATAATTAAAAACTTTTTACGAAGAATTAAGTAAGAACATTACAAAACTTACACCGTGAAATAATCTAAGGACAACGTGTTTGTACTTGAAATTTTTTTAAAATTTTCATGTTGACTAACTAACTGACTATTATCGATTAAGAATACCAAGTTTTGAACATTTTGTCTGTACGTCCCTGTATCTACTTGAACACTTTTTATGGAAGCATCTACCTGTGGGATATCTTGTCATTTTGGTACACTTCCTCAAAATTTTAGAATAAAAAATTTACGAGCCATAAATTTCTTAGTCTCCTTTTTAGTATAGATTTTTTTTTAATTTTGCAACAAAGTGTTATTAAATCGTTTTCCTTGTAATAAAGTAACCCATTTTACACGGTAGCGCAGAAGATATTGAATAACAAATACGCAAAAAATTCGAAATGTTTCCTGCGAAACAATGTATGTATGTATGTATGTAAGTATGTATGTAATTCGCTATGTGGTATTTCTTTGTAAATATGTATGAATAACGAAATATACAGGCCTGTTCTGTATTCCATGTGAAATGAAAATATTCGAAATTGTTATATCATTGCTATTATATTTATTTATTTAAAGCATTATTAGATAGTCTTTTTATATATAAATAGGCCACACATTTTTTTTGTCGTACACTTTTAGTATCTTATACTCCACCAATATTGATGAAGCATATATGTTTTAAAATGTATTTTTCTCTAGATATGCACAATATATATTTTTACTTCAAAAACACCGGCTGCGAAAACCGGTTACAAAGAAACCCAGTTACGGATCAAGTGGTCGAATTTCGACGGGCGGGATCCTAGTAATTATAAATGATCTAATTAATGTATATAATAGTCCATGGTTACGGAAGGGATTCTACCTGGTATTTACCCGATGTATGGGTAAATACCTTTATTTAAAATTTATTTGGGTATTTTTAAAATGCATTTGAAAAGGATCATTTTATTTTGACGTCAAAATTAAAAAAAAAAAAAAAAACATTTAATATACATTTTTATTTTGTTATTCTTTACAATATCAGTGATTTCTTCTATAAAGTTAGCTATTTTTCATAAATATGCGGCTTTAGCGGTTTCTAATCAATGTTAATGCTTGTTTCCGATCAAGGTAGATCTATAAGGTATACTTATCGGCGATTTGATACAACAAAGCTAATTGTTTTTTTGCGAATTGTGGCATCAAAAAATGTACATTTGAGAAAAAATCAAAGCAAATATTAAAATGTGAGTGTATTGGTAAAATATACAACAATTTGACAGCACAATTATCCAACATATGGGCCGATGCCAAGACCTTATATATCGAACTTGTTTCCGATGTTGAAACTTCTCACGAATTTTTGCAATGTTCGGGATAGAAGCGACTTTTGCAAGTTTTTAGGGGCTCTACAGCTTAAATCATTTTTAAACCATATTATCAAGTTTTTTGCGAATTCTCGCAATTGACATTATTTCCATTGACCTTATTACCTGTCACCTGCTGAGCTCTGTAAGCACTTTTTGAAATATTGAAATTTTTATAAGTAAACTCAACTTTTATAGATATATTTCTTTAATTTTGATTACGTCATATCGCAACAACCGAAGGACTTATAAATCCAAAATTTTATATCCATTGCTACATATATTTACTAAAATTATTCCACACAAAGTTTTATCTAAAATCGGAAATGACGTGGTCCACCCATTGGTTGATTTGAGGTGGTTTGACTTTATAAGTATGTACTATATTCGATGGTTGTTTTTAAACAGATTTTTTATAACACTGTTAGTGACGCTTGGATAATTTTGCTATGAACCTTAATATGATTATTTACAATACGGACGATTGAAATACAGAACAGGGTGGATAATAATTACTTTTTACAATTTACACAAGCACACATCAAATAAAAATTTAAATAAAGGGGGCTTTGATCAAACAAACTTAAGTTAATCCTACATGTATAAATGAGAATTTCTGAAATATGGAAATATTTTCAGTAGTAAAATGGAGTATTAAAATTGTTTTAAACATGCTAAAATAATTCTCCCGCCATAAGAAATTACATACATATGTAGTATGTAAGTATATACGAGTGTGTATTGAAAAAAAAGCATTTTTTTAATAAGATATTTTTTATCTACTCTGGAACATTGATATTTACGCTATAAATTTTATTTCGATGTATTAGTATTTATAATACATTTATGCATATGTACATACATACATACATATGTATAATATATTCAGTTTATCATTATTAATATTATATTTTCATTGTGTACATATCAAATGCTTTTACATTGTGGTCTACTAAAAGGTTATTTATTTCAATTCCTTTGTAGCGCTGGCGTCGACGTTGGTTTACTTTGAAACAAGGCGAGATACCCGAACAGTTTTGCCTTGAATACTATGCCGACCGAAAGTGCCGCAAACTGAAGGGTGTTATCGATTTGGATCAATGCGAACAGGTTGATTGTGGTTTGCGCTTAGAAAATCGCAAACAAAAATTTCAATTTATGTTTGATATTAAGACACCCAAACGTACATACTATTTGGCAGCGGATACAGAAACGGATATGCGTGATTGGGTAAACTGTATATGTCAGGTGTGCCATCTACATGATACTAAACAATCACAAGGTAGTTTTTAGAAATTAAAATTCAACTTGAAAAAAATTATATAAAAAGCTTTTCCGTCTTTTTATTTTAATTTTTCAAATAGATGAGAATCGTTCTCAAAATATTGCTGCTACCACACACACCAATTCTTCAAATGAAACAACAACAACCACTATAAATTCATCAACTGGTACCAATACCAGTAATACTCGTCAAAGTTTTAATAATGACATTCTAAGAAGAACTTTAAATGTTGTGGAACAGCAACCTTTGACGGCAGCAGCTGCAAGTGCAAACGTTCTAAATGCATCGTGCACAACGACGACATCATATCAACAAGTTAATGATAGTGCTTACGTAAATACAGAATATACGAATCGTGAAACACTATTGTGTGATGCACATTTCGAAAAACAACATTTGGTTAATGTTGCTTTAAATTCCGCTGCCGCACCAACTGGCTCTTCTTCTGCTTTATACTTGAATACGGTTGCATTTCAGGAAACTTCACGTTTATCGGTGAGCTCGAATGGTGTTGTACGCAAGATACCAGAAAATTTGGTTTTAAATAATACACCACTACCAGAAACTCAACAGCACAGCGTACAACCTTCGCCGGCTTTAAGTACAGCATCAGGCCCTTACATACCCATAAGTGAATGCTATTCTGGTAGTCCAAAATTTATGGTAACATTTTATTGCTTTTTAACATATATTTATAATTTTAATATATTTTATAAAAAATAAAATAGCTTTTACATGCATTTTAAGACAACTTTCCATGATATTTGATTTTTTCGACTCTAGGTCACACTAGGTCGTAATTAAGGCATAATTGATTAATTACAAATGCTTTTAACTGCAGTTCTAAAAATTCTTTTTCTAAAAATGTTGATACTTTTTAAGTAAATTGTTTGTTTTTATGTTTGTAAAAATTCTAGTTTCTGAAGAAGAATACCGAAGGTGCTCGAAATATTTATTAGTGTAACCTAGAACCGAAAAAAATCAAATATAATTTAACAACTTAATTAAGGTCGAAGAAAATAAGAAATAAGAAATGAATAAGTACATTATAATAAACCATAATTTCCATCTTCTTTTTAGATGGATAGCGACAATCCTTCTACACCCTTAAACAATTTAGATCCAAAGTTTTATGATACACCCAGAAGTCATAACAATATTGGCTTAAATTTAACTAATGATCAATCGTATTCACCTAAAATTACAAATTGTGGAACGGTAAATACATAATAAATCTATTTTTATGAGATTTCCGAAAGATTAAGTTCATTTTTGTTTTTTTATTTGTTTAGCAACAACCACTTAATGTCTCCAAAAATCGAAGTCAAAAGTCTGATTCGGATTCTGAAAGTGTATTTACTGATGACGATGAGTGGGCCCATCCTATGCCTTTAAGGGAAAATATGGGTATGTGTGTGTATACTTAAATTAAATATTAGTGTAGTTAAATAATTCTTGCAAAAAAAAAAACAAAAAAAACGACTACAAAATAGGCGTGGCACTGCCCATAATTTTTATAAGCTGTACTTTCAGGAGAACTAATTGTGTGCGAAGTTACATAAGAATCGGTTTAGTAGAAGTAGTTTAAATGAATATTTAATTGTCATGGGCGTGGCACTGCCAACTTTTATAACCATAATGATGTATTGTAACAATAACTAAATGTGTATGCAAAGTTTTATATAAATCGGTTTAGTTTAAGTTCTTGAAAAATAATATTTACTTTGCATGGGCGTGGCACTGCCCACTTTTTTAATCATGATAGTATTCAAACAGAAGCTTAATGTATGTGCAAAGTTTCATTGGAATCGGTTGAGTAGAAGTATATGAAAAGGCATGTGCATTTACTTCGTATGGGCATGACCCCGCCCATTTTTCAACGGGATCAATCTGGAAGTACATCCTTTTAAATATAGAGAAAAAAAATCGAAAACGGTTTGTAAATGGCGGAGTTTTGAGAACATCCATAAAAAAACACATATATGACGAATTGATAACCTCTCTCCTTTTTTTTAAAGTCGGTTAAAAATAATCGGTTGTGTTTTCAAAACATATGCAATACATAATTGTATATTTATGTAAAATAATCGCGTTTTTTAAATAAACAAAAGTAGGTAAAACTAAATATTTCTTACAAAAAAAAACCGAACCCAAAACAGTGAGGCGGACATCGACAAATTTATGGTAAAATTAACAAAAAATAAATAATTTTTTTTTACAAAATAACAGCGTAAAATATTTCCTCAATTCACAACCTGTTGTATGTTTTGTAGATCGTACAAATGTTGTTGCTAACTTCAACATAAACATACTTCTAAACAAATGTTGATTTGGAAATTACATACAACGTGTATACGACCTACACAGCACATACAATAACAGGTTGCGAATTGGTCAATTATTAATATTTAAAATTTATATTAATAAGATTTAAAAAACAACAACTTGAATTTATTTCATGTAAAATTAGCAAAAAAATAAATTATGTGTTCAAAAAACCTCTGAAAAAAATTTTAAAAGTATCGTCGTATCGACAGCAAAATATCGAAGATACCGATGTATCGGAAAATCGCAAGTATCGCCGATGTATCGGTATCGGTTACATCACTAATTTAAATGTCGATTTTCATTCATGTATGGAAAAATTACTTAAATATGAATTGATATTTAAATAAATTGGTGAAATAGGCTCTTAACATCAAATCTCCTTTCAAACAAAAAAAAAAAAACTAAATTAAAATCGGTCCAGCCATTTGGGGGCTATGGTGCCGCAGACACACGGATTCAAGAGGATACAGCTAGAAAAGAGAAGATAACTTACATAGCTAAGAACACTCTCGATCAATTCACCTTTCAAAAAAAAATAAAAATCGGTTCACCCGTCTTGGATGTACGATGGCGCGGACAGACAGGCATATAACACTCCTCTTTTGACGTTTCTAAAACCGTAAATTCTTTTTTACCACGCCTCAAAATGCACCACTTTTAACATTTTATATATTGCGCCGCATTTAAAGTCCGATCTCATCATATCGCATATCGTTGTTCGTGGCTTAATTTTTTCCTTGGCTAGCTTCTTAATCCGACATCAAATTCTGAGTGCCGCTCATGTCATGTCGGATCCTTCCCTCCTAAGCCCTCTAAGCCTTCATATGTCAGCTTTTAATATGCCCACTTTTATGCCATGCCCCAAAATTAAGCCTTTTTTCATTTCGGCTTTTTGACGTGGCAAAAGAATCCTGTTTTAGAAACGATACTGGCATATCTTTGATTCAATGGGTGACTGACACAACTTTTTTTTATGTGGACCAACCCGCTCTAAGGTGCACACGTCTGGTGAAATTCCTCATCATGTTCTAAGTAATCCATATGAGAATTAAAAAAGTTTTCTTGACGTGTGAAACCTAATTTTTAAAAGGCTCTTTAATGTACATATTTAATGTAAAAATAAAATATCAAAAATTAATTAATTTACTCCACAGATCGTAATACTAGACCTTCCGATAGTTCGGTGGAAAATGAATCATTTGTCTTGACATATTCACAACGTTTTTCAAAACTACCTGACGATGTTAAAAAAGAACAGCAAGGTATAACAACACAAAATTCCAATGATTGTTTGGGAAAGCTGGCAAAAGTTTTGAAAAATAAAAACAATTTAATATTGGACTTTAAAGACAATGAAAAGTGAGTACGGCTTAAATTTTTTAACCTCTTTTCACTTACAACTAATAAATATGTGCACATTAAAGATTAATACGGGATATGCCACAATTTTCGGACACAGAAAATACTTCTCCTGCTATAATAGGACCGAGAGATGCTAGATCTGTGGTAGATGAAAGCTATGATATACCACGTTCGCATCAATTGCCCTATTACAATATGGCACATTTAATGGATAAAGTAATAAGTCCTGAGGTCAATCCAATTGCAGCTTCAACGCCGAATTTAATGGCTGGCTTGGATACTGTGCCAGGATCACCTTCTTCCGTTATCTCTGTGGCACATTCACTGGGACCGCAATCATCAAATACACGCACTTTATCGAGGCCACACTGCTACACAAATGCTGCACCCAGTAAAGTTGAAGGCAATGTTTTTCGTTATGATTTCATTGAACAAACTAATGTGCCACCGGTCAATAGAAAATTGAAACCAAAATTAAGTATCGAGGCTGATAAGCCGCCAGAGGAACTACCAGCTAAACCGCCGCAATTGGCAATGCAACAAGTAGATAATTTGGCGAACCGTCTGCAGACAGCACAATTACAAACACCAGCTGGACTGGTTGGTAATGAGAACATTAAATTAAAACCACCGTCTGTAGATCGAAAAAATAAACCGAATGCCTACAAGGTAAATTATAAACATGAAACACATTTCTAATTATATTCAAATGCTTATGAAAAGAGCTCGTTTCTTTCTTAGGAACAATTTTACTTGGGCTGTTTCAATATTACTTTATTTCATATTTTTCAGATTGGCAATTCAAATACTTTGGGCAACAATTCACGACGTAGTACAGGTGCTCCACTTTCAATGGTGCTACCAAATGATACTGAAGCAGCAGCATCATCATCATCATCAACGCCATATGTAATGGAAAGTCGTACATTGCCACGACAACCTAGAACAAATTATGCATTCAATATATCAAATGTTTCTCTATGTAATACCCCAACAATTGTCAATACTTCTACGCCTACAGCATTTACCATACAACATCAGCGCACTGCATCAGCTAATGCGGGGCTGCAACAGTTACCTACCGCTACACTATCAAATGCAGTATCTACTCAATTGCACCTACCTCCTAAAAATGAACATAAACTACAATATTTTGACTTGGATGTAGCAAATGCTCCGGCCATTAATCGCCAAAGCATGAGTGTGGGTAATTTAAATAATCCTGGTGTTGGACGTTTAGGTTTAGCTGCAGATCCTTCAGCCAGGGCTCCAGTACAAAGTACAGTAGTCTACAATTTGGTAGATTTTGTTAAAACGGAGGCCTTTAAACGTATACGTGAAGAGAGAAAGAAAGAAAATGAAGGTGTTAGTGCAAATAAATAAAGTTTATTTTGTATTTTGTTACATTTAAACCAAAATCATCGATTATACTTATTACAGGCCACATTAATCAACATATACAAAGATATGTATGTATGTTGAAAGAGATTCCATTGTATTTATACTATATTTAGCCTGCTTGTGTGCTTTAAGCATTTTTTTTATTTGATTTAATGACATTTTTTATAAGCGCTAGATTTTTTACAAAAAATAAAAATATTATGACAAGAACACTAATTATTTTTTGTGTTTAATACAGTAACTAATTGTTATAATTATTTATTAATATAATGAAATTTCATATAAAAGTTTAATAATAGTTTTAGTCGTAATAAACAACTTTATTTTTTCAAAGATTAAAAAAAACAATTTTCTATTGAAATTGTTTAATTCGAGGAATGAAATTGACCCCTTCTCCTCTGAAGTGGCTTCTACCTATAATTTTTTAAACTTCCCTGCATATTTTTTTTTTTAATTATGCCCTTGCAATTTATAACTATCTATTTGGCTTAGGCCCCTATTATGACTCACAACTCAACTAGGTTGAGTTGTCAATGCTACGACCCAACTCAACCATTTTTTGTATTATGATTGACAACTAATTTTAGTTGTCTTCGAAAAAAATGTTCGAAAAAAGGTTCTTATCTATACTCTCTGTTTTTTGAAACCATAGTACCCATCACAAAATATTTTAAATATTTTTAGTTTTGGGCTGACTATTTTTTCTTGAGATTTTATGTTTTGTGGATATGGCAGCAATATGGGTTGACAAATGGGATAGATTGGCGCCTAAAAGTACAATTTTTAAAGTAATTAAAAGTAACACAATAGTCGAAATAAAAACCAAAACAGAACTGATAAAAAACTGAGACAACTGCTTTGATGAAGTTGTATTCCATGATATGAATTTGACAACTACGACTCAACTATCAATTTAGTTGTGGATCATAATAGGGGCCTTAATATACTATACATTATTGTATGCTATTGCTTAAAGTTGTAACCAATAATTTTCAATACAAAACAATAACATACATTTTTAAATAATATAAGTAACTATTTATTATGGCAAATATTTGTTTAGTTAAAATGTTACGGCCTAAGAACTGCAACATCTTAACACAGGATCGACTCAAGAGCCACAAGAATAACTATATTTCTCCAGCTGCAGACTTAAATTTTGTTTAAAAAAAATTCATATACATACAATCATGCACAAGAAAAAATTAATTTTTTTTGCTATAATCTCAGCTCCATATTTTGATTCTACGCAACGCTCAACGACTTTCAGTTTTTCCATACATATTACATGGGACAATTTCTTTTTTATCGTATTTGTCAAACAAATCTACGAAAAAATATATCGCGACCTTAGTATTGTTTTTGGCCACCGACCATTTAAAAAAAATTTAGTTAAGTCATCTCAATAACAAGTTACTCAATACATAGCAGTTAGTATACACATGGAGCAACAAAAGCTACTTTTTACAAATAAAATAAAAAAAGTGGTTACTGGAACACAAAACAAGATATTTTACTTTCAGTAAAAAGATGTTAATTTCTAATCGGATTGATGAAAGTTTACAAAAATGTAAATTTTTCTTCCAAATATATGCCGGAAGCAGTGGTGAGAATACAAAAAAATTCTATCGGATATATTTTGAGAAAACTTTATGTAAATCTTCTTTGTTGTTTTTCTCCATTCCGACTTTTTGGCATATGGGCCAAAACAATGCTAAGGTCGCGATATATATATTTTTTTTCATTTTGATGGGCATATTCTTGTAGGAAATTAAATTTTCAACAAAAAACCTCAAACGATTTTTTCGTAAACTTAACGGGTAAAAAGTTATTAGTCGTTGAATACTAACAATTACAGTACTGAAAACAAATACTTCATAACTTATGCCCACTTTCTTCCTAGTATTCAAACAAAGGCACACGAAGGGTTACGTACGAATACTATATACTAGAGTTGGACGTAATCGTTCTTTTTAGTGAGTAGTCATTTTTGCTCAGAACAAAAATGTTAACAACTTCGTTCTTTTCGTTCAGCTGTTCACTTCTTTTGTGCACTGAATAATTTGTTTTAAAAAATTAAATACAAAGCAAATATATTAATGAAAATTACTTTCTTTACCAGATATTGATATATTTAGTGAAATTATAATGTATTTAGAAAGAAATTTAATGTTTGTCCAGATACCCTTTTTTGGCGAATTTTGTTTGGTTTTTGGGACTTTTAATTTTAACGTATTTTTTTCGTTTTAGGAGTTTTTTTCTTCTTTTGACGAACTTTTTCACTTTTTGGAGTTTTTTTAGTTTTTTGCGATTTTTTTTGTCTTGGTGTTTTTTTCGTTCTAGCGATTTTCATTTTGGCGATTTTTCCGTTTTGGCTATTTTATTAATTTTGTGGTTTTTTAGTTTTGACGATTTTTTCGTTTTGGCGACTTTTTTAGTTTCTTGCGATTTTTTTTTTATTTATTTATTTAATTCAACTGGTAATACAAAAGCCTTCACGGCCAAAAATAAAGTATTACAAAGTAAATACATTTTTTTAGTTTTGGTGCTTTTTCGTTTCAGTACTTTTTTCCATTTTTGCGATTTTTTTGTTAGGCTATATTTGTTTTTTAATTAAGGCTTTTTTAGTTTTGACATTTCTTTCTTTTTTGCGTTTTTTGCTTTTCTTCGTTTTAGCGTTTTTCGTAGGCAATTTTTTTAATTTTGGTTTTTTTGTTTTAGCGATTTTCGTTTTGACAATTTTTCGTTTTATTGATTTATTTTTCGGCTTGTTCCTTGCTTTGCTCGAAAGGATACCCTTTGCTGCTGGACCGATTTTATGGAAACATAAGTTAGAAATTATTCGAGCGAGTCACATTTCAAAAACATAAAAAAATAATAAAACATACAGCGCCGATTTAAATCGACCGATTTCCATCACATACCAGGGGGTTACTCTGTAATTCGAAATGAAAGAAATGGTTTCGCATCGCAATATAAATAACATACAAATGCGAACAGTTTTCCTTTCGCATCCCATTACAGAGTAACCCCCCAGAATAATAATTTAAAGCCGATTTAGATGTTGGGGGCTACAGTGCCACAGGCGCATAGATTCAAGAGGATACAGCTAGAAAAGAGCTGATAACTTCTAAACAGCTGGTCCGATTTTCTTTAAACACTAGATCGTTTATCACTTAAAAAATGATAAAATAAATCAAAATCGGTCCAGCCATTTTGGTTCTACGATAGCGCAGAAGGACCCACAGATGCACACTTCAAATTTATAACAACCCTCTTTTTTGGTCGGGCGTTAAAAAAATGTGATTACTCAAAAATTTTTTGTAAAATCGATTTTTATGCATTTTCTCACTTTTCAGAACTTGCGAAACTACGTGGAATGTCGTAAAGGTCGATCTAAATCATTTAAGCGGTGCGAAAGATTCGAAAGCGGTTCGTCGAAAATTTTCAAAATGTGATTTATTTAACTACTCTCAAAACTTATGGATTTTTGACAGCTTTAGTCTTGAAATCAGCGGTAAGTTCCAGGGACAGGGTCAAAAGTTTTTCTATTTTTAATATTATAAATATGGACCGTAAATGCATCACTGCTGTGCATCATATGAACAAATTTTACTTTACACTGCTCATACAAGTGTCAGTACAATGCTTTTAGATTGAGATTCTAATTTCAATAGCTGAACGTGAAATAGTGTGTCTCGATTTAAAATTTTTTAATTATCCATCTAGCTCTGTATTATTTCTCTGTGTATTTGTCTGTGGCACCGAAGTTCCCAAACGGCTTGAATTGGAAACGAAATTCGAATTATGAAAACGTACATAAATTATTTTGTTCGAAAGATATTTTTCAACGGATATTTTCCAAATTGTTTTCCTTTCAGACACAAAATGATTTCATAAGCACAATCAACTGGTTGTTCTGTGATAGTTATAATCGAGTTTTACTGTATTAGGGTTTTGCTCCCGAAAATCGTCGGGAAAAACTTTCCGGGAAGTAAAGAAATTTTTCACTTGACGATTCCTGGTAATTTTTGCCGGGACTCCTATAAACTAAATTGAGGCACTGATTTCCAAAACTCGCTCAATTGCTTTTGAAATCCATGCAAAGATACAATATGGTTTCCCACTAGGCAATGCAAGGAAAGAGTTTTGGAGCTGAATTTTACTGCCAATATAAGGGCAAGTAATAGATTTTGTGTTTTTCTCACTTCAGATGTTACAGAAGCGCGGTATCTGTTAAAAGTCATTGCATAATGATTTTTTTAATGCGTTTTCGAATTCACCGCCTCAATTGCACTAGAAAATGAGACCATATTATTTAGAACACAAATATTCTTACAAAAAATATTGTAGTTGCTCGTTCCATTTAAATTAAAATTTGTATTTCTAGAATTCGGGGGTTTCCCGTAACTTAATAAACAATTTTCCTATTACCAGAAATCAGAAAACGTCGGGAATTTTTAAACTCGTATTTGTATGCCTTATACATTGTGTTTCGAACTTGTGTTCTTTCCAATCGAAATACATAATAAAAATAATTTTTAATTTCGAGTTCAGTAAATCAAACAATTTACTGCAGTCGAAGTGGAGTACAAATAAGAATGCTAAACGCAAAAAAATTAAAATCTACAATTTAACATTAAAATTAAGAGCTCTTATTTAGGGGGACTATTTTTTCCATATATACCAATATTTTGCTTAAGCACCTACAAAAAAAAAACTTTCGCCAAAAGTTAATCAGTTTAATGCATACTTTGATACGTAAAAAAACTAGGCATGGAAACCCATGGCAACCCCTTTATTTGATCAATTCATTAAAATTAATTTATCCAATTGCTTTTGTTTATTCTAAAATTGATTCATTCCTCGTCATTTTATATACATATTTTTTTATAATAAAATACTTAAAACTCGAAAATGTCTTTAGTCTATATAACATACCATGATGAAAATATCTTTGATGTGGACAAGGAGAAATACTGTTTTGCAGCAAGAGAAAAACTTAAATACACTTCGAAATTTCGAAAAATGGTAAAGGATGAAAAACAAGCCAGACACATTGTTGAATTGCCAGATAGAAAAAAGCTTATCACAAGTGCAATCAAAAGTAATCATCAAACAATGGGTTATGCTAAAACTCCGGTTGAATTGCCAATAAATTTTCTAAAGAAAAATAATGGCATTAAATGGCAGAGATTAAATGAACATACATGTCCACCTAAAAGGGAAATACCGCCGGTTCCACATTTCTCTCGACCTGTTTCGAACGCACTTTTAGAGGATGGCAACAAGGAAATAGTACGAAAAGAAAAGGAAGATTTATATCCCAATAGTAAATTATTTAAAGAGCATAAACATAGAGCTAACTTTGTGGCCATTAATATAAATGTGGCAAAGGATTTAAAATCCAAAAAGCCACAGCCACGTTATGTTGATACTCCTAAAGGTGATAGGCACAATTTATTAAATTCTGGTTTGTTGCCTCAACACATTTGTTCGGGCAATTTTGCCAAAATACCCAGATATTTAAATGAGAGGAAAAACTTTCTAACAAAATTAAATGCCAAATGTGAAAATGCTCGTTTAGAAGCTGCAAATGCTTGCGCACGTGCCGATCGTTATTCGGGAGTGAAAAAATTAAGTATAGAGGAACGTCAGGACATATTAAAGGTAACAATAAAAAACTTACTCCATTTGCCATAATGAATACTCAGGACTGGGGACTAGTCGTCGCTTTCTATACCGAATTGATTCGATGGAGCTTTCTTAGTTTGAGATTATGGCACTAGCTATCGAAAATTATAAACCCGTTGTTCGATAGTGAATGCCATAATTTCAAACTAAAAATACGCGATCATATCAGCTCGATACCGAAAGCGGAGATTAGAGTATTCCATGCGTAATGAAGTGAATTGATAATTCCGAACAATTTCATTCCGCATGGAATACATAATAGGCCCGATTATCTTAATATTGTTTTTGCTTTTTAGGGACTTAAAACAAACTTTGCCGAATTGTTCAGAATCTATCAGGGATTATCTTTGTATACTGACACAGTGGCGAAAAAGCTCCACAAAAGTAAAATCGAAAAGGATTTACGTCAATTGGAACAAGATATTTATTTAATTGAGCACAATCAAGAAATATATGTGTCTGAATATTAAACGGCATTTCTTTTATTTGCAAAATTATTGTATGTTTTTATTTTATTTATCTTTTTTAATTCTCCACTTATAAATTAAAAGTCATCGTGTTTGAATAAAAATCTGCAATATATACATGTTATGTAGTCATCCGTTGCGTATAATTCCTGTAATTTAGCATCATCATCGTCCCTAGCCAATGCGTAACAGTGTGGACAATATTTCGTTTTAAACAGTGGAAGCTGAAAAGAAATATGTGTATGATATTGTTAGTGTTGTCATTCGAATAAAAATTATTTAAATATTCGACCAACTTATTTTCATTTTTGTTCGAACGGGCAACATTTTTCAATTTAGAATAAAATATTTATTATTCGAACAGTTTTTGCCGAATATAGAAGTAGTTGAAAACGAATGTGTATTTACTTTATATGGGCGTGACCCCGCCCACTTTTCAACGGGACCAATCTGGAAGTAATTTCTTGTGAATAGAGAAAAAATTCCGAAATCGGTTCATAAATGGCGGAGTTTTGAGGGTACATACATAAAAAAATACATGACGAATCGATAACCATACCCAGCAAAAAATAACATGACAAATCATGTGTATAATCATGGGTGCAAGTGATGAGGCATTGGTTCGGTTTAGGAGAAACGTGCATGATTTTTACATTAGCGTGTCATTGGAGATCATGTATTTACATGAAAATTTAGAGAACTTGTTCGTCATTAAAATTAATGAATTGAACCCATGCAAGTTCCCTGATTCGATGACGTTTTTTCATGTAAATATAAAACATGCCTTTTTCAGTGGATATTTTATGCAATATATTATCTAGTAAAATTGCATTCATTTTTAATGAGTTCAAAAACTATAGCTTTATTTACGATTTACGATATCATTCAGAATGCATTCGAAGAAACAAGTGATCAAGAAATCATGAAACACTATTTCATGTTGAACGCGTTCATTTATTTTTTGCTGGGTAGGTATATTTTGCGTTGTTTACTCTTATTTCAGGTCATTTTAAATAAATTCTAAAATGTTTAAATAAAAATGTGTTTATTGTGATATCATGTATGTGCTTAGTAAAAATATTTTAATATGTTAATCAAATGTAAGATTTATAAGGATACAACTAAAAGTAGCTAGCTGACTTTCAATATCCTTGCAGTTTCACTAAAATATACTGGAACGTACATCAACAAAATTATATTTAAAATAAAGACAATTTTGTGTAGATTAATAATCCAAAAACCCTTATTTAGTTATAAAGTTCAGTTTGGAAAAAATTAGACGAAGAAGCATAAAAGAGAATGACTAAAAAAATAAAAACCGATATATTTTAAAAACTAGAGCTGACCAAAAAAAATTTAAAGGCAGTTTTGAAAATGGTACGTCCCATATATGTTTTATCAATTATAGTTTTCGCTGCACCAAACCAAAATGTTAATTTTGTTCCCCTGTGTAATAGGTATATATCTTTACCTTAATATAGAAAGGCCCTAACTCATAATTTTTTTGAAATCGAGTTTTTTTGCATATTTCGATACATTAGAGGTTCATCTATCGAAATAAACTCGATTTCAAAAAATAATGAGTTAGGGCATTTCTATACTAAGGTAACGATATTATTATATGTATGTGTATATACATACCTGCGTACATGAAATAGTACATCTTTTAATTGCATGCTCCTGTTCACATTTCCTAAAGCTTTTTATCTCCTGGTTACAAATTGTACAGTACTCCATTAATTGGCCAATATTGCATGTATCAAATTCAATAGTTGCAAATTGTTGCACAAAAAACTCCACAAATTTGTCAACTATACTATTGCTGGTAGTCTCTTCGTCGCTATTACTGATTGCTGCAATATCTGTAAGTAAATGGCTAAATTGCAATTGCATGCATACAATAGATAGTTCTTGAAATTTTGAAAATGTATTTTCCTGAAGATGATTTTGCTGTAAATAACGCAATCGTCCCAAAATGTGTAGCAATTGTAGGACAGGTTCCAATATATCCAGGTCATTTTTAGTTTGGGCTTTTGTTTTTTTATATTTTATACTTAAGAAAAGAAAAGAACGTAAATAATTAACATTTTAACGTAGCAGACATGTGCTAGACTTAACTTACTTTTGGTATTTAGATAGTTTTCGTGTTATCATTAATTTTAATTGTAGCTTATGCAAAAATGCATCATTGATTTCATCTGAAAGTTTTATTTCTTCTAAATTTAAATATTCCATATATTTATTGGTCTCCATGTTATTGAAAATATCCAAATTTACAGCCACAATTAAATCTTGAGCTATGTCCATATTCCTCGAATTCAAATTGATTAATTTCTCGAAACTATCTTGGACATTCAATTTGCATACATTTACAAATGCAGTGGCAGACGCGAATTTCGACTGATATACATAGTCTTTGTTGCGATAAAGTAAAAAGGACCAGAGATTTTTCGATACTGAAGCTGCTAGTCCTAGTATTTGATAATTCGTTGAGTCGAAATGATGATCTACAACATGTTCTTCAAAGTAAATGTCTTCTATAGTTGGACATACAATTTTAATATGTTTTATTGCACCTATAACGGTGGTGATGATGAATTCATTCTGGCTTATTGTTTCAATACCTACATTAAATAACATTAAATGAAAAATTTTAAAAACCCCCGAAGAAAATAGATGATAACTTCAAAACTAGCTACAATGTCAAAGACACACAGATTCAACAGGATACATCTAGAAAAGATGTGATATCTTCTGGACGTCTGGACCAATTTTCTTCAACCATAGCTAATAACACTCTCGATCAAGTCACCTTTCAAACAGAAAAAACTACATAAAAATCGGTCCAGCCGTTTGGTCTGTACAAGGGTTCGTACATCCACACAGACACACACTACAAACTTATAACAACCCTCTTTTTTGTCGGGGGTTAAAAAGGACGCTTTTTACACATTTAAGAAATTAATCCGGTTGTAGTTTTCTATTTTTTAGAACTTAAAATATAATATCTGAAATTAATTTACTATATATGATTTAAAATACATCAATGCGAGCATTATTTATTTTTGGAAAACGTGAAATTTACTCGAATCGATTTACAGAACATGGCCACATGTTTTTTTAAATTTATAATTAATTATATCGAGCCATAACCACAAAAGAGTAAATTTTACAGGAGACATATTTTTTAATTATCCTTACTTTAAACCGAAGTAGAGCCTTAATATTGACTACACAGGATAATAGTGGACTGATATACGTATGCATGTAATGCTAATAGTTTTAATACATGTCCTATAAGACAACGCTTATGTGGGTTAAGATGTCATGAAAAATCAGTTAATTTAATAAAATTATTTTAAAAACAGTCCGTAGCAAGCTTTAACTGGTTCATTAATATCCTTGATAGTACAGTAAAATCGTACATAAAGGACATGTTACCGTGAGCTAAAGCTAGTTTTCGGCGTCGTGGAATTTAGTTAACGCCCGCTATTTTGAAAATAAAAGAGTGACAATTTTTTTAGATTACCTCGTAAAGATTTGTTTTTTGAGGGTTAAGGAATGGATATATTCATTTCATTGGTGCTTTAATACCAAATTTCCAGTGGACTTCAACCAACCCTCAACAAATAAATCATTAAATAAAATTGGGAGAGTATCTCAGATAATAAATTTAATAAATGATTACCTCGTAAACTACATATAAGGAAAATTAAATTTTTGTAAGAAGCTTTCTTTTAAATAATAATTAAATTTATTTGCTGGAGTTTAAGCATTGACTATATGCAACATTTCATTGGTGCTTTACCAAATCGTCAGTAGACTTCAAACCCAATTTTGAACATTTACAAACCCTTTTTCTTATGTACAGACTCATAAATAATAAAAATAATAATAAAAATATATAAATGATTTTCAAAGATAAGCATAGTAGGTTTGGAACTTATTATAAGTTCCAGTCTAACTCATTTATATATTATATATTTAAGCTCCAAAGCCTACTATGCTTATTTTTGAAAATCATTTACATATTTGTAAATTCTGAATTGGTTTTTGAAAGTCTGTACACAAGAAAAAGGTGTAACTATTCAAAATTGGGTTTGAAGTCTACTGACGATTTGGTAAAGCAACACACAACCCGTGCTCTTTAGAGCGGCTTTTTGAGTACGAGATTAGATATTAAATAAAATTTACTGCCTGTTCTACAATGTCGATGTCGTTCTCATATTTATATTGAAAACAATAATAACAAACATAAATTTGTTTTTGTTTTCAATATAAAAAATTGAAAACGACATCGACTTGTCGACATTGTGGAACGGGCAGTTAATATCTGTATTTACTCTCTCAGTTCACTTTCTGTTCTTCATTTTTAGCTATTTAAATTCAGTAACATTGGCAGCTAAACTAGCAAAAAGAAACTAAAAAAAAGGCAAGTCAAAGAGTAAATTTAGGGCCCTATTATGATTCACAACTAAATTGATAGTTAGTCGTAGTTGTCAAATTCTTATTATGGAATACAACTTCATCAAAGCCGTTGTCTCAGTTTTTTATCAGTTGTGTTTTGGTTTTTATTTCGACTATTGTGTTACTTTTAATTACTTTTAAAATGGTACTTTTAGGCGCCAATCTATCCCATTTGTCAACCCATATTGCCGCCATATCCACAAAACAAAAAATATCAAGAAATAGTCAGGCCAAAACTAAAAATATTTAAAATATTTTGTGATGGCTACTATGGTTTCAAAAAACAGAGAGTATAGATAAGAACCTTTTTTCGAACATTTTTTCGAAGACAACTAAAATTATGGTTTAGTTGGGTCGTAGCATTGACAACTCAACTTAGTTGAGTTGTGAATCATAATAGGGGCCATAGATATTAAATTCAATTTAATCTCGTACTCAGAAACTCACTCGTACACGCAATTTATACGGTGATTTTTTCACTTGTCTTTAAATCACGTCTTATTTTGTATGAGAGTGAGCGGGGTAGAGAAGAAAGCGGGGTAGAAAAAAGACAAGTTTTCTGTTTTCGAGATTTTTTTCATATATTTCTTTAGTTCCATTTGCATTTTCTCTCTTATGTTATTGTTTTAGGGTTTTTGTTGTTATGAACGAGTAAATAAAGCAAATTTTGAGAGTAATGTACAAAAAAGACATGAAATGAAAAATCATTGTATAAATGCAAAAAGTTTTTGGTAGCAACTTTAAAAGAGAATTAAAAAAAAGACATGTCTTAAAAATCACGGTGTAAATTGCGTGTTAATTTACTACAAATAACGACTTAGGCGTTTACGCCAACACATTACACAATCAGTCCCACTGTGCTTTGAAATTGTGCAACCGTGTGTGTAAAGATATACACATTTAAAGGCTAATGCACTTATGTATGTCTACTTCGACACTGAAAACTTTCAGCGAGTTTTTCTTTTGGAATTATCAACACATTAAGTTAATGCAATTGGCTCACCTGTAATTTTAATACCGCTTACATATAAAGTTGAACTTGATACAACTGCGCCTTCCATATCCAATGAATATGCCAATAAATGTGCCGATTTACAAAATACCACCAAATATGATCTCAAATCGTTGTTGTAAGTGAAAATAGCTTTCCGGCAGCACATACGATCTGGTTTACTCCACAAAAACTCCCGTTCTTGAAGCTCAACATTTTCAAAGTCAATTTTTACTAAAATAACTTTTCCTTCATCACAGCCGACCAAAAATAAATCGTTAAATTTAGTAATATAACTTGTGCTATTAAGTGATGTTTTCAAACTGCAATATAGTTCAAACTTGCAAGATGTTTCATTGTATTTTAGGGCAATAACATAACCAGCAGCTGTACCCAAGTAAATCATCATATCGGAACGATACAGAGACATGGTGAAACAACTAATTATAAAGTTATTTGTAAACGTTTTTAAATTAGTAAAGGTTTTGATATGTGATGGGAAAACCTTTTGGAGGAATATTTCAGTTATTAAAATATTTGATAAGTTTGTCTCTACTGATTTCCATTCTGCCGAAATGCAATCTTTTTTAAAAATTTCACAATATCCATATGTCGTTAGAATACAACAAATATTTGTATTATTCTTGTTTATAATATCCGCTTGCAAAACTTTAGCTTTAATAGGATCTACCGAACAATCGGCAGTATGTATAAGATTTAAAGCCAATTCTTGAGATTCTTGTACAGTTGCAGTTGCGTAAATTGGAACTAGATCAATGTTTTTTATAGCTGCACTTATTGGCTTACGCTGGCTTACTGGAATTGGTTTAATACTGTATGGCATTAATATCATAGTATCGCAACTATATCTTAATTCAAAAATATTAACATCACTGGTATTGCCTATTAATATCATGAAGTTCCCAGTTGCATTTAAACAGAAATCCACAACAGAGTCTAATTTAAATTCAGAAGTCGATAACTGTGTAAGTTTCAAATCTGCCATGACGGTAACTTGTTTCATTAAAATACCGCACTAAAAAGTTTATATTTCCTTTCTTTCTCTTTTGAGAATAAAAACAGCCGCTACGAATGGATAAATAAAAACAAAATTGTAATAAAAACGAATCTTTCCTATTGCACCATTTAAAACAAACCGTCATATTAAATACGAAGTAACTCGTAGCCTGCTGTCTTGACCATGAACTCACCTTCTGTAAATTATTTTTACATTTGAAACAGTTTGCCAAACATTTTCGAAGGCACTATGTCGTCTAAAAAAGGTATCGGGTTTTTGAAAAAAGTAGCGGATTTTTGTGTTAATCACGGTGGTTATGATTCAGTATTGAAAGCAGTAAGTACAAAAATTAATAATTACAATTTGCACGAAATGTTAAATACAATTCTTATGTGTTTATTTGGATTAAACACTAGCAGAAGAAATTTGTTGTTCAGCAAGGCAAGTTTATACCAGGTGAACGCACTATTAAAACAAGTACAACATGTTACAAAACCAACAAGCATTTTGTTTTTGTAAAATAATTGTACGATGTCAACTTCACAAGACAAATAGTGATTTTTGACGTCCGATCATGACGAAATTGCAAAGAAAAAGTTAACTGCTGTGGGTACAAGTTCACCTATATTGATTTCGTCGTGATGCTCAGTGATGAAAAATACGGCTTTCAAAATAGTACTAAACGTAATAATAAAAAGTACTTTGTTCTCTATAAACTTAAATGGGGGTCTACACTAGCCAAGAACTTAAGGTGAAGGTACATAGCATGCGTTAAATACGCTAATGCGTTACAGACTTCTGTCAAAAAAGTTGAAATAGTGTGTTTCCATAAGGCAAGATACAAAGCGAAGTTTGCGACGCGCGTAACTCGCAAAAAGTTGAACATTCTTCAACTTTCACGCGTCGTATACAAAATGACAGGTAGTGCTGCCAGATTCATATGCTAAAATGTTTGTTTAATGGAAATAAATTATTAGAAATTAATTTTTTTATTAAAAAATGAATGAAAACTGCATTAAATATATAAAGAAAAATAAAACGTAAAGGCAAGACAAAATATAGGCGGCAAATGCTTGAAATTGTATAAGCAGAAGAGCATCAAAAGCGTGGTGTGTAACTTGCCATTTCTAAAGCGTTAAAAGTTCGAAAAGTAAGAAAAGCGTTGCCGCTTAGCGCGTGGTATGTACCTCCACCTTTAGACTGCATTCATACGATGCATGTATTATTGACAAGATTCTTACTTTTTCTTGTTTGAACTTTCATTGGCTTTCACACAACGCATGTATTGTTGCCGTCATGTTTTTTAAGTACGTTAGTTGTATGCATGCTTGTGTGCGTTTTTGAGATTACGAATAAGAAAGTAAAACGCATGAACCTGAGTACTCGTTTCTTTTCCCCTCGTCTCTCTCGCCTATAACTTGAGGTCTACACGTAACATAATATGTAAGATGAGATTGTCAAATTCAATCGCAGAGAGAATTATGTTACGTGTAGACCTCAAATTAGTGTTATCTCAATGTTATAAGAATTTTTATTAGAGCGTTGTTATAAGAAGTCTTATAACAACAATATTATGAACTGTTAAAAAATACATGTATATGAAAATAAAATAGTGTAGATGTGTAAGTGTTTATTAAAATAAATGAAAAGTAATATTTTTTTTTAAATTTCTGTGTTAAATAAATGAATAAATGTGTTTAATTGATTTATAAATTTAAATTTGTGTGAAAAATTAAAATAAAGTAACTAATTATGTAAAAGTAGTACATGTTAGCTCGATGAGCATTTGCATAAAATGAAATCTTATCGGAAAAGTAAAATTACGTCTTCCCCTAGTATGTTCTTGCTTGTATTTCTTGGTAGCGAACACGTACAGATTTTAAAACATTAAATTGACAATTTCGCTGATGAAGGTTGTGCGTTATTTACACTGTATTCTTTTATGTACATATGTAATTCATAATTATATAAATAATAATTTTTTACATTTTACAGCGATGTTCTTTTCAAAATTAGCTTTATTGCTAATTTTGTTCACTTTTCACAAAAACAAACTTAAATGGCAATTCAATTTGACAGCTTGTGTTAAAAGATTATGGCTCAGCAATGTATTTTAACATTTGTTGCTGAATATGTATTTGAGCACATATTTATACGGTCCACACGCAAATATCGTCTCGGCAATCGATTTTGACGGTTGCCACGGCAATAATTGCCAAACTTATTGCTCGTGTGGTCGGGGTATTAGTAATGAGTTTTCCATCACTGGCGTTGGTCTTTAAAATCGGAGGTACCATATTTTTAAAGCAGCCACATTTTCAATATCAATCTCCCAGCAAACATGCATGTTTCGTCTTAACCATGGTGTAATAATTATTCAGGTGGCATCAGCTGCCATTATCAGCTGATGATTTTTTGTTCTGGTAGTCTTGTGCATAAGCCACGTCCATCTCGTGTATATTTTGGCAAGCATTGTCTAGTTTTTTGTTGTATTTGTTGCACATATATGGGCCTGTATGGGCATAGATGTCAGAGCATGGACGGAACATGAACAGGAGCGCTCTACATTAGCCATATACTATGTCCGATATGATGTTCATACCAAGTTTATGGTTAATGTAGAAGCCCCAGTTAAACAAGAAGATAATTTTTTAATACTTTGTATTAACATGTAAAGATACCGTTACCAAGGAAAAATAACAAAAGAGAAAGATCGCTGTTTTACCGATATAAATGATACTGGAAATTAAAAAGGGCATTTTGTTACACGCAATTTACACCGTGATTCTTAAGACATGTCTTTTTTTAAATTCTTTTTTAAAGTTGCTACCAAAAACTTTTTCCATTTATACGATGATTTTTCATTTCATGTCTTTTTTGTACATTACTCTCAAAATTTGCTTTATTTACTCGTTCATAACAACAAAAACCCTAACACAATCACATAAGAGAGAGAAAATGCAAATGGAACTAAAGAAACATATGAAAAAAATCTCGAAAACAGAAATCTTGTCTTTTTTTTTACCCCGCTTTATTCTCTACCCCGCTCACTCTCATACAAAATAAGACGTGATTTAAAGACAAGTGAAAAAATCACCGTATAAATTGCGTGTTATTTTATAATCTAGGTAGTGCTGCTTATTCTTTATAACGGGTCGCAAGTTGGATTCCTGCCAAACCCCTGAGTGTTTCTGCAGAAAAGCCGAAAAACGCTTGAGCAGTATTTGTGTTCTTTTTTTTATTTTTTTTCCAAACACCTTATGACCATAAACTTAACTTTATGCGTGAGAAGTCTCGGACACATCTAGTATTAAAATAAACATACTACTTGCTCAAACATACTTGTTACTTGTCCTAGGTTCCACACGATTATAACAATTCATTCGCATTGAAAAGCTCTCACACTAGTTACAGAACATGCGCACAGATAAAGTTTGAAACTATTTATAAATAATATGTTTTATTTAAGGTGCGTATTACAGGTGGAGGTAATGGTCGTTGTACCGCCGAGTTCACTATTACCAAAGAACATACTAATGTTTTTGGAAGTTTACATGGTGGATGTGCTGCTACAATAATTGATAATATAACTACATTTGCTTTAATGTCAACCGATTCCCATCCTGGTGTAACTATTGATCTCTACGTCAGTTACTTAAAAGCCGCCAAAGAGGGAGAGGAAATAATTATCGATGCTCATACTGTTAAAGTTGGTAAAAAGATGGCGTTTATAGACTGTGTGCTTAAAAATAAATCTGATGGCTCAATAGTGGTGAAAGGTGGCCAAACGAAGTTTGTTGGCTCAGAAGATGAATACATTTGTAAATTTTAGCATAACATTGAAATTTAATATAAAAAATAAAATAATTGAAAAATCAAAATAATTGAAAATTGAAATCAATTCAAATAATTGAAATCAAATAAATTGTTATTATTTATTTATTGGAGTTATGCTCTTTACCGTGCACCGCGATAGGATGCTAATAATATAAAAACGTAACTTTTGTCGTTATAGCTAATTTTTGTGAAAATTTTAAAGCATACCTTAGGGAAGTTAAATTATCTTTTAACAGCACTAAATCACGTTTGAAATATAGCTAAAAAAATATATAAGGCCTGAAGGTAAAATGTATTAATTTATTCGAGATATTCTTAAGAGTTTGTGTTCCAAAAATTTAATTTATTTGTTGTGGTTAGCTAATAAATAAATTATATTACATCTCGAAAAAATTAATACATTTTGTAAATAAGAGGTTTATTTTTTTGTTTTGTCTCATAAATACACCTAATTCTGTTTTTACGTGACCTTTTCCTACGCAAATTTGATTTAACGCGATTAAAAAAAATTTCATTCTGTTTTTACGCGAATTGAATTGATTTAACGCGGTCTAAAAATGTAGTATATATTGTTTACTAGAAAAATGTATGCTTACACGCAATTTATATTGTGCTTTGTTCGCTTAGCTTTTTTAGTTTGAGAGAGAGAGAGGCGGTGAGAAGCTAGCAGGGTAAGAAAAAAGGCACAAATTGAAATTTGAGGGGTTTTTTGTTATTTCTCTTTGTCATTTTCGTACTCTCAGCATTAAGCATTAAGAAGTCTGCAATGTAAATGTCTGTGACTTTTCGTAGGGCAAAAAAGGCAGGCTAAAAAAGCATAGTATGAAAAGCCTCATACCGCATTTGGAAGATTTTAAATTAAATACAGAGTTGGCAGCACTACAAATCATGTAGTACCTGGGTAGATTAAACAGGTACCACTACAAGAACAGCTGTTTTAGTAAATTTGAGAATGCGTGCGTCACACATACAATAGATTTTGATACATGTCTGGGATTTTTCTATCAACAACGGGCATGTGTTAGTATATTTGAGAGTGCTTATGAATGTGTGTGACTCACAGATAATGGATTTGACATATTTCTGGGGTATTTCTACCAACAAAATACATGTGTTTTTTGGTGTTGTATTTGTTTTAGGTACCTGTAATGAATATGCCTTGTGTAGTACTGTTGTCAGGTCTTACAATAATGTCAGATCTGACATCGTTGTTAAAACAATTGTTATAGCAAAGATGTCTTAGCAACAAGCATTGTTTTTAATACGGAAAAAAGAGACAGCAAACAAAAGTAATTTGTTATCTCTGCCGCACCGCCTTAAAATAATATGACTAGGCCTAACAAAAACATTGTACTTACCAAAGCGTATTAATAACAAGTGGCCGCAATAGAGCAACAACAACTGACATTCACCGTCATGTTAAATGCATACATAAAAAGTTGTTGTTTAGTTTTTTTTACATAGACTTTGACACTTTGGTGTAGTCAGCTGATGATCACTTTTACTGATAAGGCCACCTGGTATCAGTTCGCCTTGGTACTTACTCTCCACAACAAAGCCCTTAACAAATTTTTGTTAACAGCTCTGCCGACGTTTTGTTCATTGTTATAACAAAAAATTTGCTCGCCAAGACGTAGTGTAAGGTTGACTTACAATGCTACTTCTGCCAACGTTGCCAGACAAAAATTTTCAGTGCACACGATTGTAACCGACAAAATTTCAGTAACACTACTACCATGCTTGTCATGCATTTTGACCGTGAATACTGCGCTTAATGTTAGATATTTTTACGTGTAGACCCTAAAGGTGCCCACACACGAGTGATTTGTGTGTGTGATTTGGGGCTATGAGCGCAGAAATCACAAGTAATTATTATTTTTCAATTTCTTGTGATTTGTGCGGTTTGTTAGTGGGCTTGTGCGCGAGCATTTGAATGTTTTTTTTAATTCTGTATACTACGAAAGCAATTTTTCATAGAATCTAGTAAAGAAAATGTAATTTCATATAGTAAAAGCGATAAAGATAAACACATAAATAAATAATAATAATAAACAAAATTATATAAATAGCCATTAGAACAATTGCAACAGCCGCTTCGCAATTCATATGTAGTTGTTGAGGTTTAAGGTTATTGAGATTTGTTCATCGTTAGTGGAGATTTGGTACGCGAACAAATCACATGCACAAATCATTCGTGTGTGGGCAGCTTAAGCCATACTATGGTCACTATGGCCGAGTAGACAATACTGAGTAGCTGAGTGTTTAATGTTTTTACAACCCTAGGCGACATCTTGTTTTTTCAGCATTTGTTCCTCATTTTTCTTGTTATACCTACACAGAATCACCCATCAATAAAAAGTCAATTGTGAAATAAGATTATTAATAATATCGGTTTATTGTAAAGTTCTTAAAATTTTCCGAACGTATTGAGTTAAAGATGACGGATATAAAATCGTTTTTTCATGAATGGTGTGCAAAAACCAAAGTTGATCCCAAATTTGAAGTTCGGCCTACAGGTAATATTGAGAAGATTAAATCATTAAAAAAAGAGATGTATGTAGGTATATTGCATATGGATAATTTGCATGTCAAAAATTTGCCATTTACATAGGCCCTAAACACAGGCAACGTTTTTTGTGTGAAATTCGTATCGGAGAATTTCCATATGTTGCTGTAGGTAATTCAACCAATAAAAAGGATGCTGAGCGTAATGCGGCAAGAGATTTTATAAATTTCTTGGCACGTTCCGGTAAAATCCAGCAAAACGAAATTCCTGCTGATGCTGGCATTGCAGCAATTACTCCAAGCAATGAAGGTGCCAATGGAAGCGGGTCTAACAATTCGGATAACCAGCAAAGACGAGTCTTCGATGGTAATGCTGGTCCTCAAGACTTGGGCCAAGCCTATCGCCCTATGGACCGAGGAAATAATCGCGAGCACTTCAATTTTATTGATCGCGCTCAAGAACAGTTGGATATGAAAGAGGCTGAATCAATTGATGTAAACGCTGCAATTCACGGAAATTGGACTATAGAAAATGCTAAAGCCAAGCTGCATCAATTTATGCAAATGAATAAAATATCAGCCGATTATAAATATACACCAGTAGGTCCCGATCACGCAAGGTAAGTGGATTAAAAAAAAAAAAAAAGGCATAAAAATATATGTACTCAGAAATAGTGTCCGACCAAACGTTCGGGTTCTGTGTCGTAGTTCGGCTAAAAGCTATGTTCGGTAAAATTTTCACCCAACTTTCAGCCTCATGAATTTTATGACGTCTAATTTTGGACGTCGTTTTTGGTTGATGGCGAACGGGGTAGAAAAAGAATCAAGCGGGGTAGAATAATTCTGCCAAAAACAAACCGACTTCAATGCAAAGATCTTATTGAGCATTACCAAACAGACTAGAGTTAGATCAAATGGCGTGCTTGTCTACTAATGAGGTGTCCGTCCACAATTTTTCATACCAATCCTTTCATGTCTTCAAAATGATATTTATAAAATCGGTCAAGAATTGGCGGAGTTATGCGATAATTAATATATCAGGCCACAACTTTGTCTTCTATGCGATCAAACTGAGAGTAAACCCGTTCAAACATAAAAATACCCCACAGATTTTCGAAATAAATTTATGGCACAAGCTGCAAGTAAGCCATTTCTAACAAAAAATATTTTTGAATTCAAACAAAAAATATTTTTGAGAACCACATATCGCGACCTTAGTATTGTTTTGGCCCATATGCCAAAAAGTCGGAATGGAGAAAAACAACAAAGAAGATTTACATAAAGTTGTCTCAAAATATATCCGATAGAATTTTTTTGTATTCTCACCACTGCTTCCGGCATATGTTTGGAAGAAAAATGTAAATTTTTGTGAACTTTCATCAATTCGATTAGAAATTAACATCTTTTTACTGAAAGTGAAATATCATGTTATGTGCTCCAGTAACCACTTTTTTATTTTATTTGTAAAAAGTAGCTTTTGTTGCTCCATGTGTATACTAACTGCTGTGTATTGAGTAACTTGTTATTGAGATGAAAATTTCTACTTTTTATTGAAAATAAGCGTATAAATGTTATTAGAAAAGATATTTACATGGAATAAAAAGTTAATATTGATGAAACTTGGTATTTTACTTGATTTCTGATTTGTATTTTTTTATAAACATTTTTTTTTTAAATTTATCAAAAATTATGATATCGAGCACAATGAATGCTTGATATCTCCGAAACTAGGAACAATTTCGCGAAACAGTTTTTGGATTCTGAAAGAGGGTATTCAAAATATATATACCCCATACTTAACTAAATTTTTTTTTTAAATGGTCGGTGGGCCAAAACAATACTAAGGTCGCGATATGACTATTATGCTTTGAGGGAGACGGGGGAACAAATGTCCCCACCGATTTTGGAAAAAAATTGTGGAATCAAGCAAAATCTTTTAAACAAGAAAATTATTTTTAAAATCGCTTTACAAATGACACTTATGCATTGGGGGGAGCAAATATCCCTCCGATAAAAAAAAAATATGGGACCAAACTGCAGGTAAACCATTTCAAACAAAAGAATTTTGAAAATCGCTTGACAAATGACATAGTTATGGGGGAAGGGGAAGCAAATTTCCCCCTCCGATTTTCGAAAAAAATTATGGAACTAAAATCCTCAGATTCTGATCCCTAGGATTGTAAATTCTTTTTATGAAAAATCTTTTCTAGTAAGGGTTGCTCGATGTTGGAATCACTTGAACTGCGCACCTTTTCTCAATATAACAATGCTTTTCGTCCCAAACTTTTAAATTTCTTTCAAGTAACATAATTTGTGACCGAAATCTCATATTTTTATTTTTATTTTATATTGATTTTATTTATTTTGACGTCGCCTACGACAACCGTAATGAGGGCAATTGCTTGTTGATCAATTTGCAAATTTAGAAAAATCGTTAACATATAAATTTAAAAAACGATAATATTTTTGCAACTAATTTTAAAGAAAATGAATCTGAAAATGTAAAATGTAAAATGTAGCAAATGTAAAAATTGGTTTGATATTTGGGCATACAATTTTAGAAAATACATAAAAACAAAAGTGGAACTGATTTTATATTATCTTGTTTAACTTTATTCACTTTATACTAACTGCATACACTAAGGCACAAATTTTCAGTCGTCAGTTAACTGATGATGGTGGTTTAACCAATGGTATTTATATGAAAAATTGTTACTTAAACTACCGACGTTAGTTAAGTAAATACTGTTAATTTGTCCTTAACAAATCTTTCATTCTTAATGACGAGACGACTTGAGAATATAACAACAATTTTGTAGCACCGTGATATACAATCAAATTTGAAGTATGACAGAGATAATCGGCTGTATTCTGAATATGGAATATATCTGAATATCATTAAGTAAAAATGCATAAAATAAAAAAAATAAAACGATCTAACAAGAAATCTCTATAATGTGCTAATGAAAATGATTCTGTTAACACAATAAATAGATTTCTTATGTTGATTTAATTCCGTCACTTAAAATGTTCCTGTTGGGAAAATGTTCAGCCTGTGGTTATATGGATGTAAATATTTTTTTTTGTTATTTTTTGAAAAAAGTGTTTGTAGTTTCTTCAATTCATTAACAGTGACTAAAGATCATGTTGCAAGAGAACTAACAAAAATGTATCTATAGATTGAACTCCTTGTTCCGTTTATGTTCTTTCTTTGGAAGGAACCTTAATGGAATACTAACGAGTTCAGGTTAATTCAAAGTCAAAAAGAAATACATATGTCACTATTATGAATTAAGTAACTAATTGGAGTTTTTTTTCTGTTTTATAATTTGTAGTTGTTGTAAGGGGTATTTGTTATCGATAAAACCACAGGCTGTTCGAATGAAGGTGATATCTGCAAAATAAAAGGTGCTACAATTTTGTTTATAATGGTAAGATTTCTCTAGTTAAATCTATAAATTCATGCCATAATAATTTCGTATTCTACAACAACGTGCTATGTTTTGTAGGAGTTTTATGGCCGAAATGCATATTTTTGTACGTGAATTGAAAAGAACTATTACAGCCCGAGAAACGGGTTCCAACAAGCAATCGGCCAGTAAATCATGTGCATTATCACTTGTTCGTCAACTTTATCATTTGGGTGTAATCGAAGCATTTTCTGGCACCCTTAAGCAAAAGAAAGATGATGAGGAATTGGCTCCATATGATGTAAATGTTGATCCAGAAATTGTTCAGAGGGTTGAAGAAATTGTTCGTGAACTAGATTTGCCCGTAGTAAACATGAGTAATGTTAAACCAGATCCTGACACGGATGTGATTAGTTTACAGGTAATCTAATCTCTATTATAAGCATCTATAAAAAATATGTATTACAAATAAAAACAAAATTGTAATCTAATAGTTCAAAAAAAAAACTTTGATTTCAATAAGTTGACCCAATATTATTCGTAACAAATTGCAATATTATTTTTCAGGTCAATACCGGTAAAGATAGTAACCGTCTTCGCATGGATAATACACAATTGGCAGCATCTATAATTCCATGGGCACCACCTCAGCCAAATTGGAACGCCTGGAATGCTTGCAATATTGATGAGGGTTATTTGGCTACAGCTTCTTTAGATGATTTATGTAACGACCTGGAGAATTCAAGCAAAGAAAAACGCCTAAATAATCCCGAATTCCAAAAGTTTTTAGAATTTCGTGAAAAGCTTCCAATTGCTGCTATGCGTTCCGAAATTATGGAAGCCATAAATGAAAATCCAGTAGTTATTATACGTGGTAATACAGGTTGTGGTAAAACCACTCAGATCGCCCAGTATATTCTAGAGGACTATGTGTCCTCGGGTCAAGGAGCATTTTGTAATATTTATGTAACACAACCCCGTCGTATTTCAGCCATATCGGTAGCAGAACGTGTGGCCAATGAACGTTGTGAAAATCTAGGTGAATCTGTAGGTTATTCGGTACGTTTTGAAAGTGCTATCCCTCGTCCCTATGGAGCAATATTGTTTTGTACTGTTGGTGTCTTATTACGTAAATTAGAGGCTGGCTTACGTGGTGTTTCACACATTATTGTCGATGAAATCCATGAACGTGATGTAAACAGTGATTTCCTTTTAGTTATTTTGCGTGACATGGTACACACCTATCCAGATATTCGTATTATTCTTATGTCTGCCACAATAGACACTACACTATTCTCGGAGTACTATGGTCGTTGCCCAGTTATGGAAGTGCCGGGTAGAGCGTTTCCCGTACAACAATTTTTCCTTGAAGATTGTCTCGAAATGACGAAATTTATGCCAACACCTGAATCGCGCAAGAAGAGCAAGGATAAGGATGACGAGGAAAATGCAGTACTGAAGGAAAATGGTGAAGATGTAAACGATCAAAATCTCAATAAAGTTATTGACTCTTCGTATTCACAACAAACCAAAAATGCAATGGCTATTTTATCCGAATCAGAATGTTCATTTGAGCTCATAGAATCACTATTAATTCATATTAAATCCAAGAATATTCCCGGTGCTATATTAATTTTCTTACCTGGATGGAATTTAATTTTCGCCTTGATGAAATTTTTGCAAAACTCTCAATTCGGAGGACCACAATATCGTATATTACCCTGTCATTCTCAAATTCCAAGAGAAGATCAGCGAAAAGTTTTTGAACCGGTGCCAAATGGCGTTACCAAGGTAAGTGATAATTACTGATAATAAGCAGACTTCCTTTCTTAAAACCAATTATGTTTGAGTATGTCATCGCTAACTAAAATACTAATTCGTGCTTGATAAAATTTGAAATTACGCGAAAATTCATTGATATTAATAATAATAAATACTCCAGTAGATGTAAAGTACGGAGGCTGTTAGCAAATCACTGCCTGAGGAAAATTGTGACTAGGGTACACCACAATGAGGTGCGTTATCACTTAATTTGTGATATATGTTTTTTGTTATTTTGTCATGTAGTTTTTGATTGGTAAATTTTAATTTGCCGATCAGCCTGGAGTTGAGTTTGCGCTAGAATAATAAAATAATATATCATCCTCGTATACTGTTTCCAGTCATGTGTTGTGCAAATAAGATTTAAATTCACACACAAACGAGCCACCTGAGCAGTGGCAAAAACATGAAATGCACATGAACACTGATGAGGGAGTGTTGCAGCTTCCAAAAACGACGTTGTTATGTTCTAGTGTGTATATTGTGGAATTAATTGATGTTAGCGTTTCCTTTGATACTTGCAACATTGTCTCATGTCCAGTTCTATCTAGGTAAAAATGTTACGAACTGAGCCCTAATAAGGACAACTGGATCAATATAGTTTGAAAAATAATTACAATCAAATTAATATATTTCTCCATAAAAATATCAAGGGTTTTCACAATGGGTAGTGCAAAGTGTGCAAACGATGCAAATGTGTGCAAAAATGCAAACATACATACGTACATAGGCTGATAAACACAATAACCTTCTTTGCTTCGCGCAGTCGGGTAATAAGTCTTTTTACAACAAAGGTCAATGCTGTCAGATTTATTACAGCAAATTTTTTTTTGTGTTTTAAGATTACTCCAATCAAATTACAGTAAATTAGCAGTTTGTAGCGCCCCCAGACTATTATTTTTAGTAAATGAGCTATTTAAAGGTAAAATGCAACAGAATTAAAAAGGTCGTTCACGATCTACTATAATATGCACAGCAAATTTGCAAAATGCAAATTTGCACAATCACCATCGTGAAAACCCTTATTGTACCAATTTGTTTTCTGTAAAAACTTTTTTACACCCATTGCTTCGGTGTAATGCACTATAATTAATGGGAAGATCGATTAGAATATTTTTTAATTTAAGTGAAAGAGTTATATATTTGTGTGTAAAAGTAATGAAATGAGTAGTGTTCACACACGCTTGATAAAAAAGAATCCGTTCATAAGCATTTGGGATCATTGGCTAAAAAATCATCAAACAAACATTTCTAGTAATAAGCACGTAACTTGCTTTATATTTAACAAACAATTTTAAAACTTTTTGTGCTTTCCAGATTATTCTTTCGACCAATATTGCAGAAACATCTATTACAATCGATGATATTGTATTTGTTGTTGACTTGTGCAAAGCACGCATGAAAATGTTCACTTCTCATAATAATCTGACCAGTTATGCTACAGTTTGGGCCAGTAAAACTAATTTGGAACAACGTAAAGGTCGTGCTGGTCGTGTTAGAGCAGGATTTTGCTTTACTTTGTGCTCTAAGGCTCGTTTTGAAGCTTTAGAAAACCATTTGACGCCCGAAATGTTCCGTACCCCACTACATGAAATGGCCTTGACCATCAAACTTTTGCGTTTGGGATCTATACATCAATTCTTATCAAAGGCTTTAGAACCACCTCCATTAGATGCTGTAATTGAAGCCGAAGTGCTTTTGCGTGATATGCGTTGTCTGGATAATAATGACGAACTTACGCCCTTGGGACGAATATTGGCTAGATTGCCTATTGAACCGAGATTAGGAAAGATGGTGGTATTAAGTACAGTGTTTGGTTGTGCCGATATATCTGCAAGTATGGCATCTTATTCAAGTACATTTTCGGAAATCTTTGCTTTGGACTTGGGTCAAAGACGTTTACAAAATCATCAAAAGTCTTTAGGAGGTAGCAAATGTTCCGATCATGTTGCCATGATAGTGGCCACACAGATGTGGGAAAATGCACGTCATAAGGGAGAAGATGAAGAGATACGTTTCTGCGAATGGAAGGGACTTCAATTGTCAACTATGCGCGTTATGGCTGAAGCTAAGAATCAACTATTAGATTTGTTGCAGCAAGCCGGCTTCCCAGAAGAGGCTATGATTTCTGGACGTATAGATGCCAATTCCGATGATCCTGTACTAGACATGGCCACGGCTCTTTTATGTATGGGCTTATACCCAAATGTCTGTTATCATAAAGAAAAGCGTAAAGTCTTGACCACTGAATCGAAGGCTGCACTTCTACACAAGACATCAGTAAACTGCAGCAATTTGGCAGTCACATTCCCGTATCCGTTCTTTGTTTTTGGAGAAAAAATACGTACACGAGCTGTGTCATGTAAACAACTGACCATGGTTGCTCCTCTACACCTCTTGTTGTTTGGTTGTCGTAAAATAGATTTGGTAAAAGGTAACATGGTACGCTTGGATAATTGGCTCAATTTCAAGATGGATCCATATCTGGCCTCAATGTTGGCTGCTATAAAACCAGCTTTAGAAGACTTGGTATCGATTGCCTGTGACGAACCTTCGGAAATAATGCAGTTAAATGAAACTCAAGCGAAACTGGTAGGTGTTATTAAAGATCTGTGCGTACAAACAGCTGGAGACTATCAAATACAACGTGAAAAGGGTGTTATGCCGTATCAAAGTCGTGGATCTGGTGGAAGCGGGGGCAGTGGTATACCAAGTAAGAGAGGAAGATTCGATGGTGGAGGTTTCGGTGGCGGCAATCGCTTCGGTGGTGGTGGTAGCGGCAACGGTGGCTTCGGAGGCGGCGGCTTCGGAGGTGGCGGCGGATTTGGAGGCCGTCGTGGTGGCGGCACTGGTAATTGGGGCCGCTTTGGTGGTGGCGGCGGTGGCGGTAATCGCAGATTTTAAAGGCATACATCATAGTAGTCCAATAATTTATCAAATATACGTTAATTTAATCCACATTTATTAATAAATAAAAGACCGTATTAGTGTGAAAACATATTAAAATTACGTTTTTTATTATAGTTAAAAGATTTGTTATAAAATCGACCACCTTTGATGGTTTTTATTTAAATTCAATCATTTATTCTTCATAGAAAGCTAAAGCAACTGCTAACAACACAGCCACAGCAATACCAGCATAAACTCCGATTAAATTCCAGTTAACGGGATTCTTTTGTTTCGTTTCTAATGTTTTACGTTCTTTAGTTTTGCGTTTGCTAAATTTCTTTTCAAACTGCTCTACCTCTAAACGATTGCGTTCTTCTTCTTGTTTCCTTCGTAATTCTTCTTCTTGCTGGCGTGCTTGTTCCAGAATTTTTTGTGTTTCAACACAATTTTCATCGCATTGTAATTTGAGAAGACCAGCGCGATGTTTGTCGCAAGAAATGTCAGATTTTAAACGTTTGCAATCACAGTAGATACGCAACTTTTTGCGGCAAGATTCGGGATAGGGACAAGGACCAGAATGGCATTTGGCTGCGCAGCGATGACCACAAGGGTACTTGAGAAAGTAAAAGAGAAAATGAATTTACATAAATACATTCAGTGGTTTATTTTTGCTGAAACTTACATTTTTCAAACATCTATTTCCGCAACTTTTCAAGTTTTCTTGTTTCTCCAAAATTTCACCTTCACTGGCTTCTGTGTTGAAATAATCGCTGCACTTATAAACAATGGGCATTAAGCCACAATGACATTTGGTTTTTATAGCAAAATTACAACTATTACAGGGGGGTAGGTGACAGGGTCTAGGACAGTTGTGAGTACATCCTTCTGGTCGACGAATTTTGCAACCTTCTTCACAAGGTGCACACCCAGTTTGTTCCTAAATTGAATTTATATAACAGATTTCAACAAAGCTTTTAGGGAGAATTACCTTCATGTCATTTAAATTCGCCACTGCATGACAGACTAAAGGACATTTGTGATTACCACAACGTAGATACCGGTTACACAAACGTTGACATGATGTAGGCTTAGAATTCCAACAGGGCCAATCGGCAGTTTCATGTCCACCAATACAACTTACACTTACTTTTTGTTCACATCGCGGATGAGGCATTTGTTTTAGTTCATACTAAATACAAAAAAAACCAACAATTTAGTCGTGAATGTGTTAGCTGAATTAGAAAAAGTTAATTGTCACCTGTTTGGCAGGCTCCCATATGCTCGTAGTATCAGAATTTGGTTTTTTAATTACTCTAACCGATGCATGACATTTCGCCATACACTTATGACCACACTTGGTGGTGTCATTTGGTAAACCGCATGGTAAGGAACAAGGAGGACATTCACTTTTGTGACAGCGATGTTTATTCTCGTGTTGGCATTTTGAGGGAATGCTGCAAAATTTTCTTTTTGGCTGTATATGATTTAACAAGACTCGAAATCTGATAACTCACCGACATGATTCCAAGCAAACCACACGTGCTGTACGCTCTCTACCGCAGGGTACACTCTTCTTGGATTTACCACAGCGACAATTAATTTGGGATTTTTGCTGGCAAGGATAACAGGGTCCCTTGTGGCAAATCGATTGACACTTATGCTTGCCACACGACAATGGTTTACCGCACACTTTGTCACATGATGGGCAATTTCCATCGCAGCACTACAAATGCATTTGTTAATTTTTAAAATTTTAAAAATTTTTTATGCAAAAATTACCTTACGGTTGCACGGATGTTTGCCACAGTCTCGAACTTGTTTACATTTTGTCTCACAGGTAAATTCCTTGGAACATGGTAATTCTTTTTCGTGCATGCCACAGCGGCATTTCTTTTTTGTTATGACAAAACACTAAAAGAAAGTAATATCTCCTTTATAAATTGACAATTTATCGGTCATTGATTTTAAACTAAAACATAAGAATTTTTTTTTTTGCTAAAATTACCAAATTACAATTCCCTTTGTGGCAGCGTTGCGTACAAGTGTGTAAACCACAAGCAAGTACTTTTTGGCAAGTATCGCCACAAGTATCTATCACGTCAGAACACGGCCCAACTTTTTTCTGTAAAAAAATTTATAAAGATTCCAATTGTATGCAGTTAATTTAAACTTACGGTTTTACCACATGGACAGCATCGTGGCAAACTTAAAGGACAATCCCCACAGTCACCGGAATGACAAATTTTTTTACACATGTGTAAGCCACAAGAAAATGTTTTCCCACAAGGCTTTTTGCAATGCCACTTCTGTTCACAACATTGACGTTTCGCCTTTTCTCTGCCACATTCACATGGTTGCATACTTGTTTGCTGACAAGGCGGACATTGTCCGAATTTGTGGCATAGCTTCTTACATAGATGTTCATTACACGGCAGTAACAATTCACATTTCTTCTGGCATTCCCATAGTTTTTCAACACAACGTACTGATTTCGAAGGAGATTTTCCACATTTACACGATGTAATAGCGTATTGGGCACAAGGTGGACACGGACCGGGGTGACATAGCAAAGTACATTTATGCCCACAATTTGGCATTAGAGCTTTACCACATATCTCACCACAGGAGTGCGGCACTAGCCAGGGTTGCGATGGCGGATTGACTTCCTTACCACAGAAACATTCATATTCCGTTGGTCTCTCTTCTTGACCGAATTCTCTTCTACACTGGGGGCAACACCAATGGAGTGCTTTAGGTTTTTTAGGTGGCACATATTCTCCCATATTATTATAGTAGCCCTGTTCATTTTGGGTTTGGGCTTTTGCCTGTGCCATACTGTCATTCGACCATCTTCGTATGCAGTTCAAATGAAAGAAACAATAACAATATTTGCAAGCCCATATTGGATTTGACCGTTTTATGCTTCCAATACAAATAAGACATGTAGCAGCTCCAGTTTGAAGAACATTTTCTAAGAAGCCTGCTGTCTTTGCCAAAATATGGGCATCTTCCGTACGCGTATTGTAATGCTGATATAATGATTCTAACAAAAAGTTAAAAATTAGAAATTCACTATTAATTTCATTCCTATTTACTTAAAATTGTTGTCTCATCTAATTCGTCCTCTTCTTCAGAAGATGATACATAATTTTCTACCAGCTTCTTAGCAACTTCGATGTTTCTTGCATGAGCCTCATTGAACTTTTCTGTTGGATTTTTAGCTTGTTTATTCTTAGTTGGAGGTGCCATTGCTAATATAAAAAATATTTTCTATTGACCGGTGTACACGTAGAATTTGTGTTTTTGCAAATATATTAATTTTCTTATCGACCTTGAGTATACCGGGCATTATAAATATTGCCGTACTGTTTGCATACATAATGGCGTTGCCAAAGTAATGTAATTTTTTTTTACACATGCAGAGGTGAGCAAAAGTATAGCACCTGAAGAAAAAATTAAAATTTGTCAATGCTATTCCGAAAAATTTTGAAATAAACAAATTTATAAAAATGGGAATACGCGATTATTAATGAAAATCACAATTATTCGCGAGCTATTATGTTGGTTATTATGTATTTCGATTCAAAAGCAAACATTTTCGAAACAATGTATAATGTATCAGTGATGGAAAATTCAGTACTATTGTACTATTTTCAGTACTTTTTAATTTTTAAAATACCACAGTACCCCACGACATAAAAAGTACTATTCAAAATCCGTAACGTTAAAAAATATTGATAAAATTATAATAAAAGCAAATACTTTTATGGAATCTAAAATTTTTTTGACTTATTAATTTTCAACATATTCTATTTAAAAGTACATATGCTCAAAAACTCTTGATCTCTTTATTTAAAGAAAACAACTCACTTCAAACCTATAAACATAGAGAACCTATTAGAGAACTATTTAACTGATATAAAAGATATTGCTATAGGGCACTAGTTGTTTTCTGCCGATTGAACCTAAATAAAATTGAAAGCAGTTCAATTAACTTATTGATGAAATTCTGATTGGAAACATACTCTCTTAAAAACATTATAGTGGGACCTGTTCTGTGTTTCAATGCTTTTGGATTAAAAGTTTTAATCCAAACAATTTTTATTATTCAGGCTTAAGTGCAATTTCATTTCACAATTATATAATTTTTATTGAGAAAGGATTTTTCAAGGCATGTAATAATTACAAAAAACAAGGAACAATTTCTTATCTTTTGTAAGGATCGAAATAAACATTGATGTTTTCGGGATCAACCACGACCACATCGTCAGAGCTCTCTATACTCTAGGCTACTACAACCGGCGACAGTCAAGTAGATAAATATCCAATTTTAAACGAATTTGCATTGAGCTCTTTTTAATTACTTAAGCTTTTTACCATATTTGGTTCTTGTCTTAGCCAAACACAAAAGTCAAGAAATTGGTCTTTGTTCTTTTTCAATTATTACATGCTTCGAAAAATCCTTTCTCAATAAAAATAATTTAATTGTAAAATTAAACTGAATAATAAGGATGAATAATAAAAATTTCTTTGTATTTGGATTTCTATTCATGGAATTGTTACTCAAAATATTTACAAAAATATTTCTTACGTAATCCTCAGAATTTTCATTTCTAGTAAAATAAAAAATAAAATTATACTAAAAATATACAGTGCTACCATCAAAACGTGCTTCACAAAACCGCGGAAATAATGGTGGCTATTCTAAAAACGCGTCGAAGAAATGAAAATTTGTATTGAAACTAGGGCTGTAGAATTTAGCCGGCTAAAAAGATCAGCCAAGAAAATTACCCGGTTAACCGGCCAGCTTATGTCATTTAGCCGGCTTAGCCGAATTGGAAGGAATAAAAATGTAGTTCCTTAAAAATTACTTCAAATTTTTTATACTGTGTTAATATTAATTTAATTAATAATCTCTTACACTGTAATTTTGTAAAATAAAAAAATTGCCCTTTTTGAGTTTTGTTAATCTAAACTTGAACTCAATTTCAATATTCGTATCGGTATCGGAATCGGTATCGGCGATATTTATTTTTAAATATCGGTATCGGATCGGCAAAACGGCGTGTCGTTAATCCCTAATATTTTCTTTATGCATAATTGGAAAATTTTTATTTGTTAAAAATTTATATAAAATTGAAAATGGCATTTAAAATGTTATTTAAAAAATTTTTTTCTTGTTGTACAGTATACAAATTAGAAATTTTTGCTTATTTTATTTGTTGTATATATGGCTTAATGAGTAAGTTTTTGCCATTTTTGATTTTATAAATTTTTTTACCAAAAAAAAAAATCAATTTTGATTAATAAATATATATGCGGTCTGAATATTTCCGAAACCATCGAGTATATAAAAAATATTGTTTGAACGGCTTGAAGGTAATTTTATTTTAAGTTGTTTATGGATTTTGTAATAACATTGGACTACCCGTTCCCAAGTTATGTTGAAATCGATGGAGCAGTACCAAATTTGAGAATAAAAAATTAAAAAAAAAACGTATCCATAGAATTTCAAAATTTCGACTGTTTTTGTAGTTAGGGGACCACAACACATCAAAAAATGTAGTGGTGATCAAAAATCATGGAAAATGTTTTATTTTGTTGCATAGTGTTATTAAATAAGAAGGTCTTCAAGTAGATAATGAACAAAGAACAGAGGTATATTTAAATTAGGGACGTAACCGATACTGATATATCGGCGATACTTCAGATTTTCCGATACATCGGTATCGGCGATATTTTACTGTCGATACGACGATACTTTTATAATTTTTTTCAGAGTATTTTTTAACAAATAATTTATTTTTTTGTTAATTTTACCATGAATTAAATTCAATTCGTTGTTTTTTAAACCTTATTAATATCAACTTTAAATATTTCACGCTGCTATTTTGTAAAAAAAATAAACATATAGCGCCCACTGTGTTAAAAATAGCTAATTTATTTACAGACTTTATAGCCTACAGCCTTTCCAGACTATTAGTTTGGAAGATATAAGCTTTCCGACGACTAAAGAGTTTTATCGGTAACATTGGTCTTATATAACAAAATATAGCGTCCACAGTACTAAAAATGTGCTGCCTAATTTTTACAGAATTTATAGCCTACAACCTTAGCTACAACCTATCTATACATTTTTGTGGATCAAACTATTAGTTTGGAAGATATGGGTTTTTCGAAAACTTAAGTATTATATTGGTAAAATTGGTCTTATACAACAACACATAGCGCCCACTGTGTTAAAACAGGTGACTAATTTTGTACGGACCTTAAATTCATCTATAGATTTTTTTGTCGATAAAAGTAATAATTTGGAAGTTATAAGCTGTCCGACCACTAAATAATTTTATCGGTTAAATTGGTCTTATATAACAACATAATGCGCCCACAGTGTTAAAATTAGCTGTCTAATTTTTACAGAATTTACAGCCCACATCCTTGCCTATAAGTCGTCTATATATTTTTAGAGATCAGGCTATTAGTTTAGAAGATATGGATCTTCCGAAGCCTTAAGAATTTTATTGGTAAAATCAATCTTATCTAACAACATATAGCGCCCATTGTGTTAAAAATAGCTAATTTATTAACAGACCTTATAACCTACAGCCTTTCCAGGCATACGTTTTTTGTGGATCAGATTATTATATTTGGAAGTTATAAGCTCTCCGACGACATATAACAACATATAGCGCCCACTGTGTTAAAATTAGCTACCTACCTTTTAACAAACCTTGTGGCCTACATCCTTCCCTATAATTCATCCATACATCTCTTGTGGATTACATTTTTATTCATTTATTGCAAAAGTTCACATTGAATTAAAAAAAATTGTAATGTGGAGAAATAATTTAGCCTTTTTGAGGATAAATGAAAAATAAAAAAGGCTAGAAAAAAGCTCATTGATTTTTTGAATAAAAGTAGTAATAAGATACATATTTGGTTAAACTATCGGCCCTGTTCTGTAAACCGAATCCGAGAAAATTTCTCGTTTTCCAAAAAACAAACACGGTCATGTTCTGTAAACCGAATCCGAGAAAATGTATCGTTTTCCAAAAACAAATAATGCTCCCATTAATGTTTTTTTTAAATTGTATACAGTAAATTAATTTCAAATATGATATTTTAAGCTCTAAAAATAGAAAACTGCAATAAATCGAGCGTTTTTAAATCGACTCGATTTACCGAACTCCTTGCTATGTTTCTCACTTTGGATTCCTTTTTTTTTAAATATAAACTACAAAATTCATTACAATTAATAGAAAAAAAATGGAGGAAATGTAATTATATAATAGGCCAGTCAAATTAGATAAATCGAAGGAAATAATTCCCGGAATTTTTAAAATTAGCACAGTTGATCCTTGGTACATATATTTAAAGAAACTATAGTTCCCGCGTTTGGTGGGCGAGCTAGAGGGAGGAGGGCCCCAAAGGCTCTAACTCATTTTTTTCGAATCGTTTTATTTTTGCATATTTCGATAGATGAACATCTTTAATCGATCGAAATATGCAAACAAACTCCATAAAAACAAATGTTTTGGGGCCTTTCTGTATTAACGACACATAACGTCATACTGAGTTAAAAAAAAAAAAAAAAAAAAATAGGGTGAATAGTTTTCTAGGGCCAAAACGTCGACATCGTTTGATCTCGATAAATGTTTGAAAATCGTTGTGAAATCTATGACTTCCCATTTTTTGATAACGGGAAGCTAAAAAAAGAAGAAACTAAGTACAGAAAAGTTATACATAGCAGCAATTTTCATAAAATCGTTTATTTCAAAATAGTAAAATAATAGTTCACAACAAAAATTTATATATAAAGCCATGGTTACAAATTTAGGTGAAATCTTTAATGCGTTTATCTATCTCTAGCAATATCATTATTGGCCAGCAATCTAAAGATGAAGAAAAATAAATATCTTAGATTTAATAATTTAAACAAAACTCAGCAATACTAACAACAACAAGATGTCCACTTTTATCACGTACTACTCCTGGTTCACCACCACCTGTTTGAATATCAATAACACCAGATTTACCCTTGGCCATATTATGCTCCAAACTATAAAGACAGGGAAGAAAATTATTTCATATTAATCGTATAAATAAATTTTATTTACTTTAAATGAAATTTATTTGCTGTATGCAGCATTTCGTTGGTGCTTTACCAACTCATCAGTAGACTTCAAACACAATTTTGAACAGTTACAAAAAAAAAAGTTTGTACATAAGGCTACTGATGAGTTGGTAAAGCACCAACGAAATGCTGCATATAGACAATTGCTTAAACTCCAGCAAATAAATTTAATTTAAAATAAAATTATGACAATATGTCAAATAATAAATTTCTTAAATTTTATTTATTTAGAATTAAAACTTACGAATCTCTTTCCACTATTTTAAGAACATCAGCCGTACCCACAGTATCGATGATAAAGGTGCAGAATTCAGTTATATAGGGTATGAGCAGGATAAGATCACCTTTATCTTTCTTTAAGTCCAAGGGAATTCGTATGACAATTAAATCATCACTGTGGTTAGTTAAATCAAAGTCTAACTTTTCCAATGGCAAGCGATGTTTTTGCTTATATGTCTTACCATCCAATACGTAAATCGCTTTGTTGCTTAAAAGAATGAAACGATCACGGGACTTGTAGCCATGGCGATCGTATTTAATGCAGGAAGAGGAATATTTAAGGGTTTCACCATTAAAATGGTTACCAATGAAATTGTTGATTGCAGTATTATGTTCCGATTGTATACGATCTGTCTTAAACCAATGGGCTACACTTTGGGGATAGCTACTCTTCTTATCTAAAAAGAAGAAGAAGATAAAAAAACATCCAAATAAAGCATTTAATAGGGTATTATCAAGTAAAAATATTTTGTATTTACCTTTGAAAACTTTCTCTGCCAAAACTTTCAATTCAAACTGTCTTTTCTTCTCCTGTGACAAGGCTAAACGATATCTACGTGCCAAGTGTAGTCTATGTAGGCGATGCAAATAGGCGGAAGCCTCTTGACAATGGCTAGGTGCTGAGGGCCATCTCATATCTAAAACTTTTGTTGGCAAATCTTTAGATAATCTCAAGAGCCACATGCGTTTGGTATTAGCAATGAATTTTTCATTATATCCATTGGATGGATCGTGGCGTGTAATAAAACCTTTGATAAAAGCGCGTATCTTATCGGCTGCTTCACGGCGTCTCTGGGCCGCTTGTTGGGCCATAAATCGACGACAGTACGATTGAAGAGTAATAACTTGCTCACGTAATTTCAAGTATTTTCTACGTTGCACACGTCCTTTCCAGCGAGCTTGTAAAATGGCAGCAATATCATGTTTCTTTTCTTGGAAGGCATCTTCCGTATCGAACAGGGTCTTGGGGAAGCGAATAAATAATTTCGTTTCACCCAAACGGTAGTCTTCCGGACCATAATTGAGCTCCTTAACTAAATGCTTAACGCCTTCTTTGGTGGGTCCATTGTAATTAGGCCAAGTTTGTTTGCTCAAACATTTGTAACGATTAAGAAACATATCGTAAGTTCTTCTGTAAGCAAAACCAGCTCTACGAACACGTAAATTCTCCATAAGGCCTAAATATTTAACTTGATGTAAAACAAGTTCATCATTGAAGTTACCGGCTGATTGAAGATCATTAGGTTTAATGCATCGTATATATGAAGGTTCTTTGCACATAAGTATATCCATTAAATTATTAAGTGAAGTTCTAAACTGTGTAACAGCCGTATCGGGTCTCTTTTTATTCAAATATTCCGATTCGGGGAAACAAATACGCACAACATTATTATCGGCCTTGCTCATGGTTTCCTTTAAATCACGGAACAACAAGTCATTGTTCTTGTCCAAGAAACTGTTAACATTATAAGTCACATCACCAGCATAGTGCACTAGACGGAACTCATTACGACCCATAGTCTTTTGCACTTGAATGGGAGCTTTTTCATGGCACAAATAGTGAGGATGATCGCCCAAGCGATCCGTCAGTTTAGCCAAGAATGTTATATCGGTGGGATCCCCAGGACGTAAACATTCTTCATCCAATATGGATATAATACCCTTATGTTTCTCCTCGATTAAGTTGCATATTACCTTGTTGTCGAAATATTCCACTGGTACCCACTCAATACCTTCGCGTCTATATTCATCTTGTTCTGATTTCAACGTCAATTCAATAAATAGCTGCTGCAACTTTTCATTACAGAAATTAATACAAAATTGTTCAAAACTATTGGTTTTGAAAATTTCAAAACCATAAATATCCAAAATGCCCATGACATTGTTGCGAGCAGTACGTAAATCCTTAGCCTGCAGCGATATGTTCAGGCGAGCTACCAACCAAGAAAACAAACGATCATAAACAGCTTTAGCTAAAGCATCACGGGCATAGATAGCCATTTCCCGACTAAGTGGCGAGGTCACCACATCACCTCTAGCGTCAATAGTGCGATGAGTCAAAGCATCTTGTAACTCATGCATATCGACTCCTAAGAGCTTTGCTACCGCTTTTACTTTATCGGAGTTTTTAATCTTAGCTTTGCCTTCTTCCTCCTCAAATTGCACATTGCCCAGATGCAAAACACTTGCAATAATATTAAAAATTTCCTTCTGTTCAGTAGCAGAGAAATCAATAACAGTCATGGCCTGTTGGACTTGCCTAAAGTTGTCAGCATCATCTATGCTTCTAACTAAGCCCTTATCCTGCAAATAAGCCATAAATAAATTAAAAATAAATCAAGATTTGTAATTGTTGCTAGTAAAAATTTTACCCCATCACTTAAATAGGCATAATTGCTCAAGGTCCTGGACAATAATAAATCTTTCAATTGTTCTTCATTGGCACCAGCCAATAATTGATAAAAAATGTGAAAATTTCGTTCTCCACTATTTTGATTAACCACGCGAGATTTCTCTAGCAAATAATTTAGAATGTTTCCGCCAATTGGTGTACCGGTAAAATCAAATTGTATGTCCATATATTTGCCAAAACGAGATGAATTGTCATTACGATTTGTTTTGGCATTGCCGAAAGCTTCCAACACTGGGTTACTCTTCAACAGCTTGTCCTTAACGCCTTCAACAGTACTCTGATGGCCCGAACAGGCAGCAATATATTGTAAAACTTTCTTAGAAGCTTCAGTTTTACCGGAACCACTTTCGCCTGAAATTTTAAAACAACGTTTGTTTGTTACATGAAACAATTCAATCTTTATGTTAGAAAACTACATACGTTTCTAAGATTTACTGTAAAAATTTCATTTTCTAATTACATACTCCCTTCTAATATATGTAGCTAATTTAATTATTATTCTACTTTTTCTATTAACCCAATATCCTCTAATGTCCCAATTCGGGACACAATTAAAAAACGGCGAAAACGGCGCTGCATAATATGTGAATTGTCAAATAAACAAATAAAAAATCGGAACAAAATTTTAAAATAAATTTTCATTTTAAAAAACAACGGACACCCTAATATGTATTCTTAGTTTGCTAATAAAAATTTGTTATCTTTAAAGCAAATATACTTGTAATCGTAAATAATTTTAAGTACCTGATTTAGTTTAGCTATAAAACGTACATCGATGGCTTAATAAAAAAAAGGCGTAACTCGAATTTTCGTTATTTTGCAGGAGAAGGAAAAGCTGATTAAAAACTAGAACACTTTTAAGGGCATAATACACAATCAATCAGCTTGATGTCAGATTCGTGTACGTGTGCTTGACGAAAAATCAAAACCAAGTAGATTTTCCATCAAGCGTCGTCGGTGTCACTAATACTAACGAAATTTCACACATACTATTACCACGCTTGTCAAGCATGTTGACTGTGTATATTGCCCTTTACACATAAAAAATAATTTTTAAGTGGTAATAAAACCGTTATTTTCAAAAGTATTTTTTATTTTTATTTTTTTTAAGAGAAGCAACACAATCAGACAATTAATGCCTACCAGTTAATTAATTAATGTGTTACCTTCTTTGGGAAAGGGATAGTGTAGAGAGAACAGGTGGTGAAATGGGAGAGAGATAGAAAGCTTAATTCATTTACAACCCTGCTATAGCGCGTTTCTTTTTGTAGAGCAGTGTTGCAAGTAGAGGCATTGAGTTGTTTAAGCTGTGTAGCCATTTTATTAGTTCTTTTACTTCGCCGACGGTTTTGCTACAATACCGACGAAGGAGGGTGCTGTGAAGTGCATTAGGATATGTTAGTATTACTCGCTGCTGGTACTGCCAAAGTGATCAGTGCTATGCCTTCATCACTTTAACAGTTCAACAACAACCAACTTAGTTCTTTAGGGAAGGTGTATTTAGAAATCGAGATACGCCTTTTTTATATTAAGCCATCGACATACATATGTACATACATTTACTAAGATTTGACAAATATTGACGTTTAACTAAAATCTAGACATAATATGCACATGCGTTTAGAATATTAAAAATAAGAGAAAAACTACTTACCAGAGATTAAGACACATTGACCTTTATTTTCTTCAATAAGGGATCGAAAAGCATTATCAGTAACTGCAAAACTGTAAATATTTTTTCGATAGAATTTTAATTAAATAACAAGCTTGTTTTCAAGAAGTTTTTAAATAAAATAACTGATATTGACAGATACGAGTACAAGAGCGCCAATAATATACAATATTTTTTTTAACGCAACTACATCGACATTTCCATACTTAAATTACACTGGTCTGCAAAGAAAATGTCCTTAAAATAAAAATTTTGTGGAATATAAAGAGTTTAATGCGCTAAATTAAAATCCGTTTTCAGTTTTTTTCTGTCATGTACAGATTTTTCTTAGTGGGCATGACTAATATATCTACTATGTACATCAGTAGTATATTTCACGAGAACGGTATGACCGATTTTGATTAAAAAAAAACCCAAAATATGCATTACAAATTACCTTCAAATTTGTTTAATTTGATCAACATTTTCACAAATTGATATCGAAGAAGAGTCTTTTCAAGCAAAATAAAAAAATAGTTCTTTATAAAAACTCAAAAAAAAATATATATATAAAACTGCTAACTATTGTCCTTAAGGACAGGTGTGTTATGAAGAAAATAAGCCATAAATTATGAAAATCGATGGATAAATGTTGATATTATTAGCAATGAAGTGAATACACTCAGACACTTAAATAAAAGATTCTTTCGGTAATAAAATTATTTTTGTGAAAAAAAAAATATAAAACGAAGTACCCTTAAAATTGAAAATGGAAATGCTTGGCGGTTTCCAGCCACTATTAAAGTTATTTGCATCAAAGATATATCCCCCTATTGTGAAAGGCGACGTCGACGTCACATCAACACGACAGTAAACCATTGTCAGTTGTCTAAAATATATGAAACTGCAAAAAATCTGAAAAAGGTTGCTATTAGTGAATTTAATCTCTCTAAATCGAGCGTTTACAAATCGACTCGATTTATAGAACAGGGGCTCGTTTCTCAAAACTACAAGTTAGCTACAAATCTACAAGTAAAATACACACAAAACAACAACACTTTTACAAATTTGCTCTCTTAGGCAATTGATGCCGTTTTGCAACAGTGTTTTTGACCGAGGGTTGGTGCGTTACACTTCAAACCTGAAGGACCTCAGTTCGATACTAGTTGAAGTTAAAATAACAAACAGTGAGTAAAAATATAAAAAAATAAATTACGAAATAAGTTACGATATAATACGAATTCAAAATTACGTTAGAATCCACATGGAACCATTTTTTAACCCCCGTCAAAAAAGAGGGGTGTTATTATAAGTTTGTAGTGTGTGTCTGTGTGTCTATGTATCTGTGTGGATGTACGAACCCTCGTACATACCAAACGGCTGGACCGATTTTGATTTAGTTTTTTCTGTTTGAAAGGTGACTTGATCGAGAGTGCTCTTAACTATGTTTGAATAAAATTGCTCCAGCCGTTTAGAAGATATCACATCTTTTCTAGATGTATCCTGTTGAATCTGTGTGTCTTTGACATCGTAGCTCCCAAACGGCTAGCTCGATTTTAATTTAGTAAATTTTTTTTGAAAGGTGACTTGATACAAAAGCTTCCAACCTATGTTTAAAAAAAATTTGTCCAGCCGTTTTGAAGTTATCATCTATTCTTTTTGGGGGGTTTTTAACATTCTTAATTTAATGTTATTTCATATACTTTTAGTTTTAGTATTGAAAATCTGATGATCTGATGATTTTCAGTGCTTCAAAAACGCATTTTGTATCACAAATGTAGTACTCCAAACGGAGAACTCGCCATACAAAAATAAGCAGTGATATCCAAGGACCGTAACTGTTATGACTTTTTTCGAAAAAGTCAAATAATAATAGTTTTTTTTTACCAATATGTTTTCGGTAACAAAATAATGGTTATTTTTTGACTATTATTTTTTAGGTCAAAAATAAAAGTTAAAATTTGACTGATATTTTTTTGGTCAAAAATAAAAGTTAAAATTTGACCGATATATTTTTGGTCAAAAATAAAAGTTAAAATGTGACTGATGTTTTTTTAGTCAAAAATAAAAGTTAAAATTTCACTGATATTTTTTTGGTCAAAAATAAAAGTTAAAATTTGACCGATATTTTTTCGGTCAAAAATAAAAGTTAAAATTTAATCGATATTTTTTGGTCAAAAATAAAAGTAAAAATTAAAAAAAAGAGCAAGTAATATTTGGAGCTAATAATCTCACATGGTGAATATCCTACTAATCAAAATCGATTTAACTTGTAAGTGAATATAAGGAGCATCAATAGCTCTTATATACAATTTCGTTAAATAAATTGGTTCAATAGTTGATGCTCCTGCTCACTAATATCAAGCGTGACAAGTGGTTAAAATAAACAAAGAATGCTGGGGTAGCGACTTCTAAATCCGATTAGATTTTAACTTTTATTTTTGACCAAAAAAATATCGGTCAAATCTTAACTTTTAGTTTTGACTAAAAAAATATCAGTCACATTTTAACTTTTATTTTTGACCAAAAAAATTTCGGTCAAATTTTAACTTTTATTTTTGACCGAAAAAGTATGAGTCAAAAAATAACAGTTATATTTTGACTTTTTTGAAAAAAGTAACAAAATAAAAGTATTTTTAGATTTGTATGCCTTAGCTCACGATCATCATATTGCCATACTCAAATATCGTATAGACAAATTATTTCTGTCTGACTTTTTGAACTGAAATTTTGATAATAACTGTTATTTTCGGTTCCTGGTGATATCCGCAGTTTGAAAGTATTAATTTTACTCTATAATAGCGAAACCCTGTTTTTTTTGCTCAAGCACACATTATTTTTTATGAATATTGGGGGCTTAAATAGGATTTCATGGCGAATATTTTTGTAGAACACTTCAGACCGCTGTATCTCCGCTGAAGGGGACCTTTTGCCACTTTTTTCTCCCAAAAGGACCCATACAACGAATAGTTAGTGGGTTAAAATGTTCCACAAAATGTTTCTCGTGGTGTTTTACATAAAAGTTCTGAACACATCTTATACCTTAGACGCAAAATCCCAAATGTAAACTTAAAAAACGCCGATACACGCATATGTATATGTATATATTTTTGCACCCTCTGCCAGAATTAGTCGGTAGAATCATGTTTTTTTGTGTTATACAGTGTAATTAGTTGTAAATAGAGATGGACGCGTGTCCTGTTTTTTTCGTGACACGAACACGCACGACTCAAAAATATGTCTTTGACTATAAAATCTTTTTTTTTTGTTTTTGCTCGTGTTTTGAAAATTTTGGCCGCGCGTGTTTCGTACGTGTTGGACATCCGGGATTCATGTTCGTGTCGTGTTGGAAAATGTCGACACGCGCCCACCTCTATTTGTAAACAAGGCGAATTAATTAAATAAAATTGAATTCGCCTTGGTCGTAACTCTATTAGTCCACATGAGATGTTATTTAGAAAAGTGGAAAGCTTTCAATTAAAATTCTTTTCAAATTCATATTTTCTCCTGGTAATTGATATTCCTCTTTTTGATAATTTCATTAATTGTAATGGCTGATGGCTCATAAAGTCATAAATATCGTAAGGAGGCCCGGTATGCTCGTATATCTGCCTTTAAAATATGTACATAATCTAGTATGTGATGGAAATCGATCGATTTCAAATCGCTCGATTTCATAAGAGTAATAATAGCCAAATATGTATTATGTAAATCGCACGATACAGTTAAATCGCATTTCAGATTTAACAATAAAAACATCAATAGCTCATGTTTCAGGAGATTTAGTTTTTTGAAATCGACGCGATTTGAAATCGATCGATTTCCATCACATACTAGATTATGTACTTATGTATTAAAAAGATTTCCAATACTTACATGTGTGGTGGAATTTCATAGAAATGCTTATTTCTATATTCTTTTATGTGATCTTCTGAATAGATGGGTAATTGCATATAAGGATTCACCGATATTAAAACCTGGCCAATATATGTCTGAAATTCAAATGCATTTAAACAAATTTACAAACCTACATATCCATTACTTACAAATGTATTAATTTTTAACACTTACATAAATAATATTTTCCTGAAATCTTTTGCGCAAATTATCGATGAACGCCTCTTCGCTCTGGTAGTCCTCGAGCAATACAAAATCTTGCACACCCACACGATCACGATCGTGAAGACCGCGCTCCATGGCTAATTTGGAAGGTCTAAAAGTAGACATGCATTGCATAGCATTAATTTAGTAATTCTATGAATTTGTAATATTAAAAGGGCTCATTTTGTTCCCAATCGTTGTTTTTTTTAGAGTTATGAGAATTTTACGAATTTTGTAATTTTGAAATTGTGTTTTTTTATATTTGTTTATTTCTTGAATTATGATTTTTAAAAAAAGAATTTTTCATATTTCTTTAACAAAATATAGGGGTTCCATAAAGGAAGATTTATGAGTCAAAGAGTAATCACAATTTGAATAATATTCAATAATATTCGAATTCGAAAATTATTCGAAATTTAGAAGTTGGTGATATGTCACATTTTTATATAAAATAAGGGCCTAGTATATACATTTTTTAAATTTCCTTGAAAGACGCCAAAAGCAGTATTCTCAATGGAAATTAAAAAAAAGCAAAACAGGTTCGCGTTTGTGAATCAAACGGAGTAGGGCTTAAAAAATTTGGACTCTACTTAAGTTCAAAATGTGGCTCAACATTTCGTACTTTTTCATTCCCATAAATTACATATTTCTGTCGTTTGAAAATCCATAGCAAAGTTCGAGTTCTTAGTCCATTTTAGAATCCAAAGTTTATTAATGCGCGTGTAAATAATTTATCATTAAAGTTTTTTAAAAGGAAATTGGTAAATTTGTTAATTTCAATTATTTTTTCCTATAATTAATTCTGATAACAGTAGAGCAGAACGTAACATCATGCTGTTTTCGAAGACCGCAACACATTTTTTAACCGTACTAAAAATTTATACCAGACTTACTTTACGCGAACATGCGCCCCAATTTTATTTATCAGTTCTAGTTTTCGAGATATACCGTTATTTAAAAAATTAAGGCACTTGCACGACAAATATTATCATAACTGTAGAAGGGTTTGCCCCATTCAGTAAAAAAGAAAAACCAAACTCGACAACAAAATTATCTTTAAGCCGTGCCAATATTGTTTCTAAATCTGCCAATCAGGTTGAGAGATATCTATCGTAAAAGTTTGAGCCTAAATATTTAAAATTTCATAAAAACATTTTGTTTTTAAAAATTATTATTCTTATGGACAATATGACACTTTTAAATGAGTCATAGACATTAAGTCACTGCACATTATGTCTCTGGACATTATGTCACTGGACATTATGTCACTGGACATTATGTCACTGGACATTATGTCACTGGACATTATGTCACTGGACATTATGTCACTGGACATTATGTCACTGGACATTATGTCACTGGACATTATGTCACTGGACATTATGTCACTGAACATTATGACATGCCAGCGCATTGCATAAGTAGGTGTCATCGCCTGTGTGCCAAGCTGATAAAAATGACTTTTTAGACTTTCAAGGCCCATTTTAATTTATTGCTAATTTTGTAGAACAATAATTATATGACCTATTTAAAGTAACTGTGATTTTAACATACTTTTTATCCACTACATTGAACTCATTTCCGAAAATAATTGAATGTTAGCACATACATACCTTAATCTTATCTATGAGCTAAATATATTTATCAATATAAATTTATAGCGTGGTTTATACCAGCATATATTATGGATTTGCAATAAACGTGTTATCTTTTCAATAATAAAAAGTTTTAGTCTACATGTGTGCTTGAGGATTCTATAATAAATATCTTTCAGCGTAGCCAGCGCTACGTTCTACAATGAAAATGGCATTCTAAATCATTGTTGTTCATTTCACCAAACAATTGTTTGTACTCTTTATTTCATTTCTTTTTATACTCTCTATTTAGTCGTTAATGCGAGAGCGACGAGTGTTCATCTATAGTAGATTTGTTGGTATTTTGCCACATACAGTGTGTAAAATAAACGCTAATGATGAAAATAAAGTGCTTTTTATTAGAAAAAAATATATATATTTTTGAAAAAACTAAGGGTATTAGGGCAAAATGTATTGAAAATTTTTCCATTCTACCAAGTAAAGAAATAGTAAATTCAGTGTGAACCGCATTATTATACATTTTTACGACCAATATAATATCTTGTGACAAAATTTTAATGAAAATCTTTGCGTTTACTTTATCGTATTACTGTAGTTCACAATTCTCACAGCAATACAGCTGCAAAATATTTTTGACCACCTATGTTCTAAATCATTGGTCGGCGTGCCATAGCACAATTGTGCTGAGAGCATTCACATGTATTCCTACCCTCTTTTCATTTAGTCGTCGGTGAGACAGCGAGAATGCTCATGAGGCGGATGCTTACATATTTTTTTATAATTTTTTTCAAGAATATTTATCCAGCGAACAATCGTGTTTCATTTCAAATTGATGATGATATGCGAACAATATTTAATCACATTTAAAACACGTTTTATTACTACGAAACTTTCATAAGAGTATAAATGTGGACGATTTTATTAATATTGTGCAAAAATCGCCTACAAAGTATGACTTTTCTATATTTTGTGTATCTAAAAACTGCAACACTCTTTTTCTTTAGTCAAACAATTAATGTGTTTTGCTAATTTAAACTATTTTAAAATGTTTCACATAATACGTAACGCTATTTTCAAAAATATCGAATTTGATACTGTCGATATATTTAAAAAAAAAATACCGATATATCGATATATTGCAATTAAAAATATCGACAATATATAGAGATATATTTTTGAGAAAATAGCGATATATCGATATATGTATTAATACACCTTAAATATCAGCTCATGTGACATATATAAATTTACTACCACTTTTTATGAAATAAAATGAAAATTATGTGTGAGAATTTATATTGAAAACAACAATAAAATACGAAAATTCGTTTTCAATATAACTTTTCACCAGAAATTTTCGTTTCATTTTAGAGACAGTTAATAAAATACAAAACAAAAAGATTAATAAATTTATAGCACTTTGTACTTTGTATACTTCAATATATTATAGGATTGCATTCTTGATGATATACAAACATTTGCAACAAATTTAAATATACAAAGTTCGACATTCGGCGAAAATATTTTTTTGACGCCGAACACATCTTTTCGTAAAACTCCGAACGAGAACGTTCTGCCAGACAGTATTAACATACTTTGTCATACTCTTCTGCTCATTTTCTTAAAAATATGTACCATGGTTCTTGTCTGCATTTCGTTCCAAGAGCATTTCTAAAGTATGTATTCTGAAGACATTATCTGATCTGGTTTACAAATTAGCTTACCACATTTATCTGACAAGTCTCCACACGGGAATCATCAATTTCTTGGGAGTTTTTACATAAATATGGACCATTTTTTAATTAAAAAAAGACGGATAAAGCTTTCTGATGAATCTAATGAATAAGAATAAGCAAAATTCAGGACGCATGAAGAGTGGTGAGAAGTCTCCCAATTTCTTAATTCTTTCTGGAAATGTTCCACGACAATAGTTGCCGAAATTTCTGACCAGCTTCTAATTTTATGTTAAACACTAATACGACAAATTTTAAGAAGTATCTAAAACGTTGGAAAAATTTCAGATGTTTTGTAAAAGAATTTTCCGACATTGTTAAGACATGTTGAAACTCTCTTTAGAACTAGTAAAGAAAAGTTTTCCGATTTTCCTCAGACCCCTCAAACGGGTTTCGGTACACAGAAAAAAATAAACAAGAATTATATTCAATAAAACCATGTTATTAAAAAAAAATATGAATTTCAATAACATTTATCTTTAACATAATAAAATATTTCGTTGTAATTATTTCTTTTCCATGCCGGTTATTTCTTTTCTTTTTATACATAACTACTTAAAACAAGTTGTATCCCATAAAAAAATAAATGGGATATGGCTCAGCTAGAGAGTGTATGCTTTACGTCCGGAAAGCCCGGGTTCGTATTCCAGCCATGTCAACATTTTTTTAATTTATATATATTTTTATTTTGAAATAATTTTATTATCAATATAGGGGAATTCTTTATCACAGGAAATTTGAAAAAAAAAATTATTGAATACCGGGATTTTTGTTATCAAAAACGAAACTTATTTTTTTCTGTGTATGCTTTCTGATCGACTTTGGATACGAACTCAGCAACTTGTACAGACTGAACGAACTCTTACCGGCTTCGGCAAAACATGTTCTCTGGAAAGTTTTACGTTTTTGCATGTGTATCCATATTTCTGTCTATAGCCCCAAACGGCTGAGCCGACTTTATTTGTTTTTTGTTTAAAAGTTGACTTGGTCGAAGCTTTTCTTAGCTCTGATAAAGGGGTTTTTAATATCATATATTTTTTATTTTAACATTAGTTTTTACTAAATTCTCTTTTTCTCTATCATTCTTTCTTTCTTCAGTATTAAGCCTTCGCGACGTAGAGATCACTATTCCGGGAAGTTCTTTCACTAATGGCAATATCACCAGTATTTTCAGGCGTTTAATAAGTCTCAGCTCAGATTTCTTTATATTTATGTTGAAAATTTAAAATCCCCACCCACAAAAGAAGAGACTGTGAAATATCAGTTATAACTCTATGATGTAGAGACACTCGTCCAACATTTATGTTACGTTGACAGATTTCTAAGCTTATTACATGGCAGCAATGAGCAATTTATTGCTATATATAGAAAAACTGTGGAAGCAAAGTTGTACACTGCCCAAAAAAAATAAAAACTATTAATTTTATACCTTGCCATCCTTAAGTCGTCTTTGTTTCTTATAAGTTACTGTTTTAAACTTTTAAACAATTAAGAACCTTCACTTCTTAATCTTTTATACTGATTAAGTTAGCGCCTTTAAATGTGTTATTTCCGCACGTCTATAAACACTAAAGTTGAAAATGGATCGAACTGTTTAATTAAACCGAATAAAAGTTGTTTCATTAGTATATTTTCGCTTAAGTTATCTTGGCAATTTTTTTTTGTTTCATTGGCGCAATAATTGAGAAGAACGATTAGATAATACAATCATTTTTTATATTTGGTATTTTATGTTTATTTTTTTTTATTATTCTTTCAAACAGTTCAAGAGAAGATTGTACGCACGCAACTAACTTTTGTTAGTTATAAATGTCTGACTAACTAAGAGCATACGAGTACTTTAACTAAATAGTGATTTGTTTTTGCTCAATATCTTATCATCATCAACGTATGTAATTGTTTGTATTCAATAGATACTCCAGAGGAGCAGAATTTATTATAGCAATTTTATATAAAATTTTATAAGTATACATGAGTACATTATTCAAGCAAACAAACAATTAAAATAATTTTGAAAAGTTAAATTTTACAAAATTATAGTTTTTGCACAGTCGATTACTTAATGATGACTTTAGATCTATTACGTTTCACTTAGAACTAGTATGCCATTTTACCGATTTTTGTATTTAAATGAACACTTTCCCTACGCTCTTTGAATTATTTTTATGCCACTATCTATTATCTGTTCTTTTTTCTTTCTTACAAATATACTTTTGCATCATAGTTAAATGTACATTTTCGTTATCAATGTGCTAAATATTTTATTTACACCAATGTCGTTTTTATTGTTGTTTTCTTTTAATACTTCTTTGTACAACAATAACAACTCCTTCACATCCCACTTAACCACGACATTCGATAAATATATAGAGTTCGAAAAATTTACAAAAATTTCTAGAATATAATCGGAATCAACGGGACACGGATATCTTCTACCCCTTTTATGCCCCCATACATTATACCCCTATAAATTTATGGAGCCTCATTATTGTAATTGTGAAGATGAATGAAAATGAATAACACTATGCAACAAAGAAAATGCCAAGGAGTAACGCTATATGTTTTTGATGTGTTATGTATGGTCCCCTAACTACAAAAAACAGTCGAAATTTAAAATTATATAGATAAATTAAAAAAATTCTAAAATTGGGGGTTTTTTCAAGAGCAATTTTCTATGTCTTTCTCAGATTCCACCAGCTATAGCGAACATGCAGACTCCAGTTTGTTATTGTACTGCCAAAGAGCTTTCAATGAGTGTGTAGCAGAACTGCGCAGGTGTTCTAGAAGTGTCTCTTTTATCCGATGTATTATTTTAAATTGTGCATTTTCTATGTCTCTGTCAGACTCCACCCACTATAGCTCCTTCCCTAAGAAACATTTGTACATACCGCCTCTAGTTTATTATTGTACTACCCAAGAGCTTTCTACCGATTTTATCATAACTTGTGAAAGGGTTGTACAATTTTATTACAAAACTATCCAAAAATCTTGAAACAAAAAACCTTCAAGACGCTATACTTTTTTATGTATACTCAACGGTTTCGAAGTTATTCAGATCGCAAAATATTTTTTTAAACAAAATTGAAAAATTTTTATTTATCTTTAGTTTATAAAAAATCGAAAATGGCAGAAACTTATAATTTTAATTAACTGATCATAAGGCCACGTATGTATACTACAAACAAAATACGCTTTATTTCATGAAAATCGATGCAAAAATATTGATTTTATTCACTATAAAGTGAAATGACCTGATTTTTGCAGAAAATTTAGTTTTGAAGAGACTACTCCACAGATTTTAATATAACTTGAGAAAGGCTTGTCCAATTTTGTAAAAAAATTATTTAAATAATTAGAATTTTAGCCGTCTTTAAGGTATTTTAACTAGAGATGTAACGAATACCGATACCGATACCGATATATCGGCGATACTTCAGATTTTCCGATACATCGGTATCGGCGATATTTTACTGTCGATACGACGATACTTTTAAACATTTTTTCAGAGTTTTTTTCTAACAAATTATTTATTTTTTTATTAATTTTACCATGAACTAAACTCATTTCGTTATTTTTTAAATTTTATTAATATCAATTTTAAAAATTAATAATATTTTATACTATTATTTTGTAAAAAAACTATTTATTTTATTGTTAATTTTACCATGAATTCAAATTCAATTCGTTGTTTTTTAAATCTTATTCCAGCAAAAAAAGACACTCCAAAGAAGTCATGAAAATGTAGAATTCGCGATCCGGAAGTATTGCAAATTGGATCATTTCTAATTAGTCTTACATATCCTTGCCATTGCAAGAAGTTCTGTTTTTCGATTGCCAATCACCGAATTGGAAGCGATGCTCGGACAAATTTCTTTTTCGGTGTTTTATAATAATTTTTCCTCAAGAAAAAAGGATAAAAAATTACCCATTTTCACAATTATTTTTATGCGAGTATGGCGAGTATTTTTTAAAATTATAAAGGAATTAAAATTATTTTCTTGCTTTTCTACTAATAACACTATGCGACAAATAAAGACTTTTGCAAAAACACAAGAACTGGACAGTACAGGTTCGATTGTCCTACAATGGGGTAGTAAAACCCTTTACTCAGTTTGGCGAATTTGGTGACCAATTTTTTTATGGACGTCCAAAGTTTCTGAAAATCAGTGGGGCCTCAAAAAATGGTGTCATCAGTATTTGGCCAACAGCTAATTCAAACTTTACAATACCGCTTAACTATATATATCAATAATGTAGCTGAGTCTGTTTAACAAATTTTTTTTAACGTATTATGCCAAAAAAAATTTTTCGTGAACTTTTTGTTGACAAAATTAAGGAAAATATAGTTTTTTTCACTTTTTTCAGAATAACTTACAGGGACTTGTAATTTTTAACAAACAATATTTGGCAAACTTATAGTTACGGTAGAACTATAAGTTTGAACAACTTTCGTGAACATATCAATACAATCTGCACGTATCTAGGCACTCTAATAGCTCACACAGACCACTTTTTACCTTAAAATTGTAGTTTTTCACTATTTTTTATGCTAAAAAAATATATATTTTTTGAAAATAGTATATTCAAGTGCATACTTCGCTGTTGTGTTTCACTAACTTTTTTTGAAAAAAAATTTGAAAAAATTATTTTATTCACTTTTTTGAGTATAACTTATAGGGACTTCAAATTTTTCATTACCATTATTTGGCAAAACAACAACAAACAATAAAAAATAGTAAATACTAAAATCAGCAACATAAGAAGTGGAATAACAAAGAAAGCAAAAAAAATGCTATAAAAATATAGCCTAGCTCGTAAAAAACGAAAATTTTTAAGGTAGAAATTAGTTTTTCTGGGCTGTTTAGCTTGTTGTTTAGCTTTACCGTAGCTACAACTTTGCCAAATATTGTTAATAAAAAAATACGAGTCCCTGTAAGTTATTCTGGAAAAAGTGAAAAAAAATTTTTTTTTGCTTAATTTTTCAAAAAAAAAAAAACTGCACGAAAAAATAATTTTTTGGCATAAAATGGTAATAAAATCTGTTTAGCGAACTCTTAGCTACATTATTGCATATATAGTTAAGCGGTATCACCAAGTTTGAATTTTCTGTTGGCCAAAAGTTGATGCCACCTTTTTTTGAGGGCCCGCTGATTTTCCAAAACTTTGGAGGTCCATAAAACGAAATTGGTCACCAAATTCGCCAAGCCAAATATAGGGTTTTACTACCCCGTGGTAGTACAATCGAATCTGTACTGTCAACTCCGCGTGTTTTTTGGACTGTTGCACTGTGTTATCTGCATATTTTTAATATAGATTTTTTGGAAGCAAAGAAAATGTAGCTCCTTAAAAAATACTTCCAATTTTTTATACTGGGTTAATATCAATTTTAAATATTAATAATCTCGTACACTGTAATTTTGTATAATTAAAAAAATTGCACTTGAGTTTTGTTGAACTCAATTTCAATATTCGTATCGGTATCGGCGATATTTATTTTTAAGTATCGGTATCGGTATCGGATCGGCAAAACGGCGTATCGTTACATCCCTAATTTTAACATATTTTTTTTATCAATTAAGTTATGAATTTTAGTCGAACTGTATGGATTTATATCCAAAGAAATTCAATTATTTTGGCTTGAGTTTGGTTTTAATTTAATTTTTCAATTAAATTATATTTTTATTTGGAGATAAATATGATGCATGTAGACAAAGATAAATTTTACTGCGCGGAGGGTCGCACTGACATGTTTCGATAACTCCCGCTATTCTCGTCAGAGTTCTTTACCGCGTAGAATACTCGACCAAAGTCGGTGGTTTGCAGTTAAGAGTTGAATATCATTTACCTTTAATAAATTCATACTGTCACTCTTAGAGCTTTATTTCATTTGATAGTTATTGATATTCACTTTTTCTTTACGTCTTGTATACAGTTTCTTGTTATTTCTCTATTCTAGTAGTGTCCTTTCACATTTGAGACACATCTTGATGGACATTTTTTCAATTCTCTTTTGAACTTGCCTGAAGTTTTCACTCTTCGTCAATAAATGTCCGATTTGTTTACATTATGTGCGTATGTATTGTGAAAAGTAGAAAACAGAAGCGAAAAATGTCGTGTACTACACTCTCTACTTTTTCTTCCCCTCACCTATATATTTTTTCTGTCCGGCAAGAAATGTCCTAAGTGTGAAAGGCCATGTATGAACTACCATCGGTGTTGCCAAATTGGCGGTTTTCTCGCTAGATCTGGTGGCAACCGAACTTCAGTTGGGCTGCCAGTTGCTAAAAATGATATTACGAATGACAACTGAGAGCAGTCAATTTCATTTGCTATTTAGAGCTTTTCTGGCAACCAGGAATTTTCAGTTGCCAGCTCGGTTGCTATCCATAGTCGACCCATTAATTATAGTTCAACGGTACCACTGAGAATTTTTAAAAAGCGACCAAATTGCCACTTTAGTGACCGAAAAAACGGTTGGAGTAAAAAAATCATGTGCTAAGAAAAGTTGACTGAAAAGGAAAGTTAACTTACGCCCCTTTTCACAATGTATGATTAAGAGTTAACGTGGACTTTAACGGCAAGTTTTGTATGACGAAGTTTCGGTTAAAGTCCATGTTAACTCTTAATCGTACATTGTGAAAAGGGCCGTTAATAAGTTAACTTTTTAGAGCGGCACATGGACGTGGAAATTCGATTAACTTAAGCTACGGCCACACTTGGCAAATATTTGACGAAATAAGCGTAACCACTAGTGTAATTTAACTTAGTTTTTGTATTACAATAAAATTAATTATGCTGCAAAAAGCTATTTTCTTATAATTTTTAATAAATGCGAATCCGTATTTAAAAAAATATTGGAATTAAAGGAAATAAAATTTTAGTTTGTTTGTTGGTAACTTTTATTTAATCAAATATTTCCCAAGTATGATCGTACCTTATCTTAATCGAATTTCAATGTTCACGTGCCGCTCTTAAAAGTTAACTTATTAAGTTAACTTTTAGTTAACTTTTCTGCGCGCATGATTTTACTTTAGACGAGAACCTAATGAAGGGCCTATCTACGACATCACATAAGCATGTAAGTGGAACGTTCACTTTTTTTAATTGTCTAAAATTTATCTATCACTAAGTTTAGCGAACATTCGTTCCTTTTCAAATCTTGGGTCAAGTGGGATGGTACATATAAACATTTTTGTGTTCGTATTTTAATGAAATGATTAAAAATACCTTAGACCACTTCCACATTTTTTTTTATTTACTCTTAGTTTTCTGTATACCCAATTAAAAGTATTAATATTAACAGATCAAAATGAAAAGTTCATTCATTAAACAGCACAAGTAAGCATTTTTAATGGGTCAAAATCAAAATATTTGGATTATCGATCGTAAAGATTTATAGAAATGTTACAGAGTGCAAAGAATTTTTTTGTTATCGTAAGCGATTTTTTAAATATTGAAGTTAAAATTATACAGATAATGTCCATGGACATTATGATTTTTTTTTTGTATGATATTTTGTATGATACACTGTGTTGGCACTAATCGATTGATTTTTCAATCGATTAGTTAATTTGATTAGTTGACAATTGGATTAATTTAATCGTGATTAAAATACTCATGATTAACGGCCCTTTTCACAATGTATGATTAAGAGTTATCATGGACTTTAACGACAAGTTTTGTATGTCGAACGTGCCGTTAAATTCCACGTGAACTTTGAATTGTACATTGTGAAAAGGACCGTAAATATGTTAATCGTAATTGTGATTAAAGTTAATATTATTAATATGATAATTTCGAACGTATTTGCTTGTGAATCCAAATTGATTATTAGGCTAAGGTTCGTGACGTTTTAATTCAGAAAGAATTGGGCATGATTAATATTCCAAGGAACAAGAGAAAAATTAACATCAACTTAATTTTTCAACGTACACAGCAGAACAGAGTAACACGCCACTTTCGGAAGCCGCTACACTTCCATCGTCAGTGCTCACGTGTATTTTGCTTATCACCACTTCTTAGGTGGCTCTGTTGCATGTGTGTGTAAAGTTAATATTAATCTTTAATTGTTAACTAAAGCAGATTAATTTACTAGTAAACAAAGAAAAAAATCTGTACTTAAAGTAATAACTGAAAACAGTCTTCAATAAAAAAATTGTGTATATTATATTGTTGGTTCCGACAGATATCGGGGTGTTTTCATTTAATTGCTAATAAAATCAACATTTATCCATCGATTTTCATGACATATGGCTTATTTTGTTCGTAATGCACATATCTTTAAGAATAATTCTTAAAAGGTAGTGTCTGCAATCTTAAATTTTTTATTAACTTTTAGAAAGAAAAAAATTGTTAATGTTGCATAAAAACCAAAATTTTTCCATACTAATTTATGAATAACTAAGAAACCGTTGATCAAATAAAAAAAACATATTAAGATAGTTTAAGGGTAGTTTTGGCCTCAATCTTTTGGTGTTTTGTTGATCGAAATCGGGCATACTGTTCTCGAATTAGGGAGAAATATACTGGAAATATTGGATATGCTTATAAAAAAGTCTATAGGCGATAGAAACAAATAACTGAAAACACAGTCTTATAAGTGCCTTAAACTCCTTAAAGACGTCACAGTTTTTCTTAGAAAGGAAAAAAGTAAAAAGTTGTAAATCTGCGTTTTTACACCCAATAATTTTCACTGCAATAATCAATGCTTTGGCATAAAAGTGTAGTCGTAAAAAAATGGCATAAAAGTGTAGCCGTACCCAATTTTTACCCCATAAAAAGTACCCTATATTTTAATCTGGGCCGTAGTGGATCAAACATCCACACATACAAGTTTTCTCATTTATATTAGTAGGATTTTGCATAACAAATTTGTTTTGGGTAAAAAATTAAAAAGAAACAAAGTTTTTGAAAAAATAAAAAGCTGGGTAATATAGTGTTGTTGTATGGTAAATAAAGAATACATAATAATGGACGATTCGTAAGGTTAATTAAAATACCATTATCTCGAAAACTCTCACCAATCTGACAACGGCTTATTTCATTAAATTCCTGAGGCCAAAATAAGTAAAATATACTATCAGAACTTTTGAGCATAAAAAAGATTACCTTTCCTGTGGAAAATTTTGTAGCTATTATTTTACATAAATTCAACGAATGACACTCATTGCCCGAGATTCATTAATTTTTTGCAGAAGTACGTTGATTCAATGTACGCATACGTTGTTACAATGAAAATATTCATTAGAGCTCAACGTAAAACAGTCCATTGAAAGTATTCATTGTTGTTATTCTTTAACAAAATTAATAAACAAGTTCCGTGATTTAACGTACTAGTAAATTATAAAAATGAATGATCAATTCGTTAAAAGAATGAACTTTATCCTTGAGTTTTTGCTTTAGTGTATGTTCCCTATTCGTGAGCGTTGAAGTGGAAACACAACACTTAACTAGATCAAAAATGTTAGCAAAATACCCTCACAGTTCTAATAAAATTATTTGTTAATTTAGAATATTGAGTTATACCACCTCAAATCAACCATGGGGTGGAGCTCATCGTCTTCGATTTGAATAAAACTTTGTGTGAACTATTTTTAATATATGTATTTATGTAAGACTCGATTCACACTGTGAAAGTTGTCTTTCTGAAATTTTCTCTAATTCTCTTTTAAACTTTCATTTGTGTCTACACATTGAAATTTGTTTAATGAAATCCAAAAGAAAATGTAAAATCAAGCTGCATCCAACATCAGGTTGGCCATTACGAATTAAAAAACAAAAGAGAATTTCAGAGAACATGAAAGTGTGTACCCCTTCCCAATCTTCTCTCCCCTCTCACCCAAATACTAAGCTTTCTGAGATAAAACTTTCATAGTGTGAACCGATACTAATGGAATCAAAGATTTCTAACTCCTTCGGTTATGGGATATGACGTCATCAAAATTAAAAAAAATATATATATAAATTTGAGTTTACTTAAAATATTTTACAACATCTCCAAAAGTACTTATGTTATAGATCTCAGCAACATACCGTTTGAAAGATTATACAACACCCTCTACAATGACGTAACCTAAAATTTTTGCGGAGCACAAAAATATTTTTAAAAAATTTTTAGATTCCAGAAATTTAAAATCGCCATATCTTAAAAAACGGCAATTTAAAAATTAAAAAAAAATACATATATGTTTTGTTTCATGTCTACCGAGACTACTTAGCCCCAAAATGGTAAAATTCTTATATATAAATTGATTGACAAAATTGTAGAAATAGTTAGAAAAATTAGTAGAATCTACAATTACCGTAGCTTTCAATAGAAATTAAATTTAAAATAAAACTGGTTTCTAAGAAAATTATGGATAGCTGAACCCGAAGCTGAAGTTAATTTACTTTTCCTATGAACCGTTTTCGAGATATCGGCAAAAAACGTGATTGGTTGAAAAAAATTAAGTTTTTCACGGATATCTTGAAAACGGTTCGGTTCGTAGGAAAAATAATGAATTTTCTTTCGGGGTCAGCGATCCATAATTATCTTAGAAACAACGTTTATATTAAGTTTCATTATTATTGCAAACTACTGTAATTGAAGATTCTATTAATTTTTCTAACTTTTTCTACAAATGTGTCTATAACTTTATATATAACTAGCTATACGCGGCGTGCTTCGCTACCCCATTGTTATGCAGATATAGAAATAACCACAAAATTGGTTAGTTTTCTTGACGATCTTTTTAGTTTTGTCGAATTTGAGCGTTTTAGCGATTTTTTTCATTTTGGCGATTTTTCGTTTTAACGTTTTTAATTCTGGAATTTTTTAGTTTTAGAGTTTTTTAAAATTTCAAGAGTTTGCCTCTTACTGTTTCCAAAATACAGCAAACTGTTTAAACTACATAGTCAAAATTACATTAACTTTCAGAACTCCCTTTAATTTTTGTTGTGTTAAATATTCTACAGACTACACCAATTAACACTAACTTTGGAAATTTCGAGAGCCTATATAAAAGAGTCTGTATATTACATTAGTATTTCAACATGTTTCGTTGCTCGCTTTGGAACACCCTTTAATCTTTAGCCCCTAGTTCTTACGGCTCTCGAGAAAACAGCCTGTGCCAGAGAGAAAGACAGACGGACTGACGGACAGCGTATCGAAAACAAAAAGATTAATTTACACTTTGGTGTACAGAGCCTAAAAAAGAACCTTTTCCAAAAAGTAACTTTTCAAAAAGTAACCATTTTCAAAAGAGTACCATTTCCAAAAGTACCCTTTCCAAAAAATATTTTTCAAAAAGTACCTTAAAACTACATTTTCAAAAAAGTATGTTTTCGAAAAAGTACCTTTACTTTAAAATATAAATGGTTAACAAAAAAAGTACCAAAATTATATTTTTACCCTTTTTCGGCCCCTAAATGTACAAATTTCAAAAAATTTCAAAACACCTATCCACTCATTTTTCTATCTTATTATGACGCTTTTGGAATTTTATGTCTGCCTTACTTAGATTCGGAGATATAAGAACACCGAATTTACCCGTTTTTACCACTTTTAGTCCCGTAAGAATTTAAGTTTTCAAAAATTCGTCCTTAGAGAATATATACAAACATATGCATTCAGTATGTGTATCAATGTGTATAAAAAATAGTTGTATGGAAAAAAGTACCAAAAAGGGCTACCAATTTTACCCATTACGTATTCAAATTTGAAAAAAATACAAAACTGCTTTTGAGGGCTTTTTAAGGAGAGAAGAATGCATTTCAAGTTTAGTTTCTAACTTTATTACTTTAGGAGATAAACTGTTAACAAAAAAAAGTACCAAAATTATATTTTCACCCTTTTTCGGCCCCTATATGTACAGACTTAAAAAAAGTTTCAGACACCTGTCCGTTCATTTTTCTATCTTATTATGATGCTTTTAGAATTTTATGTCTACCTTACTTAGATTCGAAGATATAAGGTTACAGATTTTACCCCTTTTAATCCCCTTAGAATTAAAATTTTCAAAAATCCTTTCTTAGTGAAAACATGCAAACATATTCATTCACTATGTATATCAATTTGCATAGAAAATAGTTATATGGAATAAAGTACCAAAAAGAGCAACCAATTTTACCCTTTATATATTCGAATTACAAAAAAGTACCAAAACATGTTTGAGGGCTTCGTAAGGATAGAAGAATGCATTTTAAATTTAAATTCTATCATCATTACTTTAGGAGATAAACGGTTAACAAAAAAAGTACCAACATTATATTTTTACCATTTTTCGGCCCCTAAATGTAAAAATTTCAAAAAAGTACCAAACACTCGCCCGCTTATTTTTTGACCTTACTCGTATTACGCTGTTTGTGGAATTTTATGTCTACCTTAGTTAGATCCGGAGATATAAGGTTACCGCATTTGCCGGTTTTTACCCGCTTTTACCCCCTTAGCGTTTGAATTTCCAAAAACCCCGTCTTAGTGGATCTATACATCCTAAGGGGAGCCCACATACGAAATTTCAACTTTCTAGCTTTAGTGGTTTGGGCTGGGCGATGATGAATCAGTCAGTTAGTCAGTCAGTCAGTCAGTCAGTCAGTCAGTCAATAACGTTACTCTTTTATTAATATATTGGGTGTTTTTTATTGAGGTATAGAACTTTAAGTTGGCATCACTTTTTTAACTGGCGGCCATTTTGTCAGCTGTCAAGTGATTAATATTTAGTTTGGTTTGCCATTTCATCATGAACAGGTTGACAAAAGAACAACGCTTGCAAATCGTGCAAATTTATTTCGAAAATAATGGTTCAGTTCGCGAAGTTTACCGCAAGCTCCGTCCATTTTATGGTCGACATAATCGTCCATCAGAGCAATTAATTCGGTTAACCATGGATCGTTTTCGCGCTACGTTTACTCTATGTGATAATACGCATCTGCAGAGACGTCGAACAGTGCGCACCGAAGAAACAATTGCCGCTGTAGAGCAAAGTGTTGAAGAGGACCCGAATGAATCGATTCGCCACCGTGCACAGCAATTGGAGATTTGTCCATCAACTTTATGGAAGATTTTGCGCAAAGATCTTGGCTTGCGACCTTACAAGATCCAGCTTGTGCAAGAATTAAAGCCGCGAGACGGCGCTACATGCCACACAGCGCACGTCACAATCGATTTATTGAAGGAAACATTCGATGAGCGCATAATTTCGCGGAATGGACCTGTCAATTGGCCACCAAGATCGTGTGATTTGACACCATTAGATTATTTTCTTTTGGGGATATGTGAAGTCGCTCGTCTACGCCAACAAACCAGAAACGTTAGGGGACTTGGAAGCCAACATTCGTGGCGTTATTGCCAACATACGGCCCCATATGCTCGAAAAAGTGGTTGAAAATTGGACCTGTAGAATTGGCTTTATTCGAGCCAGCCGCGGCGGCCACATGCCCGAAATCATATTTAAACATTAATGGCATAAAATTATCCTTCCAATAAAGCCAAATTGATGGACATTAAAACGATTTTCTTGTGTTTTATTTCAATTCGAAGTTCTATACCTCTAAAAAAAAACACCCTGTAGATAATATTACCAGTTTTGGGTTAAATAGTTTCGGTAGATATGAAAGTGAACTAAAACATATATTTTTATAAGTGAAATTTTTAAAAGTGACGTTTTTTAAGCCATAGCGATTTTAATTTTAAAAATTCTGTTAAATTTGCTAGTATGTGTCTATAACTTCGGTAAAAGCAATTTTACCACTTTGAGCCTCAGTAGTCTATGTAGACATAACCATATATACAACACATATATACAACACATATACTTTTTGGAAAATTTTACAGGTGACCTTTTTTAAGACACAGGGATTTTAATATTGAAAATTCGGTTAATTTTTCAGATTTTCATCTATGACTTTGGATATAATAATTTTACCACTTTGGGACTAAGAGGTCTATGTACATAGATATGAAAGTGAACAAAAACATATATATTTTTGAAAATTTTAAAGTTGCCGCTTTTTTAGATAGCGATTTAAATTTTATATTAATTTTTTTTTTAGTTTTTATTGTGAGCCGAGAAAAATTTTGATCACGCTATTGTGAAGATGGTCGGTCTTATTACCTTTAAAACGGGTATACCGTTGAGCTCTGTAGCTTCAAATTTTTTTTAAATATGTGCACTTATGTAAGTAAGCTCAACTTTTTTAGATATATTTTTTAAATCTTGCTCCTTAAATAGACGACCTAGGAACATAACATCTCATATCTGTGTTTAAATTATATTAAACACAGTCAATACCGAGTTTCATCAAAATTAAAAAAAATTGATTTGAGGTGGAATAACTATATTTCTGAGCATATAACTATTTTATTTCAATGGATACAATGTACCTGAATCAATAAAAATTTTTTTAAATTGTCACATAAATGATTACGTGAGAGCAACAACGATATATGGCTTTATTATCAGTCAATAAAAACTGCAAATTTTTGTAATTTTCGATTTTTTTTTTATAAATAAAAAAAAAAAAAAATTTCCCAATTTTGCCTAAAAATATATATTTGCATCATTGCGGTCTGAAACTGTTGAGTATATAAAAAAATATTACTAGAAGGGCTTAAAGGTAATTTTATTTAAAGTTTTTGAATAACGTCTTCCCAAGTTCTGATAAAATCGGTGGAGCAGAAAAAAAATTTTTTTAGTCGTGTCCATAGAATTTAAAATTTCGACTGTTTTTGTAGTTGTGGGGGGATCAGAACACATCAAAAATATATAGTGGTAGTCCTTGACATTTTCCTTGTTGCATAGTGTAGTAAAGAATCTACCATAGGACAAGTATCTTAATTGTGTCAATTGACCCCTTCCAATGACAACGTCATGTAAAAGTGAAAGGTCCCTATCATATAAAGTGCCAGAACTCGAACAGGTTGCTTGCTACTCCTTGGGAACAAGTCACGTGACTTGTCTTGTGACAGATCCTCTTCCCTCTAGCGAAGTTTAATTCAAAATTAATTTTACTATTCGCATGAATTTGACTGTACCATAATTCTCATTGCTTAATTAACTCGAGTATTGTTATTGCATTTTATCAACCTTTGCAAGAACATTTGTTTCGTGAACGTTAATAATTTTTTTAACATGATTCATAAAAACATTGTGATAAATTGCTTATTTAAGGTCTTATGTACAATAAAATTAATTTATTTTTAAAAACAAAGTTTATGTACATACATGAAAATTTGATTAAACTACCTTTTTTTATGAATTTTTTTTATAGCACTGTTAAAATTTTATGCCAAAATATATGAAAAGACTAAAAATGAAGGAATATAAAAATTAAAAAAAAATTATTGTCATGTACTTAGGGGCTCTTCACATATTACGTAAGGCCCCTAGGGGACTAGATACTTTATACTGAAAATTTTTGGAAAAAGCGTTACGAGGGGGGAGGGGAAAAACCTCCAAAAATAGCGTTACGCAATATGTGAATAGGCCCTTATTTCAAGCTAACGCTAGTGGCACAGATCTTGGCTAATGGATTGTTTACTGACTAACTACTTATTCCTTTTGCTGTTAATACGTCTTGAATGAACTGAAGTTTATCTACTTCGGAAATGTAAAATTAGCATTTAGAGAGAATATTTTTATTTGTAGAAAACGTGCTCGGGTTTCAATGAAAAACTAAGAAATTCTATACAATTTATTTATTAAAAAAAAGCTTACACAACAATTTAAAATAAACGAAAATTTAACAAAAACAATAAAAAAAAATTGGCAACAAATTATTGCAAAGACTGAAACTTGGTTTTTATATTGTTTGTTTAAATCCGTTGTTGTTTTATACATACATTAACAAAAATTATCCACGATTATTGTTTTAAGTTTTATTTGTGTTTTTTTATTCTTTGCATAAACAAATTTTAACCTATGCTTCATCAAAAAATGAATTAAAAAGAAACTAGTGTGTGCTTATAAGGTAGGGGAAAATGTTATTTCGTTAAAGAAAAGGAATTATGAATATAATCTGAAGAAATTATATTTTATTTATTTATTTTTTTTCCTTTATGAAATTTATTTGACATATTGTCATAATTGTATTTAAAATGAAATTTATTTGCTGGTGTTTAAGCATTGTCTATATGCAGCCTTTCATTGGTGCTTTACCAAATCGTCACTAGACTTCAAACACAATTTTGAACAGTTACAAAACCTTTATCTTATGTACAGACTTTCAAAAACTATTTGAGAATTCACAAATATGTAAATGATTTTCAAAAATAAGCAAAGTAGACTTTGAAAATTATAAAAAACCCAGCAAATAATTTTTTATTTGATATGAATCTATTTTATTTTTCTACACCTTTATACAATTAGAAATCCATTGGATGACAATAAAAGTACTTAAAGGCAAAATGAAAAATAAAATCCAAATTAAACCTTTATGAAATTTATTTTGCTTATTTTTGAAAATCATTTACATATTTGTGAATTCTCAAATAGTTTTTGAAAGTCTGTACATAAGATAAAGGGTTTGTAACTGTTCAAAATTGTGTTTGAAGTCTACTGACGATTTGGTAAAGCACCAATGAAATGCTGCATATAGACAATGCTTAAACACAAGCAAATAAATTTCATTTTAAATAAAATAAAAGGTTCTAGGAAGCTATTCTGACATATGAATGGCTTAGCCAATCTTAAAGACATTTTCGCTATTCTTAAGATTTTGGCTAAACTTAGATATCACGTGAATATGAATCATTTGGTCTTTGATGATTTTGAGACTTTTTGAAAATTTAATTTTCAGAAATATGTTTTTTTAATAAATAAACTGTAAGCCAAAATAGAATCAGCTCTTAACATTGAAAAAAGTACGTCGATTGCTGAAAAATTTCGAAAAGAGTGTTACTTTATAATTAGTCCATAATTGTTGTCAAATCGATCTTTTATGTTCTATCGCTTGTTAGAACTTGAAAATGTGCCTCGTGAATTGGTTCGAGAAATATGTATAGTTATCGAACATTTTGAAAAATCTTTTTTTTTAATGATTCAAAAAATTTATGGATTTTCCAGCGCTTTGAGCTTCAAATTATGTATTGGGAAGTTCCAGGGATGACCTGCAAGAGCAACCGTATCTCATATTTTTTTAATATAATCATGAGACAAGCGTTTTTGAGTACCCATGCAAACAGTGCAAAAATCGTAAAATTTGGGAAATAAAATCGTCAAAATCGTCAAGATTTTCGAAAAATTTCGTCAAAAAATCGTCACACCAAAAATCAACTGTTTTATAAAAAACCAACAGTATTTTATAAAAATATAAAACAATAATTTCTATAGAATGTAAAAATCAACTGCTTTATTAAAAAAATAAAAATTTAAACACAAAACAAGAGTAAATTTAAGACTATCTTACAATAATTTTTGGCCAATTCAAAGCTAGATTATACATATATCATATTATTTTAAATTTATAATGATTTTATACTTTGAACAGCTTATGAGACAGTATATTTAAAAATGCTATATATATATATATATTCCAAAATATCCAAAGTTATAAGAAACAGAAGTTTAATGCCGATATACCCATATTATTAACTTTGGTCCTAATTGTGTAAATCACGTTACCAAAGTGAAATTTATATAGAGAACAAAAACAAAATTTCAAATATTTTATATATAAATGGGTTTTATTTTTCATACAAATTTAAAATTTTTTTTGAGAGGTAAACCAACGCTTGAATTTCTATGCATTTGTTTGATGAAGAATTTGTATGAATAACAAAAACAAATTTGTAAGTTTTTTCAAATTTGTTTTTGCTTTAATATAAATTTCACTTCGATGATGTTATTTACACAATTAGGTCCTTTGTTTTCTAATTTCATTGCTTTATTTTAGTATAATCTTCAGATAGATGATAGAAGTTTATAGAATGTGTTTACATTTTTCACATATGTATAAAATTGTTTCGTGAAAATTTAATACGAGAACTAAATTACTTTCAAGTTGATATTAAACTGCACCCAATGCTGCTATTGGTTTATTTTCTTCATTCCCATTTTATGTTTTTTCGTTTTACTTAAGACAAACTTTTTTGGTTTGATTTTATACTTAAGTATATAGTTATGAACATGTGAACATGTGAAAAGCTCAAACCAGTAGCTAATTGTTTATTTATACCATTATTTCGAACGTATTTGCTTGTGAACACAAATTGATTATTAGGCTAAGAGTCGTAACGTTTAACTCAGAAAGAATTGAGCCTGATTAATATTTCAAGGAACAAGGGAAAAATTAACATCAACTTAATTTTTCAACGTACACAGCAGAACAGAGTAGAGTCAATTTCGGAAGCCGCTACACTTCCATTGTCAGTGCTCACGTGTATTTTGCTTATCACCACTTGCCAAGTGGCTCTGTATATCAAACTCAGAAAATATGTATATAGTTTTATCAGATCTAGCGTTGTATATGATATATTAAGAAATAAGTAGTGAAGTCAACAAATCGTCAAAGTATATGGGGTACTGAACAAAAAATCGTCAATCGTCATTTTGGTAAATTTGATCTAAAAAATCGTCAAAATGACGAAAAATCGTCACGTTTAACACCACTGCATGCAAATGCATTTCAAGTTTTTGCTGTTGAAGTTTCCAGTCATTTCAGTAATAAAAATAGAACTCTGAGATGATCAAGTTTCAACTACTTCAAATATTTTGCTTCCATTTTAGCGAATGCAAATGCGAATACGAATATCCAATGCGAAAGCGACATTAGTCGCGCCACAATTAAAAACTCACGATTGAACAAACGTAAACGTTTCGTAAATGGTTCTGTTTCGACTGGTATATTTTTGTTACTACATATATTATTGGTGGTGTATGTTATAAATGTAACAAACTACTTTTTCCCCTACACAATATGCCGGTATTAAAATCAGTCAAATATTAATGAATGTGTATGTCTGTCTTCATATTGTTTGTTACCAGTAAGTGCAATTTGCCAAATCATTATAATATTGAATAAATATATTGTTGTGCTGATTGCTGGCGGTAGGTAGTTGGCCTGATTTATTTAACATAAAGTATCTTTCAATATGCTCAGTAGTTTTAGTATCTTTTTTTTTGTTTTGCTCCAATACTTATGTTTTTTTTCGATTTTTTTTACGAAATTACAACTAAGTTAATACATACATTGAAACTACAAAATCATTTATTACAATTAATATTTCCCAACATACCAAATGGCTTGAGAAAAATATTATAATAAGCTTACTAACATAAGCCTTAAGCTTGAAAAAATATTGAAAATATATTGAAAAAAGCTATCGTAACAATTGTAGAAAAATCAGAACGGAACCCTCTTGAAAATATTATAAGTGCATGCTTACTATAAGCTTATTCTTGCAATTGTAGCATAAGCTTATGAAAACAATATTATATTAACGTCTGTATAGTAAACCTAGTTTGTCTTAATATTTTTATAAGTTTTGAAGAATAAAATTCACAAATAATATATTTTTTAATGTTGAAAAAGAAAATTCTTACTTCAAATTCATTCGATTTCATTTGTATATTACATACATATGCAACTTTTTTTAAGTTGTTTATGTTGTAATTTACAAAATTACACTTGTAAATGCCGCTGTAGAATGTATTGAAAAAGATAAGTCCTTTTCAATCGTTATATTGTTCTATTGAATATATGTATGACGTTTATAAGCAAACTTTAGAAACAGTTGCGTATAATAATAATTTCTCAAGCATTGTTAAAATCTGCTTGTGAAATCACATTTTATAAACATTATTATAAGCGAAGCTAAGAAAAGCTTAAGGCCCACTATTTATATAAGCTTATTCTCAAGTTATATTGGATTTTGATTACTGTATGGTATGTTGGGTTATGTTTGTTTTTGGCCATTTATTTTATAACTACTCGAATTATTGTTAAAATACTAAACTGACTTAAATTTATATTACTTAATTAACTTTCAAGTTGTAATAACTAAATAAAGCAATAAAATATAGACTGTTTATTTCTTTTATTGTAAGTTTAAAAACCTTTAAAATAATGTTATTTATTTGTACTTTATAAATTTTAGACAGATCATGAAGGGGTTAGTAGACGAAAAACGGTGTGTTTTAATTGATTTATTATTAAATTATGACAATTATCACTTAACGGTGACTGCTAGGCATAAATGTAATATGTAGTTTGTTTTTATCTAATACAAAATTTATTAAATGTACATTTATTTGTATGTTGTATGTATGATATTCCCCTTGAGCTCTGTAAGTCTAAACGAGCAAAGTTAGATAAGAACCATTAAATAACAATGGTTTGTAGGAAAAAATAGCCTTTCAATAAAAATATGTGGAATATAAAAAGTTTAATGCGCTAAATTCAAATCCGTTTTCAGCATTTTTCTTTCACGTACAGATTTTTTTAAATGCGCATGATTAGTATTTCCACTAGGTATCTTAACTCGACTACGGACTGTCCCATTTGAATTAGTAAGCCACCAAAAGATGTGGAATAAAATTACCTTTAAATCATCCGTATACATATGGGCATTTCCATGTCAGCGTACGTGACATTTGTACGCCTACAAAGTATTTTGCAAAAATAGGAGTAACTGAAAAAAATTTTGTCGTTATGTTCCATTCAGAAAAAAATTTATCACATTTGGAACTCTGTTGTTGTATGCGACACAAAACGGAAGTGATGTTAAGGTGCATGTAAAAATATGACAAAGTCTGCGAATTGAGAAGTTTTTTTCCTCTTTCAAATTTCTTACACTAATCCAACTATTTATTTTCCTTTATTATCCGTAAATTTCAAATAAAAAACTTGGATGATTTTATAATGAACAAAATTTAATAGCGTACGTGACATAGCCTACGTGACAGATTTTTCTCTTATAGTATTCTTAAGAAATGAAATATATGTAAATATATGTAAACAAAAACCTTTAAAAAATTTATTATTTGACATATTGCCATAATTTTATTTTAAATGAAATTTATTTGCTGGAGTTTAAGCATTGTTTATATGCAGCATTTCATTGGTGCTTTACCAAATCGTCAGTAGACTTCAAACACAATTTTGAACAGTTACAAATCAAAATTTAATTTAAATTTTGTTAAATTTTTTTCGATGCGAGAACTTCGTACAAGTTACAGAACATGGACACTGGTCTAAGGATTGCCAAAAACTAGAACAAAAATCTCCCCCTAAATTCCAAAAGTTCCCCGGACTCCTAACAACTAGGACGAAAATCTCCCCGAAATCCCAGAAGTTCCCCGGGTTCCCAAAACCTAGGACGAAAATCTCTCCAACATATCAAAACTTCACCGGAAAAGAACGGCAACACCAAAAACCGCGAAAATACCAAAGTGGCAACACAGAGTTTTTAAGGAATTTAACCTCCTTTACACGTATGTATTTGTTACCAGTATTCGTTACACGTATTTGTTACCAGTACTCGTTACACGTATTTGAAAACGTATTTTTTCATATAAAAAATTTGTTTTTGCCCCCCAGCATACAAAGCATTTATATGCTGCATATCATATGCACAAAGTACCATACGGAACTTCGTTCCAAAAAAATAAAAACGGAATTGAATTTATCGCAATAAACTTTATAATTTCCACATTGCCAAGATAGCAGGTTGCTTAGAAATGAGATCGTATTTTACCTCTCATCTACCTCTCGAATTTTACTTCTCATTTTTTACTTCTCAGTACTTTTAACGACCGAAATTTTTGGATAGAAACTTGGCCTTATTTTTACATTTATGTTTTTGTGCGAATATGTCTTATTTAAAATTTCACTATATGCCACACTAGTAGGAAAATGTATCATCTCATTGATGACGACCTGTCATCAGAATTCTGACATCAATGCTTGACAAATGTCATCAATAAACCGAAAGCAGACATCAGTCTGATCACAAACGTATTACAAATTGTATTGTTTTATTTTATATTTTTGTGTTTAAACGCATTTTTAAAAAGTTAAAAAACATGACACTGCATTGATGTACACTCATCATTATTTCTATGACAAGAGCTAATAATAAAATCTACAAGTCTTTTTAAATACTAAGCCAGCACAGCATACTACATGCACAGACAAAACATTGAAGCAAACGACAGCATAACACCCTTTCATCATATTGATGACACTTTAGTCATCACATGCATATCGCATGAATGATGTTTATGTTGATTATGTGCTGCCGATGTTTTAGATGGTGAAATGTCTAAAATGGTAGAGGTGTAAGCTTATAAATATGCGATGAAATGAAAAGCATCGAATCAAGACCAAAGTTAGAAGAAGAAGTAAAATAACAAAAAGGGAAGCTAAAATAGAAACAAGTAAAAGTAAGAAAATTTAAATAGCAAGATGACGTCACAATGATGAAAAGTAGCATGGGGTCAAAAGCGAAGCCAGTTGTCATATCATTGATGTCAAACTAAATCAGCGTTATGATGGCTTTTCTACCAGTGACATTATATTGATAATATTTTGCCATTACCTTAATTACAATTTTACATTTCCCTGACGTCGGTGTGTCATTGCATTGATGATAGTTTGGTCATCATTGGCTTTGGTGACCAGCTGATACAAAGGTTGACAGCACAATGATAAAAAGTGTCGGTTTTTCTATCAGTACATTATGCTGTTAACTGGACACCACTCATTTTCGCCTCTGAAAAGACCACCCGATACATGTTTATAATACATACAGTTCAAATTTCCTTAAATAATAAAAAACTCTACGCCTTTTTTTAGGAATACCATTATCAAATTTCGCAGTTTGTTCATCACTTAACGACTTTATTAAATATTAAATGTCTATTCTTCCGGTTCTTTTTCTTCTTTCTATTTATTTCAAACACCAAAAACGCAAAAATACATTCTTTTGAAATTAGTTTTGGCCATAAAAATAAAGAATTTACAATGTAGGGAAAAACATGTAGTAAACATTCAAAATTATTTTTGAATTTGCATGTGACTAAACAAACCACCACGCAATAACGTTTTACTACGAGTTCTTGTTTGTTGAATTTGGATTTTTTGAATGACTGACTTTCATGCCACTTCGACCACTTTCTAAACAAGTCATATGCACAAGTATATACATATGTGCATGTGTCTAAATCACTTCCTGACCGCTGTCATATTGACTTGATACTACAACAAAAAGTTAAAAAAAAAAGCAATAACAAGACATACATTGGCATGCTAAACTACATCACTGGGTCAACTGTGTTTATAATAGATATTATTATTTTTTCTACTTTAGGCTGGTATTTACTGAGGAATGGAAGTGGTTTTCTTTTAGTTTTATCACCTTTGCAAACATAAAATAAAAAATCCTGCCAACGAATTTCGTGTTTATTTTCATATTTGTTCCTGTCTTTCAACTCAACAACAATTAGTAAAAGTGATCGGCATAAAAACATAAATGTGACAATAAGGCCAAGTTGCTATCCAAAAATTTCGGCCGTAAAAAGTACTGAGATCAAAATAAGGACCACGTTCTTGATAGGTACAATAACATCTCATTTCTAGGCAACCTGTAAGCTAGGCAAAATTTTCCCCATAATTCTTTCCGATATTAGAAAGTCAAAAAATTATTGCCAAGCTAGCAGGTTGCGTAGAAATGAGATGGTATTGTACTTCTCAAGAAATTGGTCCTTATTTCGATCTCAGTACTTTTTACGGCCGAAATTTTTGGATAGAAACTTGGCCTTATTTTAACATTTATATTTTTGTGCGGATCTCAGTTCTTTTTTCTAAGCTTTTATTTAGTACAATAAGTGCCCCATACAAATAAGGGGAACCCTAGCCCTCCCCTGTCCTAGATAAAAAAATTTCCGTTTTCACATTTTTCTTAGTGCTTTCCCATCAAGACCTACCTGTGTGCCGAATTTTAGCTTTCTAGCTATACTGGAAGTGTTACATACAAATAAGGGGCCTAGTCCCCCTAAATGAAAAGTACCCGTTTTCCAATTTGTTTCGTTAACTGCTCATCAGGACCTACCTGTGTACCAAATTTCAGCTTTCCAGCTATACTGGAAGTGCCGCATACAAAAAAGGGGCACCCTACTCCCCCCAGATGAAAAGTGCCTGTTTTCAGACTTTTCTAGTTAATTGCTCACCAAGACCTACTTGTATACCAAATTTCAGCTTTCTAGCTATAGTGGAAGTGTCAAATAATATTGATGAGTCAGTGAGGCAGTCAGTCAGTGAATATCTACTAAAATACGCACTTTTTACACCTTCATATTCGAGAAGCTTATATGGTGGGGAGACCTTATGTTTCAAGATTAATTACTTTATGATTAAGTGGAACAAAGTTATGAGGGGGTAAAAACTGCTCGAATGGTTTCGTGTAAATATATGTACATACTTTGTGGCCGGCACTTGGCCTGCTGCACTACCGTGCGCCTAGATTTGAAGTGCCTTTTAAATGTTTCATAAATCCACTTAGACTATTTTAAAAATAGTTATGAGCGCCAAATTTTTATCACTCTGGCGTACACACATTACAAATATTTTTTAAAGGTTATTTCAGTTAAAATTTCATACTTAGCAATTTAATAGTCGAACAAATCCAAAATGTTCTACTGTTAAACTAGCTGATCTTTGGATGGTTCACCTTTCTGTGGTTGATTAAATTTGTTGCTAAAAATATGCATAGCACAAAGTACATTATCTCATATAAACAGCATGACTACTTTTTATTTCAGTGCTTAGTTTTTACATTTTTTATTTAAACTTTGACCCAGAAACTAGGGATGGGCAAGTGAAAAAATTATATCGATATCGATATATTTTTAAATATCGATCGGCATCGATATATATCGATATTTCTCAACAATGATAATTCAGACTTAGTCCCCAAATTTTGTTTAAAAAAAGTACATTTCTTATAAATAATTAAGCTGGAAAGAGTTAGTTTCCAAGATCCTTACTGTTCCACCAATATTTCATGGAAAATACATCAACAAAATTACATTCAAAGAATGATAATTTTTCGAATATACAAAATATTATAAATAAAACAAAAGATTTTGTTAGTAATATTCTATTTGATGAAGACTGTGCCGAAATGTTTTTAATTAAATTGCACAAAAAACAAAATCAAAGCTAACAAAATATTGAATTTGATACTGTCGATATATTTGAAAAAAAAAATCGATATATCAAAATTAAAAATATCGACGATATATGTCGACACATTTCTAAGAAAATATCGATATATCGATATTTTTTGCCCATCCCTAAGAGACACACAACATAAAAGAAGTTTTAAAAGCTATTTAAAATTCAACATTTTAGTTGCTTAGGTAAATCAGTAGTAGTCAGATGATGGCATGCCATAGCATCCAAGGAAATATTGTTCATGGACGTTAAGGACATAATGTCCATCAAAAAATAAAGTCCTTGAAAATGGTATTGCAGAGTAAAGATTGTTTGCAAAGGTGGGCTTCAAGATTTTCTCCTATGGGCATTTCGAATAGTGGCTTCGTTGAATAAAAATTTTTGTCTAGACAGAAAATCTTTCCTCAGTGAAGACCGGCTATGAAGAAAATCTTTAGTCTGCAAAGTCAGTATTTTTTCTTTTCAAAAAGGTAATAATGTCCAGTGGACAAAATGGAAATAATGACCATGGACATTATTGAGTCAATCCACTTCAAATGAACTAAAAAAAAGGGTGAAATGGACCTCACGCTCTCCGATTTTAATGAAACTTGGTATGGACTTTTTTAACATAACAAAATCACAGTCCGGGCCGTCTACTTATAAATATATTACGCCCGACTGCGTATAAAAAAAAACAAGTCCAGTAGTGCGGATCGTAGCGACTTTTACAGTCAGGCAGCATTAAAACTCGAATAATCAAATCCTCTCAATAATGGCTCCCGGCTGTGTACATTTTTTTCTTTTCAGTTTTTTACGCTGTCGGGTTTTTTGATTTTTTAAATTCATTTTTTATTTGTTTCTTTTTAAGTGTTTTACGCAGCCGGATTTTGTGATTTATTTAATTTATTTTTATTTGTTTTCTTTTTAGTTTTCGTACACGGTTTGGCTTTAGATTTTTTGTTTACACTTCGCTTTCTATGCAATCACGGTTTCTTTGTTGCTAACCAACTTCGAAACGTTAAAGATCCTAAAGGGTCATTCGAAATGAAAAATCATAAGAGAAATCTAAAAATTATTTCCAAATACCTGTTCAACGATACCCATTTTAATATAGTTCGCCGACTTTGAATTTTGACTATTTTCATATCTTTAGTGGCAATCGGTCCCGCCGCTCATATGCATCATAAAAAAATTGGCATAGAGTTGGCATATAGTCGATTCTTAATACACTTACTAAATTCTCACTATTAAGTTTACTAAACTCTCACGTTATTTGCTTGATCATTCCAAAATTTCGACACTTGTCGAATTCAAAAATATATTTCTGTGTTGTACTCGTATTTAAATTTAAAATTGTCCGGCTCCAAAAAAAAACACATAAAGTCTATCCAACTATTTGATTAGTATAGAAATATTCAAACCGTTCAGCACCACGAGCCCGTTTCTCAAAACTACAAGCTACAAATCTACAAGTAAAATACATACAAAGCAACAATAAAATTTGTATAAGTGTTGTTGCTTTGTGTGCATTTTACTTGTAGATTTGTAACTTGTAGTTTTGAGAAACGGGGTGCAGTGGTAAACGTGTGTAGTCACAAAATAAAATATTGGTAAATCTAACCAATGGCATAGGTTAGAATTGCACCAACCCATAAAATGCAGCAAATTCAACAAATGAAATTGTACTTCAGACGATTGTCTGCTAAACTTTTAACCGGAAGGTCGCAGGTTCGAGGGCTTAAGCAGAAAGTGTGTTTGGTAAAAAAAGTATTTATTTTTAGTTTTTCTGTATTGAACTTAGGTTCTCACACTTTTTCGCATGTTTATAACCCAACGCCTTTACGACAGCAAAAAGTAAACATAGATATGCGCTGGGTGACTACTTGATTTAAATATGTGCAGTAATTTTTGTAAAACAACTATCTTCGTTGTTATTATTTTAAAACGGTAATTTTAACCATAAAAATTGGTAATTTAAACCACAAACATAGTTAAAAAATTTAATTTGCTATTATAACCATCAAAAATAATTATTATTTTGAAACATGGCTTTTTCAAATTTATATTTTACAATATAGTAAAGTGTAAATTTTGGACTTGAACTTGGGTTCTCACAACTCTTCGCATGGTTACAAACCAACACCTTTACCATCTCAGCGAAGTCATCTCGTTAAATAACAACAGCACAAAATAAACATAGACATGAAATGACTTACATTTTTAAAAGGTTATTTTAAAATAAAATAACCTTTTAAAAATTTAAAAATTTTATGCATATTCATAAAAATTGCAACAACAATTTACATTAACTGTTAGTTAACCATTTAAATTGGTTATATTTACCTGCAATTTTATTTTGAGTGTAACATTTATGTTACACGGCGCTATGAAAGGTTAATATTCTATTTTACTACTAATGACATGGTTGTGTAAACATGTTACATATTTTTTTTTACCTACAAGACATAAATCAAATATTACTGAAAGGAATATAATGATAAAAAGACTTTAAAAATACATTTCGTAATCTTGTGTATAAAAAATTATGTAAATTTCTCCAGAACCTTTATCACATTAATGGACCACATTTTAAAGAAATTAGTGAGGAAAAAACTAGATTTGTTTTTTTTTTCATTTGAAATTTTCATATAAAAAGGTCACAAGTGCATGAAAATCTAAAAGTTGATTTCGGTCGTTGAAACGGTTAACAGCAAAATGTACTCGTGTAAATTTTATAAAATACTCTGTGTTATTTTAAGCATAATATTTGTAAAAGCAAACATACAATATCCATTGGGAGAATCAGAATATCTTCAAGTTGGCACGGATGCATCCCAATTGGAACAAGGGTCGTCGTCAATCAATCAAGATATGAATACACAAGATAAATTACTTTTGCAACATTTGATCAGTAAATGGAAATTATCTCCCGGCTCAAGTAAACTTCCAGGAGTAACCGCTTCTATTTTACCAGAAACAAATACTACTGCTACTGTATCTAAGCCAACTGCTACTGCTATATCTAATCCATTTAGTACTATATCTAAGCCATCTGCTACTACTGCTATATCTAATCCATTTAGTACTATATCTAAGCCATCTACATCTACTACTGCTATATCTAGCCCATCAACTGCAATAGCAACAAACACTGCTGCAACAGAGTCGCACAATTTGAATAATGGAGCTAATAATTTAGCTTCCACCGAAAACTCAAATCTCTTTTCAGTCGTACTTTATCCAACTCCCTTCTTTCCGCACCAAATTTTTGCTGGCTTTTATCCATTTAATTTTTACAATATTCCAAACCGCATAACACAAATGGCACAAACTTTACCGGGTATAAATGGACTCGCCAACACTATCTCTAGTATTTCACAACCTTTGGCAGCTGCGAATGGTGTTTCTCATACGTCATCTGTTTCTCAATTACCACAAACCACGTTGAGCATGTCTGGTGTTTCTTATACGACTGGTGGCTATAATTCACATCCCTTGCAATTTCTATCACCTGTTTTTAATTCAAATGGTGCTTTTAAGAAATAATTTTTTTATTATAAATCAATGTTAATAAGTTTTATTAATAAATGTTTTATAGTGACAAAAGTTCATACAAAAAATATCATTCAATAATGAATAGCTGTGAGATAGATAGAGTAAAAGAACTCAAACAAAAAATGAAATGAAAAGTAAACTTGAAAATTTTGTGATCCTAGGATAAAATTTTTGATAATTATTTTCGACACACTCGTCACATGACTTGTGAAAATAGAAGTGATACAATTGTGAAACGTGAGCAGTGAAAAGGCAATAACGGAGTTCTGTATTCGCTGCTATTTTATGAAAACCAACAACAAAATACACAAAATTGTTGCTAGATTTCATAAAAATGCTAAGAAATGTCCTAATGCCAGACTTTTGCAAGACCATTTGCTTCACACGCTGAACTCCGATAACACTGGTCTTTAAAAAGAATTCGGTTCTTTAAATAATAATACGTGGAATATAAAGAGTTTAATATGCTAAATTGAAATAAGTTTTCTGTTTTTTACTATCACCTACTATTTATAGGCACATCAGGATATTTCGCCATAATTCGAGAACGGTATGCCAGATTTCAATCAACAAAACGCCAAAATTATACTCAAACTTGAAAAATCGTTGTTTTCCGATACTAATTTGTGAAGCTATTCACAAATTAGTATCGCAAAAAGTAATAATTTGTGAAGCTATTCACAAATTGGTATCGAAAAAAGTCCCCTTTCACGCAAAATCAAAAAAATTTTATTTCTAAAAACTGGTAAAAAAAATGTAAGACTACAAAAACTTTTTTGACTTTTAACTTTATATAAGTTGATTCGGATCAGCGCGTCGAAATACGAATAGATAGGTGGCTCTGGTCAAATGCACAGACCACTTTTTTCAATATGCATGGAGGCTACCAATAAAAGTGTGCGGATCACGTCCATTTTTTCTATAAAGCATTACTTATGTATAGACATTATCGGGTATGATCTGAATGACAACCATTTCGTTTTGAAATCAATTTAAAATAAATTAAGTAAAGAGTGACTTTGGCTCGCACACGAATATACTTCCTTTTTCGAATATATATCCCTTTTCGTTTTTGCCCTTTTTTCATTTTAGTAATTTCTCCGTTTAGCTTTTTTGTTTAATTTTAGTTTTTATTTTATTTTTTAACTTTTATTTCGTTGTTTTGGCAATTTGTTGGTTTTTGCGCTTTTTTCATTTTGCTGATTGTTTCGCTTTTTACGATTTTTCGTTTTTTGCCGATTTTTTGGGCTTAGCGTTTTTTTTTGTTTTAACGTTTTTTCTCTTTTTGACGATATTATTAGGTTTATCGATTTATTTAAGTGTTGGCGCTTTTTTAAATTTTGACGCTTTTTCGGTTTTGGGGATTTTTTCGGTTTTTAGTGATTTGTTTAGTTTTAGCGTTTTTTTTGTTTTGACACTTCTTCGTTTTTGCAATTTTTTCAAACTTGTTCGATTTTTTTTAGTTTTAAGTTTTGTTTTGCTTTGGCGTTTTTTTCGTTTTGGTGATTTTTTCCATTTTTAATGATTTTGATGATATTTTTAGTTAAGCGATATTTTTTGGTTTTAGTGCTTTTTTTCGTTTTGACGACTTTTTTCGTTTGTTTGCGTTTTTTTTTTAGTTTTTTTTGGCAATCTTTTTAGTTTGGGTGATTTTTTGCGTTTTGGCGATTTTTTTGATTTTGTTGCTTTTTTTCTTTAAGCGCTTTTTTCATTTTGGCGATTTTTCGTTTTGACATTTTTTAATTTTGGAATTTTGGAATTTTCTAGTTTTAGAGTTTTTTTTTAATTTGAAGATTTTACCTCTTACGGTTTCCAAGATACAATAAATTGTCTAAATTGCATAGTCAAAATTACATTAACTGATAGAACACCCTTTAATTTTTATTGTTTGAAATATCAATGTTAATTGGTGTAGTCTATTCTACAGACTACACTAATTAACACTAACTTTGGAAATTTAAAGTGTCTATATATAAGTAATTCAAAATGTTTCGTTGCTCGCTTTGGAACGCCCTTTAATTTTTAACTGTCATATATTTGTTGTTGTAGCGGCCAAAGTTTTACATATTCAGGTCCCTAGCTCTTACGGTTCCCTAGAACATAGCCTGTGACAGACAGGCGGACAGCGTAGCGAATACAATAGGGTTCCTTTTGGTGTACTGAACCCTAAAAAGAAAAAAAAACACTGTTCTTTTAATCGGACAATTAGTGCATTCGAAGTTAAGTTCGAATAAAATATCTCAAACATCTAGAACACAAAAACCAATTAAAAAGCTGCAATAAGTAAACTTTTTAGTTGAATTCTTTCCTGAAATTGGGCGATTTCAAAACGAAATGGTTTTCAGAATATGCCCGTATATGTACGAAATTTCATTTCGATATCTGCTCCGGAAAGAGAGTTATTAATTTTGGCCACCTGAAATTGCGAAAAGTCACACTGTGCAGTGTAATTACCATTTTCAAGTGTTTTATTCTCAATGGCCAACACTGTGCAGTGCGGTGCACTGAACAAATAAAAGAAGAATAACATTTTATATAAATTTCAAATACAGTTGTGAGTAAAATATTGATAAAAGGCTTTGAAATATTTTATTTCTTTATTGTATGCAATTTTTATTAGCGAGTATGTATTTAAAAAAGCAAGTACGTGATAAATTATTTATATTTTCGCCGGAAAATGTCCGTTATTTAGATTGCAATTCATTAATTCGTATATTACTCATTTTTATTTTGAATTATTATTAAGTTTAAGTTTTATCTTATCATTCGATATAAAGTTTTAATTCTTAGAAAAACAAACTAAAATAACAAAAAAATTACCTGGCATTACAAAAGTTATGTGGCATTAAAGTTTAAATACAAGATACTTGAATTATTTACAAAGTAAATGACTAAAACAAAGTTTTAGCTTGTAGTTGCAATCTCCTCAATCCGGTTTAAAAGAAAGTTGCAGCTTGAAGATGCACCTTCACGTTTCAACCAAATTTTCCAATAACCACCAAAAAAAAAAAACAAAACTTGTTGAAGATACAAATGTTGCTGTGAAAACCTACCTACATACGTACTATGGGATTCGTACGAACAAAATGTTGTACAAACTAATTTTAGTATTTTCAATGGCAAAATAAATATGTTTGTGTAATGCTTGCACGCTTACAAAACTAATATTTTTATCACATACGCTCACGCATAACTAATTGAAAAATTTTCACTGTCACGCACGCTCACGCAAAATGAGGTCAATCCAGGGTCATCTCTTGGCTGAAATCGACGAAAGGAAGTGGTTAGTTTCTTTGCACGCTGAGAGACCAAGAAATTCATATGTACAAAGCATTAATACCTTCCAATCGACGTACTTAATCATGTTTCTGAAAGGCTCTCCTTTGAATTTAACGTCCTGAGCATAATCATCAGGGTAACCAGAAATAGGCATAGTATTTTTCCCTGTGCGATATATGGAGACAACTATAAAATATTTTTGCATATTTTATATATATTTGCATATATGGCTTTTTTAAATACATATTTATAGAAAACAGAAAAAACTGATTTGTGATCAAAAGCTTTTTGCTAACTTTTAAAAATATTTCATGACTTCTCATCACATTTTCTCTATCGTTTTTCTTTTACCAAATCTTATGGTTTCTTTTGACATTTGCAATATTTCAGAAAAATTACTTTATTTTAGTGATTTCTTCTGAATTTTGATCTGTATTTATAGCTTTCACTTTTTAAACGCATATTTTGAAGTTTTTATTGCATATATTGGTACGTTTAGGTGGTGTTCCTCTGCAAATTCTCCTCTGCACTCCCAGCTTTCGTGGAAACGTAAAGGGGAGGACAAGATGAAAAAGGCTTTATGTGCATTCTGCGAGTGTAAAAGAGCTTTTGGGTTAGTACTGGCAATTTCTGCTACTTTTAATTACTCAACACTACTCAATACTTTTCATTTGGGTATTCTGCTACTTTTAATTACGCAATACTACTACTTTGCATTTGGGTACTCAATACTTACTCGATACTTTTAACGCTTAGAAAAAGTTATACTGTTAAGCAAAGTTGTATTTTTCCCATCAATTTTAAAGTCGATTTGACTATAAAAACACAGCAGCGAAAGTATCGAGTAGCTATTTTTTGGTATTGAGTACCCTAAAATATGAGCAAATACTCGATACCCGGTACCCACTACTCAATACATTGCCAGCACTATTTTGGCGAAATCTATAGGCTAGCAGGTTGCTGGCATAGAAGAAAGATAGATTTGGGTTTAAGGATCCCTTTGTGATCTCAAGATAAATGCTTCGGAATAGCTCGTAAGACGTGCAATAAGGCAAATACTACGATCCAACAAGATAAAAGTTTCGGCTCTTGATCGGCTAATTACGAAAAGTACGTAAAACGTGATATAAGTACATACATTCTTCAGCTCTCGATTGTCTAACTACGAAAAGTAAACACTATGATTCGACAAAATAAATGCTTCGCATCTTGATAGTCTAACTACGATTTGTGAAACTTTCAATACTTCGAGATACATAAACTCTTCATCTATCAATCGTCTAGTGACGACAAGCAAATACTACGATCCTACAAGATAAATACTTCGACTCTTGTGCGGCTGACTACAGTTATTGACTTGTTGTCATTAGCTGGGGAAACAATCATATCCTCACTTTTGTTATATTCTGTTGCCCGGTTGCAACTAGGGATGGGCAAAAGTATCGATATACCGATATTTTCTTAAAAATATATCGATATATATCGTCGATATTTTTTCCCAAATATATCGACAGTATCAAATTCGATATTATTTTAGCTCTGGTTTTTTTTTTCGTGCAATTTTTAAAAAAATTTCGGTACAGTCTTCATCAAATAGAATATTACTAACAAAATCTTTTGTTTTAATTATAAGATTTTGTCTATTCGAAAAATTGTCATTCTATGTGTGTAATTTTGTTGATGTATGTTCCATGAAATATTGGTGGAACAGTAAGGATCTTGGAAATTAACTCTTTCCAGCTTAATTATTTATAAGAAAGGTACTTTTTTTGCTTTATTTTAAAAAAAATTTGGGGACTACGTATGAATTATCATTGTTGAAAAATATCGATATTTCGATATTTTTTATTCGATATATATCGATGCCGATCGACATTTAAAAATATATCGATATCGATATATTTTCACTTGCCCATCCCTAGTTGCAACGTGTAACAACTTCGGTTTCTCCAAACTAGTTTTCCTCTTTTGTTTGCAAATCTCGAATACTTATCCCAATTGTTATGCAAGCCACAGACTTTGCGACCGTTGGTACAACTCAGCTACTAATCAAGTTGTATGCTTGTCGCACAAACGATACAATTTGGTTTGCGATCTCATGCACAACTTCATTTTCCAATCAACTTGTGAGCAAGTAAATATCTCTCATTTTATGTTGTCCGCAAATAATACTCACATTCAATGTTTACTGCAAGGTGGTGACAACAAGAATAAGCACGTATAATACATAAAATAGTATACGACAGGCACACAAACGTTGCGACAGTGTTGTACAACATGGCAAAAAATCAAAACTTTTTGATCTTTCGTATAACCAAGATACAACTTAATACAACGAGCCCACAAACGTTGCAATTTCGTGTACAACCTACTCAAGTTGTACCAACGGTCGCAAAGTCCTGCGGCCTCCTTTATATTTACTGAATGAGAATTGTTATTTAATGTTATATATGCATATACCACGTCACGTTAGTTTAGGTTGTACAGGCAGCCGACCCACTTGGGTCCTTTTGTACCTATGTGATTCCTAAAATGGATAAGAGGAGATTTAAGAAGATTCACTGCCTATCCCAGAGGTTGGGTCGGTGTAGAACCAACCCAAGTATTGTATGAAAGAATTTGTTCCACTTATATCACATTTCCCAAGGTCTGCTTGTTCTGGTAGTGACGGATTTCCACGTTACAATATTAACAACTCAGTCCCGATGTTATGTACATCACATGTCATTGTCCTCGTTTATGCATGATACATATGAATATGCACGGCATCCGAATCAGTAAACTCCTCCTTTATTCCGGAGTAACCTCTTCAGCTTTTGCTGTTAATCGTTTAGTCAGTACTCCTGGACCTGTTTCCAGCCTGTTTCCAGCCGCCACTTCGAAGAAATATAGGCTGTAAACTATAATATTATGAACCTCACATTTATACATGAGCATTATACTGCGTACGTGCCTGTTGACAACCAGTTTCGGTCTTTACGAACGAATCAAAAATGAACACTGGTACTGAATCGTCGGTATTTTTTTTAAATCTTGACTTTCACCGTGTTTCGGGGGAGATGTATGCCATAAATAACTTGACCAGACATCGCGCTTTAGTCGGGATTATCTCGCTTTTTAAAAGTCGATTCCGCTTGAAAATACCTACCGCTCTTTTGGAGTTTCCAAATTAACCGAAGCTGCGTAAACAACTGAGAAGCTCATCTCAGAACTAGGATCTCTTAATTTCAAGGTATTGCAGTCGAAGTGTGTTTTGGCATGCATTGAACTTCTGACTCAGCTTGAACGACAACATGTGAGAATTGTTTGGGTTCTAGGACAGGAAGACTTAAAGCGGAACGAAATAAGCTCCCAAGAGCTGACTCTTCATTAGACATACAGCCTCACAAGGGTTGAGCTGTCAAATGAGATTAAGGACTGGGCGCTAAAGAAGACTGCGATAAGGTGGTTTGCAATTACCAGTTGTAGGATATCTAGGACTAAGCGAGAAAGCCGTTTGCAGTCCTGATTGGCCTGGTTTAACTTCATCATTTTGACCGGCTCTGCAGTAGCGCAGGCTTAGACATCTAGGTAATCGACTTCTTTAGGGTCTGGAATGTCTCAGGGATTCGCAATTGGTTGGCTTGTTAGGCCTTGTGAAATACATAGAAATGTATGTAGGGTGTCGATAGTTCTTTCGGCATACAATGGCCTATGAATATACTCGCCTACCTACCTTGAGCCTATTTTAAGTTTTAGATAATATTTTAAGATTTATCGCGTAACGATTCAATCAGCCCATGGAGAGCGAAAAACTGTGACTTTTCTGGATTTAATTCTGTTTCGACAATGGTTTGAGGATTGAACCATGTTTTTCAAAATAAATTTATTTTCCTTCGGTGTGATAATATGCATGATGAATTGCTAAAGCAAAATAATTCCAAAAACAAACGGAAACTGTAAAATCAGCTGCTATGGAACACTATAATACAGTGGAGACTTTCACAAAATTAATGGTCTGGAAATTTTGAACTGCAGATTGGATTTAGCTGAAACTTGAAATATCTTTAGAGGACGTGTCAGGCTTTATAGCACGTATCTCGGTGGCCTTCTGGTTTACTCACGAGAGCAGCTACAGGGGGCAAAAGTTGACCATCTTGGACTCAAAAAAACTTCTGAGGCTTGTAACTTTCTTAAATGTTATTCGAGTTTAGCTTAAATATAAAAATAAATAATGTCATATAAATAATAAATAATCTCATAGCCTAGAAGATATTTGACTTTAAAGAAAAAAATATGTTTTATGTCCTGACTTTTTTATTAGTTTTTTTGCCCATAACTTTTTAGTTTACATTTCGATTTTCGATTCGATTCTTAACAAAGTTTTAGATAAAACTAAAGAAACAAATTTTCTATAATCTGTATTTTCGAAATCGGAAATAGGCTAAAAAGTCGAAATTTCAGATTTCTTAACATATTCAATCCTTAATCACATAACGCAAAAGGAAATTTTTATAATCGGATAACATTTAAGAAACTTAAAAGCCTCAGTAGTTTTTCTTGACTCCCAGATGGTGGCTCGCTGCTGCTTAAACCAGCTGCCCGTGGAGACACGCGTTACAAAGCCTGACTACTCCTCTAATGGTGTTTCAAGTTTCACCTAAATCCAATCAGCTGTTTAGAAGTTCCAGACGTATTAACATTGTCCTTATTGTGCAGTGTTGCCAAAGGTGTGCACTTCCAAAATTAAATTAATATAAAAAACACAAATGACAACAAATGCAATCTAAAGGCAACTGTAAATATTTGGAAAGCTTAACTATTAGACTTTCGCAAACTGCTCAAAATATAATTTTGCATTGATCGATTTATATAGGTCAAATTAAAAATGTATAAATTTATTTGTATTATGTAAGACAATGATCTTGCCCGTAGTATTATTATGGTGATGATACAGTATTCTTTGAAATATCAATGTTTGCTGCGTATAATTTACACAAAAGCTATAATGCACATGTAATATGTACATTTCTAAGTGGGACATTATTGAATACGATCATAAGCCCAGACCTGTTTTTTACTCAATCACTTGTTGCACATTTAGTATGAACTAATAGGCTATAAATAAAATTAAAAGTGATTATCACTTGTATTTAACACCATTATGGGTATTACTCTTGCACATGCATGTCTAAATAGAAGAAGAAAAAAATTATATCCTTTTGATTAAAGAAATAAATTGATCACAACAAAAAAACCGGCAACTCTCACTTGAATTAAAAGCAGCCGGTTTTTTTATGATCATTATCATTATTATTTATTTCTTATTATTTGTCCATTCATCGTGGTATTTAAGTTTTTAAATCCACTAAAGAAACTCTGCAACAAATCAAAAACCAGCAAAAATAATGAGTAAACAAGATGACGACATTTATGATCCATGATCAACTCAAACAACGCCACTGATTACAAAGACCTTAAAAAATATGAAAAAAAAATAAAAAATAAAAAATACAAACCTCCAGTGATTCATGTATTTAACAGATTCATACTGGACATACAATATTCCGTACGTAGAGTTTATAAATACGAATACAATAAATAAAATAATATGTATTTTGTTTAAATATTAATAAATTTAACAAAAGTTCGAAAGAAAAACTGGAATTTTATTCAATACTTGTACGAGAAAGTACATGAAAAAATTTCAATTGAATATAGACAAAATATTTAAAAGAAATATAAGCCACACATAAATTGTTGATAAAGATTTTCAAATCACGTACTGTGGTAAACATGCTTGACAATGTTTTGCGGGTGTAATAATTCAGTTTTGCTGGAACAAGAACGTTTTTTTTTCATTGAGGAATGATGTAATTTAGCACAGAGCATTTATGTTTCAATTATTTGCTAATAAATCTTTGTTTTTATAAGTTAGTCATCATATGTGTAACGTTTTTTATTTCAAAATTTCGATTATTTCTCGATTTTTGTGCAATTTAAATTTGTCAGAGATTGTTTGACGAGTTTTTATTTATTTGGTGACATTACGATTGGAGCTGTTAATGTTTTCATTGTTGGTTTATCGAGTTTATTTATTTTTAGTACATATACTCCAACTAAGTGTTGCCAGTAAAACGTTCCTCGCTTTACCTTGTGAGAATATTTTAAATCTTTTGTTTTTAATTAAAGTTCAACTTCTTTTCATTGCAATTAATTTTATAAGGCTATTCGGTGTTATACGCTTCTAGCTTATTATAGAAATGTTGAGACATGGTTGACAGATATTTTATTTTCGTGCCCCTAAAGCCCGAAATTAAATATTATTAAATAAAAATCCCTTACTATTTTCTTAATGAGACATTCCATATTAAATTAAAAAAATTAAATTTATAATTCCATTGATTATCCGTAATTCAGTAATTACCCATATTTTATATAATTTTTACTTGTCGCACCAGTCACAAATACTTGTATCACCAGTCACAAGTACTTGTGTCACCAGCTACAACGTTATCAGTCTTATTTCTAATCAAAATGAACGTGTATGCTATTCGGCTCTGAGTGCACAAAGATAAACATGTGAGATTTTTCAATCTCCCACTACTCATATTCATAGAAATCATTGAAAGAACTTAGAAATTATTTGGTAGTCTTTTATTGGCAAAAACTTAAATCAAACTTTGGGCCATCTTTTGCTCTACAACTCCGAAGCCATCTTGAAACTTTCCGAATGTGTAGGAAAGAGTTTTATGACATATGTTTTTTTAAGATTTAAAAAAAAATTTTTTTTGAGATATAGCCCTTTGCACTCAAGACTTCTACAAAAGAACTTTAAGCTACTCGCAGAAAAAATCGAGATGTACACCATTTCAAAAGCCTTATTTTAACCTGCAAAATAACATAAAATCAAACTTTTTCAGTTTTGAGGTTTAGAAGTTATAGTTGTTTTTTTATGGCCACTTTAGTAAAATTTTTAAAATTTTTTCAATTTTCATGGCGGTATATTTCAGAAACGGAAGGAGTCAGAGGTCGAAAAATTTAAATTTTTTTAAAACCTTTAATGGATAAAATTTGTCGCAATCGGAGTTGGCGTTTCCGAAAATGGCATCTTTTTTGTCGATGTGACATGGATGGTTTCACCCTATTGTATAATTTTCTATGATCAATGTCTCACCAGTCACAATAGAATCCGTTCTCATTTTTACTAAATTTCACATAGTCAATTTCACATTTTTTTAATAAATTTATCAAAATAAAATGCTAGTCTTAAAATTTACATTAAATTTACGAATATTCATCATATCCCTTTGTCCTAGTTGGTGGCAAAGCATCTTCAACAATCGCAATTGCAACACTGCAAATGCATCACAGTGCGAGTTGCTGTGACAGAGAAACAAACCGTCTTAAAAACTTGGCGACGGCGACTTAGGAAAAAATGCTCAGCGGCGGCTCATGGCCGGCTGACAGCGGCTGGCGAATTTCGCGAATATTTCGCGATAAAATATATATAATCAATTGCACTTTTTAATGTTGAGGTTCTTTATTACGAAATTTTAGTAAATTTTCTTTTTATAAGTTTTTTTAAAACAAATTTTTATATAAAATTTTTCGAACACCTGCTGACTGTCACATAATTTGTAATATGTAGTAAAAATTTGCAACTAAAAAAACAATTAACCGGCTGCAATTTTGAGCCGAGGCTAGCCGCATGGATCGTCGGCGGCTTAAAGTTACATTGAAAGTCGGCGGCGGGTCTTAAGCCGGCTTTTAGCCGATCGGTTTGTTTCTCAGTGCTGTGATCATTAATTAAAACTGAATTGAAATAGTAAATAAACAAATTGTTCCTTATATGGCTGTAACTAGTGCAACAGCATTTATTTGGTGATATGAGGTGTTTTCAAATAGATTTCATAATCAAAATAAAATTTCAAAAGTTTAAACAGCTTGATGAGCGGTTAAGTTGTTTAAAATCCATATTTCGAAATGTGTTTAGGAGTTTTAATTTCAAAACAAATGTTTAAAGGAATGTGTTGTTGTCATGCCTGGAACACTTTATTATGCGTTATAAATACATACACGTATATATGTACGTACAAAGTTCATAGTAGAGATGGGCAGCGCTCACGGATAATCATGAATAACTCATTTCTTTAATTACATGAGTGCGCATCAGCGAGTGTACCCGGCGTAAGCAAACGGACTTGAAATATGTACATATGCACTCTAAATCATTACTTAAAATTTCCGATCATATATTGTCTAAATTTGTGTTGAAAATTTCTCCATGTCTAAAATTACATCGATTTTGTAGTTATTTTATTAAAGAAAAAACTTTCAAATTAAACATATTTAGTCCCAGTGGAAAAAATGTAACATAAAATATAATACGGCTATGGCTGAATGGTAGATATGTCAGACTATCAGTCAGGAGGTCGCGGTTCAAACCTGCACACAGCCAATCCCTTTTTTTAGTAAAAACATTTTGTTCAAAAATAATGTGTGTGTAATTTTAGGTCGATAATAATCTGTACAGTGTTGTCGACTATTATCGATCTAATTTTCAACAAAAGTGTTCTAGAGTGTGCATATTAATGCCATATTTTATCTGACTCAACTTCAAAGCCAAAATACAGTAGAACTTCTATAGCTTGAACTTGTATAGCTTAAAGTTTCCCATAACATTTCTAAAACCAAGCCGAATTATTTTTCTGGATAGTAGTGATAAACTATACATACTTTCAAAGTGAGATTCAGGATATATCATAAAAAATTTTAATTTACATCTCTATAAAATTCCGAAATATAAATGGAAATGGTGTTATTTTCTGCAAGGCGTTAAAAAAAGCTTTCAACAATGTTTCAAGATACGAATTTCGTTAATTTAAGTTATGTTTTTTGTGATCATAACTATTTTTTATTACACAGATGTGATAAGCACAGACATAAGCCAAAAAAACAGGCTAGAGCATGAACGTAAACGAGTTAAAGTTGTTTCTTGTAAGGATGCACGATCGTGATTAAAAAATTACACACGATCCCATCTCTGATTCAAAGTAAGCTAAAATTTTAAATACAAGAAGATCGTCGTTTGTTACATTTAAAACCGGCAAAACAGCTTATTGTGGTTATAGTATTTTTGGTGTTGTTTTGTTCTTGCTATTTCTTAGTTTAAATAATTGAAGTTGTTGATAATATTTTTTTTGGCATAACCTTTCCTCCATTTCTTTATAATTGGGTTCTTAGTTTACTGTGTGTTCATATTAACATAATACATATTAATGGTTGTGTGCTTGATTATGGCATAACAGAACCTTAAAGGAATTAAGTTGCCGCTTTTGTTTAAGACTTAAGTCAAATTCTTCACCCCATTTTCAAATGTATAATATCAATCAAATAATTCTGATATGCAAAGAAAATGTCCTTTAAATAAAAATATGTGGAATATAAAGAGTTTAATGCGGTTCACTAATGCGGTTTTCAGTTTTTTCTATCATGTACAGCTTTTTCTTTAATGAGCGTGATGAATATTTCCATTAGGAACATCAGTATAATTCAGCCTAAGTATGCATAAAAAAATACCTTTAACATTTTTTTAATATAGTTTTTAGATTTTATAAGTTATTCAAAAATTTTCTATAGGAAAAAGTGCTTTTTCATATAAAATTAAAATATTTTTTCTTTCTAAAAACTCATACAAATCTTACAACTGCAAAAGCTTTACCTTTACCATATCTCAGGGAAATCGATGAATAAATGTTGATTTTATTAGCAATTATATAAGTAAATACCTCCAGACACTTAAGAATTACCGGAAGTAATAAATTTTGCTTTGAAAAAAATTTAGAACGAAAATAGCTTTTAAGTTCTGGATGTACTCACTTAATTGTTAATAAAATATACAATCTAAGTTTTGCGGTTTTAAATTTTTTATGAGTGATTAACATTTTTTTTAATTTTGCATGAAAAATCATTTTATTTTCGATACAAATTTATGAATAACTCAAGCGTTATTGAAATAAAAAACTATTTTAAAAACATCCCAATAAATTTAATTATTTTGGCTTGAGTTCGGTTTTAATTTAAGTTTTCAATTGAAATATATTTTTCTTTAGAGATAAATGTGAAGCATGTAGACAAAGAAAATTTTGACTGCACGGAGGGTTGAACTGACATGTTTCGATAGCTCCCGCTAATCTCTTCAGAGTTCTTTTCCGCTTAGACCACTCGACCAAAGTCGGTGGTTTGCAGTCAAGAGTTGAATATCATCTACTTTTAATCAATTATATACTGTCAACTCTTAATGATGAAACAGAACTGGGGCTAGACGAGTTTTTCCATACAAATTGACATTAATCATACGCCGTAAAAAGCAGTCATGGGATAGAATCTATTTTATTTTGAGAACGTTTTTTCTCATGCTGTCAGTTTTAGCCAGTCATTCTCTCAACAATGTTGCCGTGTTTGAATAAAATTTCATATATTTTTCGTACGAAAAATAAAACAAAAGAAAATAAACAATAATATAAGAGCATTTTGAAGCTACTACCGTCGATTTATTTTCGGGCATGTTTATTTGGCATCGTTTTTGCCTGAAGTTGAAGACTTAGTTCTGTTTCATCATATAGAATCTATTTTATTTGAGAACGTTTTTTCTCATGCTCTCAGTTTTAGCCACTAATTCTCTCAACAATGTTGCCGTGTTTTAATAAAATTTCATACATTTTTCATATGAAATATAAGAACAAACGAAAATAAACAGTAATATGAGAGAATTTTGAAGCTACTGCCGTCGATTTAGTTTTGGGCCTGTTTATTTGGCAGCGTTTTTGCCCGAAGCTGCAGACTTAGTTCTGTTTAATCATTTAGATTGCATTTCATTTGATAGTTATTGATATTCACTTTCTTCTTTGTCTTGTGTTAAGCTTCTTGTTATTTCTCTATTCTAGTATGAATTATCATTGATAATTACAAGTACTAGTGTGTGAATGTTTGTTTGTTTGTTTGTTTGTTTGTTTGCTCAGTTTTATTTGAACATGTACATCTTTTTGCCAGGTGTCTTTAGAGTTTAATAATTAAGTTATTAGTTTTAGTCGAACTGTATGGGTTTATATCCAAAAAATTTAATTATTTTGGCTTGAGTTCGGCTTTAATATAATTTTTCAATTAAATTATATATTTATTTAGAGACAAATGTGAAGCATGTAGGCAAAGAAAATATTGACTGCACGGAGGGTTGAACCGAACCGAAGCCAAAAGAATTAAATTTCTTTGGATATAAACCCATACAGTTCGACTAAAACTCATAACTTATTTTAAAAATATTTAAAGGTAATTTTATTATGCATAATTTGGTTTTTTGTTTATCGAAATCGGATAAACCGTTTTCGAGTGATGAAAGCATGACCGTCCTATTACTGGAGTCCTATTGGTCATGCCCATTAAAAAAACTCAAAATGGATTTTAATTTAGGACATTAAAATCTTTATATTCTACATATTTTTCTTTAAAGAGCCGAAGACACCACCGAGCAGACCATTGCACAGTGTTGTCTTACGCAAAATAAATGCTAATAAAGCTGGAACTTCTTGGAGCATCTTTAGAGGAGGAGTCAGGCTTTATAAGAAGTGTCTCAGTGGCCTCGTAGCCTAAGCACTAATCTTTGAATTGCATAACCTACAATCTGAATATCTTGAGATCAGTAAAAGATATTTGAATAATTTTTTTAGGAGTAGCAAAGTGATTCATATAAAAGTAAAAATGTCAATTTGAGAAAATAAAATTATTTTAATACATATTTTTTCCCTAAATTTCGATTTTTTTTTCAGAAAATAAGCGCATGTGCTCATATTTATGAATACGCTGTCTTAAAATTTTCCGGGATTTTTAGCACTATTTACGTTATAAAACGTAGTCAGTGGAACTTTGAAAATCCATAATAACAATTTTTTATGCGCTCTTTTTTTCTCGGTTATATTAATTTATTGTATCTTCAATAAAATTGAACTAGCAATAAGTAATCAAACCTTAACTCTAAAATTTTAATTTTTAAGTCCAGCCAATGCCAGATAAAAATATTTGTTTCAGCGGTTGGTTCTTTAGTTGTTTACGTCTCTCGTGTTCGGCTGAGAGCAAGAGTGTCCCTCCTTCTCAGCCGAGTGTGGCCTCTAAAGTTAATGATGTTTCGGGCTAGGGGATTGGGGTGCAACTCAATTTTTTGTATGTATCTTGTCACGTGGTTAGAAAACACTGTCTTAACTAGCACCATATCTAAATCTTTATGAATCCACTTGTTTCTGACATACCATGGGGCTGCTGTAATCGTACGGAGTATTTTATTTTGTCGCCTTATGCGCTCTTAAATAAATTTTTTTTTAAATTTACAATTTTCGGTCACTGCTGAATGTAGGATACATGTCCAAAATACAAAATTATTAGCGCCAGACACATCGTCAATGGATTGTCCTTCGCGGTATGTGATGAAAAGATGAATTTGTTTAAGAAAGTTCTTTACAAAATTGCAAGTAATGATAATAATACTTAAAAAAAGACATATTTCCAGGTCAATTTCAAAATTTTGAATTTTTCCTTTTTTTCGACTTAAAGAATGCAGATAATAAAAAATTCTTTTTCTCCAGTTTCACTTAGAATCTCATCAAGAATCGAGTGGTACATTTAAAACTTGAATTGAACTATAAACTAGAAAGTTATAAGCAAAATACTAAAAGAAGTCAACTCTAAAATAGTTTATTTTTCTTTAAAGTCAAGTGTCTTCAAAACTGTGAGAGAGAAAGAATGAATGGCGCATATTCACAGTCAAAACAAAGTATAATTTAAGAGTTTAAAACCAGTATTTCGTTTGGCAATACTGGTTTTAAATTCCTAAAGTATACTTTGTTTATGATTATGAATATGCGGCAATGTGTTTAACAAAGTTTTTTACAAAATTAAAAATAATGATGATGGTTTAAAAAAAAAAAATTTTTTTTCAGGTCAATTTGAAAATTTTGATATTTTACCCTTTTTTCGATTTAAAAAATCCAGATAATAAAAATCCTTTTTCTCCAGTTTTACTTAGAATCTCATCAAGAATCTAGCGGTGCCTTTAAAAATTTAATGGAACTATAAACTAGAAAGTTATAAGCAAAAAAGTAAAAAAAGTCATAACAAAAATGGTTTATTTTTCTTTAAAGTCAAATATCTTCGAAACTATGAGAGATAAGGAAACAAACATAAGGATATTTTTTCTTGTAATTTTCTAGCAAAACACAAAGTGCTTTAAGTTTTTTAAATTGGATAAGTTACAAGCCTCAGAATTTTTTTTAATCCGAGGTGGTCATCTTTGGCCCACTGTAGCTCGATTTTAAGCTACAAGGCTACTGAACATGGCTTATAAAGTCTGACTCCTTCTCTAAAAATGTATCAAACCTCAGGCAAATCCAATCAGCAGTTTATAAGTTACAGATATATTACCATTTATTTTTCGAAAATACCCACTGTGCAGTATCATCAAGGACTTGATATTTATTAAAAACTAAGAAATGCATTTTCAAGTAATTGCAGATAAAAGATGAACTCATTATTTCAAGAACTGCATAAACTTTTAGAATTTATTCCTATAAATAAAAGTTTGTAAATTATTGGACTTTTTTTGTTTGTTACCTTTATAAAAGAACAGCAAGCAACAAAATTGTATGTGTTTTCTTTGTATCCAGAAGAATTTTTATTTTTTTTTGTATACGACGTCGTTGTTGTTGGCAAAGAATATGAACCTTAAAGTTTGTTGATATTCGTTCGTTCGAGTTCGTAACACTTTTTCAAATTCACCTTAAAATAACAAAAGGTGCTGGTTTTGAAAAATATAATATTGTTGTTGTTGTTTTTTTTTTATTTTTATTAATTTCAACCCGGTTTACTGGTTGGATGAGTGTATCACTTTTTGTTCTGTTTTAATTTTGTGCAAAATGTGCTGGTTTTGAAATTTACTTTTATACAATTTGTTTTATTTTGGTCTTTATTATTATATGTATGAAGCTTACGAAGAAAAAACTTAATATAATAAAAATTGTAACATAATACACATTTGTTGGGGTTTTACTGTATTGGTTTCTTGGATTTCTAAAACTAATGGCAGCATTTACTCATTAAATCAAAGTTTTTTCTTTTTAAATTAATTGCCTTAGATTTTTTTCCAATATCATCAAATTTTTCTATAAATTTCTTTTTTTATTAATGGCAAATTAAACGTGTTTAAAATTTTTAATTATATCATGAGTTTTATTTAGAAATTATGCTTAAAACTCAATATTGAACTACACACACACACACGCGTAAAACACTAAAACGTTTGTTTTAAATATTTCAAAAAATTGCGCCAAGTTTTTCTTCAGTTCGATTCTTTCGTTTTAACTTTTGATTATTACTTTTCTTTATATTTTGAATTTTTGCTCACGAACCGTGCGTATGCGCTCAGCTTCGAACTTCAACTGTTTGCAGTTGTTTCAATTTCTTCGCATTTTGGTCGCAAAAGTTTTCTTGTTGTTGTTGCTGTTGTTGTTATTTTGCTTGTTTTTTTTTCTCCAATATCTTATTGTTATCTTTTGCAAAAGCATTGTACGCCAGTGTTCGGGTTTGATTATTTGAATGTTGTACTAGTTGGCTCAGTACTAAAAAACTAATAATTATAGACCCCGTTGTAAATTTTATACCAATTGTATTTGTTCTATGACTGCTGAAAATGAGCGCTGAAAAAAGGAGACATCACTAACTAGAAGAAAAATTTTAACAAAATACAATCACTGTACAAACAGATTTTTTCCAAATCAAAAATGTTTGTTTAAAGTACTACAGTAATTTGACTAATATTAAAAAAGCACCACAGGAGAAGTACCTTAAATTTGGATCTAGAACATATCATTGAGTATCTTAATTATGCCAGTGACCACGCAAAACGTCCCCCTCATACTAAGTTCTGGAACTTGAACCAGTTGGGGACCAGTCACGTGACTTGTCTTGTGGCAGGTTCTCTACCCTCAAGAAGAAAACCATACAAATAAGAAGACAGTTATGTTTTCGAATCGAGAAGGTCCTATGCAATTCCGGCTTCAAGACCGGAGGTCTAGTGGTTCATATGAGGATATTAGTACAAGTTGTGGTTGACCATATACGACCAACTCCAACATTGCATAGGAGCTTTCATGTACTTATTTCTGACAGGGAGCCATGGGCGAATCATGCCTCCTTTGAAGAAGATGCCTCCACGACGGATTTTTGATGTCTTAGTTTCCAAAGAAACACATAATACCATCTTTCAGACGGAAATCTACGCATTCCCTATTTGTGGTAGGGAATCACTGAGAAGAGAGGAGAAACGCCAACGTAAAAAGTAGGATATGGAAAAGCGGGAGCCTGAGGAAATCGAGATACATAGGAATCGAAACGTAACCCGAAAACCCTAGCAAAAAAATGAAATCTAAAGGTTTTGGTATGGGAGCAAGAACGAACAGTGAAATATAGTGACAGAGAGATAGAGAGAACACACTGAGGATGTGAAAAGCGGTTATGAAGATATCCTTGTTCCAATCAACGTCGATATTGTCGAGTGTTCATCACCCATTCAGAATGATGTCAGGATAGCAATATTTAGGTTGAAGAATAATAAAACTGCGGTGGCCGATTTGGTTGAAGAAAGGCATGCCATACGATTGGAGCCTCAGAGTACTATGCTCCATTCCAAAAAAAAAGGAAATACATATTTGTACGCTAAACTACAAAAGTATCAGTCTCCTACCAATCGTATACAAAATTCTTTAGAACTTTAGGTGTAACATATTAAAGACGGAGTTGAACGAACTAATGGAACCTAACCCATCGACCAGATTTTCACACTGCGAAAGATCCTGGAAAATATCAAAGAGAAACAAATCGACGCTTACCACCTGTTCGTCGACTATTAAGTTGAATTTGAATTCGATATCCTTAAAAAACTGGTGAGATACCGACAAGACGAGGTTTCCGACAAGACGACTGTCTGTCTTGTGCATCGCTGGAAATGTTTTGATGTGGAACTGTTGTAACTAGAATAGGTACTCATGATGAAAATTCACATCTATCTCCTATAACTTTCTCAAGTGATATAGTGGTTGTAGTTTAATTATTTATTATTTTTTATTTACTTTTGGTTTTGTGCTCAAGAAATCGATGCGCACGAGATATAAGCGTAAAAAACCTTTTTTATATTCATCTGAAGATCAAAACAGGCCATCGAAGTAAGTTTGTAAGTAATGCTTGGTCACCAACTACGTCAAACTGAGTATAGGGTTTTACTACCCTGTGGTAGTACAATCAAACCTGTTCTGTCGAGTACGTGTGTTTTTTCAAAAGTCTTTATATGTTGCATAGTGTTATGGATGGAAACCGAACCTCAGTTGGGTTACTAGTTGCTAAAAACGTTATTATGCATGGTAGCTGGAACCTGAGGGTTGTTAGTTTCAGCCGCTATTTAGTGTTTTTCTGGCAAGCACGAATGTTGAGTTGCCGGCTGGCAACGTAACAGAAGCTCGGTTGCTATCCATAATCGACCCATAATTTTCAAATTCAGGATATTATTTATTTAAGATCTTATTAGAAAGACCCAGTACTTACATAAAATTCCACAGAAATAAATAAAACGAAAGAAAAAAAATTTACCAAAAGTACCAATTGTGAAAATGTAACATATTGCTTGTAAATAAATGTTGGTACTCTAATGCCATCTATCTCTGCCTTTAAATAAAAGATGAAATAGATTACATCCATATGCATCAATCAATACTATTTGTGTGTCGATAAGGCAGTTTTCAATCTGTTTTTAAAAATATAAGTTCGTTATTAAACGGTTTTATTCTGTGTCGCGTTTAATTAAAATGTAATTGAAATTTAAGCCCCTTCCTGTTGACAGAGCACGAAGCCGTTCGGCGCATAGCCGGCTTAGCAGCCGCTGCCGAATTTTGTTTTTAAATTGCGCCGCCGCCGATGTATACGGCTGTGATCGGCGCACGACTCAGCCGAAAAGTGACTATTATATCATATAAGTTTGGTACAAATACAACAAAAAAATTAGATAATGCTTGTCAGAAATATAAATATAAAAATTTTTTTTTTTCGCTAGATATACATACTACGTGAGCCAGTCGACAGCCGACACTTTTCATTCAGCCGCCGCCGAGGAAAATTATCGGCTTACAGCCGGCGCTTAGCCGCCGCTGGTTACTTTTTGGATAAGCCGCCGCCGATAATCATATAATATCGGCTTCGTGCTCTGCCTGTTGATCGATTGATCTGAAATTTTGTAAATACCTTTACTTTTGATGGCAATATAATTTAATATGTATGTAATATGTATGTTTTTAGTTGGCATTGTTTGGGTCAAATCTAGTACATAATTGAAAATTTACCGATTGATCTGAAATTTGATACACACTTTTTGTTTTAATGACAATACAAGTATGTGTATTAAGTATTATTGTAAAGCCGAGATGGCTGCCATCCCAGAATTGCGGATTCGATATTTTTACAAAACCCTCAGTATAGATATCAAATGAAAGGGCTTGACTAGTATAATACAGTACACCATGAAAAAAGTCTAAATCCAAGATAGAGTTCGTGACAATGTGGCGGACAATAGAGTTTAGGCAGAACATTGTGATTGAAGTAAAAAAATTTAAAATAATTACGTAGTACATAAGTGGTACTAGTCACCATACCACTCTCCTCACCAATACAATCGGCCATATCACAGAGTTCAATTCCGTTCGGAAACGGAATTCAATTCACCCTAATATGTCAATCTCTAGCTGAAGCATACCGCAGCATAGTAGTACCGCCAACAGTCTGGACACATCTGACAAATTTGCGTATTTTAGCTTTCTTTTTTTAGACACCAACTGCTACAAAAATGGGATAGGTTGAATTCCGTTTCCGAACGGAATTAAACTCTGTGACATGGCCGAATAAATGCGCTTAAATTTTTTACTTACATATTTGATTTTTCAATTGAATAAAAGATTAATAATTAAAATTTAAAACTTTATATAGTACATATGTATGTACATACTTATGTATATTTAAACTTAAATAATACAGATTATGCACATACATACATACATATGCATATGGGGCCTTCCACGCCAAATCGAACGATTTGCAAATTTTTTTTTTTGATTTTCCCAATATCGTGATATTTTTGATATGTGTTAAGGGTTAATTTGGTACTTATTCACAATTAGTACTCGGCATAGGAAATCTTGTAAGCTTTACGTTTAAGGTATAAGACGTGTTCAGTAATTTTATGTAAAACACTACATACGAGGAAAATTTTTGTAATTTATTATTATTTTTTTTAAAAGAGAATTAACACAATCAGGCAATTATTGCCTACCAGTTAATTAATTAATGTGTTACCTTCTTTTGGAAAGGGATAGTGTCTCTATAAAGGCGATGAAGTGGGAGTAGAAAGTTTAACCCATTTACAAGTCTGCTATTGAGCGTTTTTTTGTTAAATTTTTTGAACAGTGTTGAAGCCTCTCTGGTGTCAAGTAGAGAAATTAATTTGCTTAAGTCGTGTAGCTAATTATTGGAGGGTGCTGTGTTGTGCATTATGACATGTCAGTATTAATCGCTGTCGGTACTGCAAAAGTGATCAGTGCTATGCCTTCAACACTTTAACAGTTCAACAACAACCAACACACAATGACATACCAATCAGAAAAATTCATAATGTTGTTGGCTTGCCTGAAACTAGTCTTAAACTTAAGACCTTAAGGTTTGTCGTCAACGCACTAACCATCTCAGAAAGGGGCAAAATAACCCATACAGCAAAGAGTTAGAGAGTTAAAATATTTCACAAAAATGTTGCTTGTGATGTTTTACATAAAAGTGCTGAACATATCGTATGCTATAAACACAAGACTTACAAGATTTTTTTTGCTTTATAATTTTTTTTTTAATTTTAAAAAATCGAAAAAATAGTAGTTATGGAATGCTCACTACAGCACAAAGCCCTGTGTTGTTGGATGGATAGAAGTTAAAAATTAAAAATGTTCAAGAAAATTAAAGGATACTACACGCATTCTCAAAAATACGATTTGAAATAGAAAAAAAATTTTTTTTATATTTTTTTTCAAGTTATGAGCAAAAAACTAAAAAATTTGATTTTTTTGAAAATTTAATATATATCTTTTGAACGAGTAATCAAAAAAATCTCAAAATATACCAATACGGCTCTTTGAAGGGGTGCTAAAAAAGATCACAAACTTGGGAAAATCAAGAATTTTTTTCAAACCGTCAGATTTGGCGTGTTATGCCCCATATATAAACATATGTACATATTGTATTTACGATTTATGGCAACTTTGTGATAAATTAATTATTTCAGCACCATTACGGGGACAAGTGGCAAAAACCACTCTCTTAAAATCATTGTGAGCGTGCTTTTCTAAAATGTGCGTCGGCAATAAGGCATAATATTTTTCCTTCAATGTTGCAATATATTTTTCGGATGATTCAATAGAATCACATAAAGCTACAATACATCCGCCCCAACTAAAAGTAATAAATAAATTTATTTATTAAAAAAATTTAATAAAGAAATTAAACAAAAATACACTCACCCTGCTCCAGTTAATCTAGCACCAATACCACATTCCGCAGAAATTTCCACAAGACGGTCCAGATCTGGATGAGAACATTCATAAAGAGATTTTAAACTTGCATGCGATTGTTTCATTAATTGAGAAAGTTTTGATATGATAACGTTTTGACGCTCTAAATTGCCATTCGTTTGAGCACCATTTGAAAACAGTTGTTGTTCACACAAGGAACGAAAAGTTTTTACTCGTAAAGATTCTAATAAAATCATTGTTATATTTTGGACATTTTGAAACAAATTATAAATTAAATTACCTTGTATTACATGTAGAGTTCTTTGCTTAAGTTTGAACTCTTGCATATGTTGGGTATTGCAAGTAAGGAATGCTCTTTGGAATGTGGGATCATCAATTTCAAAAATGTTACATAATTCAGTACGTGTATAAACATTTTTGCTCAGATATTCATTAGCACATTCTTCCATATCTTTTAAACTGCAGCCTAAGACTTCTTGCAAGTCCACAAATCTTAGAAACTTTTGCCAGTTTTCAAATTTTTTACGAAATGCTATAAGACGGCAAGCCAAACGGCATTCTACAACTCTCTCATTGAAATCAGAGGTAGCAGCTTTATTTATTTCCACCAAACTATTCGCCACCACAAAACAAGCTTTATTGGGTAACTGCAAAGGTGTTGCATTTAATTCGGGATGAAATTCTATAAATTGAGCACAACCTTCTTTGGCAAGGTAAGCTATGGCCTGATCCATACCACCTCCTTGAGTACCAATATAACGTTCACATTCAGCAGATATCGATGCCAAACATTTACGATCTAATTTTATTTGATAAACAAATGCAGTGGCTAAAACCGCAGAGCTAACCAAAGCACTAGAACTCGATACTCCGGAACCTGGTGGTATATTACCACTTACAGCTATCGTCATACCAACACATTTCTGGAGAACATTTAGCGCTTCGTAAATACCTTTAATGCCACACAAATAGTATTCATACCATTGTGGTCCACCTGATTCTGGAAGATCTATTCTAAATAGGAAGAAATAAAAAATTCAAGTTATTTAAAGTGCAAAGACTTAAAATTGTTTCGACATACTGTATGTTGTTGACTTCACAGGAAAAATCTGAATATTTAGTTTGCTCTATATTTTTTAGTTGCAGACTAGTTGAATTTTCATCATATCCCACTGCTAGCAGAATACATTGATCTATGGCCATGGGTAATACTGGATAGCCACAATAGTCTACATGTTCTCCAATGATGTTGACCCTGAAATTTGAATGATATACATATGTACAATTATTGAAGAATAACAAAATGTTAATTTTATTAATAGAATCGTAGAAAATCGTTTATTTTCGCGTACATCAGGTACATCAATGTATTTCACTCTAACTCGAGAACGGTTTGTCCGATTTAAATAAATAAACCACCAAAAGATGCGGAATAAAATTACCTTTAATTCATATGTAAATAATTTTTTATTTCCAACTGTTTCGGAATTATGCAGCAAATTTTTTTTTTGCAAAACTAAACTTTTTTGTTTTCAAAAAAATATAAAAAATTAAAACTACAAAAATTAAAAATTGTTATCATTAATTTGAGGGCTAAGTGTACTAGGAATAAAATTGGACGAAAATCATGATAATCGATGGACAAATGTTGATTTTATGCACAATTAAGTGAAGAAACTCAACTGATAAAAATCACATTCATTTTCAAAAAATTCGCGCCCCACCGAGCAAAATCAGTTAGTTGTGTTGTGGTTGCTTAGATAGTAATTATTGCTTTGATGTCCTATCAAGAGCATTTGAAGTATCTCGGAATTGTCTGCGAGAAACCTGCTCCTCCTCACTCTCTTGTTCGTCATACAATAGTAATGAGCCACGTAACGCTTCATATTCAGAATCAATAATGTAATGTGAGTTCTTGTATTTTTTTTCAAAAATTTTGATCATTTTTGGAGCTTGATTGTTATCCTTCCTTGTCCACAAAATTTTTTTATATTTTGTTGATAACAATCCAGTTTATCGGGTTCCATTTTGAAGAAAGAAAAAAGAAATAAAATAAATTAAGTAAAGGGCTCCAGACGAATACACATATATCCCTTTTTTTGCCCTTTTTTCCATTTGAGCAATTTTTTCGTTTTGCTTTTTCGTTTAATTTTCGTTTTTTTATTTTTTAAGTTTTTTTTCGTTTTTTATCGATTTTGTTTACTTTTGGTTTTTTCCATTTTTCTGATTTTTTCGGCTTTTGTCGATTTTTGATTTTTTAGCGATTTTTTTTGGCGATTTATTAGTTTTGGCGTTTTTTTGTTTTAGCAATTTTTTGGCGAAATTTTTATTTTTAGCGATTTATTTTAGTTTTGGGGCTTTTTTCGTTATGGCAATTTGTTCGGTTTTTGGCGAATTTTTTTAGTTTTGGAGCTTTTTTTGTTTTGGCGCTTTTTTTTTTGTTTTGGCGCTTTTTTCGTTTTGATAATATTTTTCTATTTTTGACGATATTTTTAGTTTTGGGGTTTTTTTAAAGTTTTGGTGCATTTGTTCGTTTTGGTGATTTTTTAGTTTTTTGGCGATCTTTTTAGTTTTGGTGATTTTTTGCGTTTTAGCGATTTTTTTACTTTTGGTGCTTATTTTTCCTTTAAGGGTTTTTTTCATTTTTGGCGATTTTTCGTTTTAGCATTTTTTAGTTTTAGCATTTTTGAGTTTGCTGTATAAATTGTCTAGATTATATAGACGAAGTTACATTAGCTGATGGAATACCCTTTAATTTTTATTGTTTTAAATATCAGTGTTAATAAGTGTAATCTGTATAATAATACACTAACTTTGTGAATTTCAAGTGTCTATATATACATAAGTGCCTGTATATTACATTAGTATTTCAACATGTTGCGTTGCTCGCTTTAGAACACCCTTTAATTTTTAACTGTCATATGTTTCTTGTTGTAGCGGCCAAAGTTTTACATATTATGTGAAAATTTCAGGTTCGTAGCTTTTACGATTCTTGAGAAAACAACCTGTGACAGACAGACAAACGGACGGACAGACATATGGACAGCGTAGCGAAGCAATAGGGTTCCTTTACAACAAATATCCGCAATTCACCAAACAATTGCTTAGAAACCATACCTCATTTCTTTTTATACTCTTCATTTAGTCGTTAATGAGAGCGAAGAGTGTACATCACTGATGGCGGAAACATAGCTGACAGAAATTCCGATTTTTTGAAACTTACGATATGACAACACAGTATGTCATATCTTTTTTTGTCATATCGTAAAAAATCTGCATTTCTAGCATCAGTGGTGTACATGCATAGTAGCTGTGATAGGGCTAGGCCACACGGGCGTTTTTAAAACGCGCGTTTCTATTTTTCTGTATTAAATTTGAAAGCTTAAAAATTGAAAACTTTAAAATTTAATATAAAAAAACAGAAACGCGCGTTTTAAAAACGCCCGTATGGCCTGGCCCTTAGTATTTCGTCAAATACAGTGTGCAAAATAAATGATGATGGAAAAGAAAGTGCTTTTTATTAGAAATAAAAATATATTTTTTGAAAAACTAAGGCGATTAAGGCAAAATGTATTGAAAATTTCCCCATTTTACTAAGTAAAAAATATTAAATTTAGTGAGAACTGCATTATTATACATTTTTACGACCAACATAATTTCTATTGATAAAATTTTAATGAAAATGTTTGCGTTTACTTTATCGTGTCACTGTACTTCAACATTCTCTCAGTAATACAGCTGCAAAATATTTTGGGCAGCAATGTTTTAACACTTTTGGTGTAGGAACTCGAAAAAGTATGGAGTATCGAAAAGAGAAGCACATATGAGTACCTGAAAGTAGTAGAAATTGCTAGCACTAAGACAATTTTCGAAAGTGCATCCAACTAATTTATACTTCCTATCAGCAGCGATGCCATCTTTAGCCATATTTTACGAAATGACACAAAACGATATGATATACTGTGTTCTCATATCGTAAGTTTTTTTACGATATGACAACATCGCGTTATGACAACACCGTGTATGGCTGACTTAAGCTGAAAGTCCATAACACGCGTTTCGTGAGTTGCGCGTTTTGTGTGTTTCATACTTTAGACGCCTTTCTAAATTCAAGTTACATGCAACGCTTTTTGTGCGCCAATGTTTATGTTTTGATCAGCTGTAGTGTAAATATTTTTATCAAATAGAAATAATTTTTGCAAAAATGTTAATTGAAATGTTAAAAAAATTTGTGGAATTTATTGGGTTCATAAATATAATATTTTGTGCAACAAGGGCATACTTAAAGCTCCAAAATAAAACGAGACGGTTTTGGGTGCGTCCCTTGTATTTGGAACGGGAAGTGAGAGGTTTTTGGAACTCAGCGAGAGCTATTCCAACAGATTGTCGGCTCTTCCTGACTTTAATGTAAATTTAATTGTGTCAGTACAATATTGAATAAAGTATAAAGATAAATTGATAAAATTAATAAACATAACAGAGATGAAGGTTGTACAGGCAGCTTACGCTCACTTGGGTCCATGGTTGGTCCTTTTGCAACTTATTACATAAAATTAATCAATAAATAAAATGAAAATTTTGTTGATGAAAGAATTGTGTTAAAAAATGAATTTTAATGTATTTTATTCTTGAAAACATTTGTAAACTCTATTGCGATAGCGTTTTTTATTAAAGACTTCTTTTTTTTTAAATTTTAAAAAAATAGTCCACCATACAAACATATTTATCGATAACATTGAAAATATAATACAATTTGTCATCCCTGGCTATCAAAAACAGCTGTCATTTTTCCATAGCGCATGCGACGCATACAAAAGTAGAAAGTAAACCTACTTTTCGCGTCAAGCGTTTTACGCTTTGTGCTATGTAACTCGTCACATACATTTACACTGATTCTACTTTTGTGACAGCCGTTTGTAACGCGTTACCGTGTGTAACGCATGTTATGGACTTTCAGCTTTAGAGGTGTCATATCGTAAAAATCTTACGATATGGCAACACAATATGTCATATCGTAAAAAATTGTTAAAATTGGCATCGCTGCTTCCTATACACATAGAGCACGAAAACCATTTTTAAAAAAGTCTTAAAAGTTATATCGTGTAATTACCTTCCTGGCACGCGTACAAAAAATTGTGGTTCTTGAATAAACTCGTTAACATAAAATTTCTTCAGTTCTTGTAGTCTGTCAAACAACCGATGGTTTTGCGTTATTTCTGTTGTTGGCACATAGCTGTCGCTAGAAAAGCAGTTGGCGCTAGTTTCAGACATGTTGTATGACAGGTAGGAATTAAATGTATATACAACAAGAAATTACAATAACAACATAAAAGTGAGTTCTTATCGATTAATAAACAAGGAACCGGCAACACACTTGAATTGTTTTTGCAGTTGGTTTTTTTTATTTAGTTTTCTGTTATCACACTAGTTAAGCAAACATTTATTTCTTTAAAATGGGCACAACATATTTTATTTTACATTTAAATTGAGCCACTATTCCAGTGTACATGTAAATAAGTATGAAATATTTAAAATTTAAAGAAAATTTCTTCAATAAAGTTTTCTAGAAAGTGTGCAAATATTTTTGGTTTTCTGTTGTATTCTACACTTTCTAACCATCAGCTGTTTTCACTTTCTCTCTCCCTATTGATTTTCTTATAAATCTTCAGATTTTTTTCATTTAGATATTTCTATACGTGTCTTATATTAATTCATTGCACTAACACGTTTTCAACATGGATTTGTTTTTATTGTTTTTGCATTAAAATTTCTTTTAACTCCCACACATTCATACTACATGCACACACATATTTACATTAAAGAAAAGTAAACAAAACAAAACTGCTAAATTTGCCACTAATAAAAAATGCACTTGTTATACAACTTTGCAGTTAATTTGTTTGCAACAATAATTATTTTTAATCTAATTTTATATGATTGTTTTCTAATTTTATATGATTGCTTTCTTTTGTTATTGTCGCATTTTTTGTCCGCTTAATGCTTAAATGCAGTCGTTGTGTCGTCTTGAAGTTAACTTAATTCTTAATTGTATACGTCTGCTATTTTTGTTGTTGTTTGATATCAATATGATTGCCAACAGTTTTAGATTCTAAAGAAAGTGCTGGGGAAAGAAAACAATTCTGTGGTTTGACATGAAATTTTTATTTATGAAAATTTTTCATGTTGTTTGTAATAACTTAGAGTAATTACGGTGATTAATTTTTATTAGTTTTTCGTAAAATTTAGTTTATATTAGTTTTTCATGATTTTTTAGATATTTTGCTGGATCTTAATATATTTAAACCGACTTAAAATAGGAGAAGGCTATTAATTCCTCTTTCGATTTGGAATATTTTTAGTTTATATAAAATGGTAAACTGGCAGATTTTTGCGTTTTTACATATAATTTTTATTTTGGACTTTTCCGTTTATCGATTTCTAGGAAATTTTTTTTTGCAAGAATTATTTAATTTATATTTTTGTTAAAATATAATACATATATAGGCCTGTTTTGAGAACCATATAATTTCTAATCACTTTGTGCTTTGAAATCACACATGCGATTTTATTTATGGTGTGATTTAAAATTTGATTTCATTGTGTTGCTCATTTTGTCTCAATTAGTTTTCTAAAAACTGTTGAAACTAATTAGTTTTGCATAATGAGTTGCAAAAAATTGTGTGTGGCGAAAAATATTCAAAAACTGTTAAAAATTAAATGAAGCTCAATATTGGCTCAAAATTATTGAAACCGTAAAAATGGCTATAACTCGGAAAATTCACTTTCGTCACGGAAATTCGCGGAAAATTGCTAATATGTATAAGCTAAAGATTTGAAAGTCACTAAAACTGTGAAGAACGACCAATGCTGACTTCTAATAATTTTATCGCGAAAATACGGAAAATGAACGAACATATCCAGCGCCAAACCAAATAAAATTCGCTGAAACTATACAAAAGGATAAGAAGTATGAAAAAATCTCATTTTCGCGAAATAAAAAATTCGCAAAAAACACTAAAACTGTTATAATAAAATAAATGCAAAAAATCACTTCCCGCGCGAAAACGTCGAAAGTTTACCCAAAACTGCTAAAATGAATTGAAAGTTGCTGAAACTTTAAGTAAAATAAAAAACTCGCAAATATGCTTTAACGCGTAAAAATGCAAAGATTTACCAACAAAGGCGTTTTTAAAAATTAATGAATTCCAGAAAAAATTTATTAATTTAAAATTATTAATTTTAGCAATTTTGTATGAAGTTCATGAACAAATTATCGCCAAAATAACCAACTGATTTGAAATGGACAGCCGTTTATCTAAACCTTTTGAAATCACATTTTTTCAAACAATTTTGTGCACAGAACACCTTTTTGTGATTTCAAATCACTTTGACAAAAAGTGATTTTTAGAATAAGCCTGATAAAGTTAAAAATTATATTTTAGTAAATTTTTTAAGTGTTCGTGACGATATTTTGATGTAACTTTTTCGTGAAATTTTAACTATTCGTAAACTATCGAGCTCTTATTTAATTACAATGCGCAACAAAATTGATAATTAAAAATTTTCTGAAATAAAAATAGCTGAGCCTTATGTATTTTCATCTGCTGAGTACGACGGAATCATTCGTGTTGCTCTAGTTTTAAAAATATAAGGTATATTCGCAAATTCAGTAATTGGGCAATAATCAAAGCCCTACCTTTTACTACCATTGTTGTTGTTGTTATTTGTATGTCTGTCGTATGTATTTTCATCTGCTGAGTACGATGGAATCATTCGTTTTTCTCTAGTTTTAAAGATATAAGGTATATTCGCAAATTCAGTAATTGCGCAATAATCAAAGCCCTACCTTTTACTATCATTGTTGTTGTTGTTATTTGTGTGTATGTCGTCGTAGGGGTTGTTTTTTTTACGACACAGTTTTTCTTGTTATTTTTGGTGTTTGCGTCCTAAATAAGAGGCAAACAAACAATTCATTGATTATGTAAAGAACATTTACTGAAAATGAAATTTATTTTTAGACGAAACTTTTGCTTAAAAATTTTTGGGGGATAATTTTTTCTGTGTTACGTATAAAATACTGTGTATGAACAATCCAAGCAAGTTTTTGTGTTATTTCTCATGAAAGAATAACTAGTTTAATTATATTGTATGGCGATATTTTTCGAATTTTTTTTTGTAAAAAGTTTATAATAATAATCGACATCTCGAATTGAATTTCGAAATTTGGGAACAACAACTAGTCATACTAAATAAAAATGCCATTTATAATGGATTCGTACTCCAACACCAAGACTTATGTAAAATTTAATGAATACCTCAAACAGAGATTTTCTGTAAAAAAGGCTAATGTAAAAAGTATTCACTAAGGCCTACAAATAGCACTTAAATGATTTTTCCAAATATGCTTGTATTTATGTACATATTTCCATGAAATTTTAGACGAGTGGGACTCGTTGCATCCCTTGTTTATATTAAATATTTATTTCTTCATTTGTTTGCATATTAATAAAAAATAACACAAATTCTTTCTTATCACCACTCGAGTAAAGATTTAAATGACACTTGTGCAAGAGTATGTTTATGAGGGACATTAACAGCAAGCAATGTATTTGATAAGAAGGTTTCAGAATAGTTGAAAACTTTTAATAACGAAATCTTAAATGTAGTTCTCAAACTTCACTACTTTTTTATCTTTTAAAGCACATTCCTTTTCTCTTCTTATCATTAGATGTTTATTTTTTCCTGTTTTAAAATTATATACTTTAGCCTGACGTTAGAAAAAATCCACTGCTTGCCTGGGCAGCACTGCTAGCTGACAATTGCTTTGTGACTTGTTATTTTTGACATTTTATAATGAATAGACTCATGGCAGAACAACGCTTGCAAATTGTTGAAATTTAAATAATTTATATGAAAGACTTTAGAAAAGTTGAATGAAATTTAAATTTATCCATATAGGATAGTTTTCTTTGGGGTTATGTGACTGTCGTGCAGTGATTTTAATTAAAAAAGTGGTAATAAGTATGGAACTTCTAAACCACTTAATGGATTTGTATATCAATTTTAATGGTTACATCAGAACCGTATCTGCTGAAGTCTTTAGCTGAAGTACTACAAGGTAGGCAACTTTCACCCCTTGTAGCTCCGCCCCTGGTACAGGTAAAGACTTCAATAGGCACGGTTCTGAAAGCGTGGTTCCTCGTTTGTACCCATTATAATTTTTATACAAATCCATTAAGTACGTTAGAAGTTTCATACTTATTACCACTTTTATTTAATTTACACCACTGCGTGTCGTTGAACAAGTTGGGTGTGATATTGCGACGGTTGCAATAACAACTCGCGACCTCATTTCTGGTTTAGCTCATATACTAAAAAGTCGGAATGGAGAAAAACAGCAAAGAATTTTTATATGAACTTTACTCAAAATATAGCCAATAGAATTTTTTTGTATTTTCACCACTGCTTCCGGCATATGTTTGGAAGAAAAATGTAAATTTTTGTGAACTTTCATCAATCTGGTTAGAATTTAACATCTTTTTACTGAAAGTAAAAAATCTTGTTTTGTGCTGCATTAGCCACTTTTTTATTTTAATTTTAAAAAGAAGCTTTTTGTGCTGCATGTGTATAATAACTGCTGTGTATTGAGTAACTTGTTATTGAAATGAAATTTTCTACTTTTTATTGAAAATAAACGTATAAATATTATTAGAAAAGATATTTATTTACATGGAATAAAAAGTCAATATTGATGAAAATTGGTATTTTACTTGACTTCCTGCTATTTATTTTTTTTATTTAAGAAAATATTTTTTTTACAAAAAATTTATCAAAATTAATTATATCGGGCACTATGAATGCTTGATATTTCAGAAATCGCAAAAAAATTTCGCGAAACAGGTTTCGGATTCTGAAAGAGGGTATCAAAAAAATATGTCCAATACCAAACTCAATTTTTTTTTAAAAATGGTTGGTGGGCCAAAACACAATTTCTCATGGAAATGAACTACCACACAATAACAGAACAACCAATTTTCACGTTTAAAAATAGCTTTTATCATGCAGTTTTACATGGAAAATGTTCAATTAGTAAGATAATATGAAAGAGATAGCCAAAATAGAAACAATAACGTGTGTTATCTCTTTCATATCATCTTCGTTATATTGTTGTAAGCTATCAGGTCTAGTTAGTAGTTTATGTGAACTATCGTGGCAGTACTAACATGGCAATTGCTGTCTTGAAAGGGGCTTAATTATGTACGTAGAGTTCGTGTATAATTTACACCGGTCGCTTATAACGAACAATTTCAACAGTTTTTCATACAAATTTCATGGAAATTGTTATTGCTTATTTTTTTCTCGAAAGAATAAGTGTTTTTAACGGCTTTAACAAACCTCGTCTAAAGGCCTGGCCACACTGGCGTTTTTACAACACACGTTTTGCTTTTTGCATTAAAGTTGAAAGTTTTAAAATTTAATCCCCATATTCATAAATAAATAAAATGTATTTGCAATCTATTTTAAGAAAATTTTGTATGAAACTTTTTTAAAAAAATGCATTTCAAACTCATTTTAAGTTTTATGAATATAGCGGTAAAACTTTCAAATTCAAATAATGCGTTATTTTTGATACAAATTTATTTATAATGCATTATTTTTGATAGAAATTTGAAACGTTTAGAAACGAAATTTTTTACAAAATCTTCCTATTATTATCATTCATTTTTTCGTCTGCAGAACGTTATGCATTTTGTTTTGGTTCATTAATTGACAGATACGTAAATTTTTTCCATAAAAAAGCGTTTGCATATACAAAAGCTGCCCTCAAGCATTCTTCCAGATAGCTTTTATGGCAACACTGTTCCCCAAAACTTGATTGCAAATAACTCGATGTGTATGAACTATCTATTGCACTGTCTTATCATTCTATTTGTAGAATTCTGAATGGTTCTCGTATCGTGTATGGTGAAGAGATTCGCTAACAATCTATTCATATGCATTTATAGCTACTTTTTAATAGATGGCGCCACCATCAAATTAACTATAATGCTATTTAAATGTGTTTTTAAACATGACTGTAAGTGTGCAGGCAAAAATTATTATTGGCTTAATTACAGTTTAATACAGGATACAAATAAACAACAAAGTTAAACAGATTCAATGAACATATTGCCATTTTCTCTATGGTCATAATCTACTGATTAATTGCCAGCATAACATGCAGGCGATAATGTGTGTCTGAATGTGTTAAAAACATATAATAAACATCGATGAAAACATGTGTCAAATTTAAAGTAAAACTCTACAGGCGACATAATCACAACATACAACACACATACATACGAACTTATAATAAGCCCTGCAGATAAATTTGTAACTATATATGTAGTTATGTTTTGGGACAGTCAGATTACTAGTTGTAATGATACTAGTAAAAAAAGGAACGTTATATTACTAGTTGTAATGAGGCTAGTAACGATACTAGTCAAAAAGCGACGTTTTGGAACAGTTGCAATAATCACTAGTTGCAATAATACTACTAATTTAAATTATTTTTTTTTAAATTGACATATTTTCAGGTGGAAGTACATAAAACAAAATTTTACCTTTAAATATTATAAGTAGAAAGTGGCTCAGTGGATAGAGTACATGCCTTGAAATATGAGGACTGTGTGTTCATACCCCGTTTGAGCCAAATGCTTTTTAATATTTAAAAAAATATAAATAAACTAGTAAGCGCACTAGTATACAATAACTAGTATTTCAACTAACATGTAACTATATACAAATAAACTAGTTGGGCTCCTATGACAACCTAATGTTAAAATCGATAGTTCGATATATGAAAAAAAGGACAGATGCGCAACTAGTCTAAATTAAAAAGCAACTGGTATATTTCTAACCACATACTAGTCATTTTGTCTGCAGGGAGGATATCCAAATGTACACACACATGCATGCATACAAATCATTTGTATGTATGGATGTATGTACGTGAGCTTATGTCAATGTATTAGCCGAGAAGTGTTAAACAGTTTATGTGATAATGAGTGTATGGATGTGTTAAAAACATAATGAGCAACAACATGTTTACACAAAATGCATTACCCGTTATATGTTGTTGTTATGCATTTGTTTTAAGCCATGTCTACATAATAAACCAACAGATATCTCACATACACACGTATATGTACATGTATGCAGGCATATATTTACATACATATGTCCATCCATACATGTGTGTATGGGCTGCACTAACAACCACATATGTATATGAATACTTATGTATGTATGTATATTTAAACGCATCCATACAAACTGCAGGAGTCATTTTACAAACACTAAAACCACATAATTGTGGTTAAACAATTTGACAATATTACTCACTTGTCCATGGGCAGTTATACACCCCCAATCAAATAATATCATACATACTAAAACTCTGTGCATGGGAGCATTTATGTATGTGTGAATGTGTGTATGTATGGGTTTATAATTGATTTTAACTTGTACAAACTACATTGACACCTAAAGCGTTTGACAACTATAGTTTAACAATTGAAACGCTTTGTTGCAATTTCAACAAGGTCTGTTTGTTTACTTGTGTGAGCATATGTGTGTGTGTGTGTGCTTGTATAGGTATTTGTAATGTTCAATATGTTTTATTCATTCAGATACACAGCTGATAATAGTTACAGATCCGTCTGTTAGGCTAGGTTACCAGATTGCTGGTGTAAAAGGAAGAACAAATTCCAGCCCACTTGGGTTCAAGAGTACAGTACCTTTATGAAACCAGAAGGAAAAGGGAGAGAAGATAGAGAGGAGTTAAAAGAGAAAGATCGAGTTTAAATGAAAATATAGATTGGAAGAATTTCGTGCAGGAGGGGTCGTTTTGTGGGTCAGGATTGAAATATTTTGGCTAAAAGTATGTACATATCAGGTAAATGTAAAATTTATTTGTACTACCTAAAAGAGGAAAAACTTAAATTTTATTCCCCTAAAATGTTTTGTGATTCTAGTCTCTGAAATTTTTTTGATAAGTGTTTAAACTAAAAATTCCATATATTATGAAATTTTTTGCGCTTAAAGCTGGCCTTACTAATTTCATCAATAATAAAAAGAATTAAACTGAAAATTATTGTATTAGCTTTCTTCTATACAGCTAATGTAAAAAATAAAAACATATATCACAAAAATTAGATTAAATTCTTCAGATGTGCTCAAAATGGACCTTTTTTGATATCCGACTTTTTGTAACATCAAAGTGCGCAAAAGTGCGACCGATATTGAAATATTTGTTATAGCAAATAACTCCTTCATATGTATACTACACTCTAAAACATTACTTCAAATTTATGATCATATATTGTCTAAATTTGTGTTGAAAATTTCTCCTTGTCTAAAATTACATCGATTTTGTAGTTATGTAGTGGAAAAAATTTAACATAAAGAATAATGCAGCTATGGCTCAATGGTAGATACGTCAGACTATCAGTCAGGAGGTCGCGGCTCAAATCTGCACGTAGCCAATTGCTTTTTTTAGTAAATAATAATAATCGGTAAAGTGTTGCCGACTATTATCGACCTAATTTTCAACAAAAGTGTTTTAGAGTCTACTTGTATTTTTGCGACCCCTTGTGACCGTTCATAAACGTTCGAGATATCGACAATTAATCCAAAAACTATCCGTAAGCCTTGGGCTTTAACCTTTGTACATGCATTTCTACCCGATGAAGGTCCGTTTGGCTCGTATATCCTCCAAATTTTTAGTAAATTGTGCATAACTGCAGTTTTTCGGAATTTGTAGCGGGTTTTCGCAATATACTCGAAATTTTGAGAGTGTACGTGCCAACAAAAACGCTTGAAAACTTTTCTTATTAACAGTACACAAAATTATAGAATTTAATTTAAAAATTTCTTATCGCCATCTTGAATTAGTAAATTTGATTGCCCGATTCATAATCAACTTAAAAAAAAAACCCAAATAGCTGATATCTAACCTCTGGCGCTCCTAATCTTAGAGTAATTAAAAAATAATGATATCTTGAAAGTTTATCAATATTATAGACGCCATATTGATTTCACCATTTTAAATTCCAAATATCTGTTTGTAAAATATCTATCACGAGCTTCCATAGGTTCCTTTGTCTTTTTTAAAAAATTGTAAGGATGATTTTTAAAATTTTTACCGCCATATTGGATCCCTCATATTGGATCTATATATTTTATTATCAGATTCGTAATCCAAGACTCTAAAAATCTCCACAAGGATAACCTCTAACCTCTGACCCTTTTAGTCTTAAAGTAAAGCCATATTGATTTCACCATTTTAAATTCCAAATACATACTTATCTGTTTGTATAATATCTATCACGGCCTCCCATGGTTCTCTTTGTCTTAAAGAAAAAACTAAAAGACTGATTTTTAATAGTTTTGACCGCCATATTGGATTTGTAAATTTTATTGTTCGATTCATAATCCTCAACTCCAAAAACCCTCAAATAGCTGATATTTAACCTCTGTCGTTCTTAGTCTTAAAGTAATTAGAAAATAATGATGATCTCTTAAAAAAGTATCAGTATTACAGCAGCCATATTGAATTAAACATTTTGAATTTCAAACATTTGTTTAAATAATATCTATCAGGAATCCCCAGTGATCCTTTTGCCTTTTTAAAAAAATTATAAGCTTGATTTCTTACCATTTTGACCACCATATTAGATCCGCCATCTTGAATTTTAAAATTTAAATTCCAGATCTGGAATCAGTAGTGCAGTGCAAGAAACCCCCAATGCAATATTTTATAAAAGAACTAAATAGGCATTCTATTTATGGCCAAAATTCTAGGATCCTGGCCCTACGTGCGCTGCTCCTAATAAAGGAACTTATGCTGTTGAGTTCCACTTCTGATCAGGCGCGGATCCAGCGGAGGGGAAAAAGGAACATCCCCCCTAAAACGAATAAAATATACCTCATTTCTATGAAGTTTCTAAAAGAGATTTTACAAAATGGTAAGTTTCATTTAAAAGTTCCCCTCCCCAAAGGCCTATGCTGGATCCGTGCCTGCTTCTGAGAGATCTTTGAAGGATATTTTGCCTAGAAGGCGAAGTCAGTGATCCTTCAGAGCGGGACAGAGGCACTGCGGTTGCTTGATATTTTCTTCTTATTCATCACCACATCTGAGCAGAAGTCGTTATAGGCGAGAAATTCTATTCAAAGTCTATTTTACACGCAAACAACAATAAAAGTTCACTGTTCGTTGTTATATAGAGGGTTTTGAATGAATATATTCATTATATGTTATATGCAAGGACATACACATAGAGCCCTTATAAGTTAAAATTACTTCGTTATACATAGCTAAAATAAATATATTGAATTTGAAACAAATATATTGAATTTGTCGATATATTTTGAAAAAAATATCGATATACCCATATATTGCAATTAAAAATATCGACGGTATATATTTTTGAGAAAATATCGATATATCGATATTTTTTCCCTCCCTACTTGAAGCATTTAAAAAAAAATTGCCTTATTCAACAACACTCGCCCGAATTTTTGGATTAAATATTTAAGTAACGAATGACGAATTTTTAGCAAATTTATGTAGCCTAAGCTTAAAATTTTTCTATAAACAGTTCAATTTACATGTTCTTAATAACTATTTTTGCATTGCAACTATTACGACCCCTTTTTGCAAAATGATCGTAAGCGACAAAAAAATAAATTTTTGAGGAGATGGGTTTTTATTATATTTAAACATGATTTATATGCATAAACTGTCGCTTGCGATCAAATCTTTTACGCTATCAACATTTTAAAAAATTTTAGTTTCAATAAAACAATTAGTTTTTTACAAAATGTCGCTTACGAACATTCTGCGAAAAGAGATCGATTACTCATAGAGCTTTAATTAATTTATACGATAATAATATTTAACAGTGAAAAGAAAAGTCACGAATGATAAACAAGTTGTGGAATTACTTAAAAAAAAACCCCAATTTTCTTTTCATTTCGCTCTATTTTATGGGATTGAGAAACGAATTTGCATTTGTTTTCTGTTTCTGGAAATAAAAAATGTGTATGAAATGAGAGTGAGGCCCCCCAATTTAGAACATGCATTTTTTTGGTCGACGAGTGGGGTAGAGAAGAAAACGGGGCATAAAAATCGGCACGATTTCTGTTTTCCATGCTTTTTTTTATATTCTTCTTTAGCTCGATTTGAAATTTCTCTCATTTTCTTTCTCTTATGTGATTGTGTTATGGTTTTGTTGTTATGAATGAGTAAATAAAGCAAATTTTGAGAGAAATTTATAAAAAAGCTTGAAAATAAAATTCATCGTATAAATGCAAGAGGTTCTTAGCAGATGTTTTCAATTTGTTTTGATTATCACCCACCAACATTTTTGCAAATTTCAAAATACGTATCATGAAAGTGCAGTACTGTACTTATATATTTATCATCTCATGTACTTGCACACACATGTAATTAAATTTTGTTTATATGTGTGTGCATGTGTGAATTTATTTGTATGTAATTGTGTGTGTTTGAGTGTTTAAATAGTCTTATGTTATCCTTGTTTCTATTATGTTCAAATCTGTGTCCTGCTGTTTTACATGTTTTTCCGATAATGTAACAATGTTTTGCTTGTTGAATTTAATAAAACCTCAAAAGTATCACAGAACTGCAACCAACATCCAAGGGGAGGAACTTTGACTGTCTTGTGGCATGTTTGATCAGATTCACTAAACTTATCAGTTTAAAGCCAGGCATATAATTTACCTGTTAGTTACCTGTATATACGTGAGACTAGTTAAAAGGTGTATGCATTTATGTATGTCTGCATGTGCTTTTATTAGGTAATAGTTTAATATTTTCTCGTCTATTTTAGGCTTAATTGAAATTCATTTGAATTAAATTTTAATGGACTAACATCTTCAATATGATTAAGTATTTAACATAAGTGCTGGATAAATGAAAATGTAATAATAAATTTATATGTTATAGACATGCCTTGTAAGATGGACGAAAACAGTGCTTAAATAGCTTAGGCCATCGTAGCATAAATCGTGTGCTAAAGACTTTTTTAATTTAATTACTTATTTCAGCAATTGGATAAAATATAATTTCTTAAATTTAAATTAATTAGCATTGGCTTATTCATTTAGTGGATATTAGTGACTTAAATGCTATAGAATAATAAATTAAATAAGTTAAGTACTCACAATTAATAACCTCAAAATCATGATGATGTAATGGACAGTTCTTTTTAAATATGCAAGGTGGCGCAAGAGTCGCCACCGTATCGCGATATGATAAAATTCCCGCAAATGACGGTAATTTTTCCTTTAACATTCATAAAGTAATAGGTTGAAAATATAGTTCAGAAAGACATGGATCGCTATACTCCTCAATAACGCGGACAATAAAGCAGAACCAAAATCTTTTATTCATAAAAAATTATAGCAACTTTGGCTATTGTGGACTATCCGCGTAATGTGGACCAGTGCCTCTTTTCAGAAACTATTGATATTATGATAAGACTACTTTGGCGTACATTTTACCATTTGTTTGAAACGAAAATTACACATGTGCTTTCGTTAGTGATGTATGGGCTTTTCAGTCTAGTATTTAATATTAATGAGTGTGGTCCATTTTTTTGCGTCTTAAGTTGCAAACCAATTTTGATGTAGTTACATAGTAGATTCTAGTGATTGGTAATTTTATATAGTTGAAGAGAATGTGTACCGTTGTCTCGTCCTCTTCCAAGCATAAACGACACAACGGTGAACGAAATTGGCTACTTTTCCACAGAAGATAGTTCAGTCCAAAGTGACCAGACATAAAACCAGTAACAAGCCGTAAATCATTCTGTTAAAGTTCAGGATGCCACTGTATGAAAATTGCTGCATCAGTGCTTTGGCTTGCCTTAAGCCAGAAAAAGACAGGCACACTTCCTTTACAGTCCAAATATCATTTCCTTTGATAAGGGACGTGATAGTCGACCAGTTAACGACACAAAAGGGCTCTGGACCTATAAGTGGAGTAACAGAGGCCCTCCTCGCTAATTTATCCGCTTCTTCGTTACCTGGATGATCGCCGTGGCCAGGTATCCAGTAAATGGAAACCTTGTTCCGTATCTGTAAGCTTCTGTAGTGATTCAAAGCACTCTAAAACAAGCTTGTAACGGAATTTCCAAGAAAGGAGGGGTTTAAGAGCAGCCTGACTATCGGAAAAGATAGCTATATGCGCGCTCTTTAAATTAATATGAACACACTTGGTGATCGCCAGTATTTCCGCCTAAAATACCGTAAGCCATTTGCTCATGGACACAAAGATTTTCACGTTGGGTTCACATACTCCAGCACCAACTCCATCTTCCGTTTCGGATCTACCTGTTTAACATCATAAACATCTGGAAACCACAGTGTGGCCCTTTTCTTCCCTCGTTGCCCTAAGCGGAATTGTGACATTGAACCTGAGTTCACATTTTATCCTGTCACTAGGTACTCCTGGCAGGGCATGGTATTCAGGAGCTTATTTCTTAATTAAATGTTCTCCAGAACAAACTGAAGGTCAAATTACGGCGTTCGATACAGATCGAAATTTCAATGGAATGTAAATAGAAATTTATCGGATGCCATTATTCGCCCATTGGATCGTAGTTCCCATGAAAAGAATGTCTTAAAGGTCGCTTTCCGCTTGAAAAATCGTGTGACGTTTGCCCATGAACATCGATAATATCGTGTTCGTTGCGAAGACGGCTGCATGTTTGACTTGTGAAATCTACATTACGCCAAACTTTCTTTCAGGCAGCTGATATGTTAACATTGAACCTCCTAATAAACCTTATTTCACAGTTGGCTGCCGAATATTCAGGGATTATAGGGTCAGAAGTACGGGTTGTACGACCCTGACTGGCTAGGGTCGCTGACTAAACAAATCTCAAGGACATTATCACACTTTTTGAAATTTCTTAATGTCCAAGGACACTAGGCCACTATAATTCCTCATTATGAGCGACTTCCAAAATTTATGCTTCGGGTAGCTATGCTGAGTAGCTTTCAACCCAGCCAGACTTCGGTCGGATTTAGGGGTTTTCTCCTCTAGGTGTGTCGAAAAGCGACTTCGTTGGCCAATATCATATTGTACTAAACTAAATAATTAGAGTAAGCAAAACGCGACACAAGAGACGGAGAGGCTAATATTTAGTTAACTCCAGTTAGAAAAATTATTAAGAAACTCATGTGGATCTCGATGAAAAGGGAGAAGATGAGACCAAGGAGGGACCAAAGTAAGTGTGCTAAGGATTTCTAGAGAGACTTTAAATCTGCTCATCGAGAGCTCGACCATTAAAGTGAAAGGGCTAGTTGAAAGGTTTAAGATCGTCAGCTATGTAGAGCGTGAGCGTGAAAAACTGGTTAATATCCTGCATGAACTACTCGTCGATAAATCCGATCACGCAAAAACTCGATGAGGTGAGAAGAGAAACTAACGTAAAGATCCATTTTGACTGGAGGAATGCATAAATTTGGATAAAGTGAAAACGAAGTTACACTCTACTTTAGCTCCAGTTAAGAATGGGTCTTGCGATGCCAACTGAAGTGTTGATCCTGATCACAGGGATACCTGAGGATCTAACTATAAAGAAGTTTAAGTTGACATCTCCGGAGCCTCTGAACCACCTTTTGGAGAAGAATACGCATTCAGATAGTTGGCCAGAACGTAACGATGATCGACGAGCAGTTGAAATCCGGCTGAAAGAACTCGTAACCGATTCGGATCACGCCGAAACGAACCTGAGACGAAAGAGGAACTGACAAAAGGATAAATTTTGACTGGATTAAGCAAAAATAGATATACAACCGGGATGAATAAGTTATTCGCTGTATTAACTTCCATCTAGGTAGACATCGGCGCCTTGCAAAGGGCCAATGAAGTTAGTCCCTGTCTTAGCTCCAGTAATGAATTGGTCCTTTAACGATGGCTTGGAGCTGATACGGATCACACGGAAAAGTGAAGAGTTGAGACGAAAGTGGAGCTGACGCAACCACTGTATCGGTATCGAGGTGAACTCATATCAGCACTGCAGATTGAGGACCGACGGCGTAACGGTAAAGAGAAACGATGCATCACTCCAATCCGTTAAAAAGAGATCTTCTACGAGGTTTTTTTGTCTACCAGTAGCAGGAATAGCACTAAAGCAGCTAAAGAAGACGAACATCGAAAAGCGTATTTGGATAGAATTGGAATATTCTCATCTCGATGGTTCTTTTAGTGAAATGGCAGGAAAACGTCAAACATCATCTAACAGAGATGAAAATCGATGAAGATGATGTTTGCGGACTGCGTCTATAAGATTCTGAGGTAGCGTTTGTAAATGTGGGGAATCTGGACAAGGACTTGCTGATGATAATGGCTATGGATAACTATTAGTCGACAGCCGGATACCACTAAAGTCTAGAGCGAAAAGCTGGATATGTATGTCGCGCTACTTTGTAGTTGATTTGGCCCGTCATTCAAAACCGAAGATGGCCTAAGAGGGACGGATGAAGGTGGTTAACTCATTCGGTTTACCCTTCAGATGTAAATAAAAGAATATTTCAGTTATTTCTGTCCTTTGAAATACCCACTGGGTTCCTTTTAACATTTATTAAACTGCGAATTTCTCGTATATGCCACAATCTAAAAGTCCAATTTTCATACATTCTTCACAGTAAATCGAGTTACATTTCGGCCATTGAACGTTGAATTGTAATTTCCAAGTATTCAATTGCTTATGAGCCATCGGAGTAGGTATGCGTCAAATGGCTTGGAATACAGCATCAGATACAAGATCCACTGCAAGAATACGGTCGAACAGTACAACAAAAATTTCTTGCCGTTATCAGAGCTCTGAAATTCCGTTGTATTCGGTAAGAATAAAAAAATGCTTTTGTCTAATTATAATTAAGTCTATTAAGTTTGTTCTCCACTCATATTTCACAGGAAGTTTATGTTCAAAAACAAAAATAGTATTTTGTCTACACTTTTGCAAATGTCTATTTATCATAACGAGTAACATTCAAACATTTTTTTTGTATGTTTATCATTTATTATTTTTCACATTCATTAAAAATTGTTTTAACTAATTAAAACCGCAACAAACAATACAACAGCTTTTCGTTTGTTCTTGTTGTCATTTACAAAATTCGAGGATTTTATTTATTTAATAATAAGCTGATGAATAAATTATTAAAATTTTTTTCTTGTTGTTTTGTCAGAAAAACAGCCAAACCACACATTAGAAAAAGAAAAGAAATAAAACATATAGTAGAAAAACACAAAAAACCGAAATAGTAAAACAAAGAATAATAGACAAATATACAGACAGACAGACAGACAGTTAAATATGTATATGGAATTTGTGATAATTAAAAGGAGTAAATTCGCATGTATGCAGATGATAAATATTAACATTATTCGTACATGAACAAAAATTCAAAACAATTTTTTTGTTTTGCATTTTATTTTTGTAGAAAAGGAGGTGCTTGAAACAAAAGATTGCTAAAAAATGTTGCTTGTTTTTCAAATAATATCATTAAAACACACTTGAAGAGAAATTTTTGGTTGGTGGAGCCAAAAACAAAATGTTGAAAGCCTCCGCCATTACAGGCAATTGTAAGAATACAATTAAAAAGTTCATGTGAGTGCACAGGGATTCCTGAACTTTTTGTTTGGCGATATGGCAAGACCGCACAATATACAAGTGACAACTGAGTTTCCTAAAAAAATATATGTATATTAAAGAGCTCAGTGTAGTAACCAACTTTCTTTGGAACGAATTGAATGATATGGACAAAGACGACACGAGTTTTCAGCATGATGGTGCTGCACAGAGATGCCATTTTTAGCCCTTTTTTACGATATGACAAAAACAATATGACATTCTGTGTTGTCATATCGTAAGTTTTTTACTCGAACAACACATGATTGCATTATATGCAACGCCGCTTATAATGCAATCATGTGTCGTTCGCGTTAACGAACCGTCATTTTGATAATAATTTTTCGAAGTTTGGATGTGGTGCTTGCTCAGTCTTTTAACCACCATGGAGATTTCGCAACAGTTACAACACATTAAACTAAAAATTAGACAGACGCTGCGGCGCACTGCTAAAACAATATGACCGCCATATGCTACCAACATCAACTCGCCTTAGTTCGAAATTCATTTTCAATAACACTCAAGTGGATTTAAAGGACCAATTTTTTGGAGGATTTTCAAGAATTTCTCAGCAAAAACTTTAGTGATTTTTATAATGGGTAGTACTTTATCAATGGGTTACAAAGTAATGAGTGGTAGTTATTTATCTTATTACTATGCTTCAAATTAGAACTACTACCCACTTCTTAATAAGTTTAGTACGTATTTTTCGCATTATCTGAAAGTAGTCACAATCAGGGTTGTCAGATTTTTTCCGACTTATTTCGCCAAATTGATTTTAAAAATCGCCAAAAAGTCACCAAAATTTTTTTAAAAATCGCCCAAGTTTATGTCTTGCAAATTTTTCTCATCAAAATTTCAAATCCATTAACGACTCCAATTAATATAAGAAAAAAAAACTCAAAATGATATTGTTCTAATTTCTTCCAGACACGTTTTGATGGCATTTATTTTCGAAAATACTCTTTAAACAAAGTAATTTTCATGAATTATAAACATTATTAAGTTTGAATATTGTTGAAAAATAGCCAAAAAAATCGCCAACAAATTTATTTATCGCCAGAAAAATCGCCATGACACCAAATCAAAAATTTCTACGCCAAACAATTTCAAAAATCACCACGTTTGGCGAGAAATCGCCATATCTGACCACCCTGGTTACAATTTGTTGATGTGTATTAATAAAATTTGTAGACAACCACTTTTCAAGTCAACATGTGTTTGTATGTATATGAAAACAAATTTTTGTCGCTTAAACTTACAAGTCAACAATAGCTGAGTGGCTAAAGTTCTTGTCTTCAAATCTGAACGAGCACAGGTTCGTATCCCAGCTGGGTCAAAAAAATAAAAAATAAAAAATTTGAAAAAATATAAATAAAATGTAATGTGTGTAAACTAGTTTTTTTAATTTTCATTTGTTTATTTGACTACTTATTTTTTAGCTTCAAGTAAGCAAAATAATAACTAGTTAATTGCTGTGACAATGTAAATACATTTGTAAGGGGTACCCCTTATTTTTTGGACTTCTCAAACAAAAATATGTAGTTATCGAGTCAAATTGTAAGTATGTAGTTACGACTTAAATCCTCATATACTTTTTAGTAGGGATGTAACGATACGCCGTTTTGCCGATCCGATACCGATACCGATATTTAAAAATAAATATCGCCGATACCGATTCCGATACCGATACGAATATTGAAATTGAGTACAAAATTACATTATAAAAGAGAATATTTAAAATTGATAAAACATTGGAAGAAATTTTTAAGGAACTACATTTTCTTTGCTTCCAAAAAATCTATATTAAAAATATGCAGATAATTAGTTGAAAAGCAAGAAAAAAATGTTTAATTCCTTTATAATTTTAAAAAATACTCGCCATGCTTTTTAAAAAAACGATTTTTTTAAAGGACATTTATCAACTAATATTCTTCTAAATAACTTAATAGCTTAATTATTAAAAGACGTCTAAGTTTATATTTATTCACTTAAATTTACATGAAAATACAGTTCTAAGTTTAAATTCGCATAAAAAAAATTGTGAAAATGGGTAATTTTTTATCCTTTTTCCTTGAGGAAAAATCATTATAGAATACCGAAAAAGAAATTTGGCCTAGCATCGCTTCCAATTCGGTGATTGGTAATCGAAAAACAGAACTTCTTGCAATGGCAAGGATATGTAAAACTAATTAGAAATTATCCAAATTTGCAATACTTTCAGATCGCGAATTCTACATTTTCATGACTTCTTTGGAGTATCTTTTTTTTCCTGGAATAAGATTTAAAAAACAACAAATTGAATTTGAATTCATGGTAAAATTAACAAAAACAAATAAATTTTTTACAAAAAACAGCATAAAATATTATTAATTTTTAAAATTGATATTAATAAGATTTAAAAAATAACGAAGTGAATTAAATTCATGGTAAAATCGAACAAAAATAAATTATTTGTTAAAAAAAAACTCTGAAAAAATTTTTTAAAGTATCGTCGTATCGACAGTAAAATATCGCCGATACCGATGTATCGGAAAATCTGAAGTATCGCCGATATATCGGTATCGGTATCGGTATTCGTTACATCCCTACTTTTTAGCCTACCAGTAAGCAACGTTTTTGCTGGGTTAATTAAAGTGTAGGTTCGTCAAATGAACCAATAACAGAAACTCAGACTTAAATTTTCTTGTTTCTTTGAAACAACTTTAAGAATCTCTGAACTACTCGTACGTTCTAAAAATTTGTATTTACACATTTAACACAAACAGAATGTTCAAGTCTTTTTTGTTTTGTTGGAATGAAAAACTTTTTTAATTTTCATTAGAGAATTACGACAATATTTATTTAAAACTTTTTTCGTTTTCTGTTCGCTGAAATAACTGTATTTTCTATAAAAATAAAAAAACGAATCAAGCATTCTGCATAAAAAGAATTTGTGGCCTTGGGTGTGAGAATGGGTTAACATGGTCGTAAAGAAGATGATGAAGCAGCAGCAGTAGCAGCAACCAAAGACGGAATAAAAAAAAATGAGATTATGAATTATGATCGTATATGTTTTTGAATTAACATACGAGCTTATTATTCTTACATTGAATCCTGTTCTAGCAGCAAAAAGGAAATTTTTCGTTGTTTTTTTGTCGTATCCGTTGTTTTCAAATTTCCTGTATGACTTGGTACATTTCAATAATTTTTCCTAGTGTGCTGAAGACAAAAAAATCTATTGTTTAATTAGCTTATTATGGTTAAGGATGTATTAACGTACTTATGAATGAGTAAATGTGTGTGTAATGTGTGTGTGTGTGTAAAAGGATATACCATATAAATGTTTGCTAGGCCTCTGTATACACAGTGTGGTGGAAGGCTTAATATTTTTTTAAGTTTTTAATTAAATTTATTCGAATATGAAACTTTTAATATAAATAAAAAATTAACGAATTCCATTTTCTTCCATTTATTAAATTGGCACGTATAGACAACACAGCATATCCTTTTAATTTATTAATTTTCCACTCTGTCAATTTATTATATTTTCCATTCATTTCTGTCGTTAAATCAACCAACACAGGTAAAAGATATTGCGGTTAACCGCAATAGTTATGTTATAATAGTTTGGATGTGCAAGTTAGCTTGCTGGATAGTTGGTTGATCTTCTGCAGAAGCCACATACAAATATAAAGAAATGTTATAGTTTCATTAGTAATGTCAATATTCATTATTTGATTTTGATTAAAATTAAAACTTTATTATTTAACTTTGTATACACACACACACATACATACGGTGCAAATAATTTGAATAAGGAATAGTTCTTGCAAAATTGCAATGAATATATTTAAATTAGACCAACTGACGGGAAAAAGGCTTTTGTTACCCCTATCAAATTATAGATCTGCTCGCAAAGAAAACACATGGTCGAGGCAATCATAATCGAAGCGCAAAACATACTATGATTGAATGTATGGTTGAATATAAATCGGTTGTAAATATAATAACCGTATATATGGTCCAAAATAATACTATATATGATTCAAAATAACAGTTTATATGGCTCAAAATAACCATAGGACTTAGTCCATATAAAACCAACCAGTGATTGGGCCCGACCGCCTCCGAATTGAACCAAACTTATTATTGTAGTTAAGTCTTGTACAGCTAACATTTCGAAAAAAAAATTAAAGGAGTATCCCCCTGGTTTCCAAATTGTTATGCATTTACTTTAGCAAAAATTAAAAAAATTTCCTCAAACTGGTTCTATATAATTGCTTAAATTTTTTTTAATATTTAAGCTAGACGAATTATTCATGTCTCGTTTTAAAGGTATTTTTATAGTGCTTTAACGGTTATCAAAGTAAAAAAATTCAAGAAAATTGAACTATTTTGGCTTGAGTTCGGTTTTAATTTAATTTTTCCATTAAATTATATTTTTTATTTAGAGATAAATGTGAAGCACGTAGACAAAGAAAATTTTGACTGCATGGAGGGTTGAACTGACATGTTTCGATAGCTCCCGCTAGTCTCTTCATAGTTCTCTACCGCTTAGACCACTCGACCGAAGTCGCTGGCTTGCAGTCAAGTGTTGAATATTATCTACCTTTAATCAATTCATACCGTTACTCTTAGAGCTGTATTTCATTTGATAGTTATTGATATTCAATTTTTTTCTTTATGTCTTGTGTTAAGCTTCCGGATCTGAGGCCTGTTTGGCTCGTACATTCTCAAAATTTTGGTCAACTTGTGAAAAACAGCAGTTTTTCTAGAACTTTACCAGTTGTTCGAAAACTTTCTCAGTCATTTCCTTTTTTAGACTTGAAACACTGCGTCGAATATCGCAACTTTGATTTAAAACGGCTAAGTGGTTCGAGACATATCATGGTAGACATTTTATTTATTTTTATTTTTTTTAATTACTCCAAAAATCAATGAGGTTGACATCAGTTGCAGGGATGGCCGGTTAGGTCAACCGCGTCCCACATTTTTTGTTTTTACTTTTTATTTTTTCAAACCAAGCGTACACAAAAGTAAACTAACAGCTTACAAGTAAAACACAAAACTGACATAAAAGCATTCAACCATGGTTTTGAACAAGAACTTTTTTCAAGCAAACAGCCATATCTGTCTTGTAACCATAGCATGATTGCAAACAATTTGCTTTAAAATAGTATGGTTCTTGTTATATTGTTGCATTTCTAAATATAGTAGTATTTTAGTGTTTTTTATATTATTATTTTATAGTTTTTTTTTTAACAATATAGATTGCACTTTTTATGAATGCTAATATGTTATGCTTAAAGGTAAACATGAGTTTGTCGTAAACTAATTAAGTTTTACATTCATTTAAAACAATAATAACTCATTTGTCACAATCGAAAACTATATCGGGAAACATGACATTGTTGACGCAACCATGACACAACCATATTTTTTCTTTGCATGCAGGAGGATTTCCAAAATATTTCTGGGATTAAGCGATGACCGATCATGAGTTGGATTATATTTAAAAAGGCTTGTTTATAAAAAAATTAGCGTTAAATTTTAATTGGTTGAAATACAAAAAAAATATCTGAGTGCCCTTTGTACGCAAAATATGCAGATAAGGACCTATTCATATATTACGTAACGCTATTTTCGGACGTTTTATACCCCCCCCTTCGTAACGCTTTTTACAAAATTTTCAGTATAAAGTATCTAATCCGTAACAAATCGTTAATAAAATTAGTACGTATTTTTCTCATTATCTGAAAGTTGTTGCAATTTGTTGATAAGTATTAATAAAATAAGTAGACAACCACTTTTTAAGTCAAAATGTGTTTTGTATATGAAAACAAATTTTCGTCGCTTAAACTTACAAGTCAACAATAGTTGATTGTGTAAAGTACTTCTATTCAAACCACAACGAGCACAGGTTCGTATCCCAACTGCGTAAAAAAAAATTAAAAATATAAATGAAATGCATATAAATTTTTTTTATTTTAATTTGTTCATTTGACTACTTATTTTTTAGCTTCAAGTAAGCCAAATAGTAACTAGTTAATTGCTGTGACGATGTAAATAAATCTCTAAGGGCTACCCCTATTTCTTGGACTTCTGAAAGAAAAATAAGTAGTAAGTATTTGCTTCTTAAATCCTCATATACTTTTTTGCTTAAGCTTTTTTGAGACTTTTATACAAGCTGTTCGACTTCTGCACAAAATGCAACCCTGGTATAATGTGCTGTTATTGCTTTTTGAAGACTTACCATATTCAGGGTTGCATTTTCTACAGAAGTCGAACGGCTTGTGAGATAGTGTAAAACAGACATTACCAGCAAGCAAATTTTTTGCTGGCCATATACAAAACAGCTTAAAATGCTGCCAAAAAACCACATCTCTGAAAAAATTTTTTAAAAAATTTCGAATTACTTAGAATAATTCAGAAATTCAAATAAAATATCAGACTTGAATCCGCAGGAAAGTAAAAATGAATATTTCAGCAAAACAATCAATTCCGTTACTTTGAAAAATTTACATACATACATATACACATACATACCATGTATTATTTTGTGTGTGCCTTAGGAATGGAATGACCTCCAAATTAGCAACAAATCTTTCCGTCTACCTTTAAAAAATATTTACATAAGAAGTTTAATACATACACTTTTTCAATTTAACAATTAATTCCAAGAATTTAAGTGGATATATTTGGGTTGCGTTACAAAAATAACCGCCACGTACGTTCGCAAAAATTTTTCGAAAACAATTTTTATTCAACATTGAACATTTTGGCCTAGAAAATATAATTTTAGCAAAAACACACAACAGTACAAATTCCCACCATAGCAAGAATTCGAATATTTAACATTCGGTTGTAGCAATTGAAATTATGATCATGATCTTAATTATGATTTGCTTCGTTATTAAATCTCAAAATATAAAAAAATTAAAGAAAAGAAAAGAAACACTGAAATCTAATACACCAACAACAATAAAACATGAGAAAAATAACAAGTAAATTATGGACCACCCGCTAGAAATGGTCTTTTTAATAAAAACATTTGCTAACAAACAATTTGCAGCCACCCACATCGTTGCATTTGCATTGTAAACTTCAACAAGAACAAGATCCAACAACAAGAAGAGCAACACCACCAACAACAATAACAACAACAACAACAACAACAAGGGAAACCAAAGCTCATAATAGTATTTGCTAATAACAACAAGAGCGAAATAACTGCATTTTTAAATAAATAAACAACAAGAGAAAAATATGAAACAAAATGAAAAATCAAGATCCCAAACAATGATCGTACAATGGCGAATGTACAAATTACAAGTGAACGATTTTAGTGATTGATAAGGATCGAATTTTCTATGAGCTACATTAAAAATTAATAATTTTAAAATTTTATCGCCCCATTATACAGATAACTATGTATGCTACAAACCATTAAGTCTGCATAAAAAGTTCAAGTAAAGCGAATTCATAAATTTATTTTACGAAGTCCCCCAAACGAGTTGCCCCCCGGAAGTTGGGGCGAAATAAAATCCCTCGCCCAGGATAAATCACGTTGGAACATATATGTTGAGGTCCTATGCTCTTTATAGGATCGACAACGATGTACCGCAAGAGATGAATATTATAATTTCTGAGTTAACTCACAGATAATCCGCCTTCTAGAATAAGGCATACTCTATTCCATATATTATACTCTATATATATTAGTAGAATTTATCTTACGCTCAAAGTAAAACATGATTCTGTGACCAGTTGTTGGTGAGGCTTCCTTCGGCGGCTCAGCCCAAGAAATTGTAAGTTTTGTGTTCCTTGAAAGTTACACAACTGCCTTCGTGGTTCACCCGGGTCGATGGTGTATGCTCAATTTAACATGGTGTTAAGAGCACCATATGGTTATTCCGCAAGACAGGTACTGACGTCAATCTTGAACACTTCTATACCTTCTCGTGGTGGCAACTGAAAAACGGCTCCAGGTTGTTCAGGAGTGATGACTAAACAGGTCGGGAGACAAGTGGTTGTAGCTGATAACATAGGACGGACAACGATGTACTGCAAGAGGTTAAGATGTTAATCCCTGAGCTTATTGAAGTTAGTGAAAGGCGAGGTCACAACTCCGGATGTAAGGAGGAGCTTCCCAGTTTTGATGCCGTACATTCTTGTTGACAACCTCGACGTGTTGTTAGTCAAAACAAAATGGTAAGACCTTCGACTCGGAGTTTAATCAGATCATCTAAAAACGTATAAAACTGAAACGAAAGAGGACCCGGTATAGACAATTTGTTTGACTGAAATGAGAAATGGACAATGACGTCTGGTGTAAGAAAGGTGTAAGTCTGGTGTAAGAATGACACCTAACTTTAATCAAGAATTGCTCTGGCGCCGATGACTTGGAGATGATGTGGACAAGTGAAGAGCTAAAGCGAAAGAGGCACCGACGAAAGAGGAACTGACGTAAGGATCGTATGTGACAGGATATAGTAACTAGAAATACTGCAGCAAGTCGTAAATTTAACTAACAAATGGTGCAAAGATAAGGGGCTGTCTATTAACCGAAAAAGACAATAATTGTACCTTTTACCAGACGAAGAAATCTTAGACTCAAAGAACACAGCTTAAATGTTTCAATTATCAGGTTCTCCAACGAAGTTAAATACCGTGGAGTCATTTTTGAGAAGTCACTTACCTGGAATCAACATGTTTCCTATACTGGCAACAAAGACATTAAGGCACTTTATGCCTGTCAACGTCAAAAATGATATATTGGTAATTTACCTCCATAATAGAACAAATACTAACATTCGCTGCCTTGGTTTGGTGGCCAAAAACTGAACAAGTCACTACTAGGGCAGTAATTGATAATGTCTATCGCCTAGTATGTATTTCGATCACCGGGGCAATGAGAACCTGTCCTACATACATATATTAGGACAGATTGTAAACGACTCATATATTAAGATGAGTGATCAAATTCAACCAACATTAGTTTTGCACAAATCTTTGACATTCTAATTCCTGAAAGAGGCCAATGGCTGAACCACACTAGGCTCGTATGGAATTAGCTCGCTATTGGGAAGACCTTTACGGTCTAAAATAATGCAAAACGATTCACTACGTTATCGCAAAACAAATCTCAAAAGTTACTGCTATTGGACACTGCAGTCTCAGACGACACCAAATTATCATTGGCAACTCTGAGACCAATCCATTTAGACTCTGCGAAACGTAAAATTAGATGCCGGAGCACATTTACTGTGACTGAAGTAGAATGAAGTTCCTTGGATGTATCATAATGATTCCAGGTGAAGAATATAATCTCTCACCGTGTAGAATAATTGTCTTTATTCGTGCCTGCTTAATTTACTTCAATGAATACTTGGGCTGCCCAAAAGATCCTTTGGTTCGCAATGCCTATGGCCTTTACATAATAATAATGAACTTAAAATATCATCTAAAAGTGTTGAAAATCGCAGAAGCTTATGTCTGCGTATTGTGCCTGGAGGAAACTGAGACATCACGTTGTGTTATCGTAATAAGTAGGCATTTGAACTTTTCACAAAATCAAAAGCGGTTCTAAACCAGTACGGAACCCCCTTTTTTGTGTGAGTTGGGCTCGCACTTTGCTTAACTGTTTTCTCTTACTGTATAATGTAGAAACAACGCCAACAAGCGTGTTAAGGTTGGAACTGGGACATGTTACACACTACTTCGACTAAGTCAATTGAGTGACACCAGTGGCAACACCCCTTCATATAAAGCTCTACAGCTAAACCCGAATGCTACCAGTTGGAAATCGGTCACGTAAATAGTTTTGTCTCTGATTCTCTTCCCTTAAGGGAATGTCTCCCATTTCGTGGATATTATTTATCACTTCCACCATGGTAATGCATTTTTTCGTCGACTACGGTCAAAGGACAAAAATGTTTTACTGTCCCTGAATTTCGACACTATTCTGTGAGTTGAGTTTGGAATAATCCTTTGATGTTCTGATAAATACTTCTCGTATTTAGTTGGTTTGTATTCTTCGGTATTCTGTGAATGCAGGCTCATACCAATCACTTTGAATTTTTGTGAACCAACGGAAGTGTTGGTGCGATTCCTCTGCTCGCTACACGCAAAACGTACTTTTCACGATTTCTAGCAATTGCTGGCTTTTATAATTATAATTTATGCTGATCCACACTGTGTTGTGTTAGTGGAAATCGCAGTCTATTATTAAGACAAAAAGTCTTCTCTGCTTACAGAAGACACCTACCATGGAAGGAGGTGCATCGTAAGTCCCAGTCCACACGAGCAATTTTTGTTGCAGCAATTTCGTACTTTGTGCGACAGTGTTGAAATAGAAATATATACCATATCTATTCCTCTCCCGCTTTTTCTCACTGAAAAATGAAGAATTGCTGCAACAAAAATTTCACGTGTGGACCGGGACTAAGCAAGGCATCCAATCGTCAAAAACGATCAGACAAATCAATCAATACTTAGAAAAATTTCATACAAATGTCGATTGCTCCAATTTTTGGTACGAACAATTCTTTCTATAAATGGAATGGAGACAACTTTAAGGACATTAAAGAAACTTTTGCAAATTTCATTAATTCTCGGAGCAGTCTAAGGTGTTCGTCAATATTAAAACTAAAAACCTTAAAAAAGCTGAAAAGTATAGCGACCTCTAAATATGGTACGATCACTCTAATTTTTCGTATACAGACTTTTTAATAAATGGAATAGGACCCACCAGCCTTTTGAGATAGAAAAAAATTGCATATGAAAATTGCATATATTGTTAGACCAGTCTAAGGATACATGCTTTAATCAGACTGTAACGAGATAAAAAGCCCTTAGATTTGTTTTCACCATTGCAGATGTTTCACTGCCCTTGGTTTTGTGAACATTACAAATAACACAACTTATTTAAATGGTTCCTACTCAAATGTAGGGCATTCAAATCTAAATTATATACATACCAAGTAAGTGTTAATGAACAAAATCATTTGTACTCGTATCATAAACAATTGACGCATGCGTTATTATTATTTTGAAAAAAAAAAAACTGAAGAAACACAGCCAATCGGAAATGCATATTGTATATCTAAAGCAACGGCAACAACAATAAAACAAATGCAACAACAACATGATGCCACATGAATGGCAAGTGGATTGACGAAACACGTCATTAAAATGCAAAAATCAGAATAATTTTGTATGTTTAACTTTTTTTTTGTTTGTTTAGTTTATTTGTTTCATTCGCAACGATTTGTATTCATTTCATTAAAACTTGGGTGGTCCTCAACGAGCACTTGCATTCCAATATTCAAATTTAACTTGACTTTTTGCCTACTTTGTAGTTTTTGTGTTTTTTTTTTGTTATTATAAAAATATAATTTACATACCAGACGACCGACTACTTTATATTTACAAAAAAGTTTTATAATCAGCAAATAATGATCATGATCTGTGTTTGGTCATGCCATTTTGTGCAGTAAGGCGGCATGAGTGTAAGCAACCTTAGGATTGGGTGGGGCCAGATATATTTTTTACTTCCTGAATAAATCTTAAAAATTGAGGTGTAATAATTAATCAGGATTGCAAAACATTCGATAATGGTTCAATATAACATCTCTATTGTTTAAATGAATGGAAAAATTAAAGGATTTATCTTAGGGCCATTATTATAACTTGGCGTTAGTTAAAAGTTGGATTTTATCGGACTTATAAAAAGTTTTTCATTATTACAACTTTACATTTAACCTAATGTGAGCGACAAATTTAAGATCATCTTACCTGGTAGATTAAAGTAAAGTCGTAATAATGAAAAACTTTTTATACGTGAAATAAAATCCTACCTTCAACTAACGCCAAGTTCTAATAACGGACCACTTCATCAGAGTTATAAAATTTAGCACACTGTTTTAGATTAACTTAATCAACAAAACAGAAGTTTGCAAAATGTCAGTGGAATAATTCGCTTACTCTCTTATATCCTGAAATTAAAAAATGATATATTTTCTAAAAATTTCGAAGGAAGACTTTCAATAAAATATAAAATAGTATAATGAAAGAAATTTTTAATAGTCTCCATGGATCTATATAGAGCAGAGCCCGGCGAAGAGAAAACTAAAAAAAAAAATAAAAAATAATTTTTTGTTTAAGTGTGTTGGTTTTTATTTGCTTTGTTGATAGCTACAACGCACTGTTGTGCTCTTCTTGTTGTTTTGTTGTTGTTTATTTTGATTTTCGTGTTGTGTAAATGTAAATAGTCGACGAATAGCAACCGTCATATTACAATCGTCTACAACCGTATTACAACCGTCGTATTACAATAATCTTACCACATTCTCATTTCTAGGTAAAGCTTATTTTCTTCGGAAAGGGCAAAAAACTCCCCTTTAGCGGCGATATAGCGGGCAGAAATGTTTTACACAAAAATATTTGTCATAAAATTCTACTACAAGTCATAAAAAAAGACGTCCAAGCTTCAGACTCATCTTGAACGCCAGAAATTATTCAAAACTTAAAATCAGAGTAGGAAAATAAACTAAACGAAACGTTTGCTTTCGTTTTGTTTTGTATTTTTCAATGTGTAAAACAAAAATAAAACAGGAACAACGAGAATGATAGCTATATTTAATTTTGTATTGTTTGTGCTTGTGTACACTAAATGTCCGTTAACTTAAATGTACGCAGCTAGAAAAGAAAAGCATAAGAACAAAATTCAAAAGTTTTAAGAAAATACATTTGCAAACGTTTCCCGATTGATTTGCTCGTCATAGTAGAGAATGTGTTAGTGTATTTATGCTAAATACAATGAACCATTCAACGAAATTCATTTCTGCTTTTGTTTTGTTTGCAATTGTACGATTGAAGCCGGATATTAAAGCAAGTAGATGAGTGAAAAGCCAATTGTATTGTTTGGAATCTTTTTCATTGCAAAACTATTTGTTTTGGTTTTGCTCATGTACAAAACGATTAAAAATATTTGAAAAGTTTGTGTCTTCGCATGAAACGTTTGCGAAAAGTTTTGTTTGTTTTCACACTCTGAGCAAAATTGAGTATTTTCGCTTTTATATATTAACTTCGAAATGAAAATTTCATGAAAATCCGTCCAGTGGTGGACAGACAGACAGACAGACGGACAAAATTCCAGAAGTAAGTGCTTTGTGTTCTACTTCGATTAGTGTTTACGCCACCATAAAATTTTTCTAAAAATATTTCATATTCAGACACGGCTCTTTTCCAGTTTTATTATACGTATAGATTAGTACTCAGCATAGGATATCTTATAAGCCTTACATTTAAGGTATAAGATATGCTCAGCACTTTTATATAAACCACTACGAGAAATATTTTTGTGGAACATCTTAACCCTCTAACCTTTCATTGTATGGCTCTATTTGTCCCTTTCTGACAAAAGGGGCAAATAAACACAATTAAATTAAAGGGGCAAAATTAAATTAAAGAGAAAAATTAACAGAATTTAGTGATTTAATTCTCGTATGAAATTTTCACGAAAAGTTTGTATATAAAATGAAACTTCGATATAACGAACTTCGATATAACGAAAAACTCAATATAACGAATTTTTTCTGAGTCCCCTGATAAAATCTCTTTATTGCAAAATTTTCGATAAAAAATGTACTATAGCTACACTCTAAAACACTTTTGTTGAAAATTAGGTCGATAATAGTCGGCAACACTTTACAGATTATTATCGACCTAAAATTACACACGCATTATTTTTCAACAAAATGTTTTTACTAAAAAAAGCGATTGGCTGCGTGAGGGTTGAGACTGATAGTATGACCTATCTACCATTCAGCCATAGCCGTATTATACTTTATGTTACATTTTTTCCACTTGGACTAAATATGTTTAATTTGAAAGGTTTTTTCTTTAATAAAATAACTAGAAAATCGACGTAATTTTAGACAAGGAGTAATTTCCAACACAAATTTACACAATATATGATCGTAAATTTTAAGTAATGTTTTAGAGTGTATAACGATTCTTCGTTCGGAGCTATATAGCAAAGTATTTATTCAAAAGCCTCTGTACAACGAATTCAGAATAAAGCTGTTGGCTGAGTAGTTAGCGCGTTTGACTACAAACCCTGAGGTCTTTAGTTCAAGACTAGTTTCAGGCAAGCCAACAACATCATGCATTTTTCTCATGAGCGTTGGTATGTTATTGTCTTGGTTGTTGATGGACTGTTAAAGTGATGAAGGTATAGCACTGATCACTTTGGCAGTACCGGCAGCGATTAATACTAGCATATCCTAATGCACTTTACATTACAGCACCCTCCTTCGTCGGTATTGTAGCAGAACTGTCGGGGAAGTAAAAGAACTAATAAAATACGTACACAGCTTAGGTAGGCATTAGTTAACTGATTGTGTTACTTCTCTTTATATAAAAAATAATAAAAATTTAAGCAAAATTGTAAATTCAGTCAAAAATTAAATTGATATTAATTTTCCCTAGTTCCTTGGAATATTAATCATGCCTGATTCTCTCTGATTATGGGCAAATCTTGCGTGACAAACGCTACATTCGTACGTGTTTTCACATTAAAGAATAAAATTTTTTTGTTCTTTCAAAAGAGCTACCTTCATCTTAAGTATAGTGTTTAGTGGGATTTAGTTGTACAACATAATTTTTAACATCTATTTGTTTTGAAATAATTGATCACACAGTTTTGCTACGCACGCTACAAAAAGTGGAAGTAAATTTGAAAGCTGAACTGTGTTCTCGTATCTTTTTTTTTAGTGAATTTTGAATAATAAAGCACTAAATCTAATTCATAAAAGAAAGAGGAATATAAGAGAATTCTAAAATAACTTATTTATTTGCAGCGAAAAGTGTTGTAGTTTTTTTTTAACAAAAGTCGTGAAGTCTTTGTGACGCACGCTACATGATGAATGCTATATTTTCCTTAATATATATAACTTTTTAATTGTAAAATTTACAACAGAAATGGGTTTAGTAGAGTTGTAGATAATATTATTATCTAAAAGAAGGCTTTTAACAAAATGTTCATATTCCTTACAGTTTCCGAGATAATCTAAAAAGTAGTCACTCCCTTATTTTCAAGATAGGAGGCGTTCCCGACCACCTCCGACCTCGACAATTGAAACTTAAGTTTACGATCACTTGTGTAACTAAACACATAAAAATGGCATCCTATATGAAATGCAAGTTTTTGTCTTTTTTTCGGTGTAGGTACACTCTAAAACAATTTTGTTGAAAATTAGGTCGATAATAGTCGGCAACACTTTACAGATTATTATCGACCTAAAATTACACACGCATTTTTTTTTGAACAAAATGTTTTTTACTGAAAAAAAAAGCGATTGGCTGAGTGCAGGTTTGAAACGCTACCTCCTGACTGATAGTCTGACGTATCTACCATTCAGCCATAGACGTATTACACTTTATGTTACATTTTTTCCACTAGGACTAAATATGTTTAATTTGAAAGGGGTTTTCTTTAATAAAATAACTAAAAAATTTATGTAATTTTAGACAAGGAGAAATTTTCAACACAAAGTTAGACAATATATGATCGTAAATTTGAAGTAATGTTTCAGAGTGTATGTATATCCCTGCCATTTATCAAGGGATCACCCAAAAAATTTTTCCTTTTATATATTTTTAAGGTTAAATATAAAGCACATTATTCCATCAGTTTTGACAACTTCGAAATTCTGTCCTTGGTAGAACATTTCTATGATTTGCCCATATAACGTTACCAGCTTTAGCTTAATAATCAAGTTGAATTCATTTTATTCAATTTTAGCCGTGCCCTAGCTGAACCTTATCTGGGTTTTTATTATTAAAAGTGCGCCAGACTTGTTGGAATATTAGAGAATTTACACAAATTTGAGCACCTTTTTTTTTCTTAATATAAATAGTTAAATTTTTTCTAAATATGAAACTCCAATTCTGGTACATGACCGTTTAAAAACTACTCTGTATAATTATCAGTAAGTCGGTCCAATAGTGTGCTTTCAAAGAAAAGAAACAACTCTGTATAGAGTCAGTTAATAAAGTTTCAGTTGCTATTGAAATTCCTTTTTTTTGTGTTGTAAACATTTTGCAGCATTTTCTTCTTTTTATTCTGTTGCTGTTGCTGCTGCTGTTGCTGTTGCTTCAAGTGGTGTCATATGCGCCTTTCGTAAATTTAATCTAACGAGGTGTTTAGCATAAAATGATATGATAATCATAATTCCAGCCGCGACTTGTAAATTTGTTTAAGGCTCATGACTATAATGAAGTGTGTTTGACTTTAAAGCTTAAAGAAAAAAAAATACAAATTCCTTTTGTTGCCATATTCTTCAGAAAAAAAAAACAAAAAATAATAATAATAAGACTTACAACAACTTGAGAAAAAAATTCAACTGATAATGTACTTTGTACATGGGTTTTAGTTTCACCATGAGTTATGGCCGCATAGACCTACAACGAAGCATTATTGCACGATCAATGTTAAGAGTTGGGCATTTCTATCTTTAAGTTCAGTTTCAATTTGAATGAATGGAACGGAATGAATGACCAAGAGTGAAAATAAAGTTTGAAAAATTATGGGTTCATATTTTTATTTGTCGTTTTCCATTCATTCAGTTTGTTTGCCAGCGAATGTAGTTACATGTGTACATTATTATTACCATTTGTTTCTTCAACATCATCATCATCATTATAATCGTCGTCATCATTATCATGTTCAATTGTATTATGGCAATTGTTGTTTACCTGTGTAGATTGAAATGATAGGCGTGCGTAATATTTTGGCCTTCATAAAAGGATGACTATTTGTCAGCGTTGAGTTTGAGCGTAGTTTGTTTCTACTCAGACATCTAGTGTGGCATTATTATTATTATTAAGTATTATTTGCTGAAAAACGTGCTTTTCTTTAGGTTTACATTTATCAATGGACAAATACTTAACAACTTGGTTATTAATTTATCGAATGCCCTATACTAAGTTTAAATTTATTATGATCTCTGCAATAATGTATGGTTGTCATAAAAAATTATAGATCATTAGTAAAGTGCGACCGAAACCAGTTTTTAGAGGGCAACCCGAACCGAACAAATTTGTTTGTCATTCGTGACTTTTCTTTTTAATATTAAATATCAACTAAATCAATAAATTAGTGAGTTGTAAAAATTAATCAAATCTCTATGTGTTAAAAAAAAGTGAAATTAAAGTGTTTATTGAAACATTTGTAGCATGAGCTTCATCAATTTGCTAAGAATTCGTCATTCGTTACTTGAAAATATATTGCAAAAATACAGGCGAGTATTGAATAAAATCAAAAAAAATTTTCGAAAAGAGCAAATTGTAATAATTGTAATAATTTGAGTCATAAATAATTCAATTGAATTAGACCATTTGCTAAAAATTTCTTTGTGAAGACAAAGAAACATATAAACAAATTGTAATTCGCGATTTGTCTATTTGTTGGATTTCCTTGTGGTGATTTCTAATATCTGATTTTAGTGTTTTTGCTATTCTTTTGGTTTTTAAACGAGAAGAAGACTAACCGGACTAGAAATTTTCATGCAAACCCATTTGGGATCTAACTGGGCTCCCAAATGCGATGTAATGCAAAAACGTATTTGGGACCCGTTTGGTTTCCTGTGGGAAATATCAAAATCTTACAAAAATTTGCTCAAATCGAAAAAATAGCAAACTCTAATATTGAATTAAAGTTGCGGAAGCTATCCAAGGGACAAAAGTACGCAACAATCACCTCTATTAAAGATGAACAAAAAATACGATTAAAAATCCGTGTTAGATTTCACCAACAAGTTCCCAATAGCTTCCCACTTGGGAAGAACTTATTTTAAGTCAGTAGTTTGAAGATGGGCTGCCCAACAAGTTCCCGGTCAGATCCAAAATGGGATGGATAACCTTTTTTAGTCTTGCCACATGCGTTTCCAATCGGAACCCAATATGAGTTTTGGGGAAATTTCTAGTCGGGAAATTAACTGGAGCAGAGATCCAAAAACGTTATAGAAAAAAATTAGAGCTATACGAAAAACAGTATCCGTAAGATCAGCTTCGATTTAAAAGAGTTCTGAGCAATTCAAACCAGGTGAAATAATGTAGAAAACATATCGATCTAAAGTGAGGTAACGAATGAGAAAAATATTATGCTAAAACAAAAAAAAAAAACTTAAAATACATGTTTTTCTTAGCAGACTGTTATGTTTCCCTAATCTAGTCTGTCAGTTGGTGACGAAAAAACGTGACCAACTGACAAACAAAATTTTTATTTCCTTTAGTTCAGTCGCGGATCCAGCTTGAGCTTTTGGGGGGGGGGGGGGGGGGGAAACTTCTAAGTAAAACATACTATTTTTCCAAACTTCTTTTAGAAACTCTATAGAAATTTACTCGTTTTGGGGGGGGGGGGAATATTCCCTTTTCCCCTCCCTTGTATCCGCGCCTGCTTTAGTTCCAATGTTTTTTTTTAATATTGGTTCGCATTTATTAAAAATTATACAAAAATAGTTTTTTCAGCATAATTAATTTCATTTTGTAATATAATAATTATTAAAAAAAAAACGACTACAAAATAGGCGTGGCACTGCCCATAATTTATAACATAATGATGTACTTTAGCGAGAACTAATTCTGTGCGAAGTTTCATAAGAATCATTTAAGTAGAAGTAGTTTAAATGACCATTTACTTTTCATGGGCGGGGCACTGCCCACTTTTCTAACCATATTGTTGTATTGTAACAATAACTAAATGTGTATGCAAAGTTTCATACGAATCGGTTTAGAAGAAGCTGTTGATGAAGAATATTTACATTGCATAGGCGTGGCACTGCCCACTTTTTCAATAATGATGTTGTATTCAAACAGAAGCTTAATATGTGTACAAAGTTTCATAGGAATCGGTTGAGTAGAAGTAGATGAAAACGCATGTGTATTTACTTCGTATGGGCGTGCCCCCGCCCACTTTTCAACGGCACCAATCTGCAAGTGCATCCTTTTAAATAAAGAAAAAAAACGGAAATCGGTTTATAAATCTCGGCGTTTTGGGAGAACATCCTCAAAAAATAAAAAATACATGACGAATTGATAATCTTTCTCCTTTATTTTGAAGTCGGTTAAAAATAAACTTAAATCCCACTAACCCAGAGCAAAAGTAGTGGTTACGCTTATTTGGTCAAAAATTGGGCAAGTGTGACTTAGCTTAAGAGCCCATAACTTCAATTGATTAAAGTTGGCTGTACATTTGACCAGACCCAAATGTATTTTGACGAGCTGAGTCCGAATCTGAGGTCCGTTTCGCTCCTCAAACACTTTTCGCCTGAATTTTGGTACTTGTGCCTCGAAAGTGAAACATTTCTATTCTTTAACTAATTAGAATTAGAATCATAACCGTCATGTAGTACTTTATTAAGTCGACCTTTTCTTGGCATTTTCTTTTTCTTTTATTCAAATAAACATTCCTTGGACTTTGCCCATTTCACCAACTAGTTGTTTCTATTTCTGGCGATTTTGCTGGCCTCTAAGAAGAAGGGCCTTCGTTGCAGTTTGTGTGTGGCTTTTTGTTGTTGTTGCTAAATATAGCAGGAATTATTACACGGTCGCAGATTGTGTTTTCTCTATTAAGCGATAGTGTTGAAATTAGAGTAGAAAATTGATTTGTTTGATGTTAGCGCTCATTTATTTATTTATTTATTAACAACTAAATAAATATTTATTGCATAAAATGATTAGTATGCTGAATGTATTTTCAATAGCGCAGTGTGGTGGGTTGGTATCTATTTTTAAAAGCATGGCTGGCCTTTAAGCAGCACTGTTTTAAGGTTTTTCGAAGCAACCGATCGTCCAACCAACCAACAATTCCATATTAAAATACAAATGCAAACTTTTTGATTTGATAATGAGACTTGCTGTCCGTCTCTCTGTCTGTCTATTAGTCTATTGCTGGGGGCGGATATTAAGTTGTCATTTTGTTTGTATAAAAGGAAATATACCGCGAATAAAATTAATGAATCTTTTGATTATTCCAGTATAAGGGAAAGGTGAAGGAAATTTGCAATAGATGTGAAGTTGAAAGAAAGAAATGATTTTGTTTTTAGAAGAAAAATATTTACAATTACTAAAAAAGCTTTTGAGGATAATTAGTGTCACGTATGTAATCTTTTTGGTATAATCTCATCACGAATATAATCGTTCATATATTCGGAATAAAGTATAATATTAGTTTGCCTCCAGGAAGTTAGAGAAGGCTAATTACACTAGACAACACAAAAAATAGCATGGTTTTGTACGAATGATTCTTGCAGAGGCTACCAAAACATATATGTATACATGTATCGGCATTTTGAAAGTTTACACACAAAAAATTTTCATGCTAAAATCGTCGAAAACAAGGCTAATTTAACATTTCTTGGTAGTGATTTTGCTTCATACACAGAAAAAACTAGATTTCGTTTTATAGACCAAAATATCTCAACAATTACAGTGAAAAAAGTTTTTTTTTCAGTGAAAAAATTACAAATTGTCTAAAAATATTTACAAATTGTAAACAAAATGATTTACTATATCAAACAAAAAGATTTACTGGACTTTCTGAAAAATATCAAACAATATTTTTGCCTGACTTTATAAAACAATTACTCTAAAAATACTTAAAAAAAAATATTAAACAAAATAGTTTACTTAATCAAACAAAAATATTTACTGGATTTTTTGTAATATATCAAACAAAATTTTTGTCTGAGGCATCAATCATCATCATCCATTAAGCAATTATACAATTTCACTCTGTTAAACGTGTTCAAGTCTGAATGTTTATCTAAAGACTTAAAAAAAATGGATGAGAATTAACGCAACGACATTACCGAACTTGGTACATTCGCATTCCTTTTGCTATCATTGTTGTTCTTGTTATTTGTGTGTATGTCGCCATCGGCGTTGTTTTTTACGGCACAGATTTTCTTGTTGTTTTTGGTATTTGCGTCCTTAATAAGAGGCAAACAAACAATTCATTGATAATGTAAGGAACATTTGCTGAAAAGAAAATTTATTTTCAGACAATCTTTTGTTTGAAAATTTTTTGGTGATAATTTTTTCTGTGTAGGTATTTTATGTTAATTCAACATGATTTCACAATAACCTTCAAAAAAAGTTTACCTTTTAAAATAACTATATTTCACGTTGATTTAATATTCATTCCAGTACAGTTAGAAGTGGATTTTTAGCTTGGAAAATCAGAAAATTTAATATAAAAAGATCGAAGAAATTAAAAGAATATAAAATAATTAATAAAATAGCTACACTAAAGTCATGTTGTTTCAACTTGATATAACTTTAATTTAACATGATTCTTCGTGCTGTTTCAATATCAAATTCGCGTTGTTTAAACTCGAAATATTTTTGATTTAGCATGATTTTTCATATTATTTCATGATCAACTTCATTTTGATTTAACTGTACTGGAGCGCTAAATCAACTTGAAATATAGTTATTTCAAAAGGAAAAATGCTCTTTAAAAGATTATTGTAAATCATGTTGAATTAACATGAAACACCTGTGAAGCAAAATCACTACCGAAAAATGTTAAATTCACCTGATTATCGACGATTTTACTTTAATCAAAAAATTGTTTCTCCTAAATTTAATAAGATTTCTTATCAAAATTGCGACATTTTGATTTTACATTCCTTTTTTTTCTGTGTAAAGAATTCTATAGATTTTTGCTGAAGTAAACAATGAATCGTAATAAAATATTTCAATATAATAGACAATTCAATCCTGATGATTTGTTAAATCGCCAGTTGAAAGTGTTTTACAATTTTAATAAACCATTAAAAACCATTTTACTCTTGTACAAAATATTATTATCCCAGCCAATTTAGACACCATGATGTTACAGAAATCAAAAAGAATTGTTTACAACGAAAAGTCTTTCAAACACCTGAGTCTGGCACAGTTGGCAAGTAAAAAAAAAACTCCCCTTTATCGGTATTAGTTTGCTTTGTTTCAGTTAAAAAGTTAATCAAATTTAAAGGCTGTTGGCTTTATAGACAAATCAACCAACCAACCAACCGACTGACTGAGAGACAGACAGACAGACATGGTTAAATTAACAGTCACAGTTATAAGATTGAATATTTTCACTCAACCATAATGACTTGTATAATGGGATATTTTGACATTTTGCTTAATAGAAAATGGCTTAAATAATGGCCATTAACACGAAGATACGAGCATAGTCAAAAGCAGTAGACCAGAGATACAGCCAACAAGTTAGACGAAATCATTATCATAACGGTAAATTTAAGTACAAAAATAAAACTGGCAGAGATAAAAAGGAAAACGGAAAGGGGTAAAAATAACAACCCTTATTTCTTTAACGACTGCAGAAAAGTAAACAGACTGATGATGATGGCAGGACAAACGTAAGGTTTGAATAATTTTTGACTGTTTTAGCTCTACTATAAAGATGTTCTAAAGGATTGCGTGTTTTTTAACTGTTTATATTATTAAAAATTAAATTTTCCTCAAAAGGATAATGTAAAACAATGTTTTTCGGGGAGAATGGGTGTTGCAAAAGTATTTCCATTCAATTTTATTTATTCATTCAATTTTAACCGTTTACTCTGAACCATTTTATGTGTGAACATTTTTCTATAAAATGCATTTTAAGCTCATTAAAACATTTTTTTGTGTCTTATACTTTTTTCATGTTTTTTAATATTATTTTTTATTTTATTTATTTCTTTTTTGAAGGACATTGGTCAACTGTGTGTTACCTTTTTTTTTAATTGGTTATTTTTGTTCAAAGTCCGTCCATGTGTCATCTTTTTTGTTAATCTTTTTTTTTACTCTTTTGAATGTTTAATGTCGACATGTGAATTTTTAATGTGAAACTGTCAGTTACGTCGGTAATGGACATTTGAAATGTGTGTTTTTTTAAATTAGTTCAATATTTCTTTTTTTTTGTTTTCTCTAAGTGTACATGCATGAAACCGTTGTTCATTAGCGAACATTATTAATGCATGTAGACACATGTGCTTCTATTCTTGTTACATTTTCGTCCTGTATTATTATTATTTTATTTATGTGTGTGTGTGTGTGTGTGTGTTTGGCTTTGCCCGTTTTACTAAGTTTATTAGTTAGTGTTATTAGACATTATTCGGACATGCAATGGCGGCTTTCATGAAAGAGATTGTTTCTTTTCGTTTTTATGTTATTTCTATGTTTAAAAACAATTAAGATAAAATTTGACATTAGGAAAATATATTCAACATTTGACAATAATTTGAAAGGATATTTTGCCTTAACAACTGTAGGTTTGGTTATTTCTGAGTGCACATAATTGAAATTATTAGTTTACCATTGATCCTTTTCTTAGTTAACATTTCACGAGCGCGGAAAATGTCATATCAAGTAAATATGCAAATGTATGGGTAAATCGTTTTATATTCAAAACTTCAAGAGAATTGAAATACACACAAAAAATATTTCAATACATAATAGAAATTATGTATTTCCCTGCAGACAAAATGACTAGTATGTGTTTAGAAATATACTAGTTGCTTTTTAACTCAGACTAGTTGCCTATCTGTCTTTTTTTCATATATCGTACTATCGATTTTAACATTAGGTTGTCATTGGAGCACAACTAGTTCATTTGTATACAGTTATGACCCAGTTGGAATACCAGTTTTTGCAAAGTAGTACCTCTTACTATTTCTTTTATTTATCGTTTTGTATTTCTTAAAAAAACTTTGGCTCGACCGGGGTACGAACACACATTCATCATATTTCAAGGCAAGTACTCTACCCACTGAGCCACTTTCTACTTATTTTTTTAAGATTTAAAAATATGTTTTCTATACAAATCGTATACCTGAAAATTTTGTCCTTTTTTGACTAGTATCGATACTATTCTTGCTACAACTGGGAATATGACTGTCCTTTTTTGACCAGTAACGTTACAATTAGTAATATAACTGTCCCAAAGCGTATCTAGTTGTAAATTTAGCTGCTGAGTAGCTGCAGGGTTATTCCAACTGTATGAATTTTATTCCAAAGAAATTTTATTATTCAGGGTTTAGTTCGTTCAATTTAATATTACAATTAAACTATAAAGTTATGAGTTTTAGTCGAACTGTATGGGTTTATATCCAAAGAAATTTAATTATATTGGCTTGAGTTCGGTTTTAATTTAATTTTTCAATTAAACTATATTTTTTATTTAGAGATAAATGTGAAGCATGTTGACAAAGACAAATTTTGACTGCACGGAGGGTTGAACTGACATGTTTCGATAGCTACCGCTAATCTCTTCAGAGTTCTGTACCGCTTAGACCACTCAACCAAAGTCGGTGGCTTGCTGTCAAGAGTTGAATATCATTTACCTTTAATCAAGTCATACTGTTACTCTTAAAGCAGTATTTCATTTGATAGTTATTGATATACTGCTCTAAGAGTAACAGTACGAACTGATTAAAAGTAGATTATATTCAACTCTTGATTGCAAACCACCGACTTTGTTCGAGTGGTTTAAGCGGCAGAGAACTCTGAAGAGATTAGCGGGAGCTATCGAAACATGTCAGTTCAACCCTCCGTGCAGTCAAAATTTTTCTTTGTATACATGCTTCACATATATCTCAAAATAAAAAAAATATAATTTAATTGAAAAAATAAATTAAAACCGAACTTAAGCCAAAATAAGTGAAAGAAGCAAACAGAGTTGACAGTATGCAGCCATGTTACTGAATACCATTCCAACCGGAAGTGGTTTCAATTCCGTAAGTTGCTTCTTCAGAAAACGAAAAATGAAAATTTTCTTCATAATCAAACCACTTTTAAATTTCAAAGTGGAATTGCAAAAAACATTTTCTACAGACTTCATTTGCAGTAAAAATTAAAAAACGTGCATACTTTTAAGAGCGTCAAATAAATATTTGGTCATGACCTTTCCATGTTAATAAAAAGCTTAATGTGAGCTTTGCATCTAAAAACAAGAGTAAACAAACGCCTCAAGGTATAAAAACTTTATCATTGTAAAAACGAAATACCAAATAAACGGAATCTAAAGCACCAAAAATGTTCTTTTTCGGAATGACAACTACGGAATCAAAATCAATCCGAACGGAATCTGTGACATGGCTGATAGATTCGATTCTACTGCCAAAGCGTAGTAAAACCCAATTCTTTTGGGCCTCCAAAGATTCTAAAAATCAGTGGGCCGTTGAAAAAGGTGTCATCAGTTTTTACCTAACAGTTAATTCAGTCATGGTAATATCGCTTAACTGTATATGACAATAATGTATCTAAGACTCCCCCAAATAAACTTTATTAACATTTATGCCAAAAAAAAAAAAATTATTCGTGCACTTGTTTTTGAAAAAATTAAAGGAAAAAGGGGCCGGTCCCATTCAGTGCACTCCAACTGAATATATAAAAATATTATTAACATGAACATATTGTGTTGGTCTCTTCTTGCCTTCTATTATCCTTCAAAATTGTATAGCAACGTTCTCACTATATGTGTGAGCAGCATCCGTTTCCGTTTTGAACTTGCTTATGAAAAAAATTTTTTAATTTTCAATCAAATAAAAAAATTAGAAAGAAAATCTCATTCCAAAAATTTATCAAGATGACACGTGCCGGAATTAACGCCATAATGAATTGTAGGCAAGTGTCAAATTTTGTATTTATTTTAAAACCTAAACGAGATAACATAAAATATAAATATATAGGCTGCGTTTTTATTTATTTTTTGTTCTTGTCATTTTTAAAGAAACTTAAAAAACAGTGCATAATTATGGCGAAAAAGAAGGAGTGATGATGCAAAGGAAGTTGTTGAAAACCACTTAAATGACATTGGACAAACAAACACTCTTTTAGAAACTCATGCACACATGAATGATGAGTTTTTTTATAATTAGTAGAATTATTTACAAAAGGAAATTTGTAAGAAAATCTTGCTTTTTTCTCGTAAAAGTCGTATAATTAACCACTTGCTGCTAGGGATAATATGAGTTGAAAGAGTCCTGCTAATTCTTTGGCTTGTAATTTTGCAAAAAGTCTATAGTGTCCTTGTGTTATTATGAAGGCTTCAATTGACAATTTACTATAATTTTGTACTACAAAATATGTTTTTCTGTATTAACAAATGTAATATCCCAGCAAAAAATTTTTTTATGTGCTGCAATTAAAAAACAACATACTTTCCAACAGTAAATATCAGGGGCCGTAACGATTATGAGTAATATCATAAAAGTTACGATTTAATTGTTATTTTCAATTTTTACTAAAAAAATTAATTAATAACAATTATAACTGAGTTTTATTTTTTGATCGAAAAATAATTCTTATTTTTGAGTTTTATTTTTTAGCTCAAAAATAACGATTATTTTAAATTTTTATTTTTTTGCTCGAAAGTAACGATTATTTCTTGATTTGTATTTTTTGCTTACAAATAACGATTAATGTAGGTTTTTAATTCTCGTAATATGACCGATTTATCTGAAATTTGTGTCTAGAAACGGACCTACAAACAAATTTATAAACACAGACAAAAATGTTCATAAAAATTTTTTTTCAGTAAACAAATTATATAAATCTATAAACAACTTGTCAAGAAATATACACAAATTCTAAACAAAATAATTTACTGAATCAAACAAAAATATTTACAGGATTTTCTGTAATATATCAAACATTATTTTTGCTTGTATTCATAAAACAATTTGTCTAAAAATACTTACAAATACTACACTAACTAACAAATAAAAACTAACTTTCATTTTCTGTAAAGGAATTCAAAGAAATAGTAAATATTTTGTCTATGAGCGGACCTACAAACGAATTTGTAAATATAGACAACAATACCTCAACAATTTCATTGAAAAAAAAACGAGTTTTCAGTGAACAAATTGTTTAAATCTATAAAATAATTTGTCTAAAAATATTTACAAATTGTAGACAAAACAATTTACTAAATCAAACAAAAATATTTACTGGATTTTCTGAAAATATCAAACAATATTTCTGTCTGAATTTATTAAACAATTAGTCTAAAAAAGCTAACAATTATTAAGCAAAATAATTTACTTAATCAAACAAAATGTTTGTCCGTGTCATCATCATCATCCATTAAGCATTTATTAGATTTCACGTTGTCTGAATTATTTTTAGACTAACTTTTGTTTGAAAAATTTTTTGTGATAACTTTTTCTGTGTAAACAAAATATTTACTGGTTTTTTTAAATATATCAAACAAACTTTTTGTCTGAGTCATCATCATCATCCATTAAGCATTTATGAGATTTCACTATGTTAAATATGTTCAACTCTGAATGTTTATCTAAAGATTCTAAAAATATGAATGAGAATTACGGCAACAACATTAACGAATTGACTCACTCAAAAATCTTCAGTAAACAAACTTGGTACAATCGCACTCCTTTTGCTATCATTGTTGTTGTTGTGGTTGTTTGTGTGTATGTCGTTATCGGGGCTGTTTTCTAACGACACATAAAACGGGGTTTTGTTGTTGTTTTTGTTTTTTGCGTCCGAAATAAAAGTCAAGAAATTTGAAAAACTAACTGTACCCTGGAAAAACTTTCGTCATTTTTGTAATCGGTAGTACCTTATTAATGGGGTACAAAGTAATGAGTGGTACTTATTTATATTATTACTATGCTTCAAATTGAAACTACTACTTAGTTTTTAATAAAACTAGTACATATTTTTCTCATTATAATTTGTTGTTATGTATTAATAAAATAAGTAGACAATCGCTTTTTAAGTCAACATGTATTTGTATATGAAAACTAATTGTTGTCGCTTAAACTTATAAGTCAAAAATAGCTGAGTGGTTAAAGTACTTGTCTTTAAATCTGTACGAGCACAGGTTCGTATCCCAGCTGGATAAAAAAAATAAAAAAATTTTAAAGATATAAATAAAATATAATGTGTAGACAAATATTTTTAAATTTTAATTTGTTTATTTGACTACTTATTTCTTAACTTCAAGTAGGCCTCGAACATGCATGATTTTTGTTCGCGATGTCCCACTTTGCAGCTCTTGTTTTTGATATAAAATAGCGCTTCTTTCGAAACATAAAAAATGCTTCAAAATCATGTCTGTTCGTCTTACAGACAAAACAAATCGTGTTTTATTATAAAATGTTCTCTTCCATGCAAAAGGTGAGAAATTTAGAAAGAGAGCATTCTTTAAATGGGTTTTGAGTTTTTAAATATGTTAATGTTTATTTGAAACAATGCGTGCGACAATTCTTTAGAACCTATATTATTGAAAGCTGCAATGCTACTGAATATGATTTTGTTTATTTTGGAGTTCGTGTTGAATAAATGTAAAATGCTGACTAACTTCGTAATTTAAACATTATGAGCACTGTGAGATCTCTGCCTTCTTTTTGAGCATCCTCGGAAGCGCTTCAAAACATCGCATGAAAGTTTTTACTGCTTCCAGAAACATGAATATTTTTTGCAGGGTACCGAGTCAAATTGTAAGTAGTTACGACTTAAATCGTCATATACATTTTAGCCTACCAGCACACAAAGTTTTTGCTGGGTATTAATTTATTCTTTTAAAAACTTTGCTTACTGGTAGACAAAAATGTATATGAGGATATAAGTCGTAACTACTTACAAAGACACATATTAGTCTTTAACTACTGATCAATTCTCCCACTACTGCTTTTACGTATGTACATTTAACATGTCAACATAATATTTCATTCAACATACTCGTGTAATGATTTATGGCACCCATTAATATTTGACATAAAAAGGATTTTTTTTATTTTCCATTTTTTTGAAAACTTTTCATCACACTTCTGCAAAACAAAAATGCTTTTTACAACCAATTGTTTATGGTTAAATTAATAAGTAATGCATCGAGACTATTGTTACACATACATAAACTTTAACATTTTGTTTAACTTTTATCAAAACAACAATTAAATCATCAATCTTTTAGTTGTTTTTTTTTGCGATAACATTTGAACAGTACTAAGCTAATGCTAAGCCAGCTAGTCACTCACCCATTCAGTCAGTTAGTCCGTTAGTTCCTAGTTAATGACTCTTATCAATAATGGTTACTTAAAACCTTAACTAAAATGGCTGACAATATTTCGTTTCAACCACTTTATAGAAGTATTTTATAAACATTGTTGCTAATATACTATATATCATATCTTGTATCTATCGGTTACCATAACGCAAGTTTAATTATGAATGTATGCACACATGAGTTTGTTAAAGTGAGTGTATGTGACTTTGTTGTGTTTACCCTTTTCCCTTTTGACCAAGCTAACAAAATACTCCGCCTTAAATAAAACATGGTCTACTTGGACTTTCCAAAGATGAAAACATTAAACCAACCCTTTTTAAACTTTAGCATCAAGTATGAGTCCTTTTTATTTTATTTTACATGCCAGTTAATGTTTCTTGTTTTTTTTATGTAAAACAGCAAAAAATAGTTTAAATGTTTCAACATGAAAAATATTGTTTGTTAAGAAATTATGGTTTCCTCTTTTATGTATTTTTATAGTTTTTTTTTGTTTGTTTATTGTATTTTTGTTGTACATACAAGATCCTGTTTGGTGTGTATGTAGTGAGTTAGTTGTAAGTGGTAAACAGGTGATAATAGAGGGTTTGGTTAGCTTTTCTTCTTGTTCGAATTCTTTCAAGTCACGCGAACTTTTGACATTTCGTGCATCATTCACATTTTGTTTTAGTTCGAAGAAATAGTGTTATAAAAAGTAATTTAAATTAGTGCTCCCATTTGTTACATTGTTAAAAAGGAAGTTCTAAACTTTTTTTTATTGTAATATGAAGGGTTTTCCACCTAGAGTGGGGTATGATGTTGAAATGGCATAAAACGAAATAAAGTGTGTGTTTGAAGTATTAATGAAAATCAATTTTTATGTGAAAGACCAATGTATACGCCATTATATTTATATACAAGGTGAGTGATATTGTGTAAATAAATGAACGTCGGGCATCGCACGGTGGCACTTATCCAAGACGTTAAATTTTCAATGATTCTAACTTTTCGTTGTGTGGGTATTTTTGTCCCTTTCCTAAGAAAGGGCGAAAAAAAACTCGGCTTCAGCGGCAATATAGCGAGGGCAAATGTTCTACAAAAATGTTTGCCATAAAATTCTACTATAGCGCTTCAAAGACACCCAAGCTCCAGGCTCGTCTTGAGCGACAGAAATAACTCAAAACTTAAAATATGTTTAAGGGTTAATTTCTTAATTATTCCCAATTAGTACTCGGAATAGGAAATTTTGTAAGCGTTATGTCTAAGATACACAAAAAAAAAGATTTGTAAATACAATTATTTTTTTTGTTATATCAATTAAATAATTAATTGATTTTAAACTAGGGATGTAACGATACGCCGTTTTGCCGATCCGATACCGATACCGATATTTAAAAATAAATATCGCCGATACCGATTCCGATACCGATACGAATATTGAAATTGAGTTCAAGTTTAGATTAACAAAACTCAAGTGCAATTTTTTATTATACAAAATTACATTATAAGAGAGAATATTTAAAATTGATAAAACATTGGAAGTAATTTTTAATGAGCTACATTTTCTTTGCTTCCAACAAATCTATATTAAAAATATGCAGATAATTAGTAGAAAAGCAAGAAAAATTGTTTAATTCCTTTATAATTAAAAAAAATACTCGCCATGCTTTTTAAAAAATCGATTTTTTTAAAGGACATTTATCAACTAATATTCATCTAAATAACTTAATAGCTTAATTATTAAAAGACTTCTAAGTTTATATTTATTCACTTAAATTTACATGAAAATACAGTTCTGAGTTTAAATTCGCATAAAAAAATTGTGAAAATGGGTACTTTTTTATCCTTTTTCCTCAAGGAAAAATCATTATAAAATACCGAAAAAGAAATTTGTCCTAGCATCGCTTCCAATTCGGTGATTGGTAATCGAAAAACAGAACTTGTTGCTAGGGCAAGGATATGTAAAACTAATTAGAAATTATCCAAATTTGCAATACTTCCAGATCGCGAATTCTACATTTTCATGACTTCTTTGGAGTATCTCTTTTTTGTTGGAATAAGATTTAAAAAACAACGGCTTGAATTTGAATTCATGGTAAAATTAACAAAAAATAAATAATTTTTTTTACAAAATAACAGCATAAAATATTATTAATTTTTAAAATTGATATTAATAAGATTTAAAAAATAACGAAGTGTGTTTAATTCATGGTAAAATCGAACAAAAATAAATTATTTGTTAAAAAAAAACTCTGAAAAAATGTTTAAAAGTATCGTCGTATCGGCAGTAAAATATCGCCGATACCGATGTATCGGAAAATCTGAAGTATCGCCGATATATCGGTATCGGTATCGGTATTCGTTACATCCCTATTTTAAACATACAACGATTTTTGTAAATGCAATTACGAAATTGTAAATTGAAAGAAAATCAGAAAATATTTTCAATTAAATATATCAACTACGAATTTGTTGACAAAAAATTTTTTTAACATTTTTTTTTGTAGATTTCAAAATTATTTCAATTAAGATTATTGCTGTATCAATAATGTGAATTGTTGATTTTCCTAACAAATTTTAATTATCTTAATTGTTGTATTAACAATATTTTTTTATACACAATCACAACCCTCGAAGCGACTTTTTGGTTTTCTGCGTAAAACACCAAATGTCTTTAGGCGGAATCGAACCGCCGAACTCTGGACTAATAGACTAATGTTCTTACCTCTCAGCTACAGAGCAATTCGTTATTAAATAAGCAAATAATGAATACACACAAAACTTGATTTGTTTTGTTTCATTTATGTGTGTGCATTCATTTGTTATATCAACAATGATGATTGTTAATGTTGTTACAAGTTTCAACAAAAACAAGTTCCAACAAAAACTTTGCTTACTGGTACACATAAAAGTATATGAGGATTTAAGTCGTAGCTATGTACTTACAATTTGACTTGATAACTACTTATTTTTGTTTGAGAAGCCCAAAAAATAAGGGATACCCCTTACAAATGTATTTACATTGTCATAGCAATTAACTAGTTATTATTTCGCTTACTTGAAGCTAAAAAATAAGTAGTTAAATAAATAAATTAAAATAAAAAAAAACTAATTTACACACAATTGGGGTAGTCACAAGGTGGTCGCAAAGTCAAATGTTTTAAAATAATAACACGAAAAAATATGACTGCTGTGAGCAACCCCCCTCATAAGTCCCAGTTTACACTATGCAAGTCTTATTGATCAGCTTCTTATTCAGCTGTGAGAAAAACAGAGAAATGTGTATTCATTTCTCTGTCTTTCTCACAGCTGAATAAGAAGCTGATCAATAAGACTTGCATCGTCTAAACGTCGACTAAGTTAGTGTGCTATTTCAAATTTGTATCAGCTGATAAAAAAAAAGCAATAATAAATACTTGAAATCAGAATGCCAAAAACAAATGGAAAAATTTAAATAATAGCCAGTTTCGTTTTGAATTATTCACATTTTTAATAAAGTAAATAAAACCCAGCTGAATATCTCTTTTTTTAATTAAAGTAAAAACAAATTTCAACGCACACCGAAAGTGAAATTGTTCAAATACTTAAACATAAACGAAACCAGCTGTTGCCGGTGACTGAGCCGACTAATTTTCCACGCGGCTGCTAGTGGAAAAACGTTAGTTGGCTGCCTGGCAGCTAAATTATACAAAGAAAATTTTCTCACCTGCATATTTTTAAATGTCCCGATTTTTTATTTTTACTTGTTACACAGCTATAAAAATTTAATCAAATGTGAACTAATAAAACTGTAAACAATTTTAGGGCATACTTTACTGCATATTATATACATTCATTTATATCAATGGCGGCGGATTGTAAACATTATTACCGGCTCGACGAAATAGTTTCGGCCGTTCGGCTCAGATTTTTACTGTGCAGTTATGACAAAATAATAAACACAGCACGAAAAGTCTTATTATTTTAGAACTTTTTTGTTTGAAGCACAACAATGTTTTTAAACTATCTTAAAGTATTAGCACATTATGACATGATAAGACACCTTGTGAATACCCCAATTATGTTTTATTTATATTCTTACAAATTAATTTTATTTTTTATTTTTATTCAGCTGGGATACGAACCTGTGTTGTAAGTTGAAGCGACAAAAATTAGTTTTCATATACAAACACATGTTGACTTAAAAAGTCAATTAATACATATCAACAAATTGTAACTACTTTCAGATAATGAGAAAAAATACGTACTAATTTTATTAAAATCTAGATAGTAGATATAACTTGAATCATAGTAATAAGATAAATAAGTACCACCCACTCATTACTTTGTAACCCACTAATAAAGTACTACCGATTACAAAAATGACAAAAGTGTTTGCTGGGAGGTCTCTCTCATATAAAGTTCCCTAACTTGAAGCGGTTGCTAGACCTTGGCAACCACTCACGTGACTTATCTTGTGACATGTTCTCTTCCCCTTAGGGCATTTAATCATTAAAATTAAGTATTGTAGGGTATTAATAAATTGGTTTTAACCACTTCTTGTCTATCATTTAACTGGAATATTTTCTTCTTGCATGTTTTCCATATCTTTGTTTTATTTGCAGCTTTTTTCGTTTGGACAGTTTGCTGCTGTTGTTACAATATTTTCCTTTCCCTGTTATCGTCCTAAACATGAGTCGAACATGGTGGTACGCGTGTTTAAATCATAAATTCCATTAAATTAATATGCAAAAATTAATTTAGATAAAAATTTATTTCTTTGTTTCGGTTGTACTCGCACTTTGCACGACATGATATTTAAATATATTTTACGTATCACACATTCATGTTGCTTCTTGTCCATATTGTTTTATTGGTTCTGATAAAAGTTTAGTTATTAATGTTTGTATTTATTTGCATAATGAAATGGTTAAAATTAGATTTCATATTTAACGCTAGTATCTATCGTCTATTGTTTATTGCGCAGTTTAGCACTAATTAACTGATAAATTTAATTTTGCTTATAAATTTACCTTTTAATGGAGAAAAAAAATAAATGAAAAAAATCGTATATGTAAACATTGTGTTGAAAAATCCTCAAAATTAAGAGGATTTTAAAAGAGTAATTGCGATTTTTTGTTGATATGAGTCTGATATTTAGTTATTGTAATTCAATGATTTGTTATTAATTATTTTATTTTTTAACAATTGAGTTATGAATTTTAGTCGAACTGTATGGTTTTTATTCAAAGTTATTTAATTGGGTTCGTTTTCAATTTAATCTTTAAATTATTTTTATTGTAGAAAGAAATTCTAAAGCATGTAAATATTGAACATTCAAAGAAAAACTTGCCTGTACAGAAGGTTGAACTGACATCATATGTTTCGAGACCAACATAGTCTATTCATCAGAGTTCTCTTCAACCTAGACGACACTACCAGCGAAGGCAGCAACAACCATCGAACGAAAATCTTATTACTTTGTACCAATTAACAGATGAGTCGCCATCTCGTGACTATCCTCGGAATTAAAGGCTCAGAACTTCACTATGTTTTTCGTATCACGTTCAACTTATTTTTAAGCTTTTGATTTCTGTCATTACCAGCATGAAATATCATCGATATTTTTCAAATGCTGGTTTTGTCGTTGGTTGTTGCTATTGGTTGAAGTGTCGTCTAGGTCGAAAAGAACTCTAATGAGAAGACTGTGGTGGCCTCGAAACATATGATGTCAGTTCAACCTTCCGTATAGCCAAAAAACGAACTTAATGGGCCAATTAATGATAGCAACCGAACTCTAGTTGCGTTGCCAGCTGGCAACTGAAAATTTATGGCTGCCAGAAAAGCTCTAAATAGCAACTGCAATAACAGTACTCAGTTGGCAGTTGCCACCTGTAATACCATTTTTAGCAAGTGGTAACCCAATTGAGGTTGGGCTGCCATCCACAATCTAAGTAAATAGCTTTATATTTTAGTTTTTATTAAATACACAGGAAAAAGTAAATATTTAAAAACGTTAATTTTCGTTAATAGCGTGATATTTATTAAAATCTGTATTTGCTTCAAATATAACGTTTGTTGAAAATACTTTTTTTTTTAAATCATTAGGGAAAAATAAAAATATTTGCAACAAATTTGTTTATCAAATATAGAGAAATATCTTTATCACAGAAAATTCAAAGTCTACACTCTAAAACACTTTTGTTGAAAATTAGGTCGATAATAGTAGGCAACACTGTACTCATTATTATCGACCTAAAATTAGACATGCATTCTTTTTGTTGATTTTTGAGCAAAATATGTTTACTTAAACAAAAAAAAAATAAAATAAAATAAAAAATAAAAAATATGCGGCGAAGCGGTTGGCGGCCTGCAGCATCGAACCGCGACTTCTTGGCTGATAGTCTGACGTATCTACCTATCAGCCATAGGCATAATATACTTTTCCTGCCATTTTATCCATTTGAACTAAATATGTATGTTTAATTTGTGAAGTCAAATTAGACAAATTATGTTTTTTTTATTGTAAATACCTACAAAATCGATGCAATTTTAGACAACGAGAAAATTTCAACACAAATTTCCACAATATGTGATCCTAAATTTTAAGTAATGTTTTAGAGTGTAGTAAGATAAAAAGTTGTTTCTTCGGTTGCTTCTGGGGTTGTCTTTTACATCTCTCGTTTTCGGCTGAGAGCAAGAGTGTCCCACCTTCACAGCCGAGTATGGCTTCTTAATTTAGAATGTTGCGTCCTAGCGGGTTTGGATGCAATACAAGCTTCTTGATATATCTTGTCACATGTTTGGAAAATATAGTCTTTACCATCGCGACATATAGATCTTTGTTAAGGCGCGAATTTCTAACATCTCAGGGAGCGGCAGTAATCGTACGGATGATTTTATGTTGTAGCCTTTGACTTTTCTCTATATCTGAAGCCGAGGCTGTACCCCAGAAGCACCATATTAGTCCAGAGCACCATATTGATTTTAAAGAATTGTATAAAAAATTTAGACTTAGTGTAGAATTTCTCCCAATAAACCAATTAAGTTGAACTGCTTTCAATTTCATCCACAGAAATTTAATTATTTTGGCTTGAGTTCGGTTTTAATTTAATTTTTCAATTAAATAATTTTTTTATTTAGAGAAAAATGTGAAGCATGTAGTCAAAGAAAAAAATTGTCTGCACGGAGGGTTGAACTTATATGCTGCGAGACCTTCCGGTCTACTCATCAGATTTCCTTACCGCTTAGACCACTCGATGATAACTTCCGTTTGGCAGTTATCACTTCTTTTCTAGCTCTACCCTCTTGAATCTGTGAGTCTGTGACACTGTAGCTGCCAAACTACTAGATCGATTGACTTGATCTAAAATCTTCTAACTTATATAAAAAAAAATAAATTGGTCCAGCCGTTTTGAAGTTATCGATTTTCTTCGGGTGTTTTAAAATTTTGAATTTAATATTATTTTCTTTACAACTCCAAATCAAAATTGATTATTCATACACAGTTTACAATTTGAATCTTTAAATTTATTGACTGTTAAAGATTCATATATGACATTAATGGTGTTTTTAATGTTTTCATAAAATCTTTAAAGTACAAATCCCATTTATGGCTGTCAGCTTTGTCCTCTTTTTTCTCCAGCAGGACAAAGCTGTCGCACAGTGGCTTGAAATGAGATAAGTGGTAATAAATATAGAGCTTCTATGCTATTTAGCCGATTAGTACGAAACAGTATGAGCTTGATAAAAAAGGATTAGAGTATTTTGATACCACTGTACAGCACAAAAAAAAACATGGTTATAACGACTGAAACTGGCTGAGGGCACAAAAATATACATATATTCATGTGTCGGCATTTTGTAAGCTTTCATTTGGGAATAATTTAAGTAAGAGTTAAAGTCCCCCTTCCTTCCCATACAAAAAAAGAAACAATATACAATCAATATGGCACGATTTTGATTGGAAATCATATTAAATTTATGAGATAATTTGTTGTTTAATTATGTTGGTGTCTATTTGCTTTGTTCATAGCTGCACTGTTGTGCTCAGTTGTGTGACTTGTTGCTTATTTTGATGTTCGCAAGAATTTCCTGCTGCTTATTAAAAATTACCATTGTTTCATATTAATTTTAAACGAAAAATTATTCGTCTAACCTTAAATCTCTTTGATTCAATATTTTTCACTGTTAAAATAACATTGTTATCAACGTTACATTTAATTTTAAATCAACATGACTCAAACTTTAATTCAAAATAAATTTTATGTTAAATCATCAATTAAATCATGTTGAATTAAAATGAAATTCATGTTACTGATGATGGTATTTTATCTAAAGTAAAGTTTAAAGCTGTTGTGGCTGCAGTTGTTAGCGCATAGACTACCAAGCAAGTAGCCCGAGTTTAATTCTTGGCTGTGGCAGCCAACTATAACACAAATTTTTCTAATGGCTATGCGAATACTTATCACGTCAGTAAAATAAATAATAAAATAGCTACATTAAATTCATGTTGATTCAACATGATTCTTTGTGCTGTTTCAAGTTGTTCCAACTTGATATATTTGTGATTCAACATGATTTTTCGCATTATTTTAGTATCAACTTCATTTTGATTTGATTGTACTGGAACATTAAATCAATATGATATATAATAATATCAAAAGAGAAAAAGTTGTTTAAAGGTTGAATTAACATGAAACGGCTATGAGCGAAAAATGTTTAATTATAATGAAATTTTTCTGTATGTAGTTATAGTGACTCGGCAAAGAAAGTCTTACGTTTAAAGTATAAGATGTGTTCAGCACTTTAATGAATCAAAGATGTAAACTTTTAAAACGCCGTTACACTGTATTATTTTGTTGTAATTAAATTAATTTTGTTAAGCAGTGTAATTACATTATTAGATACTCTGTCTTAGTACACCATGTTTTAACTTGTGCTAAAGCAGTGTATCTGTTAATATAATACCAAAAACTTTTAAATCCTATTCGAATCGACTACTTGTTGTTTTAAAGTTTCATATTAACTAGAATTATTTTTATTTCAATCCACTGTGCATCGCTTAAGTACCAAAAGGGGCCCCAACATATGTTTAGCAGTGCTTTCACCTTTTTTCTACACATAAATTTTATAAGAAAAAAAAAAAGCTTCGGATTTTTTCCATTACACATTTATTCTATTATTATTTTATGTTCTTTTCGACCCTTAAGTATCCCTTACCTCATTTGAAAATTATTTTATATTGCAAAGAGTATTTGTAAAGTTCCTTGACTTTTTCGTAGCCAGTTGTTGTTTTCTGTTTGAAAAATATAAAACTTTGAAATTATAGGCATGTTTAAAATATTGACTAGCATGTAACTTATGCTAAAAGATGTATACCTCATTCTATTGAATGTGTTCAAATGAAGAGGATAACTTAGGCAAGTGTTTGGCTAAAGTCTTCATCCTTTCTACGAAATTAAAGCCTGGGCTGCATTGGTTTCAACCCAATGCTACGAAATAGACTCTGTAAGTGTACCCACCAGCTAAGATAATGTGAACAAGGTGTGTAGTTCTGTCAGATGATGGCTCCTAAGGACCTATATAAGTTAGCCACTGGCCTAAAGATTTCGGCTTATTTGCTACTAGATGTGCCCGCCCGCTTCGCGCGCTTAAAGCTCACTTTCTGACTATGTATAAGGTGTCTATAAAATATAATAATATACCGTTCTTTCTATATTGTTCCCGTTATGCAAAATAAACAGTGCTACCAACGTAAAAAAAAACAAAAATCTTTCTTATTTCCAGCAACATTTATATTATTAAATAGGGTTCATTTTCGTTTTTTTTCCTATTTTAACTTAGAAATGAGCTATTTTATCGCAGTAAAAAGTACCCTATGTTTGAACCAGGACTCTAAAGTACCTCGATATCAAATTTCATGAAAATCCATTCAGTGGTTTTTGCGTGAAGCTTGTTCGGACAGACAGACAGACAGACAGACAGACAGACAAAAATTCGAAAATTTAGTGTTTTGTTTTCTACATCGATTACTGTTTACGCCACCATAAAAATTAAAAAAAAAATTATTTCATGTACAGACACGCCCCTTTTACAGTTTTATTATATGTATAGATATAGATAACCTTTTGTGCAATAACTGGAAAGTTACCAACGTGGAGGACAAACATTTCTTTCAAAGCATTTTACTTACATATTTCAAATTATATGTGTTAGATAGAAAAGAAATTGTTGTTTTTTGTCTCATCAGTTTTTAATAATATTTCTCCAAAAGTATTGCATAAAAATTATTAAAATCTTTACTGTAAGCAATACACTTTGCAATAAATTTATCATCTTAGACGAACGAAAATTTTAGGCCTTATTTTGTAAAACGCAATGCATTATTGCTGGCGTTAATGAATTTCGTGTATAAAATTTGTCAACGCTTATCGCTGCGTTTTACGACTTAAGGCCCTTTTTAGGGTTCCGTACACCAAAAGTGTAAAGGAACCCTATTGCGTTCGCTACGCTGTCCGTCTGTCACAGGCTGTTTTCTCGGGAACCGTACGCGCTACGGACCTGAAATTTTCACAGAATATGTAAAACTTTTGCCGCTACAACAACAAATATATGATAGTTAAAAATTAAAGGGTGTTCTAAAGCGAGCAACGAAACATATTGAATTAATAATGTAATATACAGACACTTATATATAGACACTTTAAATTTCCAAAGTTAGTGTTAATTAGTGTAGTCTGTAGAATGGACTTCACCAAATAACACTGATTATTGAAACAATAAAAAGTAAAAGGTGTTCTATTAGTTAATGTAATTTTGACTATGTAATTTAGACAATTTACTGTGTCTTGGAAACCGTAAGAGACAAACTCATGAAATTTTACAAAACACTAAAAATAAAAAATTCAGAATTAAAAAATATGTCAAAACGAAAAAGCGCTTAAAGGAAAAAACACCAAAATTGAAAAAAATCGCTAAAATGCAAAAAATCACCGAAACTAAAAACATCGTAAAAAATTAAAATAACCGCCAAAAGCCGAAAAAAGTCGTCAAAACGAAAAAACACTAAAACTTAAAAAATCGCTAAAACTAAAAATATCATCAAAATCGAAAAAAATCGTAAAAAATGGAAAAAGAATCACCAAAACGAAAAAAGTGTACAAAAAAAAAAAACACCAAAACTAAAAAAATCGCAAAAAACCGAAAAAAATCGCCAAAACGATAAAATGTAAAATGCTAAAACCAAAAAATCACCAAAAACCGAAAAAATCCGCAAAACCGAAAAAAGCGTCAAAACTGAAAAAAGCGCCTAAACTTATATAAATCGGTAAAACTAATAATATCGTCAAAAAGCGCAAAAACCAAAAAATTGCCAAAACAATCGGCAAAAACGAAAAATCGCAAAAAAACCAAAATAAATCAGCAAAATGAAAAAAACGCCAAAAAAATGCCAAAACAAAAAAAAAGTAAAAAAAAATAACTAAAATTAAACAAAAAAGCTAAACGGAAAAATTGCCAAAATGAAAAAGGCCAAAACGAAAAGGGCTATATGTGTATTCGTACGGAACCCTTCGTGTGTGAGCCAAAGTTGCCCTTTACTTAATTTATTTTATAAATTTTTTCTTCCTACAAAATGATATGCAACTCTGATTTCATACAGTTTTTTTTTGTCTGCTCTTTAAGATTTAGTTTTACGTTTTGCATTACTTTCAAATACAGAAAACAAATACAAATATAAATAACCGTAAGTAAACACATCAGTTTCGTTTCTCATTACCGCAAAATAGAGCAAGTTTAAAAGAAAAGGCCTTGTTTTTATTTTAAAAGAATGTCTACAAATTGTTTGTCATTCGAGACTTTTCGTTTTTAATATTAAATATTATTATCAAATAAACCAATAAAATGGTGAGTCGTATAAATTAATTAAAACTCTATAGGAACGTTTACACTTGGCAAATATTTGGCCAAAAAAACGTAAGCACTACTTTTGCTAAGGGTTAGTGTGATTTAATTTGTTTTTTTGTAACACAAAATAAAGTTAATTATGCTGCAAACAGATATTTTTATATTACTTTTAATAAATGCGAACCAATACTTAAAACATATTGGAATTAAAAGAAATACAATTTTAGCTTGCCTGTTGGTCACGTTTTTTTCGGCAAATATTTGCCAAGTGTGACCATACCTTATTATTAAAACATGTGAAATTTAAGTGTTTATTGAACAATTTATAATATAACATTTATCAATTAGCTAAGAATATTAATTCCAAACACTCAGGCGGGTGAACAAATTGTGTCCAATAGTAATAATTTGAGTCGTATTTAATTCAATTATATTAGACGATTAGCTTAAAATTTGATTGTCTTTTTCTTGAAACTTTAAAAAAAATTGTAATTCGTGACTTGTTTATTTATATGGATTTTGTTGTGGTAGTTTCTAATATCTGATTTCAGTGTGGTTGTTATTGATTTGGGTTTTAAAGGAGAAAAAAACTTAACCAGAGAAGAGACCAAAAACGTAAGAGAGAAAAATTAAAACGTGACAAAAAACCGTATGCAGAATGTGAGCAAAAAGCAAAGGTCAAGGGAATTATTACTCTTAGAACAACTTATTTTATTTATTATTTTTTCTGGCTTTGATTTAAAGGAGTTACAATCAATTAAAACGAGGTTAAATAATAAAGAACTCATATCGTCATAAAGTGAGGTAACGAATGACAAAAATATTATTAGTTGATATGATAAAACAAAAATAGAGTACATGTTTTTGCTAGGAGACTGTTATGTTTTCACAATCTGTAGACAATTGCCCACTCATAACATATTTTATAATAATAAAGTTTATATATAAATATATTTCCTTTTTGTACGATCAACTTGACTTTTTTTTGTTTTAAATTTTTTTTCATTAACTGTCATTCTCCATTTTTTAATACTATATGTATTCTTGTAATTTTCGGAATGCTTTCTGAGAAGTGTGTTTTAAATTCGGCTTTGTCGAGTTGTAAACTCTTGTTAGTTATTTCCTTTTTGTATAATTTTTCATAGTGGTTTATTTATAAAGTCTTAATAGTCTCTTAAAGACGTGTTTAATAGCTTCTAATGGTGATTTTTTCATATCTTACTATTTATGCAATAAAACGCACCATTTCGTTTGTATTTTTTTCTCTCGATTTGCTTCTATTGTATTCATTGTATGTGTGTGGTAAGCTCGTGATTTGTAGTTTAAACTTTAAAGATTTGCAAACAACACAATACACTCAGAATATTTTGGCAGTAAACAATTGTAGTTTCTTTGAAAAGCTTAGCGTTCAGCTATTTTTAATGTAAAAAATCATTTGTTTTTTTTAATAAATTAAACGCCAAGTCTGTTATTTTTTAAAATTTTTTATAATTTGTTTATTTTTTTTGGATTAAAATAAGAAGAAAAATTGATAACAATTCTTCAGAGTATTTTTTTGAACAGAGCTAACCGCAGAAATAAAAGAAAAAAGAAAAAAATCAGTTACTTTTAAGTTAATTTTATTGGCGGCTAAAAATCGTAATAAAAGAAGGAATCAGTAATTTTTGGCATATTTTGTACGTTAATTTTTTAAAATTCAAAATTAAATTGATTTTGCTTTTGAGATAAATGTTCATATATTTGTAAACATTCATTTTCAGTAGTTTTACCCAATATAATATTTTGAGTGTATTTGTAAATTATTTTATTCATACAAAATATTAAGATTTAAAATTTGATATATGCACGGGTAGGAAGGAATACGTTAACGTGGAGAAGATGTATGCTTTTACAAAGTTGTAAATAAAATTTGCATGATAATGTATTTATTTCTTATATTATTTTTCTAATTTTACATTCATCCCGTCTTTGATTTATGGCAAATTTATATAAATATAATGATTTCATTGGGAATACTGGTACATATGTATGTGTGTGGGTAAAATACAAAAAGGGGAAAAAATATATAACTTTATTATTTTAAAATATGTAATGGATGAGCAATTGTGTGTAGACTGTGGAAATATAACAATCTCCAAAAAAAACAAAGTGTTTTATGTTTTATTTTTGTTTTACTATATCAACCCATAATATTTTTGTCATTCGTTACCTCATTTTAGGACAATATAATTTCTATATTATTTCATATCGTTTTAATAGCTTAAAGCTTCTTTAAATCAAATCCAAAAAATCAACAAATAAAACGAGTTGTTTTCAGCGTAATTGCCTTTACCTTTCCCTTGCCTTTTGCTTATATTCTGCGTATCGTTTTTCGTATAATTAAAATTTTTTTTCTATAACGTTTTTTTTGTCTCTGCTCTTGTTAATTTAGTTTTGTTCTTCTTTAAAATCTAAAACAATAACAATATCCCCGATATCAGATATTAGTAACTACCGCAACAAAATAACGAAGTCACGAATTACAATTTTTTTTTCAATATATCTTTTTCATCACAATCAAATTTTAAGCAATGGTATAATGCAATTGAATTATTTACGACTGAAATTATTACTATTGGAACACAATTTGTTCTTTTTGAAAAAGTTTTGCTTTTATTGAACACCCGCCTGAATTTTGGGAATAAATATTCAAGTAACGAATGACGAATTCTTAGCAAATTGATCCTGGTCTTGCTCCAAAATTTTCAATAAATCCTTTTTTTGTTTTGTAATTATTACTCATAGAGCTTTAATTAATTTATACGACTAACCATTTTATTGATTTAATTGATAATAATACTTAATAGTAAAAAGAAAAGTCACGAAGGGCAAACAACTTGCAGTCATACTTCTAAAAAAAAAAAAAAAAAAAAAAAAAAAAAAAAACCATTGCGCTGTTTTGTGGGAATGATAAAAGAAGCTAATATGTTTACTTTCATTTCGGCCGTAAAAAGTACTCAGATCAAAATCAGAACCAACTCCTTGATAGGTAAAATACCATCTCATTTTAAGGAAACTGACAAATTTCTAATATGGGTTGCTCACCCTGTGGCGATTTCACTTGTAGACCTAGTGACCGATTGCAGTTCACTTTATGTAAAATTTCAAACTAGTTTTATTTAAAATTTCGGTGTGAATTACCGACACTGACTGGCTTCTAGCACTAGACCACTCGCAGTTCTTGATCTAGTGCTAGAATCCAGTTGGATGAGCAAACCAAGCAAAGAAGGTTGCCTTGAAATGAGATCACATACATATGTAAGTATGTATAAAATGTGAAAGTCCTGAAATAGCTCATCCTAAAGCAGTTTACAAGTACTTTTTGCATCTCCTTCTACCCATTGCAGGTTTCTGGTCCTTAAAATAAATACACAAAATGGTAGACCTGCCCATATTAATAAACTTAACCAGACATAATTTCAAATGATTTAAAGATAAAAAATACTATAGTAGTGATGGATATAAAATATTATCGCATGTATAGTATACGAGTATTAACTTACATTTATATTTATAAATTTCTATATAAATATTTTAACTGTCGATAGAGCTTAAAGACTGTTGAGACACAGCAAAGTCAATTGCTGATAGTAAAGCTTATATTAGAATTAAACAAACAATTCTAACGCCACAAACAATTTTATTATTTATAAAGATGTACAAACAAATACAAGTATATTGCATAACAAGAGGGCAGGCTCCAATTCAATTAGCAGCTATATAAATTCTCTCAATGTGAAAAAAATCGAAAATGGGAAATTTTGAAATAAACAAATTTGATATAAAATAAATCAACATTAATTAACAATATTAAAAACCCTCGACACAGTTGACATTACAGCATAAGTTTAACTAAAAGAGAGTCCATAACTTCCAATGGCTAAGCCCATTATTGTCAGGCATACCTTAGAAATGGTGTTATCAATTCATTCATTAACTAGAAAATAGATGATCAAACATAGGTTAGAAGATTTTAGATCAAGTTATATTTCAAACATACAAGTCGAGCTATTCGATTAATCGACCTAAATTTGTCTAATACATTTTTAAGCGAAATTGAAATTTTTTGTTTTACGAACATTATTTGACTTCAATTATTCGGTTAATCGAGCAAACATTATTCGAATACCCAGTATACATATAGATAAATATGTTCCAAACAATACAAACTTTAGATTTTATTCACAATTAAGTGAGGGATGTCAATTGATGAAAGTCACGATTTTCATACCATACCAAAATTTTAATTTGTGTGTGTGTGTGTATGAAATTCGTGATTTTTATCAATTGACTTCGCTCACTTATTTGTGAATAAAATCAAAATTTGCATGTTTGCAATTATTTCCACAAAAACCTTTTTAGACCAATATGCGACGTAATTAAAAAAAATATATATTTTGTTGTACAGTGTAATTATGTTTGTGAATTAAAAAGTTTCTAATAAAAACATATTTCAGAATAAATCTTGGTAAAAATACAAGCACTAGTGTTACTACCACCAGTCTTCATCCAGTAGAACGAAATGTAAGTTTAATAAAAATATTAAATATCCATTTGTGCAACATACAAATGTACATGTTAAGTAAACACTTACATACAAACATAGATATTTGATACATCACATTCCTACCACTGTTATCTTTTATTATATTTGAAAAACAAAAAACAAAAAGTAAAAAATGGGAAAAATAAAAAAAAACAAAAAAGCTAAATTTTATCGATTCTCGAAAAATGAACACAACAAGAAAATAAATCGAATAGAAATGTATAAAAAATGATGGGACAAACCTCCCCCGTGTATTGCATTTGGATTGGACAGCAATATGGTTGAGGAAAATAATATTAAAAAAAAATAACACATAACAAACAAATAGATATAAAATAGTATTTCCAACATATTTGCAGAGATTGCTCCGTTGTTGTTTTCTGATTGTATTTGTTAAACACTTTAAAATAGAAAACAATGTTGTAATCGTAACTACACAAAACAAAATGGCAATAAAGCTAAATTGAAATAAGGAAAAAATAAAGTCATAAAATTTCAGTACTTATATAGAATTGTGTGGTGTTGGCATGGAGAAATTAATGGATGTTCATTTTGCTAAAATTATTTCTTTAAAATATACTTTTGTTTAGAGCTCTGTTACGAAATTTAAATGCAGCTTCAAACTTAACCAGCAAAAATACAGCACTGTCTTGGTTTGGGAAAATCAACTCTACACTACAGTATTGCCAGCATTCAATTAGTTCAATAGCAACTTGATATTCAGAATAACGGAAATATGTAGTACCTTCGAGAATATTCTACAAATTGTGACGTGAGCTTACAAGATTATTCGAAACTACTGGATGACAAGTGTAGATAGCAACAAAAAACTTAGCGACATCAGTTGTTAAGCAGTGTAACTTAATAAATACGGACTTATGCAAAGCTAACTCACTGCAACATTTGTTGTGGCGCCATCTATAGACAATTTCCATTGCTACTTAACGCTTGATTGAGCCAAAATCTTCCTATTATTTTGTTAACCCTAAAAGAAAGTTCAGTGAAGTTCCATCAGTTATGAAAGTTCATAATCAAGAATCCAGCAATGTTTCAGGCAGAGTACGGATTTGAACGCACATGTGCGGTACATGCACACTTGCTAAAATAAGCACACAAAAAAATCTGGCACTTGCACGTGTGCATGTGCCAAATTTAAGCACATGAGCTGCACACTCACTTATCCTAAAGAAACAAAAACAACGCTTGCCGCTTTGCCATTAACATATCTCAAAACGGATATAGCAACAGTGGGATGACAATACTGGTTCCAAACTTCCGCCTGAAATGGGTCGGTAGTGAAGTTCGCATGTGTAATTGCGGTCTGTACAGGAAGCGGGGTCGGTAGTGCAGTTCGTACTTCCGGTTTAGGGGGTGGACCGGCAGTTGGGTCAGTAATGTGGCTCATATTTTTGGTTCCGGTCTGGGGCGGAACTTGGGTCAGTAGTGCGGTTCATATTTCCGGTTACGGTCTGAACCGGAAGTTGGGTCGGTAGTGTAGTTCGCTTTTCCGTTTAAGAGGCCGGACCGGAAGTCGGGTCAGTAGTGCGGTTCACATTTCCGGTTCCGGTGCGGAAGTTTGATTCGTCCCTGGGCATCATATTTATATGGGATCAAGAATAAAATAGTAAAGAAGAACGATATAATGCTACATGTCCAAATGTCTTAAGATTATGTCACTACGAAAGACGTATTTTGCCGCACTGACGTATTTTGCTGGCTAAAAGTAGCCAGAACGGTAACGTTGCTAGCTTTCTTTTTTGTGGTTTTCTGTCATGAGTGTGCCGTGCCGCACACGTGCCTAAATTTGTATACATGCACACGTGCAAGTGACAGTTTGATTAGCACATGCACACGTGCCAAAGTAAGCACACGAATAAATCTGGCACACGCACACGAGTAAGTGCTAAATTTTTTGTGTGCGTACTTTTAGCACATGTACGTGTGCTAATCAAATTAGCACTTGCACATGTGCGTGCGCCTTAAGATAGAAATTATATGGCACTTGCACGTGTGTGTGCCAAAATTTAGGTACATGTGCTGCACACTCATGTGCAAATCCGTACTCTGATTTCAGGAGACAATACAGCAGTATCGTACAAACACATAGACTTGTGAATGTGCTTAGAAGAACTATCGAAGAAAAGAAATACTGTTCTGCCCTCTTCATTGATGTTCCTTAAGTTACGTTTACACTTGGCAAATATTTGCCCAAAAAAACGTAACCACTACTTTTGCTAAGGGTTAGTGTGATTTAACTTGGTTTTTATATCACAAAATAAAGTTAATTATTGTGCAAAAAGTTACTTTTATACTATTTTTAATAAATGCGAACCCTTATTAAAAAAAAATATTGGAATTAACGGAAATACAATTTTAGCTTGTCTGTTGGTCACGTTTTTTTCCGCAAATATTTGCCAAGTTTTAGGCTTTTGACATAGTATTGCACGAAGGTTTCATTCATAAATTGAAACAAAATTTACCAGCGAACACTCACTCACAAGCTGCTGAAAAGATATTTAATTTGAAAGAAAATTCACTATTAAAGAAGGTGATTTTCTGATCTCACCACAGCTGACAGATTGAAGCCAGAGTTCCTCAAGGCAGTATTTGAGGCCTCCCGTTACTACAGTTTTTTCTTCATAACAATATTACTGTGTTTGCCGCTTATCCCAACCAAAAGAGTATTTATCAATCTATTAATTGGACTTCTCCTCCAAATAAACGTCATAAATATCCACGACACGTGCCGTCAATCATTAAATCAATAAAAAACAGCCCCTTTTTTATTTTCCATCTCTTTTTAAACCAAATAATTGTGTGAATTTATGTTATTTGCTTGCCCTGCTCCACTTTATTATGAAACGATCATTAAAATTGTTGATCTAATCAATAAATATTTTCAATTAACAGAACAAAACACATGTTGCCCACTAGAATTTTTTCTTTATTCACTTAACTGCTAACTCCACTTTAAAAAAAAAAATCATCTAGAGGGTTTTTGTTTTTGGGTAGCAAAAGCTAAAATAAAAGTGTTAAAAATGTCACCTGAGGCTGCGTGTAGACGAGTACTTTAATTCCTGTTTGATTCCTTTCTTTTCTTCTTCACTACTCTGGATGCCTCTTTGCACTGCAAAAGTTTTAGGGGTTTCTTTTTCCTGGGTCTTGTTTGTTTGTTTGTTTGGGCGACGACGTATCATCCTCACAAGATCACACATTGTTAGAATTGAATTCTCATGTAATTTGTTAAATTTTTTTTGGTTGATGTTTAAAACACAACAGATGGTTAAATATTTTCTTAAAACAGAATTTTTTAGTGTTTCTTTTTATGCACATAATTTCCAGGAACTTGGTTGAAACAACAACACAACTTATTTGTTTTGTGAAGGTGCGAAGGTGTTTCAAAGTAAAAAAACCTACAATACATGAGTTTTTTTCCTTTTTTTTGGTTTGTTTGCTACGTTTCCTTGACTTGGCCAAAACAACAATCATTATCCTAATTGGCGTAGCGATAAATCTTAAAGGTAACATACCATACATGCATACATTCTTTCATACATCCAGTCATAGATATTGCCAACATAATGTTTGTTTGGCTTAAGTGGCAGTGGTGTTAAGGAATAGCGGATTTTTGTTTATACAACAACGGTTAGTAGTCAGGCATGCCGTACCGGAATGCAGGTGATGTTTATAAGTTATTTATTACTTTTACAAGTGTTTCTTCTTGCAAACTAAACCAACTTCATCCATCCAACTAAGGAAACTTTTTCAATATACTACAGCACAACTTAAAGTGAGGTCATGCGACTTGAAATCCTGTTAAAATGAAAATAAAATCAATATTTCAACACTGACTGTAAAGTTTAAACAATTTAAAGAATTTTTCGAACTCTGTTCTTTAAAAAGCGATAGTATTTATGGAGTATTTATAAGACCGGATGTCAAAGCCACAGTAGTACGATTGCATTTGTGTGACTAAAAAAACTCTTTGCAATTACAAATGAAAATATAATTTTGAAATAAGCCTTTAATTTCGATGTTCATGTTGATTAAATGAAAATTGAAAAATTTATATTACTTATAATCGGCATAAGACAAAATATATGCATATGGGCATTTCCACAGGAAAGTCCACTTTCTGTCACGTTCGTCACTAAGAAAGTAAGCTTGTTTTTCAGAATCAAGTGGTTCAATTTTTCTTAAACTTTTACTAACTGTAGAGCTACTTATGGGCTACACAAATATATGAATACGTAAAAAAAACTTACGTTGCTTTAAAAAAATCAACATAATTGCTTGGCGTCGAACGTGACAGAAAGTGGACTTTCCTGTGGAAATACCGATTTGTATTTTTTAATTATAGAAAATACAATAACATAAAGGTATTTTGAAAATTCGGGGACAAGAGCAATTCTGGGGTGTTATTGCACACCAGCACCTACGCGAATGATAATAAAAAATATTTTAAGAACTAAGTTAGAAATTTAGTCGAACTGTATGGTTTTATGCAAAGTTATTTAATAAGTTTGGCTTAAGTTTGTTTTCAATTTGGGCCCCTATTATGATTCACAACTCAACTAGGTTACAACCCAACTCAACCATATTTTTGTATTATGATTCACAACTAATTTTAGTTGTCTTCGAAAAAAGGTTCTTATCTATACTCTCTGTTTTTTTGAAACCATAGTAACCATCATAAAATATTTTAAATATTTTTAGTTTTGAACGAAGTATACTTTCTTGAGATTGTATGTTTTATGGATATGGCAACAATATTGGTTGCCAAATGGGATATATTTGCGCCTAAAAGTAGGTAAAGGTAACAAAATAGCCGAAATAAAAACCAAAACATAACTGCTAAAAAACAGTGGTCTCACTTTGATGAAAGTTGTAATTCACAATAATAATTTGACAACTACGACTCAACTATCAATTTAGTTGTGAATCATAATAGGGGCCTTAATCTTTCAATTAAATTATTTTTTAGAAAGAAATTCTAAAGCATGTAATAAATAGTTGAAAGAGATAAAGAAAATTTTTTGGCTAAACGGAAGGTTGAACTTGCATGTTTCGAGAAAACCCAGTCTTCTCATCAGTGTTCTCTACCGCTTAGACCTCACGGCAACGGCAGCTAAACCAATTAGTTTGAAAATCCTTTAACGTTAATTAATTCCGGCTGTGGGACTTTTTTCATCAGCTTTCATTGATGGTTAGGAACTTCACTAACTTCTTTATCTTATCATAGAGTTCGACTAAAGTCATAACTTAATTATTACAACTCTAAAGGCACTTATATAAAAGAATGTAGACTGTTCAAATAAAAAGGGACAGAAACAAACATTCACACATTCAGGCTGGCAATGACAGAATTCAAAAAGCTTAAAGTTGAACGAGATAAAGAACTTAGTGAAGCTCCTAACCATTAATGAAAGCTGATGAAAAAGGTCCCACAACATGGCCTTCTCAGCCCAAATTAATTAAAGTTAGAAGATTTTCAAACTAATGGGTTGTAACTACCATGGCGATTGTGGCTGCCGTGGCCGTTAGTTCTAAGTGGTAAAGAACACTGATGAGAAGACCGGGTGGTCTCGAAACATGTAAGTTTAAACTTCTATACAGCCGAAAATTTTTCTCTATCTCTTCAACTATTACATGCTATAGAATTTGTTTCAAAAAGATTATTAAATTGAAAGATTAAACTAAAAACCAAAGCCAAAGTAATTAAATAACTTTGGAAAAATTATTTTAACTAGGTTAGGTTAGCTTGTACAGGGTGATAGTTTCTAATAACCGGCCCACTTGGTTCCATTGGTCCCTTTATGATGCCTGAAACGGATACGAAGAGATTTATTGAAAATTCCTTGACTATTCCAGAAGCTGCGTCGGTATTAAATTAATGAAATAAATGAATTTATTCCCTTTATATAAGATTCCTCAAGGTTACCAAGTTCAGGAAGTTTCGAGTTTCCTTACCTTAATGCCCTATTTCTGGACAGAGCTGGACATCGACAGAGAAAATGTTTGACAGTTTCTTTCTCCTCCTCATTTCGACAACTGCTACACAAGTCATTGTAATGAAGGTTTAATTTCCTAGCACGATCAGCATTGGGGCAGCGCCCGTTATGACTGCTGCGAGTATACGTAGCTGCTGACGAGGAAGCACCAGTATGGTTGCAGAGCTTTGGAATTTATACTGGGGTCAGATTGGGCTGGAAACCTCAGCTATGATTTCATACAATCATCTGGTTTGTGCTTCTGTAAATAGTTACTGCTGGATTTGTATTTTGTAGATTTTAACTCAACCAGTCAATGCCCCTTTCTTGCAAGCAGGTGACGTTATGACCGGTGCGAGTATACGTAGCTGCTCACGAGGAAGCACCAGTATGATTGCAAAACTTTGGAATTAATACTGGGGTCAGATTGATCTGGAAACCTCACATGTGATTTCATACAACCATCTGGTTTGTGCTCCTCTAAATAGTTACTGCTGGATTTGTATTTTGTAGATTTGAACTGAACCAGTCAATGTCCCTTTCTTGCAAGCCGGCACCAGCCTTTTGATTTCCGATATTTGAGCCTGCATGATCCTACATTGATTGGGTTGACTAAAGTGTATGTCAGATTAGGTTGTACAGGCAACTTCCGCTCACTTTGTTCCATGGTTGGTCCCTTTGTGTTACCTGTAAAGAGAAGAAATAAAAGGGGAAGAATAGATAACGTGAATAGGGTATGAAAGTGAAAAAGAAAGAGAAGTAGAGGAGGTATGGCTATCACATTGCGAAAAAAGGATGTTTCAGGTTTGGAACCATCCACTGCACCTGATGTAAAGGCTAAGTTTGTTAAGATTTATCGACGCCAGCTCAGGTAGACTGACGAAGGATTGCTGGCGGAGTTATATTAGTCGCTGGCTCTTCAGTGAAGCACAGCGTGGTTGCCGAATTTGTAATGACCAGTGATCGTTGCGACGATGTCTTTCAGTTTTGTGTTCTGTAGCCTTAAGAGATTCCTATTACGGTCTGAGTCCAGCCTGGGCTAGAACAACCTTTAAGATCTACAATTAGATTAGATCTGGTCTGTGCCAGGGCGTGGAAATAGTTTTCAATCTCCTGCTTGAGAGGAGTGTAGGGGAATACCGCAGAAGATATCAATGTCTGACTCATGTAGTGTCGTCTCACTTTTAGCTAGCTCGTCAGCGATGCAGCTGCCTGCGCTGGTCCCATGTCCATCCAACCATATACGAGTGATATTCGAATGGATCGCCATTCCGTCCAGGGATACCCGGCATTCTTGGACGCGTTTAGATGTTGTGTATGCACTTGTTAGAGCTCCAGAAGAGGTGGGGGGCCTTCCAGTAGACCTCATTTCCTTCGAGATGGAGAAAATGAAGCACCTAGAGAATGTTGGTTTCGGCGTGGTATAATCAATGAGCTCATGCAGATTGGCCCAAGAATCCATGATGCGTGCATTACCCCATCGTCTATGGTTCCATGCATTTGTGTCATGTAACCGCACTGCTGTGTACAAGGCAACCTTTTTGCTAGCAGACCCATTGGTAACCAATACTGCATAGCGAAAAGAGCCTAAAGTGCATGCTACGTTGGAAGTATGGAATAAAGAAGCCACCACCTACTATAACACCCGACTTGGAAGTGTCGCTATAAATCTCCAGCACACCCTCTTGTTGATGAATGTCATTTGTATCATAGGATATCCGCGAGAAGTCTACCTCTAAACTTTTGTTGGCTAAGAGAGCAGGGAGATTTTTAATCTCCCTGCCAGTGGGATAGGGAGATTAAAAATATGCTCTAATATCGTCGTATGACCAACATTACTTATGTTCCATGCACCCGAGGCATTGAGTCCATCCGCCAAGCTCATGGTCAGTTGTATGATCATGAGATCGGCGGGAAGCCAATGCAGTAAGGTGAACAGTGCTTTATATGATGGAGTGTGAAGCGCGTCCGTAATCCGTAAAACTTTTCCGATTATTATGGAGTAGGTGACTTTGTTTAAGGAAGTCCATTAGACGACCTCTCCATACATTAGTATGGGTTTTGTTACCATGTCAAAGAGCCAGTTATATAGAGCCATGTATATAAAGCAACCCCAGCATTGTCTGCCGCCCTTGTTTGAATGCTGAGATTCCATGGCAGTTTGGAGTTCAGTATATTAGCGAGGTACGTCGCGCTATCAGATAACCTAAGAGTAACTGCGTTAAGAGTCGGCAATGTGACTTTCGGTGCCTTGTTTTTTCTCGTGAAGAGAACAAAGTTCGTCTTTTGAGGGTTAGCATTGAAACCTCTTTTGTTGCTCCATCTACTTAGGAGGCGCAGCGGCGACTGAAGACGCTAAGAAGGAGTGTTGAAGAGTGTATCAAATACTGCCACTGCGACGCCGTTCGCGTAGGGTACTGACTCAAAGCTCATCGAGTCTAATTTTATCAGTACCTAGTTTCCCTGGTGTTCGTCGCCTAGCAGTTTTTTATAGTAGACTATACTCAGCCCCATCGCATTTTCTATATCAAGAACAGCCATAAATTTATTTGTATTCCTTGTGCAGCATAGATTTTTCAATAAAACCAACGAGCTAAGTGTAGTCCCAATGGATTTGCCTAGCCGTGCTGTAATGCTGATAGAAGGTTCATTATATTTTTTAATTACATCCAAAGTGTTCAAAATTTGCATAATGAGCACACATACACAAGTGCATTCATAAAAATTCAGCAGATGTTGATGTTGTCGATGTATGTATGTGTGCATGTATCCGCATTATGACAATATTTCTTCCGTTTTTACACAAATTCATACATAATTTTTTTTTATAATATTTTCGGTGTAATGTTGCATTCACACATGTTTTCAAATCGTAGAAACTGGGCAAACATATGCCCAACATAAAATACATATGTAGTAGTATATAAGGTCCCAGCAGACAAAATGACTAGCATGGGACTAGAAATATACTAGTTGTTTTTAATTCAGACTAGTTGCCTATCTGTTCTTTTTTCATATATCGAACTATCGATTTTAACATTAGGTTGACATAGGAGCCCAACTAGTTCATTTGTATATAGTTATATGCTAGTTGAAATACTAGTTATTGTAGACTAGTCCGCTTACTAGTTTATTTATAGTTTTTTAAATATTAAAAAGCATTTTTCTCAACCGAGGTATGAACACACAGTCCTCATATTTCAAGGCATTTGCTCTATCCACTGAGCCACTTCCTACTTATGTTAACATTTTGTTTTATGTACTTACACCTGAAAATATGTCAATTTATAAACGAATAATTTAAATTACTAGTATCATTACAACTAGTGATATGACCGTTCAAAAACGTCGTTTTTTGTCAAGTATCGTTACTAGCCTCATTACAACTAGTGATATGACAGTCCTTGTTTTGACTAGTATCGTTACAACTAGTAATATGACTGTCCCAAAACGTAACTAGTTATAAATGTATCTGCATAGGCATGGCATACAAACACATGCATGAGCGGTTCTATTTAATAATACACATGGGCCTATGTGCAGATATGTCTGTATATATGGATATATGTAATATATTGTGTATTTTATATGTTTCGCATGTTGCTCGACATTCTTAAAACATGACAGTTATTACAGCAAGAACACAAATGAAATAACTTTACAATAACAAATGTTAAGGAATAAAAGAGGCGAGGTAATATACATGCATACATACACATTTATATACATTGTACATGCTCGCAGTACATATGTAAAAATATATGTATATAGACACATACTTACTAGAGTTTTTTTTAATACATGCATTTCCATTTCCGTTGTCTGCACTTAATATAAGCCATCATGTTGAAATAATACAAATGTCAAGCTTGTACGTGATAGTAAATACAGCGAAATATCACCGCCACGATTGCGTAACCAGATAGTTAGCAGTGTTTGCAAATGCGTTTGCAATGGCTTTGAAAACTTTATACTGGCTTCAAACAGGCTTTTTCATAATCCACGAAAGGAGTCATGTATACCGCTTGTACTTGCCACACAGTACTTGCCCCTACGTTTTGTAGAACTGTGCCATGTCCAATTGGATTGTACCTCAAATATCACGACTCTCTGAGTCTAAAGACCGACCTGGCAGATATGAATTCGATGTAGCCATCAAGAGCACTACAGTCTATATGACTCATTAAAAGGTAGCATGTTTTGCACCCAACTGTATACATACACATGGGTTAGATTCAAAACAATTTGATATTTGTTGTCCCATGAGTTTTTATTTTTCGCCTTCTACTTTACTATTAGCAATTCATTCACTTTGCAATAAATATACATATCAACCATACGAAACAAAATTTTTTATATTTATTTCTGCCTACAAAATGCCACCTCACTCACTCCCATGTCATACACATTTTTTGTCTCTGCTTTAAGCCGCAGTTTTACGCATTGCATTATTTACAAAAACAGAAAACAAATGCAAAAAGAAATAACCGTAAATAAAAGTAAACATCAGTTTGTTTCTTATTCCATAAAAGAAATTTTTAATTTTTTTAATTTTAGAAGCAGGTCGACAAATTGATTGTCATTCGTGACTTTTCTTTTTAATATTAAATGTTATTAACAAATAAATCAATAAAATAGTTAGTCATATAAATTAATTAAATCTCTGTGCACAGAAAAAAATAGACAAGAATTATGTTCAATAACACCATGTTGTTGAAAAAAAAATACGAATTTCAATAACATTTGTCATTAACTTAATACAATATTTCGTAGTATGTATTTCTTTTCCATGCCGGTTATATCTTTTCTTTTCATACATAAGTACTTAAAACAAGTTTTATCTCATAAAAATATAACTGGGATATGGCTCGGCTGTAGAGAGTATGCTTTACATTCGGGAAGCCTGGGTTCGTATACCAGCCATATCAAATTTTTTTTTTATTTATATATTTTTTTCTTTTGAAATAATTTTTTTTATCAATATAGTGGAATTCTTTTTCACAGGAAATTTGAAAAAAAAAATGAATACCGGGATTTTTGTTATCAAAAACGAAAATTATTTTTTTTCTGTGTGAGTAATAATTGCAATGAAAAAAAGTTATTAAAAACATGTGAAATTCCAGTGTTTATTGAAAAATTTGTGGCATGAGCCTCATTAATTTGTTAATAATTTGTTATTTGTTACTTGAATATTTATTTCAAAAGCTTAGGCGACTGTTAAATAAAAGCAAAAATTTTTCGAAAGGAACAAATTCTGTTTCAATTGCAATAGTTTGAGCCGTAAGCAACTCAAATATATTAGACCATTTGCTTAAAATTTGATTGTAAAGAAAAAGAAAAATACAAAATTGTAATTCGTGACTTATATATTTGTATGAATTTTGTTGCGGTAGTTTCATTGTTTTTGTTATTGTTGTGAGTTTTAAAGGAAAAGAAAACTAAATTAACCAAAAATCCAAAAATGTTATAGAGAAAAATTAAAACGACGAGACGAAACGAATGCTATGCAGAATATAAGCACAAAACAAGGAAAAAGTAAAGCTAATTACTCTTAAAACAACTTATTTTATTAATTAATTCGTTAGCTTTGATTTAAATTAAAAACGCTGTGAAATAATATAAAAATCGTATTGTCCAAAAGTAAGGTAACGAATGATAAAAATAGTATGCCTTGATATGGTAAAAAGACATGTTTTTTTAAGAGACTAATATGTTTCTACCATCTACAGACAATTGCTCATTCATTACACACTTTTTAACTTCCCGCAATAAGAAGTTATTGATTTCACCCCGATCTTTTTAAAATATCAAAGTTCAAATATCAATTTTTTCCCCCTTTCTGTACGATGTTCAATCAATTTTAGCCAAGTGTTTTTTTGTGAGGATTTTAATATCACTTGATATCTCGAACAGCTTTTGTTTCAAAACAGTTTTAAATTTTTTATTTTCACGAAAAGTTCAAATTAAATGGTGATATGAACTTAATGGTATTACGGAAAAACATATGAGTAATTTCAAGAATTTTCGACACAAAAACAAGGGTTTGGATTTTTATCGTCCCAGATTTTAATGAAAATCGACATATATACTTTGCTCTTGTGTGCACATCACATAGCAATAAAAATATCGCAGTTATCTACACTTTGTAAAATAAGAAAATTAAAATGCTATTTTTCAGGATACTTAAGGACAAACGACACTTTGGCATATCACAGTCCTTTATGCTCAAAAGTTATTCAATCTTCACTATGACGAACTTTTCTCAAAAATGGCGGAGATGTCCAAGTTTAGACCGCTATAAAATAGAAACCATAAGAGGTATTGAAATAGTTCATTCGCCATGTGATGCGCACACAAGCGTAGAATATATATGTATATGTCGAATTTAATTAAAATCCAGACCGTATTGAAAATTTTGAAATTACTCATATATCTTTTACTGATGGTTTGAACGATTCTAATGATTGGGAGAAAATATATATTACAGGAGTGATTGATAACAAGCCTAAACAGAAGATGTTTCAAAGATTATTCAGTAGAAATATAGATGCATTGTAGTTTCGTTTAATGCAAATTGAATGCAAATAAACACAGCCACTTAAGAAAAAAACACTCATACAAATTTTAACTAAGATTTTTACAACTTTTACACTCAACAAACAATAAAACATAAAAACCGCTAATAGCCGCAATAAAAAATAATCAAAGTAAAAATACCGACTACCACCAACCAACAACTACATGCCCGTACAAGAAAAGGAAACAAATAATATTGAAAAAAAAAATCATAATAGAAAAAAATATGCAACAAGAAAGTAAAAATGACTGACATCCGGCAAATAATGATGGACAACTACAATAGAAACAAATTTGCATAAAATGCAAAAATATGAATTAACAGTCAACAAAAATACAAACTGATAAGAAAATTAACAGATTTATTGCTTTCAGTCAACATAAAAGGAATATACAAGGTTGTTATAAATGATGTTTTTGCAAACAACTTAAATGTTTCCTTTTGCAAATATCTAGAAAAAAAGCAACAAATTAATCAGTAACTAAAAAAAACGCAAATTCCCGGTAGATGGTGCTAATCAATATTCGAAGATACAATCGTTACAAAAAATCTAATATGTACAACTTTGCAAAACTTTTCTACAAACTCCTCAGACATTGTAAGTGAAAGTATATTTCTTTCCCCTGCTGCTCCTTTAAAGTACATGGGCTCTAAACTAAGTATTACGTTTCATTGTGATTTTAACGCAATTACCTTCCGTATGGAAAACATTAACTTTTCTTTTTGCTGCCGATTGTAACTGGTTAGTGGAGAAAGAACGATTGTGTGTGGAAAAATCAAAGCTTGATTTGTAATTAAGATTATTGACAAACTGTCGGAAATTATTTTTGTATCTAAGGGTTGAAATTTCTGTACCAAAATGCAACATCAACAGCATGTTTCAACTCCACTAGCAGTCAGGATAGACAGAAGTTAAAGCAAATCTGAGTTCAGAAAAAAAAACGAACGAACAACATATGTTTTTGTATCTAGAACATGAAAAACACAAAAATATCCTTAGGGTATAACACGTATTACATCAACAAAAATAACAAGATGTATTCGTAAATTTTACTACTGCAATGTCTGATGCTGCTACTGATAAACTTCCAAACAATGTTGATTTTGATAAAAGTTTAAAAGATAACGACGGTAAAAGGGCTATATTTATTTACATGGAATTTTATATAGCATTCTCCTTAGGATGAAGTAGTACATGTCCCAAGGATACCGATTTCTATTATTATTATGTAAAGGACATAAGCACCGCGACCCAAGGGATCTTTTATGCAGACCAAATGTTCACTGGTGTGGATGCACACACGAAATTCATACGAGTACATTTTACGAATACATTTGAGTACACTGTGCAGCCTTGCATACTTCAGCTGGAGTCATTAAGATATCTTTAAGGAACTTCATTTTGCGCGCCACTACTGCCGGACAGTCGCAGAGAATTTGATCCGGCGTCTCTTCTTGCGTTTCGCAGAGCCTATATAATTTGCTCTCACGGTTGCCAATGATAAATTGGTTTCGTCTGAGCCTGCAGTGACCGGTAAACCAGCCCGTTAGTAAGCTGAGGTAATTTTTGTCCATTAGTAGAAACTTGTTTTAGGATAACGTACACTGAAAGAATTTTGTTCATAAATTCTGTTAATTTCGACATTAATCCAATGGAGTGCTTCTTTAAAACTCAGCCAACGTCTCGCTTCGTTGAATTAATGAAACAAGTTTCGTTAAATTATTTTAAAGAAAATTTCATTAATTATATGAAATAATTTCATCGATCCAATGTAATAATTTCGCTAGGCCAATGAACATATGTCACTATTTTTAGTGATATTATTTCATCGTTTTAATGAAATTGTTTTATTACTTTAATGAAATTATTTCATTATTTGAATGAAATTCTGTCATTATTTTAATGATTTTCTTTCATTATTGTAATGAAATTATTTCATTGTTTTAATGAAATTATTACATTACTTAGTATACTCATTTGCTTATCTCTTGATTGTTTTAATATATTGGCAATTCCCTGATACAAATACGTACGATAGACGCCATCAGGAAAATTTGTAATGTTGATGACCGCTCACAGTATCGAACTCAAACTCTAGATTCTTCTAATTTGCTTTATAGGCAACGTCTTAACTTCTACAGCCAATTGCACTGTGAAAACAATGATCGGTCTTTCATAAATTCAATAAAATTTTTCATCAAAACAATGAAATACATTACACTGAAATTATGACATTCAAGGGCATAAAATTTTTAATTTTATTTTAAATTTTTTATAATATATATTTGAAGAATTTGAAGTATCGATTTTAAAATTTTGTCAAAACTTAAAAGGGTTTCCTTTCCTAAAATGCCAAAATGTTGGTGTCGTAAATCTAACAAAACTATGAATGCTAATGAGGCAATCCCAATGAAATACTTTCACAATATTCGTGAAATTTCATTAGAATTCCGATGACATTTTTCATTACAATTACGAAAAATCTGGCGAAATTGTTTCATGAGATTCATGAAGTGAAATTCTTTCAGTGTATTAAAGATAACTTTAGACTGTGAAGGGCTTGGTAATTGCGAGCAAAATCCATACTAGATCAGTAATTAAATATATGGAACCATGGATATAAAGGGCCATTTTCATAGGTAAATATGCTGAGATTTTGTAGGCGGAAGTCTATGCCATCATTATTTGTGCTAGAGAATGCTTGAGCAAAAAATGTAAGGGCGTTATTCTCATTCTAAAAGGATATTTTTTATTCTTTTGTTTACCAAAGCAACTAAATGAAATATGAGAAGATATGATTTTAATTATAGTTTTCCCTTCATTAAATGGAGCCGGAAATTAAATTATATTTTTAGATTTTTTTTAAACATTTTTCTGTATTGAGCGTTACACTTGCTTACGCGGTTGTTCTGGAAGTGATTTTTATGAACAAATACACCACAAAAAGCGACTATAGAGAGAAAGCACTACACATCTACTCTCTGAAAACAAAAAAATAATCGTAGGACAACATTTAAAGTTATGACCACTTTTTCAATTTTTACTTGGATTCACATGGAAAAAAAATTATGTTTTAAAATAATTATTTACATACATTTTTTTATCTATAATAATTAAGCCAAAAGTAGGCTAACTTGTCTTTCAAATAAGACTTGTTAAGTCAATTTTAAATATTTTTTTTTGTAACAAAATACGACCTTCCTAATACATTCTTGGAAAATATAACAACCCAAGTGCGAAAGAAGCAAAATTTGTTCAAAGAAAACTAGAAATTTGTAAACAGATAATGTTCTTTAGGTGTTGTTAACCTTTTTCAACGTCCCAAAATTTATAGATAAATTATATATAAATTTTTTTTACGTAACGCTCAATACATTTTTATACGAATTCAGTATGTGTTTCAGAGAACACACACTACATTTAAAACAAATTCAGATGTATAATCTTCCATGTATTTTAACATGACCTCCTTATTTTTTATTTTTTTATAGTTATCACATACAATTTATAGAGTTTTCGTTATACATTAACTTTTCTACTAAACAATTTATATACATATTTCATTAACTGAGAGTTAATTTTATTTATTTATTTATTTTCCAGAGGGAAATTATTATAGAAAAACCTCTGATCTATTATTTGTTTTACTTCTGTTCAGTAAGAATTATTATTTTAATTGTTATGTTTATAATAAATATAAAAAATTAAATTAAATTGAAATAATATGGATAACACTCAATACATTTTTTTGGATACAAAACATGATTGATTGTGGAAACATTTTGCAATATACGTTGTTATTTTAATGTATGTTGTTAATGCAATTTTAATAATTAACCTGAGTAATGAAGAGCACTAAAATAGCGTAACGCGCAATACACAAGACTGCGGACAACAACAGTTAAAAAAAATTATGATTTCTAATATTTTTCCGAAATTTGATGTGTGAAATGAGAGAAGCAAATGCAAATATTCTAAAACCGTTAAAAATTTATAGTTTCTTAATGTGAAAAATCGACAGCATACATTACGGACACGCCATTTTGTATGAAAAGAGTATAAACAGTATTTTCGTTCTTCGTTTTTAACACATAATGTAGAGTCTTACACAAAAAAACGTATGTACATTTATTTATAACCTATTAAATCATGCTAAGGCAGTTTTCTTTTTAAAATGTATGCCTTTATTTTATGAAATATTTTACTACTCGTATACTTCCAACGGACACAAAAAAATAGCATTTGAAATTAGAATCAGCCAAGGGTATTCGCATTTACTTGATGCCAGATAGCCAGGCAGCGCTCAAGCCCTAAATATCTTATGATATAAGGTCGGGTGCTCTTATGGATTGTGGTACATCTGTAAGTGAACTTGGCGCTCGAAATAAACTGCCGTTATGCTGGATGCCTGGCAATGAAGGTCATGCTGAAAACGAACAATCTGACAGAGGTGCCCAACATAGGTTTATAGGAGCTAAATGTTTCTATGGCATCTAATCAGGATATGTCTATTTTCTTGTTTAGAGCCGTCAGTGAAACTGATCTGGTCAGCATCTTCGTGACATGTATTATGGTTCAGCCATTCGCTTCTTTCAGTTTTTGTTCAAGAGACTAATGTTGTTTGTATTTCGTCACTTTTTTTTTTTTTTTTTAAGAGAAGTAACACAATGAGGCAATTAATGCCTACCAGTTAATTAATTAATATATTACCTTCTTTGGGAAAGCGATAGTGTAGAGAAAACAGGTGGTGAAGTGGGAGAGAGATAGAAAGCTTAATTCATTTACAACCCTGCCATTGCGCGTTTTTTTGTAGGGCAGTGTTGTAAGCCCCTCTGGTGTCAAGTAGAGGCATTGAGTTGTTTAAGCTGTGTAGCCATTTTATTGGTTCTTTTACTTCGCTGACGGTTTTGCTACAATACCGACGAGGGAGGGTGCTGTGAAGTGCATTAGGATATGTGAGTATTAGTCGCTGCCAGTACTGCCAAAGTGATCAGTGCTATGCCTTCATCACTTTAACAGTCCAACAACAACCAACACAATAACACACCAATGCACATGAGAAAAATGCATGATGTTGTTGGCTTGGCTGAAACTAGTATCGAACTCAAAACCTCAGGGTTTGTAGTCTAACGCGCTAACTACCAATCCTCAGTTGTCACACTGCTTGCCCCTACCGACTTTCTGAATAAAGCTTTCCTGAAACTTTTAATAGATTTTAAAGTTTTTCACCAGCTTGGATTTTAATGTGAGCCGCTCTAAGTATATTAAAATATTTGCTAAACATAAAAAAACCTTTTAACTTGCAATATTAAATAATAATTTTGATGGAAAATTTTTGAAAACCCTAATTAAAAATAACTTATTTTTAATACTATTTATTGCTATTTAAAAACACTGTTTTACTTAAAAAAATTTCCTTTGCTCAAGCCGCTTTCCTTCTATCAAACATTTTAATAATAGTCGCAGTAATAAAAAAAGAGACACTCTTTAAATTTTAACCATATTTTATGACATTTTCATGACACATGTCAGCAGGGGGATTTTTTTTTATTATATTTTTGATAAACTGGCGAAAGTCTACACACTTATTTACTAAAACGACTACTCACTGGCCAATACACGCTCTCATCTAAAAGCATTTGTAGTCACAACCAAACGCATTTTAATGCATTTATTTATGCACGCATTATTTTATTTGAGCATTTTAGATTCTAAGATACTGGTGCGAATGAATAGTGGTATTTTTTCTTTCAATTTATTTGTTGTGATCATGCCACTTAATAATTATACATTTTTGTTTTTGTATTCCACTTTTGGTTTCATTTTATGGATTTTCTACGAAAAAACAATGAAGACCAGAGGCACGCGTTTTTAAGTTTAAATGAAAAAATAAAAACAAAAATTACCGCTTACAAAAACATTCATATGTACATACATATGACAAGCATTTGACGTTGAAATTACAATAAAAAAAAGAAAATTTTCAAAAAGATCATAAATTTTATGTTTAGGCTACACACACTAGTGATATTTCGAGGATGATGATGTGTTAATGATAATTCTCGTGAAATAACTTTACATTTTTATCTTATTATCAGGACTTTTATATATTTTGTATTTTATATATTTTTACAACATCACATGCAATTAATAACAGGGAGTAAAACTAATAATTTTGTTGTCTTTCAGCCTCAAATATCATTTCGAACCTTATCTCTTTGGTATTCAAATTATGTCTGTCATCATCATCATCATCATCATTTGGTAAGTGCAATAAGAATATATAAAGAATGCTAATTTAAGAAATGCGATATTGCTAAAACTTTTGTATTAATGATATTTAGATGGGTTCAATTACATCCAGGAGACATTTAAAAACGAAATTCATTGCGAATTGTATGTCACTTTTTTGAATTTAAACTTTTATGGCTGAATTCGCAGTCTGTAGTTAACTAATGCCAGTTGTTTAACTAATGATTTTTCATATCATTGGTTAAACAATTATCATTAGTTAACTAAAGATTGCGAATTTGAGCCTTAGTTGCGGCTGTGAAGTTTTAATAAAATCTCTGACAATCTTTTGCTAATCTATGCTTAACCGTTCAAACTTAAACTAACTAAGGGTCAGGTCACTGAAGACTTAAAATGAAGTGGTTAGTTGTAGGATTTTTTTTACTAAAATGCATCATTCAGTTTTTATATACATAACTATAAATACAAAGAGCCAATCCGAAAAATTTTCAACCTAAATTTCCATTGGAATAAACTGAAAGCATTATTTTGGGAGGGAAAATTGTCCCTCCGATTTAAAAAAAAGTTATGTGACCAAATTGCTTTTCCAACAAAACAATAATAATTTTGAAAAGCAGTACATAAATTTCAAATTATCCTTAACAAAAAAAAATAATAATTTCACAAATGATACACTCAAAATATTCTGTACGTAAGATTAACTGAAATTGTAATTTAGAATAAATTAAAATTCAATTAAAAACCGGTTTACTAATATTTCATTTAAATTTAACAAAAATTTTACTAAATCTTAAATGTTGAAAAATTAACTGACTTAAACCCGTAAAAAAGGAATGACTTTCTTTGTTCGGATCAAGTTAACTATTTCAAGAACTAATAGCAATTTTCAAAAAAATAAAGGGTAATTCCCATGTTGATGCTATTTTTACTGTTAAATAATCAGCCCGTAAAAAATCCGTAAAAACAAATGATTTTTGCTTTATTTTTAAATGAACTAACGTAATGTTAAAGGCTTGTTATTTCGTATCTAATATTATTATTATTTTATTACTTTTATATTTTTACTCACTGCTTGACATTATTTTAATTTCCACTGGGAATCGAACAAAGCTCCTTCAAGTTTGAAATCCAACACAGCAATCATTCGGCAAACTAGCAGCACGAAGTCAACATAAACTTACTGTTAGACTCTTTCGCTTAAAAAAAATATTATTTCTTGCATGTGTGTCGTTTGTATGCGTTTAACATCAATAATTAAAAAAAAACATGCATTATCTTGGCTGGAATTGAACATGTGACGGCTTCAAATGAATACTCATTTATTTTATATTACAATGTAAGCAAGTTTTACGTACAGACTATTCTCAGTGTTTGGGTGTGTGTGTTATTTTAATGCATGTGCTTTATGGGTATTTACAACATAAACAACGGACAATATAGAAAGTAACAGAAAATCCGTATTAAGTGTACTTAGTTTTTTTTAATGAGTATTAGACATCAGAATTAAAAATGAGATTGTTTAGAATTTTAAATGTTTATTCATTTAAAAATGACTGCACGGAATACTTCTTGAATAAAGTACATTCCGTTACTGTAGTAATATTGTGAGTGTAGAGATGCATGTACAAACATAAAAATTAAGAAACTACTCACGAATTGATAACCTCCTCCTTTTTTGAAGTCGGTTAAAAAGTAAAGAACGATTTTATCACACCCTAAGGGCCATTAAGCTCAGTATATATATTGCTTGGTAAAAACTCATTAACACCAAGTTAATTTATATATTATGTTTCAGTTAAATTAACTGACCGGTTAAATTAACTGAAGAATTAATTTAACTGGAGAATTAAATTCTGATGAGCTTTCAGTGCTATACCTTCGAAGTGCTAGTACGTATGTTGAAACAGAAAACTGTGATAACATTTTGATACCTTTTTAATCTTGTCTATTGTGTCTTTTTTATAACCGTTTTTTTTTCGCTATAATTTAGTAATAACCGAAGTATCTCCCCATTAAAAGCTGAAGAAAGATCACAAATAATTTACAAAACAATGAAAGAAATAGTGGTTTTGTTTTCTGTATAAGCTTTGAGGCTATATTTAATTTTTTACATTGGGGCCTGACATCCTGTGACTTTATTTCCCAGTGCCCCATATTAGTAGAAGTGACTAATTTAATATTTCCATGTAAACCGTGACCAAGGTTATGTTTAAAATGCTGAAGACACTAAAGAGACTAAAAAGCAATTTATGATAGAGGTCTTGGGTTCGAGACTAGTTTCAGACAAGTCATCAATATCATGAATTTTTCTGATGTGCATTGGTGTGGGTTTGTGTTCATTGTTGTTGGACTGTAAAATAGTTATGAAGGCATAGCACTGGTCGTCGAGTGGTACCGGCAGCCATTAATACTGACATACACTAATGCACATCATGACACCCTCCTTCATCGGTTTTGTAGCACAATTGTCTACGAAGTATAAGAATTAATAAAATGGCTATACATATAACTTAATAAAGTTAATGCGTCTACTTAACACCAGAGTCGCTGCAACATTGGTTTAACAATTAACCAAGGTGAATTAATTTTATCAGGTAGTGTTGATTCTAAAACAACTACAACATTACAATAACATTTGACATCTCAGCCCCTATGTCAACGTATAAAAATTTTGACATACGAGCATCTAATTTGCGGAAAAAAGTAGAACAGCTGTGCTTATAATATCACCTGTATAAATCTACCTTGCAATTAACAAAGTGCGCAATAGTAGAGCTGTAAAAAAATAAAGCTTTCTCTCTCCCTTCACAACCTGTTCTCTCTACACTATCCCTTTCCCGAATAAGGTAACAGATTAATCAATTAATTGGTAGGCATTAGTTGCTCTAAATTTTTTCGCTAAAATGTACATTCTTGTAGAGAACCGAAGACTAATAATGAGTGCAGATAAAATAACTTGTGTCGTGTCAGGTCATTCTTGTACGGCGAAAAAGGGGCTATTCACATATTACGTAACGCTATTTTCGGACTTTTATACCCCCCCCCCCCACACTTCGTAACGCTTTTTAAAAAATGTTCAGTATAAATTATCTAATCCGTAACAAATCTTTAACCCCTCCCCCCTCGAGCGTTACGTAATACGTGAATAGCCCCAAATAATAAAATATATGCAGTAATAATATGTGTATAGACTCCTTAGCGAAAATTATCGTAAGCGCCAAATTCCAAACTTTTTAAAAGAGGTTTTTCTTTACACTGAAATATTTTATATATCGCTCATTTGCTGCAACATCGTCATAAGTCAAAAAAGCTAGTTTTACAGAAAACGAGTTTAAACTTTTCAATTTACACATCACTTAAGGGAAAAAGAAAGTTTTATTCTTCTCTCAAGAGTTGAGTATACGAGATATTTATAAAAATTCGAAAATACAGTTACGTAATATGTGAATGCCCCTTCTAAAAAATTTTCTTCTTTACGCTAACATAAACATGAATAAAAGAAGTACTCATTTAATTCATACACAATCTTGAAACTTATTATAAATACGAGTCTTACTTAACTTAGAACAGTTAAAGAATGAATATTTCTCAAAATTATGCAATTAACATAAAAGACAGGAATTAGTAGTAATGGAAAATATTGTTGTTCCTGTTGCAACAACACTGACGTTACAGCCTTGTACGAATTATCTGAAATACAAAACAAAATTTCGATTAAGATGTTAACCAGCATAATGTTGCCTGTCCAAGTGAGAGTTTCTTTTTTTTAGGGTTAATGCAGTTACACTTATTAAGTCAAAGAAATAAAGAAACAAATGCAACAGAAACATCAGTCGAAAGCCATGCAACATAGTTGGTACTGACAGACATGAGGGCGGCTTAAAAATAATTACCGCCTGCCTGTTAATGTTAGACACCACAAAATAATAATAATACTGTAGCAAGTTGAACAAATACATATGCATGTGCTTGGGTGTGTGTGTGTGTGTATGTGTGTGAACGTTTACACTGGTTTTTTAAGGCAAGTTTTGTAATAATTTCACAGCTACAGCCATCCGGTGGTGGTGACGTATTGTGTGATAACGAGGAGTGGAAAGGAAAGGTAAAAATATCTCTGTTTAACAAGGACTTTGACTTGGCGCAGCTGCCTGCCAACTTTATTTTGTTTTTCTTATCCATTTTGGTTACCATCAAACTCCAGCACACCAACTAGTGTCTACTATTACGGCTGGTGCTGCTGCTGCAACACTGCAACTCATTCACTCTTTTTTCTACATTCATTCATTCATTCATTCATTCATTTATTTATTTCGTTATTTCTTCAGTTTGTCCGTACCTTGTTGGAACGTTACATTCGTCTTTAGTTTTGGTAGAGATGTCAGCAAAGAGTGATAATAATGTTGTTATTTCTTTTATTACTACACGCGTTGTATTATTAGCACTGACAGTTAGTTTGACATGTAAATGACTGAGTTTATAATGTTGCTATTTTAATTTGTTCGCTTGTTGTACGTATGCATTTGTAACTTAATTTTTTTCGTGTGCCCTACTGTTAATTCTACTGCACATTTATTTATTAAAATTGTGTACAGTAAGATAGGTCGAAAATAGGATGTTCCGACAATTCCTTACGCATACGTTTCGAAATTTCTGATGTTTTTTTTGGTCACGCTCCAAAATACAGTCCTTTTGGTAGTCCGATCTATCATATTTTTGTCGTTGTTAATGGTTTAACTATAACTTTATTTATTTATTTTTTGTTTCTTTCTGGAAGTCGACTGGTAATTGTCAACTTTCATTCTCATCATGCAGTTCTTAGTAATTCCTAGCATTTGATTTAAACTGAGTTGCCCCATAGGCTCCACAACTAACGTGTGTTGGCTGGTGGTTCTCAGTCTAATATTAGAAAAAGCTGGACAACATCAGCACAACATGCTCTGCTGTCTCAGATTCTTCCAGGCATAGTCTACAAGTATCATTCGGTACGACTTTTATCTTAGTCAGATGATACCTGAAGTTTCCATGTCCTGTAATTAAGGCAGTTACTCAGCTTTACTTTCTGCGGCTATACCTAAGAACTATATCCTCTGCCCTGCCCATGAGCTCCTTGAGCAGCTTACGAACATGCCTACATCTTGTAGCCTCTCTCTACCTCTCTAGGCTTACGGAATTCAACCACTGTAGAATCCTTCCATAATCATAGCATAAGTGCAATCGTGGATTCTCTTCCACAAAATGTCCTAGCGCCTCCCTTTTTTAAGAGTTCATCTGCTGCCTCGTTTCCCGTTATACCGATGTGTTTCTTAACCCACATCAGTGTTACCTCATTCACAGGGGCACAGCTATTGAGTTTTTAAACACATTCTAGTGCCAGTTTGTAGTGCACATTCGCCTGCTGCATGGGAAATGAGAATTTTCTTCTTCGTGAACTGACTCCCAATCAGGTGATCTAATGCAGGTATCCGTCCGAGCATCTCTGCCTGATAAACGGAAACGCATTTCCCATTCTATATGTTACCAATCGCAATCAGTGTCCGATCCAGTATTTCGACTATCCTTCCAAGGCATTTCAGTTTCCCTAACCTCTTTAAGTATGAGGTCGAGGATACTCCTATGTTGGATAGTCCTGTATTGGATACAAAGTGATGCCAAGTGCCTCTTGGCATCACTTTCCATACGAAGTGCTGACATGAATAAGCCTAACGGTAGCAATCCCAGCACTGCTTCCATTGCTTTCGTTGGCATGGTGCGTATTGTTCCACATATACCTGCACAAACAATCATTGGAACCGCATCTAGCTTCTGCTTAACTGTCTTTTGAGAAGCCTTCGGCTATCAGACAACCTCTGAGCAAGCAATTGTATATAGGTGTAACCATCATAGTATAGGTCCAATGTGTAGCTTCTGGTGACATTCCTTCCGCAGCTTTGAACACTCACCCTTCTTTAGTATCCTTTTCGCTTTTCGTATCTTCAGATAAACGTGAACATTCCAGGTTAGTTTCGTATCTAACGTTAACCCTAGATATTTCACCTTCCGATCCAAAAAGTCCTAAAGGATTGAACTCTATACCTTGTCTCGTTGGAGTAAAGAGCATACCTTTTATAGTTAGTGAAGAAAGACAGGCCAAAAATATATTTCTGATCCTGTTCGGTAAGGTAATCATACCCCAGTAAAGCAAGACCGGAAATATACCTTCTATTCCAGCTGCTTTAAATAGCGCAAAAGAAAGTAACGCCCTTCTGATACCATTTGGAATCACTATCCTCTCAGATTCTTCTCGCCCTCTCACACTAACTCCTCTATACAAAGGAGACCATGGAACTATTGGTCAGAATAATAAGCAAAATTAATCAGAATAATAATTTACAATAACTGGAATCTTCTTATACATAAATAGGCCATACAATATTTTGTTGTACATTTTTAAGCATCTTATTGGTCACCACTATTGATGAAGCATATATGATTGAAAAGGTATTTCTCCCTAGATATGAACAATATATTTTTTTTGCCTAAGAAACCGTTTACAAACAAACCCGGCTACGGATCAAGTGGTCGAATTTCGACCACCGGGGGATCCTAGTAATAATAAACGTACTGCAGATTTCAACTCAGCGCCAAAAAATACATAAACAACATTGTTTGTAACAAACATATTAATGTCGGAGCAATCGTCGAGAACCCCTAACCGCCGACTTATACTCTGCCAAATGCTCCAACCGACTCTGTTCAAATCTTAATAAAGTGTTTTCAAATTGGGTCGAGTCGGTTCGCTTCGTATTGCCATTATTTCTTGCTCTCTAGTGCTGTGACGCTGTTTAAGTTTAAAATTATTCACTCGTAAAACCATAGATTTTTGCTGTTATTGTTTCGGCAGTGAATGGGCTTACCATTTTATTTACGGTTTTTTAACTGTTGGGATATTTTTTGTTTTGTTGTTTGTTGCATTTAAAGTTTTTGTTTATTTTTTTATTTTTGCAACTTTTAATGTCGGTATTTATTTATATTTTTCCCCGGCCTTTGTTGTTATTTTTTCTGTTTAACACGTTGCAATTAGTAAAATTTCATTTTATTGTTGTATGTCTGTCTGTCTGTCTGTCTTGTATCTGCATTTTGCTATATAGTAATGTTTACTACAATTCTTGTTGCTGCTGCTATTGCAGTTGTTAGCATTTCGCTTTATGTTGTACAAAAGCTGTTGTTGCTTTTGTTTTTAATGACAGTCTAACAAGCGTAAAAACACTTCTGAAAACATACCAATTTGGACATTTTGATTGACAATTCACTTATGCAACAGCAAAAAAAAAACAAAAATTCAAATAAAATATGTAAAATGTGTGAAGAAAAAAATGGAAGTAAAATTACTGAGTGCAGTAAGTAGCGCTAGTAATAATTTCATGTTTTTTCATTCTAAGATTTAGAAACCTGAATTTGAATTTGATTTTATAATTCACTTCACAATCACCTAAAAAATTTGATTTGTAGAACAGAACAGGGCATAAACTGATATTATTATGTTGATACAGGCAGGGGCGTATCCGTTTCGTACCACTACTACAAGCCGTGAAACGATTAAAAGTTAAAGTGGACTTTAACGGCAAGCTTTGTATGCCGAACTTTCCGTTAAAGTCCATGTTAACTCTTAATCGTACATTGTGAAAAGGGCCGTTAATGTCAGATTCACTTATTAAGTGCAAGTAACCTATTAGAACGCAGTTTCTTAGAGTTATGTAACTTGCACCTTATACGACGGATAGCTGTAAATAAATTTAACTTACAACATAATGTTGGGAAATACCAACTTATTATTTCGTTCGTAAAATTGTTTGGTAAAAAAATTCCTTTAAAATTTGTTCTCTTACTTTTGTTATCGATTTTAGATTTTAACGTTTATAGCATGACAAATGTCTTGAGCGGTTTGTATCAGCATAAGCTATTGATTATATGATTTAATGAAATTGAATAAATCTATTGTTAAACGGCATCTGATTTCAGTTGTACAGGCAGAATTATACAAAACCAAAGGCGGACATGAGACAAGCATTTCGACAGATGATTAACTTGACTGGCAAAGTGGAAAGGAATTTAATCATGTTTGAGAAATTAAATGAGAAAAGATTAAAAGTTTCATATGATTTTTACTTACACACACATATATATATATATATATTGGCGCATATTCATAGACAAAACAAAGTATAGTTCAAGAATTTAAAACCAGTATTTTGTATGGCAATACTGGTTTTAAATTCCTAAAGTATATTTTGTTTATGACTATGAATATGCGCCATTGGGTTCTTTTTGTTTAAAGCTGGAGAACTTTAAATTGACAAACAGTGTTTTCTATGACAGGCAATATGACAGTGTTAGATAATTTTTGAGAAACTTTACTTGGAGTAAAATTCCATTTCTATAAATTATTTAATATAACTTAAATTAGGTAACTAAAGCCTGTGTTAATAAAAACCTTTGTTTAAAAACTTAATATCTGGCGGCTTTGCTCGAAAGACTCACAACTGGTAGAAACTCCTCCCAGGAAATTCCTTGCCAATGATAGCTTTTATGTCATTGATTTAAATCCATCAAACTACTGCCTCGATTGTTTTTTTTTCACAAAAATCATGACTAAATAAAAATGTAAGAACCGCAGTTTTAAATTCCTAGAAAATCATGCCACACATATCAAGAGTAACAACACAACATTGTTGTTTAAGTGGCGCCGAAACAAACAGACACATTCAATTTAAACTTAATGATTAAAATTTAATATCAAAATAAAACTTTAATTAAAACGAAAAACTAGCAAGCGCTAAAAACCACACAAACTTAATTTATTCAGACAAAAAAAGATTTAAAAAAACTGTTAAAAGTGGCACCTATCGATCATGTTTTTAGCTTTTGGTTTTTATATCAAAGGAAGGTTCCCTATATGAGCAATTAAAATATAAAATGTAATAATTCTTAAAGGATTTATAGTATGCGGCTTGAGGTAACAAAGATTGGCAGAGATAAAATTTCAGATCATGCCAAGAAGCATATTGTACAGGTCCAATTGAAGAGCAGACCTGGGAGGTTTCCATAGAATGTTCTAATTACCCTGCGGAAAATTTATGTGTCACTTCTTTCAAATGAGCTTGTCCTACGACTTGTGAAAATAATACTTGTGATGATAGGAAGATACCCTGACCGGTTAAAGTAGGACCTATAACTTAACTGGTATAAATAATAAATTTCTAAAGTAAACTTTCTAAAAACGATCTAACACTGTCATATTGCCTGTCATAGAAAACAGTGCTTGCCAATATAAATTTCTCCAGCTTTAAACAAAAAGAGCCAAATATATTTTTATGTGTGTAAGTAAAAATCACACGAAACCTTTAGTTTTTCTAAAAATGTGAAAAAATTAAAAAAAATAATTTTCTTAAACATCCAAAAAGTTATAAAAATCTTTGAATTTAAACTATAAACGAAACCACCATTATAGAAACCATAACTGACAAGATTCTTAAGATCAGCTTAGTGATCTATCACAAAGTGTCTGAAAGGTAGTAATTGGTACCTCCTATGCCACAGTCATGTTAGGGTTGTAGGTTCCTTTTATGCCCAGTGTTAGAACTCGAACCAGTCGCTATCCATTATGGTATTCATTTTAATCGACTTTTCAATTGTTCGATTAATCAATTAATCGAAATTGAGGTTTTTAAATTACTCGAGCAATCGAGTAAGTCTTTTATTTCGTTCGAGTTATTCGAGTAAGCTTTACTGCTAAAAATTATTCGAGTTAACCGGAAACTGTTTGAATTTAATGGGTTTTTTGTACATTTTTGTGGACAAAAATAAAACAAAACAAGTTTTTTCGCGTTTTTATATATTTTAATAATAAAAACAAAAGAAAACAGAACATTTCTACATAAATTAGATCATACACTGATCCTTTAAAATATTTTTTTTTTTTGAGAAAATTTTGCGCCAGGAAATATTTAATATCATTCCGACCTGTCCTGTATTCAATGCAGAATAAAAATAATCGGAATTGGCATAACATAATTGTTGTTATAGATATAAATGCGGTTACACTTTGGAAATATTTGGGCAAAAATGTAACCACTACTTTTGCTCAGAGTTAGTTTGATTTAACTTGCTTTTTACATCAAAAAGCTGCAAAAAGCTATTTTTATATTATTTTCAATAAATGCGAACCCATATTAAAAAAATATTGTAATTAAAGGAAATACAATTTTAACATGTCTGTGGGCTACGTTTTTTTTCGGCAAATATTTGCCAATTGTGACCGCACCTTAAGGCTTTTTTATAATTCCGAACATTACATTCGATAATTTACGAAACATGTAGTTAACTACACAGAAAAAAAATAAGTTTCGTTTTTGATAACAAAAATCCCGGTATTCAACAATTTTTTTCTTAAATTTCCTGTGATAAAGAATTCCCCTATATTGATAACAAAATTATTTCAAAATAAAAATATATATATAAATTAAAAAAATGTTGACATGGCTGGAATATGAACCCGGGCTTTCCGGACGTAAAGCATACACTCTATAGCTGAGCCATATCCCATTTATTTTTTTATGGGATACAACTTGTTTTAAGTACTTATGTATAAAAAGAAAAGAAATAACCGGCATGGAAAAGAAATACTTACAACGAAATATTTTATTATGTTAAAGATAAATGTTATTGAAATTCATATTTTTTTTAATAACATGGTGATATTGAATATAATTCTTGTCTATTTTTTTCTGTGTAGTTGCTCTCGAAATACTTCTTTATTTCAAATAATTTTTGTTTAATGTTTATATATCCGAATTTTTCTAAAAGACATTTGATGTTGGGTTCTTTCTCCCTATTATTGTTACTATACTATTTACTTAATTTTTTGATCATGCGGACTTTTAGTATGAAATAACGTTCGAATTGAATGGCAAATTTCATATAAATTAAAAAATTTGTCCACTTTTTATTAAGAAATCTACAAAAACTCATTAAAAAACAAAATTTACATAAAATTTTTTAGTCGAGTTATTCGATTAATCGACCTAAATTACTCGAATAAATTTTTACTCGAAATTAAAATTTTTTGTTTGATCGAACATTATTTGTCTTTAATTATTCGATTAATCGAGCAAACATTATTCGAGTGAATACCCTACTATCCATAAAGGACTAACCCTGTGACCGTTTCTGTGTCAGCTCCTTTCCCTCATGAACAATTACAAAATTATTATTATTACCGATTTGGAGTTACTTTTCGACCTGATCTCGCTCTTAAATAGTTTGTGATTGTCAACCTCTAGTTTAGTCACCGCAAAGCATTTGCTTTACGTCCCACATACCGTCCACAATTGATACGTATCTACCTGTAGTCCTCAATCCAATATTTGTCAGGAATTATACATATTTACGACATATGAAATATAAATTTTTTTTGGCCGAAAAAATATCATCAAGCTATTTTTTACCGAACAAATTTAAAATTATTATTGACCAAAAAATATCGGTAATATGTGAACTGTGGTATTATACTGCGGAAAATATCTTTAATTCTATTTTTAATTATATTTTTAACTGAAGGCTTGGCGTGGTGTTGATGTGGTCCTTCTCGAGGGCTGGCGGTAGATCTCAGAATCTACTCGAATCATTTAGACCATTCAGTCTTAGCTCGTTTTTCTTGAAAACGATCCAGAAACTTCTTGACAGTTACATTAGGAAAAACTACCTCACGGTGTATCCAATACAGCAGTTTCAATTTGCCTAGCCAGCAGACTAACTCGAATGTACTAGACATACACTACTTAAGCACTATTATACAGAATGGTCTAGGCGATACACCAAATAGCCAGCCCTATGCTATTTTATTGGCATTCAGTAATGATCTTAATAGAAAAGAAGTTCTGGAAGTTATAACAAATTGAACGTTAGAAATGTTCTCATCCAGAGTAATTGAATAAAGTATATGTGGGTCATCGAGGATCATAAGAGCAACTAGAGGCTGCCCACAAGTTGGCGTTCTATCGCCTCTATTGGAGACGTTGGCCGTCAATAAACAGCCTGGGCCTCCAAACATATAATTACGCCGATCGCCTTATCATATCTGTGATAGGTTGGGAGGATGAAACCATATCGGAAAAGATGCAAATAGCCCTAAATTTAACTTGCAAATAGTGCAAAGATAGGGGGTTGTCCATTAACGAGGAAAAGGCAATTATTGTACCTTTTACCAGATGAAGAAAACCTAGACTCAAATTGTTCAATTATCAGGTTCTCCAGCAAAGTTAAAGATCTTGGGATCATTCTTGACTCACTTGGAATCAACATGTTTTTTATACTCCCAACAAAGCTATCAGGGCACTTCATGCCTGCCAACGGCTATCTAGACACGGGGGCAGGGATACGCGGTCATAACTTCCAAAGGGCCATTCCCAAGGTTTTCCAGGTGGAAGTCTATGCCATCCTTATTTTTGCTAGAGAATGCTTGAGGAGAAAACAGAGTATTTTATGTCATAGATTGTGATACATCTCTAAATTATATCTCGAAATAAACTGACGTTATGCTGGGTAACTGGCCATGAAGACCATGTTGGAAATGAACAGGCTGACTGTGTAGCCATCAGAGGGGCCCAACGTGAGTTCGTGGTATCGCAATCTTTCTTTAACATCTACGATTCCTTCAGGAATACCAATGTTGAATACCAATTCAACACCTGACTCTATGATGAAAGGTAAGCGGGGAAAGTTCGGCATGAAACGAAAATTTGCAAAACTTCCAAAATCATGTAGAGCTCTTATGATTCTAAATCGTCTAAATTCCTTTTATCACTAAATAGAAGCGACTATAGACTTCTAGTCGGCGTATCAACGGGTCACTGCTGGACATCTTCGTATGCTGTCAAAATAGGACAAATACTTGATGGTACCTGCAGGGAATGTAAGGAAGCTGGTTTAAATGAGACCATAGAACATCTACTGTGCCACGGCCCAGCTCTAAGCCACACAAAATGTAACTACTTTAGTACTCACACATTCTGGAGTCTCGAACTTGTATCGAGAGTGGGAAGGTGTAGACTACTGGGGCTTATTAAGTCTGTGTGTGGGTCACTCGCAACTGCCACCGTGAATTAGGCTGCCATACTTACAGGTTTCTCATCATATGCTGGGATCGCTAAGGATCAACTCCGGTCTATGTGAAAAAAATTTGACGTTCTAATGACTTTAATTAATTCACTGAAGTCTCCAATCTGAAAAATCTAGACACGGGGGCCGGGATATGCGGCTCTAACTTCCATAGGATCATTCCCATGGTTTTCCAGGTGAAAGTATACGCCATCCTTATTTTTGCTAGAGAATGTTTGAGCCGAAAACATAAGAATATTTTATGTCATAAATTGTGTTACATCTCTAAATTAAACTGCCGTTCGAAATAAACTGACGTTATGCTGGGTAACTGGCCACGAATACCATGTTAGAAAGGAACGGGCTGACTGTGTAGCCATCAGAGGGGCCCAACGTAACTTCGTAGTATCGGCACCTTTCTTTAACAACTCACGTGGATATATCAACGAGACCTTCACGGTTTAAGATAAGCAAAACAAATCCTAAGATTTACTGCTAATGGAAAAAAATTACTTTAGATTACTAAATGGGTGGTTTACCGGACACTGCGGTCTCAGACGAAACCAATTTATCATTGGTAGCTCTGAGACCAACTATGTAGAATCTGCGAAACGTCAGGGGAAGGCTGAAGTGGAGCGCAGAATGAAGTTCCATGGAGAGATCGTGGCCTTAATCTGTTTGGGCTGCTATCGGTTATAGTTTATTTTATACTGAATATATATCGCTCAGAATATATCGATTATTTGTGGACTTAAAAAGAATCATAACAGTTACAGTCAATGACAAATAAAATATGAAATAATTTTCTTTTCGCTATCTCTTAACCCTAAAAATGTCTAAAATTCACATAATTGATCATATAAATATTTCAGGATTTGCATTTAATTTTGTTTTGTTTATCTAACAGTAGAATGAGAGATTTTTATTACACATGAAATTGTTTTGTTATTTGTTTGTTTTCGTATTTTGGGTGGCTTTTAACTTTTATTTAATGAAACTTGTATCGAATCTAAATTCCCACACCAAATTGTTTATTTTAACGTCAATTTATTGTTGTTGTTTGTTCGTTTGTTTTGTTTGTTAAGCAACAATAATGACTCTCTTCTTTGCCTTTTGTTTTCCACTGCATACTCGTAAGCAATGGTGAGTTCATATTCAGCCAGGCCTGTTATCCGTATTAATTTATGAGCAAAAGTTTCTGTTTAGTACAATATTGTGTATGTTAGGAGTTCTTATAAAAGATTGTGCGCTTAAAATTTGGATGCACTCTACTTGAACATATAGTGCCGCTAGTAAAGGGCCATTCGCATATTACGTAACGCTCCAGGGGAGGAGGGGGTAGTTAAAGTTTTGTTACGGATTAGATACTTTATACTGAAAATTTTGTAAATAGCGTTACGAGGGCGGAGGGTATAAAACCTCCGAATATTGCGTTACGTAATATGCGAATAGGCCTAAGCAAAAAGAATGACTATACGTAGAAAAAATTATCACCAAAAAATTTTCAAGTAAAAGTTTGTCTAAAATAAAATTTAATTTTCAGTAAATATTCTTTACTGAATCAGTGAATTTTTTGTTTGACTTTTATTTATGGCGCAATCCAGTTTTCTGTGGCGTAAAAAACATCCGCGATGATGATATGTCGCGACATAACAACAACAACAACAATGACAACAAAAGGAATGCGATTGTAACAAGTTTGTATACTGAAGACTTCTAAGTGAATTTCGTTCATGTTGCGTTAATTCATTCTTTTAGAGTCTTCATATAAACATACAGAGGTGAACATATTAAACAAAGTGAAATTGAAATAGATGATGATGTTAATTAAAAATAATTAAAAAAAAGTTTTTTCTGACTCAGACAAAAAGTTTGTTTGATATATTACAACAAATCCAGTAAATATTTTTGTTTGATTCAGTAAACTATTTTGTTTAGAATCTGTAAATATTTTAAGACAAATCGTTTTATAAGTGCAGACCAAAGGATTGTTTGATATATTTGTTTGATTCAGTAATTTATTTTGTTTAGAATTTTTAAATATTTTTAGAGAAATTGTTTTATAGATTTGAAGAATATGTTTATTGAAAAAACCCAGTTTTTTTACATAAAATTTTTGAGACATTTTTGTCTGTATTTTCAAATTTGTTTGTAGGTCCGTTTCTTGACAAAATATTTACTAATTCATTGAATTTCGATACTGAAAATGCAATTTAGTAAAATGTGCCAATGCCAGCAGAAGTACTATGCATCGGATTTGTGTAACATTACTGAACAAAACCAACAAATTAAACTAATATGCTCTATGTAGCTCCAACTTTTAAAACAAAATTTATCAAAATCTTAATACGTTCAAATTTTAAATGAACAGTGTTTTTTTTCTCAATATATGTATTTCTAGGCTGTTTGCTTCCCCATTTCCAATCCTTAAACTAACATCATAAAAATAAGTAAGTACTAATCAAATAAACAATCAACCCCATTTGCTTACGAACTATGATTGTACGTTACGTTATTCTATCTGTAACGATTATGAAAAGTTATGAATGTCTCTTTGGCAGTTTCAATCTTGCAACAGGGCCAGCCAGAGTCACCCTTGTAGGGTAAACAAACAGTAAGAGATTGAGTGAATGAATTTATTTATTTGGTTATTCATTCCATATATCACTCGTCATCGTCATCGTCATCATCAAATTCAGCTTTTGTAAGTGCGTAAATATAGAACGTCGTTCTTTATTTGTATTGTTTCAAAATGATTATATGTAGTACAGAGTAGATGGCCGCCAGGACATTCTCCACACCAATATAGCACCCAACTGCATTCATGCGAGTGCTTTATACCTTTATCACCACCAGTATTAGTACACATTACCATACTTCGATTTACTTGTTTGTTTTAATATTTCTCATGACTTTGTTTGCCTGTTTAAGCTGTGACTTTGACACGTTTTTAGACTTTATTGCATTTTATTACATTTTGTTACATTTCACAGTTAAACTGACATTAAATCTTTTTTTTGCGCTCGTCTTTAATTGTCAGGCGTATTAATGAGTGACTGGGAAAGTTAGGGTTTCTTAATTAGGCATATACTAGCCTTATAAAGTCAATGCTAGTAGTAAGTGTTTATTATTTGGTCATGGGAACGAATTGCTGAGTAATGACAAAAGGAAGTAAACTGTTAAAGAAGATAATAGGAACACCAAAAGCTATATATTAAAACTTTTTTTTTCTATCTCATCACAATTTATTAGTTTCTTTAAAGGAGTAATTGATTTGGATGTCTACAAGGAGTTTTTTTTTTAATAATAACATCAAGACCTTATCCAAATTCGTGAATGCCATACAACTTTGAATTACAAAAAAAAAAAATTTAACACCGGGATTTTTGTTATCAAAAACGAAACTTATTTGTTTCTGTGTATGGTGGGTTTTCATTCCTAATCTATTTTGAAGGTTTTATTGTGGTCTTAAAAGAACTCATCAAGCTTTAACTAGCAAAAATACTAACTGTTGGATTTACTTAAAATGTAAGTAGTAAATTCAATATTCATGTCTGGACATTTTATACAAAATAAAAATATGTAGTTTAAAAAACTATAATATACGTTTTTATTACTCACACTTAAAATTATAAAATAGTCAACCTGATTTGTATTATTCACGATATACATATCAGCAAGATCTGGAACTTTCTTTTTATGAATTTTGACCACCTGAAAGTACAAAAAGTCCCAGTGTGCAATGCACACTATAATTAGTAATTAAGTAAAGGAAATAATAAGTATTCAACATAACGTTAGCCCATTTGGAACACATCCATCCATCATTCTCTCCAATACAAATCGCACAATTTTTCAATTTTTTCAATTGTTATGATTAAAAATTTAATTGAAAACTTAAAAATATTTTAATTAAACTTTAATTTGTTCTTATTAAATATTTAATCCAAAATTATTTCTATTGAATTTGACACAAAAAAAATTAACTGATGATAGTAATTTGTTTACTTGTGCAAATTTAATTAATTTTTTAATTGACTCCACAACGAATTTTTTAATTGAAATTAATTTTTATTTTTTTCTGTGTAAGTAATATATAAAAATCGTTTTAATTTTCTCGCTATTCAAATTTATGTTTTTATTTACAAATTTGCAAAGAATATCCTTTTCTCAAATCTCAAAACAATTCCGCGTCACAAAATCTTAGACACTACACCCTTTATATTCTTTATATAGACTTTAATAAAAATTATGTATTTGACAATTTATCAAAACATTGAAATCCTCATGAATATATTAGCATCAACATTTTGAATTATGAATACAATTTTAAAAGAAAAACAAAACTAAAACACGTGTTAAGGCTTAAAACATCATCCAAAAACTATTGCAGGATCTGCGTGCGATACTCTCTATCTCAATTTCGTTATGACGCTAGAAGGAAGTATGTATGAAGTGTGTGTGTATGTGTGTGTTCGCTTGCATGAATGAGACTTGTACAAGTATACATGTATATGCTTGTTTTGGTAAAGAAAACATACCCAAAGGACATTTTAACTACGAAGGCTGTCTTTCGACTATTAAAAAGGGAACTTAGAGTGAACGTACGTATGTACGCCTTCTAAGAATTTTGTTATTCTTTTAATATGCACGATATTCATTTGAGTTTTTTCTATTTGGGTTAATTTTGTTTCGTTATCTTTGTTATTGCAACTGTTATTGTAGTACTTTTTCGGTTGGCCACTTTAAAAGACTTTTTGGTTTGCTACCGCTATTAAAAGGACTACAATGGTAAACAAGTTGTAAGTAATGTCACTCATATATAAAACAGAAATTATTAGTTTGGTACAAAAGTAGTTGGAATACAAAGTTGGATACAAAAAAGCAGTTACGCTTATTTCATGAAATATTTGTCACAACTGCTTGCCTTAGCTTTGGATAAAAATACAATCTGTATAAAAAAAATATTAATTTTATTTTGTTTATTTAACTGTTTATGTTTTAGCTTCAAGTAAGTCAAATAATAACTAGTTAATTGCTGTTACAATGTAAGTACATTTCTAAGGGATACCTCTTATTTTCCACTTCTCAAACAAAAATAAGTAGTTATCGAGTCAAATTGTAAGTAGTTACGACTTAAATCCTCATATACTTTTTTGCCTAACAGTAAGCAAAGTTATTGCTGGATATTATTTTAAACTTTTAAAATAACAGTCTCCTAAGAAAACATGTATATTAATTATGTTTTCTTTGGTGTAATAATATCAACGCATAATATTTTTGTCATTCGTTACCGCACTTTATGATCATTTGTATTTCTATATTATTTCACGTGATTTGAAATGCTGAGAACTCTTTTAAATCAAAACCAAAGAATTAATAAATAGAACAAGTTTTTTTTTTTAAATATTATTATGTTCAACAGAATACCATAATAGCCATAAAATGAGTTTTAAGCACGCAAAGTGGCAGGTACGTCTAGTCGAGAATATGAGGTCAACATTTTGTTCACCTGAAATAATTACCATGAACAAAAAAATTTGGGGGAAAAAGTAACACTATAGTACACTAACACAACAACAACAACAACAACAACAACACAAATTTGGCAATCAAAATTTTAGGGAAAGCGAACACATTTCACGTGAACTTTTATTCCCCATAAGGGAGAGTACTAAAAACTGATGAGACTAAAAATTTCAAATTCTTTACAATCTAACTGATATATAAGAGGAGTGGTGGCCATTTCTCTTACCCAATATAAATATTTAAAACAAGTGATTTTGGAACAGGGTTGGTTGTGTGTGCCTTTGGATACACTTGCTTGTTTCAGCATAAAAGCAAAAACAAAGCACCACTGGCAGAGGGTAGATTTTTGTGATCGAAATTGTTTTGATTTTTCAAGCGTCTTGTTTACAATTCTCACGCGTGTGACTTTTAAATGACAGATTAGTTTAAGTAAATATTTGTTTTTGGAACGTGGACTGCTATTAGAACAAACGTTTGTCATCCATAATGCACATACATAAGTATATACAAACTAATATATGTAAGTACGTACATATTTGTGTATGTATGCATTAGATACATAACAGTATTTTGTAAATACCACTTACATTCTATTTTATGTCCTTATTAGATAAAGTTGTGCAGTGTGTATGCATTACGCGCGGTTACTTTTTAGCTACTCGTGCTGTTGCTGTTTTTCTAGTTGATAGTGATCACTATAGCAAACATAGAACCAAGCAGCAACCAAACAAGTGGGCGAACGTGCGAATGTCATTCAGTTATAAAAACAATCATTGTCATCATGATATTTTTATCAAAAAGAATTTCATTTTAATATTTATATTTCCAGTTTTTTTTTTAATGAAATTATTACCATTCCTCTTTCCCCCTTACCAATGTATCCTTCTTCACTAATTCCCATCATCACTTTTGCTGTGATAAAAACGAGCTGGGAATTTGAATTGAAATTTGTTTAAACACACGTGTCGTGGTTTAATTTTGGAATGATTGGGAACAAACTAATTTCTGTTATCAGTTAAAAACAATTGTAAACTTTTTACTTCAATTTCTTTTTTATGTATTAATTTTGTTACTTCCCTTACTTACCCACCCTGTGTATGTAGCATTATTTTTATAACTTAATTTTTATTAATGAGATTATAATCATCATCAGCAGGGTTTTTTTTTTCTTAGAAAATATTCAATTTATTTTGATTAAAATTCACTTGACTTTCTTTTATATCTTTTGTCCTTTTTTTCTTTTTTGAAACGGGTAGTATTTTTTATTTCTGCTTCGTTGCAAAGAAAACCTGTCAATTTAACGCAGGATGATTTGATTAATATAGAACACGTTTTGACATTCTTGTCTTAACATTTCCATTTTCTTTGGGTTGTTTTACATAAAATAGTGCGTCATCTTTGAATTTCATTTTAATCCTTGGCTAAATTATTTTGTCAGGTTCTCTTTTTTTCCAACAATTTGTTGATGTTAATTTTTCATAGATTTTAATCAAAAGCTGGCGGAAAAGTAAGAAATTTTAACAGGATGTTAATGGCATAATCTTTTTTTTTTGTTTTTGGCAAATTTTTTATTTGGGAAAGTCGTTATTTAATTAATTTTTATATTAAAATTTTATGCTTGATCAAACACAATGTGGCTCTTATGACATACAGCAAGATTTTTTTTAAAATTAAATTCTTTTAAATTAAATTTAAGAGTAATAATAGAATGGAATAAAATAAAATAAACGGCAGCTCTGAAATTTGGTCGAGATAAAAAACAACAAACTAACAAAAATTTAGTAGTGATTGAATTCTCGTATTCAATTTTTTTTTTATTTAATTTTTTTTATAAACTGAAATAACACAATCAGGCAATTAATGCCTACCAGTTAATTAATTAATGTGTTACCTTCTTTGGGAAAGGGATAGTGTAGAGTGAACCGGTGGTGAAGTGGGAGAGAGATAGAAAGCTTTACTCAACCCTGCTATTGCGCGTTTTGTTTTGTAGAGCTGTGTTGCAAGCCCCTCTGGTGTCAAGTGGACGCATTGAGTTGTTTAAACTGTATAGCAATTTTTATTAGTTCTTTTATTTCGCCGACGGTTCTGCTACAATACCGACGAAGGAGGGTGCTGTAAAGTATATTAGGATATGTTAGTATTACTCACTGCCGGTACTGCTAGAGGGCTATGCCTTCATCACTTTAACAGTGCAACAACAACCGACACAATAAAACACCAATGCACATGAGGAAAATGCATAATGTTGTTGGCTTGCCTGAAACTTGTCTTGAACTCAAGACCTTAGGGTTTGTAGTCAAACGCGTTAACTACTCAGCCAACAGCGCCCTCACGAAAAACGTGTATATGCGTGATTCTCATTCTAAACGTATTTTTTTTGTTTACCATTGTAACCGAATGAGATATGAGAAGGTAGAATTCATATTATAGTTTTCGCCCCATTCAATGGATCCTGAAAAGAAATTAAATATTCGATTTTTAAAATTTTTGTGTATTGAGCTTTACATTTGCTTTCGCGGATATTCTGGGAATGATTTTTGCAAAAAAATACACCACAAAAAATTAGTATAGAGTTTGAAAGCACTATACATCTACTTTTTAAAAACAAAAAATTATAACAATCGCAGGACGAAATTGAAAGTTATGAACACTTTTTCAATTTTGACTTGGGCTTATATGGAAAAATAAAAAAATTTTCTCTTTTAAAATAATTCCTTTACAAGCATTTATACATGAGCGAAAAAAGGCTAACTCTTCTTTCAAATAACACTAATTTTAATAAAATCGACCGATAATGTTAAAAGTTATGTCAATTTCAAATAATTATTCGTAGCAAAATATAACCTACCTAATAAATTCTTCAAAAATCTAACACAACCTACAGTGCGGTAGAAGCAAACATTTTTTAAAGAAAATCAGAAATTTGTAAACAGATAATGTTCTTTATGTCGTTCGTTGCTAACCTTCAGCTGTTATTAAGTTTTTAACGTGCTAAAATTTATAGATAAATTCTATTTAAGAATATAGTTCAAGTAACGCTCAATACATTTTTACACGAATTCAATATATTTTTTAGTACACGCACTATATTTTGAATTTAAAACAATTAAAATCTATAATCTTCGATGTATTTTAACATAAACTTCTCAGTTATTTTCTAAAAAATTTCAATTAAATTAAAAAATATGGGTAACAATCCATAATTTTTTTTTGGATACAAACCATGATTGATTGCTGAAACGTTTTGCAATATAATATTATTTAACAAGGTTCACAAAACTTTTAAATATTTAGAAGCACCAACCTACGCTGTTATTTTAGTGTATGGAGTTAATGCAATTTTAATAATTAAACTGAGGCGTATTAAAAATGCGTAACGCTCAATACAAAAGACTGCGGGCAACTGCAATTAAAAAAATAAATTATAATTGATTATTAGGCTAAGGTTAGTTAGTAACGTTCAATTGCGAAAGAATTGGGCATAACTAATCTTCCAAGGAACAAGTGAAAAATTAACATTAACTTAATTTTTCAACGTAAACAGCAGAACAGAGTAGCGCCACTTTCGAAAGCTGCTATACACTTCTTCCATCGTCAGTGCTAAAGTGCATTTTGCTTATCACCACTTGCCAGGTGGCTCTGTTGAATGTGATTTCAATTCTTATATATGAGTGATTCCACGTAAAACGGCCCTATGCAAGAAAAAAATAATTTTCTAATTTTTAATAATAATCTCTCAATTGATGTTTTTTAGAGAATGACAATTATAGAAAAAATAAAAAAATACACTATTTTATATATTTTAAATCAATTTGAGGCACTTTTAAATGATCATGCAAGAAACATTTTGCTCTCCCTCTTTGTACGAGTATGTTCGATATTTATTTCAGATTATCCTTTATTCCCTTTCTCATTATTAACAAAAGCCGTTATCTCTGCAAAGAATATACTTTTTTTGCTTTTTATTGAATTAAAAAAAATATTCAGCTAGAGTATTCTGCTGTCTATAATAGAATGGATAGCAAATAACTTAATGTCTTATTATTTTCTTATTAGTTTACCTTTATATTATTTATATTAATTAAATAAATAAAAAGTTTTATTTATTCAAATTTTTAAATTTACGTACTAGGTCACACCCGTCGGTCGCACCCGTCTCACTTTAAGGATAGTTTTTTTATGAGAAAAAAAAATTTTTGTCAAACAGTAAATACATAATGCAATTAAAAACATTTTGAACAGATATCTATACCAAAATTTTACAGAATTTATACTGAAAGTAATATATCTTTAAAACTAAGATTTGTAAGGTCACACCCGTCGCAGCTTTTTGACGACGACTCTAAGTTGAAATCGTGTTCTATCAGTGTCTACCCGTTATTCAATGACTTTAAGCTTAATGTCCTTGCGAGCCGCAACGTTTTTTTAAGTAAAAATTTTATATTCTTGACCCGGCTAAATGGAATTACTCATATACAACTTTTTCGTGAAAAATGAATCAGAACAAAAACATAAATATGAAAATAAGGCCAAGTTCCTATCCAAAAATTTTGGGTGTAAAAAGTACTGTGATCGAAATAAGGAAAAATTTTATGATAGGTACAATACCATCTCATTTCTAGGCAACCTGTAAGCTTGGCAACATTTTTCCCATAATTCTTTCCTATATTAGAAAGGCAAACAAAAATATTGCCAAGCTAACAGGTTGCCTAGAAATGAGATGGTATTGTACCTATCAAGAACTTGGTCCTTATATTGATCTCAGTATCTTTTACGGCCGAAATTTTTGGATAGGAACTTATTTATGTTTTTGTGTGGATCTCAGTTCTTTTTTCTAAGCTTTTACTTGGTACAATAAGTGTCACATACAAATAAAGAACACCCTAGCTCCCCACCCGCCCTATATGAAAAATTTTCGTTTTAAAATTTTTCTTAGTACTTTCCCACCACTGTGCACCAAATTTCAGCTTTCTAGCTATACTGGAAGTGCCCCATACAAAGAAGGCGTACCCTAGTCACACCAGATGAAAAATGTCTGTTTTCAAATTTGTTTCGTTAATAGCTCATCAGGACCTACCTGTGTACCAAATTTCAGTTTTTTTATCTATAGTGGAAGTGCCTAATAATATTGATGAGTCAGTGAGTAAATGGAACTGACACAAAACAAGTCACGTGACCGGTCACCAGGTGGTAGGGACCAGTCCGAGTTCTAACACTTCCTATGAAGCGGACCAGCCACTTTTACATGGGGATGGCCTAGGATGGGGTTAATTGATACTTTGTATGTACCTTGTAACTTGTCTCTGAATTATCTTATGGAGTCCTAATCGGTGTAGAACAATATAGATTATATATAAATATTATTCTAAAATTCAGCTGTAATTATCGATTAATTTATTTTTTATTGTTACAAATCCAAGTAGATATTGTATTTTATTTTTAAGCGGTGTCTTTGATAGGATTCGAACCGACAACCTCCGGCATGACAGTCTAGTACACTACCAACTCGACCACAGGAGGAACTTATATTTCAATGTTATAAATACCAGTTAAGCTCTCATTGAAAAGAGACAATTAATATTATATAGATACTATGTGATAGGCCTTATACCCAGGTGCATCGAATTTTTTCAGTGCCGTTTACTACAATATTAGCCGGAGTACTAACTAAATTGACTGAAAATGGTTAATATGTGACCATTTACACAATATGTCTTTTTTCTCCATTCACTACTCCTTATTTTTGGTACCAGTCTCATTTTCTCAAGTCATAGGACGAGTATTTTTGGATCATTTGTCACCAAATTTTTCGCAGGGTATGTACTAAAATATGCACTTTTTACACCTTAATATCTCGGGAAGATTTTTTAATGAGACCTTATGTTTCAAGTTTCACTATTTAAGGATCAAGTGGTGCTAAGTTAAGAGGAGGTAAAAATATCTCGAATGATTTCGTGTAAATACACACTGTGTGACCGGAACTTGGCCTGGCGCACTACCGTGCGCCCAAATACAGGAATTAAATTACTCAAGTTGATATAAAACTACACTTTCCCAGTATTGCCATTGGTTTATTTTTCTTCATTCCCATTTTTCTAATTTTTTGTTCTACTTAAGACAAACTTTCTTGGTTTGATTTTATACTTAAGAATATATCAACATGTAAAAAGCTCAAGCCAGTAGCTAATTGTTTATTAATATGATATAAGCCAGTAGATAATTGTTTATTAAAGTGATGATTCCGCTTCAAAAATAATGCCCCATTATGTATCATTAAATGATTAGCCACAACAGCTCGTTGCCGTTATTACTGTAGTACACATTCGCTGTCACAATATGAAAGAGATAGCTAGTTTTTCATATAATCGTCGTAATGTTGTTGTAAGTTCTAGGGTCTAATTAGTTGTCTATTGCATTGACGTTCATTCATAATCATTCGCAAGACAAGACTAATAGCGAAATCTACAATCCTACAGAAATCGAACATGATCTGATTAACTACGTAAGCGAAAGAGAATATGACACCTCGTCTTGATATTGATGACACTTAGTCTTCATAAGTGTGTCGCATTTTTTTTATTTTTTGTTATGTTTACTTTTTAGTTTTATTTTAAAAGGTAAGCTGGCTGAGGTGATAATGACGCTGGCTTATAAATATGCGAAGAATTGGGGACCCCCAGATCAAGTCCAACATTAGTAAAAATAATTAAATATTAAAAACTAAAATAAAAATAAGTAAAAGTAAGAAAATTTCAGTATAATTTTTTATTAGTTTCATTGATGACAGAATTGTCGTAATTGGCATTGATGACAATATGACCAACTGCTATGAATTTGGCACCACAATGATGACAACTTTTCATGGTATTGTGCAGAAGTTATGAGTACATCAGCATTACAAAGGGTTTTTTTTTCTATCAATATGCAGGCAATGTCTATTCCAAGAAATTTTGCTTCGTTTTCAACAGACAAACTTGATATACCACAAATATGTATATGTGTGTCCGAAATCATATCCTGTTGTGTTTTTGGCAAAATACTTACGTTCGTTTGTAATATATAGTTGAAAATTTTAAGAAGCACTCTTATACGCGAATGTTAATTATTTTCTTCTATGTGCTGCCAATTTAATTAATTTTCTTTTTTCACTTTTTAATATTTATCATAAATAAGTAAATATTCATTACTTTGATGTACACTCATTTTGTCATTACTATTTGTGCAATTTAATTTTGTTCCTTTTACATCAACATCACCAACATCAACAACAAATTGTAAATGACATGCAGCCATCGATGAATGTTTACATTCATCTCGAGTTGTCAACTTGAAAAACAGTAATTTCCATCAACATTTCTTTCTCATTTCAATAACTCAACTTCTTCACTAACGTCCTCTATTGACCAGATTTTTTTTTGTACACGGTTCCCATGCGTCCAATCCCAACAACCACCCAATAGTTAGTGCAAATAATATTTTACAGTCAGTTTTTTTGTGTGGCAGGTTAGAATTTATTTTGTAAAAAATATACAATCTTTGTATGTATGTAAAGTTTTAAATGTGCATACTTACATTAACATACAAACAAGTAAATATTGTATATACATGTGTACTTATCAAAAAGATACACTCACACTCAAATGTAAATAAGATCCTTTTTACAGGTTTTATTTTCATTCACACAATGCGCAAACAAATATTTAAGTCCTGCAAGAACATAAGTTTTAATTAAACAAATGCAGTCAGTCTGTTGTGTTATTAAATAATGTAAATTAAAAATATAAGTACATATATGTACGTATGTATGTATGCATGTACAAATCTATGTATGTATATAGTATATATCTATGAATTTTTCAACTTTAATTAATTTAATGAACTAATAATTATGATACTCTCAAGTGCGCAAGGGGTGGCATGCAACAATGTAAATGCAACAGTGTAATGGTACTCGTAATTGAGGGGCTTAAAAGCAAACGGGTACAATTGCAAAAAATAAAATTCTGAGTAATTAAGCTTAAAAATTTTTTGTTTCCATGCATTTCATACATAATATTTTTTGATTCTAAGAATTTTGTAGAGTGATAGTATTTAGTGTTGAGTCCTGTATATAACTCAATTTTTTTAGTTTTTCTACTTGTACCCCTTTGCTTTTCATCCCCTCAATTATCAATGATAATTCATAATTGAATAGAGAAATAACAAGCAGCTTAACACAAAACATAAAGAAAAAAGTGAATATCAATAACTATCAAATGAAATACAGTTCTAAGAGTGACATTATGAATTGATTAAAAGTAGATGATATTCAACTCTTGATTGCAAACCACCGACTTTGGTCTAAGCGCTAGAGAACTCTGAAGATATTAGCGGGAGCTATCGAAACATGCCAGCTCAACCCTCCGTGCAGACAAATTTTTCTTTGTCTACATGCTTCACATTTACCTCTAAATAAAAAATATAATTTAATTGAAAAATGAAATTAAAACCGAACTCAAGCCAAAATAATTATATTTCTTTGGATATATTTTTATTGATTTATTTTATTTTTCCACGTTTACCACTGTGCCAATAAAAGGTGAGTGCAGAAACGTTTAAGCTTTCAAATGATAAAAAGAAATTTTTTAAAAATAGCAAATTGAAAACTTGAATTGTTGCCAAGAACCCCCGTACACAAAACCTAACGTGCATTGTCGACAAAAACTCTCTTTAGCGAACATTAGAATTTTTTAGATTCACCGAGCATTTATCGAACAATTTTGTTTCGAAAATTCGTCGCTTTAACGAGCAATCTTTTATTTCGAATCGCAGCTTTACTGGGAAATTCTAAGTGATTTCTTACTTGTGGCCAAAGCTGCCAGATAAATTAGAGGTAAAATGATTCATCGAAATCGTAAAAAAACTGTCATAAAAATATCAATTTTTTAAACAATATGTCGTTAAATAAAACGCAAAAAGCCCTAACTAAAAAAATAATAATCGGCTTTATAATAAATTGAGATGTATTTCACATAAATACATACTTTCAAAATCCCTATCCCGAACTAAAGAAATTAAGAATATCTAAAAGGAGTATGACATAACTTAGTGTATTTATTGCTTCTCCTGTAAATTTATGAAAATGTTAGTTAGGGCGTTTTGTGTTTTCGCATTTTAGGTGGCGATATCTACTAAATTAAATTGATATATTTTCAGAAATTAATTATTTGAAAAAAATTTGTTTGTGTCGGTTAAGATATCCTAATGCCAAATGCGTGGACTTTGAATCTCCATGTCGATGTCTAGAAAATAAGAGACTAGAATATTTCACTTTCGTTTCTAATAGTCGTTTCCAAAAATTTTTAAGCTTCAAATCATACTTAGGAAAAACATATTACCCAGCATCTAAAGTTACAACTAGTAACGCTTTGGGACAGTCATATTACTAGTTGTAATGGCAGTAGTAAAAAAAACCATAGTCATATTACTAGTTGTAACAAGAGTAGTAACATTACTGGTCAAAAAAGAACAATCACATTACTAGTTGTATCGAGACTAGTAACGATACTAGTAAAAAAATGACAAAATTGTCAGGTATACGATTTTATATAAAACCAATTGTTAGCTATTAAAAAAATTAGTAGAATGTGGCTCAGTGCCTTAAAGTATGAAGAATGCGTGTTCGTACCCCGGTTGAGTCAAAGTTTTTTTAAGAGTTACAAAACTCTTAATAAAAAAACTAGTAAGCGCACTAATTTACAATAACTAGAACTCCAACTGGGATATAAGTGTATACAAATGAACTAGTTGGTCCCCTATCTATGACAACCCAATGTTAAAATCGATAGTTCGATATATGAAAAAAGGATAGATAGGCAACTAGTCTGAAGCAAAAAGCAACTAGTATAATTCCAACTACATACCAGTTACTTTGTCTGCAGGGTAACCATCAAGCATTAAATTTGTTTGTATAAGTGAAAATGCCTTTGTATGTGTGAAAAAGATTTCTGGATGCAAAATAAAAAAAATTTGATTTTTTGACATGATTGGTAGGCGACTTTGATGCGTGTATTGCGTTTGCTCTGCAAGAACGTATACAATTTTAGCGAGATTTCAAAAAAGTACATTAGAGTTGATTGAAAAACACGATAAATGCATATTGTCAACGAATAAATGTTGTCAACTTTTAATTATTTAAAATCGTCAAATTTAGGGCCAAAATTGTCAAATCGTCAAAGTGCTATTCTTAGGCCAAAAATTTTCGAAATGACGATAAATCGTCAAATCTGGCAACTATGTTTGTGTTTGTTGCTTTGTGATTGCTTGTCGACACCTGATAAATTTGAATCGCCGTAAACATTTGCGCCTTCTTACAATCCGGCTCGAAGGACCACAAACAAATTGCAATCAGCAATTGTGCCTATTGTCGTCGTTACACAGAATCAATGCAGAACTTGTGCTGCTACACACTTCATTAGAATTCTTCTAAGCACGTAATTAATCTTTTCACAACTCTAAAGAAAGTTCCAAAATTGTGGGATGATGTAATAAGTGAAACTCAAAATATGTGGTTTTGAAAATAAAAAACACGCTCACCACACATGAAGCTGCTAAAAAAGTCTTATTCTGAATGTTGTTAGAATCAAATAAGGAATTGGATTGGAAATGGAATTACGATCCAATTTTAATTATGAATACATTTTCGAAAACGTAACGAAATTTCTTTGTGGAAAAGCGTTTATTTTCGCTTAAAGTTAAATATATCGTTCACAAAATTGTGTATTTAGTAATTAGACAAATTTGTTCTACAAGTTAAATGCAATAATTAAATTCCTCCTCCTCCTAATTGGGAATTTCGCCAATTCAAGTACAAACGGATTAAGGAAAATTAAAAAAGTGGTAAAAGTTTTATATTTTTCAAGACTTCGGTCTAAAAATTGGTACTACATATTCATCAGAGCTAGAGTCGGAGCACTATTTTAAAATATAGGGCCACCATAATAAGTACATACATAATAAGTACATACATAGGTGCCCAAAAATCAAAATTGTCTTCTCTTTTTAAAATTTCCTATAAAAATGTCACACAATTTCATAAAATCCCTTTAATCAAGCGATTCCTCTATTAACTGGCAACTCTGCTGTAATTGCAAAAAAAAATTAGTTTCACGTGCTCCCCGCTAAAATCAGTCGCTAAAAGTTTTAGTTCCGGTAAAATTATTCCCCAATTAAATATAAAGTGTGAAATAACATGTCAAAGTAATAAAATATATTTGGAATTAATATAATTTATTAGTAAATCAATCAAAATTGCAATAAAAAGGTGTTAAAATTTAGTTTTTATTAAAGTAAATCATTGAAAAAGAAATGTGTACCTACACAATAAGTGGCTTTGCATGAAAGTCTGTTAAAAGTTCAAAAGCAAAAGTTTTATGTGGTTGTTGGTATTGTGGTATTTTTTTAAGTGTTTTTTTTCTGATGCCAGTCAGTTGCATTTGCATTTGTGTATGTGTTTATTGTTGTTTTGTGTTTGGTCATAAAAGAAATGCAAGAGAAAAAAATCTAAATTCTCAATAGAAAAAGCAGAGCAAATTTGTTGGAGTTTTGTTTACAAAACATAGCATCACGTGTTTTTTTTTCAAGTCATATTAAAAAGTGCTTGTTAGAGTTGCCAGTATGCAAATGAAATATGAATTAAACGGGTTACTAATCGGTCGTTTAATAAATAAAAATATTTGAATTATGTAAAAGAATATCTATGCAAAATTAAGAGGTGAGTGAACTTAAATCATATCTATAGAGACAACAAATGAGAAAAATTTTATAGCCTGCGAAGGTATTTGTGGCATAAGTTTTCGATGAAAACAGAGCCAAGCTACGGAATCAAAAGTATAAATTCTGTGACAGATCTGATATTATGCTTTGCAGCATGTCACAAACAAACCAACTTGTGTCGAATTCGTTCAGTTGCTCGATTTAGACACAAATCATGATGAAAGCCATGTAATTCAAATGGGTTCGATCGTGGGCATTTCGAAACGGATAATCCGACATAACAAAGGAGAGTTTATATATAACTCAAGAAGATTAGCTCTCCATAGTGCTCAATAGAGTGGAGCGTCGGTGTATGAAGGAGAAAAAAAATCATCTAATCGATTTCGAATAGGTACCTCCAGAATGTTGTATCTAGATAAATTATATAAAAATTTTTTCACATACTATCTTTTTAGCCCGGAAGTTATATTAATTTTGTGAATTTTATTTTAAGTTGCTTCATTAATACAGAAAATATTTTTAATAACTTATTTTAAGGATACGCATAAAAACAATTTTGTGCCGAATAAAAAAAAGAAGCTTAAAATTGAGAAGGTCTGACAAAAAAATTAGAAAGTTATGAGCCATCAAGTGAAAAAAGCCGATTTTGTATCTCAAACAAAATTGTTTTCAATTAAACTTTTTTTTTAAACTAAATTAAATTAATTTTGTATGAAAAATAATATATTTATTTTCAGTTAGCGGCTAATATTTCCCTTATTTTTTAATTAGAATTTAGTGATTTTATGCATAATGTGTTCGTCACAAAATTATCTTTAACTTATAGTCGAAAAAAATAATGGACAGTTGATTTGTTCATCTTAATGGATCAGTTCAAAATGTTTGTTTTTTGGAAAAGGTCTAAAACTAAAATTTTTTAAACTTTCAAGGCCTGTAATTCAATACATTTTTATCCGATCGACACAATTGCTGTATTGGCTGAAAGAATAAAAAGAGTTATTTATTCAACAGTGTGAAATTTAGTTTATACAGACGAACCGTGAGTCACCGACCTCAAATTAGCTTTGAAGAATTTTTTTTTTGCAATATATGACAAAGACTTAGAAATTCGAAAATTTGGTTCATTATTTTATCTTAAGTTTGTCTGCAATCGGACCTTGTATGTATAAAAATAGTGGATATTTTGAGGGTAATGAGTTATAATGATGTTGCATCACATGATGTTCCAGAAATTGATCGATTGGATCTCATTTTCAAAATCTTGTTGCTGCGGTAGAGGGCTAAAAGCAGTGGCGGATTTAAGCCTGCTGCCTTCCTAGGCACTCTTCGATATGACGCCATTTTTGATTATATAGAATTGATTATCAAAAAAAAAAAAATTTTCCAGTTTTTATTATCTCTCCAATTTTTCCCAAAAAATTTTTATTTGCTTTTCAGGTTCAACTTCCACATTTATGGGAAGTATACCTGGAATAATGGCTTCAATTTGTTTTCTTCGATTCAAGAATTGATCCCATACACAGAAAAAAATAAGTTTCGTTTTTGATAACAAAAATCCCGGTATTCAATAATTTTTTTTTCAAATTTCCTGTGATAAAGAATTCCCCTATATTGATAACAAAATTATTTCAAAATAAAAATATATATATAAATTAAAAAAATGTTGACATGGCTGGAATACGAACCCGGGCTTTCCGGACGTAAAGCATACTCTCTATAGCTGAGCCATATCCCATTTTTTTTAAGTACTTATGTATAAAAAGAAAAGAAATAACCGGCATGGAAAATAAATACTTACAACGAAATATTTTATTATGTTAAAGATAAATGTTATTGAAATTCATATTTTTTTTTAATAACATGGTTTTATTGAATATAATTCTTGTCTATTTTTTTCTGTGTAGTTAATCTCTCCTTGCAGAGTCAACATTCCTTTCCGTGTTTTTTTTCTATAATCATTCGCTTTGAATGTTTGAATTTAAAATCTATTTGAGCTGGTACTTTCACCACAGGAGCTACAGTAGTTTCCTAATCATTGGAATATAGAAAACTCTCCCCAAATTTCCTGTACTGAACAGAATTCAATAAACAAATCCCAATATTTGTTTGGCTTTATTATCGTGTCTTTTTTAAAACCTCTTTTATTCTTCCCGAATACCCAAATCGGGAGCAATGAATGTGTGTTCAACTACAGGATAAAATTTAACAATTTTTTGCAACTTCATGATAGAGACGAAATATTGCACATCCTTCCTAAAGCAGTCATATGTTTATTTTGGCCTGGATAGCAATCGGTGGCAAGAAAGGTTAAAAGAATAAAACCAGCTAGATTTGCTTTGATATTCTAAAAAAAACTGCCCACCAAACAAACAGCAAAATAAATAAGAACTTTGGAGTGTTTGAATGAAAAATTAATATAAAAATTTCTCGTATGCTTTTTCGATAAAGAAATTGGTTCAAAAAGTGGTAAAAATATGACAAGGAACGCTGATGGGATAGTGTAGATCAGCAGTACTGATACGTTTTGCTAATCTGATTAGATATTCTAGTATTCCAATCTGAATAATAATTTGAGTTTCTATTAATTCAAATAATGAACATAAGCCGAAATAATAACTTTCAACTTAAACCTATTCAGATCAAATAAAATTAATCTAATTTTTTTAAATTTATTTGAATAATAGTGTTTATATTTTTAAGCTTAAGGTTGTTTGCTTACGTTTTTATTTTAATTTTCGATATTTTGAACTCTTTAAAAACGCATGCGATGTTACTAGGTAATATATGGCATAAAATATTCGGCGAAAAAGGCACGGAAAAACGGAATTAAATCATCACATTGACATATTTTCATAAAACAAGTTTTAGCTCGAACAAAAAATAAGAAAACAATAGCTCAGTGGTAGAGAGCATGTCTTAACAGTCAGAAGAGCATGGTTCGTATCCCAGCTGCGGCAATATTTTTTTATTTTAATTTTTTATGTATCAGTTTCACGAAACCATGCAAAACCGGAACCGAATCATCGAACTTGCCTTGGTTCTAAGCACTCATTTCAATGATGAGCAGTTTTGTTAAATGTGAACCCATGCACGTCAATGACACGCCTGTGTTAAAATCATGCGTTCTGCACCTAAATTGAACCAGTTCATTTTCAGTAGAACCCATGCACCAACTATTTCTTTTGCATGTCTTTTTTGTTGCTGGGCAAGTGCAGCAAAATGTAAGCTTTCAAATGATAATAATAAAATTTTTAAAAATCACAAATTTAAAAATTGAATTGTTGCTAAGAACCGCAATATACCTACACCGACGTGCAATGTTGCGATTAATTAAAAGCACAAAAAAAACCAAAACCTTTGGAAAAATTACGCATTTTGCGAAAATAGCGAAAATTAAAAATCGGTAAAACTGTAAGAAATGCCAAAAACTCGAAAAAAATCGCGAAAATGGCGAAAATTCGCAAAAACTTGATAACAGGGGCATGATAACAAAGTCTAATATGATTTAAAAATCGTGTAAGCTGTAAAGAGTATAAAAACTTGCAAAAGGTGGCTTCAATCCCGAACATTGCAGAAATTCGGGAGAAGTTTCAACATCGAAAATTAGTATTTTTAACATTGATTAGAAACCGCCAAAGACGCATATTCATGAAAAATCGCTAACTTTATTGACGAAATCACTAATATTGTGAAGAATAATAAAAACGCAGCAAACATTGCTAACATCATGGAAATTGCAAAGTATAGTAAATGTTTTGGTTCTTTAATTTTCATGTCACAGTAAAATGTTACATTTTAAATGCTTTTTATAAATACCCAAATAAATTCCCAAAAAAGGAATATAACCACTATTTACCCGGTATTTACGCATATATCTAGTAAATACTGGGCAGAGTCCCATCTATAAACATGATTTAGTTGATTATTTAACATAAAATTTGTTTGAAATTAAAGTTATAGTCATGCAGGTTTAAAATGAAATATAACGGTTATAATAAAGTTGTTTTAACATTGAAAAATATTAAATGAAAGAGATTTAAGTTTAGGCAAATAATATTTGGTTTAAAATTAATTTTAGTCAGCGGCTCCAACACCCTTAAGCAATAAATTATTTCTCATAAATTTAATATGGTTTCCAATCAAAATTACAACATGTTGATTTAACATTCTTTTTTTTTTCTGTGTGTAACAACAGTGTGCAAATGGATCTTGGACTTTAGTTAAAATGAATACCAAACGTTGAAATACATTCGTATATTTTTTGTCTTCTCTAAGAGAATCAGTCGTTAGAACCTTGTTATATTTTTTGAGTTGTACTGTGTAATTTGCCTTTAACATCGCGTATGTTAATGACACTATGACATGTTCGTAAAAATCTCTGTATCAAAATTAACCTATTAGGCAGCAATTATAACTTAATCATCATACTAGAACTAAAATTTATAAAAATAATTTATGTATGTGACTGATTCTCATTCTAAACGTACATTTTGTGTTTATTATTATTATTTTTTTGTTTAGCAATGAGAAGATAGGATTTTTATTATAGTTTTCGCCTTATTCAATGATTCCTGAAATAAAATTATATTTTTCGATTTATTAACATTTTTGTGTCTCGCGGTTGTTCCAGAAATGATTTTTGCGAAAAAATACACAAAAAAAAATGAGTAAAGGAATTGAAAGCACTATACATCTACTCGCTAAATATAAAAAAACTATAATAATCGCAGAATGATATTAAAGGTTATGACTCACCCCTTTTTTCAATTTGGACTTGGATTCACATGGAAAAATAAAAAGCTTATATGTTTTAAAATAATTCTTTAGAAACATTTATACATAAGCCAAAGTTAGCCTACTATTCTTTCAAATAAGACTTATTTTAATAACATCGACCAACAATGTCAAAATTTATGTCAATTTCAAATAATTTTTTTTTTTTTTGCAAAATACGACCCACGTAATTAATACTAGGGAGTAACGATACGCCGTTTTGCCGATCAGATACCGATACCGATATTTAAAAATAAATATCGCCGATACCGATTCCGATACCGATATGAATATTGAAATTGAGTTCAAGTTTAGATTAACAAAACTCAAGAAGGGCAATTTTTTTTATTATACAAAACTACAGTGTAAGAGATTACTAATATTTAAAATTAATATTTATTTAGTTAATATTAACCCAGTATAAAAAATTAAAAGTAATTTTTAAGGAACTACAATTTCATTGCTTCCAAAGAATCTATATTAAAAATATGCATAATTAGTAGAAAAGCCATGATTTTTAAAAAATCGGTTTTAAAGGACATTTATAAACTAACATTCTTATAAATAACTTAATAGCTTAATTACACGCTGTTACAAAATGGCATGTTTCTTTTACTCGTGAAAAACGACTAGTTGAGTTGATCATTTTGCCATTTCAATAAATTGCAATACACCCTCAAAATCGGAAGTTATCGATAAAAAAAAGATTTTTTGGGACTTCACGGACAAAAACAATTTTCACTGCGTTGTTTCTGCACCGATTTTCAATTTTTAAACAGTGCCGAATAGAGGAGGACTTAAGCTTTCCCTGCATATTTACAACATAAAATTTTTTTCTTTATTCGGATTTTTTAAAATTTTGCGTATTTTTTTCCAACAATTTGCGATTACAATAAGTCTTGTGTTTTTTTTTTGCTGGGAATATGATTTAAAAAACAACGAATTGAATTTGAATTCATGGTAAAATTAACAAAAAATAGATTATATTTTTTACAAAATAACAGCGCAAAATATTAATTTTGAAAATTGATATTAATAAGATTTAAAAAATAACGAAATTTAGTTCATGGTAAAATTAACAAAAATAAATAAGTTGTAAAAAAAAACTCTGAAAAAATGTTAAAAGTATCGTCATATCGACAGTAAAATAGCGCCGATACCGATGTATCAGAAAATCTGAAATATCGCCGATATATCGGTATCGGAATCGGTTACATCCCTCATTAATACATTCTTTGAAAATAAATAACCCACAGTGCGAATGAGGTAAAATTCTAATGTTCTTTTTTATATCGTTTCTACCCTTCAGGTACTGTTAACCTTTTATAACGCCCTAAAATTTATAGATTATAATTTATCTAAAAATTTCAATTAAATGGAAAAAATATAGATAACACTCAATAAATTTTTTGGATACAAACTATGTTTGATTGATCGAAGGTTTTGCAATATAATACTATTTACCAAAATGCACTAAACTTTTAAATATTTAAAAGTACAAACATACGCTGTTATTTTAGTGTATATTGTTAATGCAATTTTAATAATTAAACTGACTAATGAAGCGTACTAAAAAACCGCAACGCTCATTGCACAAGACTCATGAAAACAACAATTAAAAAAAATTATAATTTCTAATTTTCAAAAATTTGATATGTGGAATAAGAGCAGCAAATGCAAATATTCTAGAACCGTTATAAATTTAATCTCGTTTTTGGAAAAATTTATAGTTTCTTAATGTGGAAAACCAACAGCATGCATTACGGACACGCCATTTTGTATAAAGAGAGAAAAACAGTATTTTTATGAGTGTTGTATTTTTCTTCCGACGGGGTTTTTTTGAATTGGGAACGATTTTCCGTCATCCCACGTCAAATTTGGTTTGTAAACAGACCAGTTTCGGCTATGTCCCATCTTCAGTGTTCTATTGAATACTAAATTCAATAGAACACTGAAGATGGCACATAGCCGAAACCGGTCTGTTTACAAACCAAATTTGACGTGGGATGACGGAAAATCGTTCCAAAAACAGTATTTTTATTTTTCGTTTTTAACACATAATGGGCAGTCCTACACAAAAAAGCTTATGTACATTTATTTATACCCAACAAAAAAATATCATGTTTCTAAGTAGTAAAAAACTTTCCTGCCTTCCACATGCGATCTTTTGAAGCGCTTCCGAGGATGCTCAAAAAGAAGGCGGAGATCTCTCAGTGTTCATAATGTTTAAATAACGAAGTTTGTCAGCTTTTTACATTTCTTCAACACGAACTCCAAAATAAACAAAATCATATTCAGTAGCATTGTAGCTTTCAATAATACAGGTTCTAAAAAATTGTCGCACGCATTGTTTCAAATAAACACTAACATACTTGAAAACTTAAAACCCATTTAAAGTATGTTCTCTTTCTACATTTCCCACCTATTGCATGGAAGAGAGAAATTTATAATAAAATACGATTTGTTTTGTCTGTAGTTTAACGATGATAAAATGAGACATGATTTTAGAGCATTTTCGATGCTTCGAAAGAAGCGCTGTTTTATATCAAAAACAATAGCTCCAAAGTGAGACATCGCGAACAAAAATCATGCATGTTCAAAGCAGTATAAACAACATAACTAACTTTTCTCTCTTATAAACCTGCTTCGGCCGAAGCAGTAGTTTTTGCGGGGTAATCTACTTAATCATCCTAAGGCAGTTTTCATTTTAAAATTTATGCGTTTATTTTATGAAATATTTTACTATACTTACAACGGACACGAAAAAAGAATTTGGAATGAGAATGAGCCATGTATTTTTGCAAGTACGAGTGAACATAACATAACTCTTCCGCTACCGGCTGCCTTTTTGCTGCATCGCATATTCCGGCAAATAGAAAATTGCTTTGTTCATAATCACATGCATATGTTACACTAATATCCACTGATTTGCCTTGAATTGTACACACTGGAGTAGTTGGGACGTTGATAAAACTAATTTAGAAATTTGTGCAAGAATAAACTAAAAATCAGAGTCGCTACAGTCCCAGTCATTATTTATTATAAACTAAATGCGTGTTATTGTATTTCCATGATAAGAAATATTTCATAATTTACAGAGGAAAAAGCTTGATGAAATACAATATGGGCTCTAGAAATCAACACATTGGAGCTTTGAAACCTTCATGGAATTTACAGATTGAAGTGCGTTTGTATGTATCAATTTGTTAACAATTCTTTCATATCCTTTATGTAGTATGCTTTACACACATACGCATTTACAATGTTGGTCGGAAAAGCTGATACATAAATACATACTTGCTAATACAAATAATCATAATGTGTAGCAGCAGTGTGGGTGTTTGTTTGTTAATGTAAAAATATGTCATGTACACATTAATGGCATGACATGTATGTAGTCATAGAGAATATCTAACTAACTGTCTGTCTGTCTGTCTGTCTATCAGGAAAAAAAATTAATGCACTCGAACATGAAAATATGTTTTGCTATGATAATTTTTTTTTGTTGCTATTTTTGTTTTGCGAATTATAGAATTAGCACAAATATGTTTATTTTTTCTAGTTGTCATAATGAAGTTTTTTGGAAAAGAGCTAAATCATGTTAAAACAATGTTTTATTTTTGTGGATGTGGCTCAGTACGTGTATGCGAATAATAATTGTTTATGAAACAGACGGAAATAGTCATGTTTAGTTATTAATCGGTTTGGCAGTCTATAATAAAAGCGAAAATACTTGTAATAAGTCAATGTCTGACATGCAAAAAATAATTAGTTTGTTATTCTTTTTTTTGCTACCGAAATAAAATCAATACTTTGGATTATTATCATTAAGAAATGTTGTTTGTTATGGTAAACAAATAAATCTAGAGTATGTTTTAGTTTAAAGTTGTGATTAGCAATATATCGACGCCTTAGCGGCAAAACTTCGTAAGTGACATTTTTGCAGTATTTTTTTATTGAAATTAAAATGCCATACCATAGCGATATCTTGATTCCCTCGAAATTGTTGATAAACTTTTTTTTTAACAAACACATACTGCTGAGGCCTTTTTGGCTTTTCTTCAGAAACAGCCGGGGTCTTGGCAGGAATCGAACCTGCGACCTGCAGCTTAATAGTCTAACACACTATCCACTACACTACGGCGGCCTTTATAACATGAACTATCTGAGGGATGCTTTGTGAATAGTTCTAGGCGGTTTTCAAGAAGCAGGAATTTCTAAAACTTCATAAAAATGCACAGAATGTAAAGGAACTCTAACGGTACTCGCTATAAGTGGGCTGTCCAACTAAATCCGCCTCGCCTATCGACAGCTTTAAAGCTCTATCTCTATTAGTTTCACAACCAGAAATAAAACAAACAAAAAATCCAAAAAAAAAAATGATACACCCCAACATATAATTGCGGAATATAACGGGAAGAGATTCATTACAGCCTTTAAAAACGAATCCTTTAACATAATAAATTACCAGACAAACAGCAGCAACAGCAAAAAACGACAACCACAAAATTGCCCACTGAAAATACGGCGACAACAGTTACAGGAAATTGTGATTTACAGCTAAACTTTTGTACGGCCATATGCCAGCACACGAACACATTCGAACGCAATACATACGAGTACATGTGCTCATACAGTCATACAAGTTCGTACAATGAATTTAAGTATTAGATATATGGGGTTAATGGGCACGGATAGCGTTAGATTCTTTATTGGATTCCATATAAAAACATTATTGGCAATTTAGTTGGTTTTTGTAACGCCAACGCACACACATACATACACATAAAACTATACATACGTATATAGATGTATATAACCAGCAAACATTTCTTTTCGAGTTCGATCAAATCTGAAAGTTGAACTTTTTGCCTGTGAAAATTCGAGAAGCTATCGATATGCCCCTTAGAATGATGTATATACTCTGATGGATTACCTCGGGGAAATTTTAAAGTAGTTTTCAACCTGTCTATAATGTAGGAAACATGTCTAATTAACCTGATACTTTTGGAGGCCTGTCGTATTCATATCAGTGAAATGTACTCATATTACATAAGATTACACAGAGACAACAGATTCGAAAACGGCAGTTGCACCAACTATCATAGAATTCTTATTGAAAAAAAGTTATTTTACAATAAATAAATAATTGCTAATGCTAACCGTTTAATCGGTTAGGTATATTAACGATAATAAAATTAACCACTTGTTAGTTGCAACAACCAATAAAGTAAAGTAAATTTAGAAAGAAAAAATTTTTAGCTGCAAATAACAATAATTGGTACTAAAATCCAATTCATAATATTTTATTCAATTGTGATCATAATATGACAAAAGCATACGATCGGTTGATCTAATCAATTTAAGAATTGTCAGAATCATATCTTTATTACAATTTTGCTCTTATGGTAATGAACATGGATTGTTTTTTGGATTTATAGAAAATTGATAGCGTGAGTTGAAATATAGTCTATGCAACTTATATTTTATCGGCCTAACCATTTTCCAACCAATATTTTTTCTGGGCTTAGAATTTTTTTTTTTAATTTCTAAATCTTTTTGCAATACGTCATATTAATGTCGTAAAAAAATTCTCACAACGAATCAAGACATTTAGCCATTTCAGAGAATATTATTGAAAGGGTGTTTAGTTCCATTGCCTGAAATCAAATCACTTTTGATTTTTAAAGTATAATTGATACAACCTTTTTCTTAATTTGAAATAAAAAGTCAAAATGTCTATACTTTTGCTTTTTGTATTAATAAACAGCTTAATGTGAGATTTGCGTGTAAAAATACTATGTATATATTGGTGCCATAAGGCTACGCTGTAACATCAAAATAAAAAAATTAACTAAGCTTGAGAAAGGTAAACCAAAAACGATCGGATTGCAAGACTCGTCTTGCAGCATTCATTACGCTGGTGCCTATGCCAGCTCATCGTCATATTTTATAAGTTTAAGATCTTATACTTTTATGTAAGAACTCTCAAAAAATTAATGAGAAAACTAGAATTTATAACGTACAGACCAGCCGAATAAAAATGAGCAGAAAGCGCTGACGAATATACCAGAAAAAGGTCAAACCTTACGGATTAACATCGGCAGGAAATTATCGTCAGATAACACTGTACATCACAAGGAAATAAAATGGTTCTAACGACTAGTTCTGCACACAGAAAATTTTCATAGTAAAATCACCGAAAATCAGGTTAATTTAATATTTTTCGTAGTGATTTTGCTTCATAGGTATTTCATGTTAATTCAACATGACTCACAATAATCGTGAAATAACATTTTTCCTTTTGAAATTACTATATTTCATGTTGATTTAATATTCCAGTACTGTTAAATAAAAATAAAGTAGATGCTGAAATAATACGAAGAATCGTGTTGAATCAAAGTTATTTGATGTTGAAACAACGTGAATTTTATATTTAAACATCACTAAGAATCATGTTGGATCAAAGTTATTTCAAGTTGAAACAACGTGAATTTGATGTTGAAACAACACGAAGAATCATGTTGAATTAAATACATATCAAGTTGAAACAACAAGACTATAACGTAACTATTTTATTAATTGTTTTACTTACGTGATGTGTATTAGCATAGCCACCAGCAAAATTTGTATTGTAGTTGGCTGCCCCAGCCAAGAATTTTTAAAGTCGGGCTACTTGGTTTGCTACCCAATCCACTGCAGCTACAGCAGCTTCAAACTTTACTTTAGATATACACTAAATAAATACCATCGTATGTAACATAAATTTCATTTTAATTCAACATGATTTAATAGATTATTTAACATAAAATTTTCGTTGAAATTAAAGTTATAGTCATGTTGACTTAAAATTATATGTAAAATTTATAGCAAAGTTGTTTTAACAGTGAAAAATATTAAATCAAAGAGATTTAAGGTTAGATTAATAATTTTTCGCTTAAAACTAATTCGAAAAAAATCGTAATTTTAAATCAGCAGCATAAAATTTTCGTTGGTAATGCGATATTTGTCGGCTATTTTTCGGCTATATAAAAATAAGCAACAAGTCACGCATTTGAGAACAAGAGTGCATTGTAGCAATGAACAAAGCAAATAAATTCCAACACTGTTAAATAGCAAATTATTTCTCGTAAATTTAATATGATTTCCAACCAAAATTGCGACATCTTGATTTTACATTACTTTTTCTTCTGTGGTATAAGTCTTTAAAGATATCCAAACTCCAGCAACAACTGGAACGCAAGAAAACATTCAAAACTTAAAATGTGTTTAAAGGTTAATTTTGTATTTGGAATGATTTTCCGTCATCCCACGTCAAACTTGATTGATAAACAGACCGGTTTTGGCAATGTGCCATCTTCAGTGTTCTACTGAATACTAAAATTCAATAGAACACTGAAGATGGCACATTGCCGAAACCGGTCTGTTTATCAACGAAATTTAACGTGGGATGACGGAAAATCATTCCAAATTGAAACAAACCCCGCCGGAAGAAAAAGCAGCACTTAATTTTGTACTTATTCACAGTTAGTAGTCGGCATAGGATATCTTGGAGGCCTAACTTTGCAGGAATAAGATGTACTTAGCACTTTTACGTAAAAGACAACGAGCGATATTTTTGTACAATATATCAATCACCCCGATATATGGCCGCTGAAGGGGACTTTTTGCTCCAATATTTAAGAAAGAGGCAACGAGATCCATGCAACGAAGAGTTAAAGGGCTCAAACGTTATACTATAACTATGTGCAAGAGGGAGGGAACTCCCTCTTGCACATTTATTTTTGGTCCCCCAAAACCCACACACACTCACCTCAAACTTTGGTCTCGCATATCCTCACCCGAACAAAAACTCAACGAAAATTAATAACAGATGCAAGCTTTCAAAACGCTGATATCGTATGTATATATTTTGGTGGCCTTTCCCAGAATCAGTCGTTAAAACCATGTATTCTTTGTGCTGTACAGTGTTATTATATGGATAGTATATCGGACAATTTTGGTGCATAGAAAAAATGCCGACAAGCCCGGTTACTACGAGTTTTACACAACTCGGTTGATTCTGCTAAAATTTAAGATATTTTTTTTACATCGGACATGACGACAAAATTTGTTCGCTGGGTAAATTCATATCTATGTATGTGTGTGTATATGTTTTAGGAGCCGAGCGAGAAACAAAACAGCTTATGACAATTGTCTGTTTGGTGGCCCAAAAGTCTAATGGATTTTTATTTTTAACCAAACGAAAATATTCATGAGGTCCTTTGCTATGTGTTTATTTGTATGTATTTGCTGTTATTACGGTTAGAAATCATTTTGGGATGGTTTTAGTTTTATTGAATTTTTATTGGAAAGCAATTTAAATCCAAGAGCGTAGTTTTTTTTTTGTTTGATTTATTTTATCGCCGTTGTAAGTAAATCTTTTGGCTTGGGTCCTATAAATTTTAAATATATTTTCATTGTCTATTAGTTTTTTTTAAACGATATTAAAAATAAGACAAGCAGGTGACATTGTCATGTCAGTCAGGTTTATGACAGGGTTGTCTTAGTTTAGCAAAAGATCATGGTTTAACATGTGTTTTGAATACAACTTTTTTGTCTTCATTGTCAGTCGTTATAATTAAATTGAGAACAAATCTGTAGACATTGTTTTAAATGCGACGGATGTCAATCATATTTCGTGCCTTAAAATCGCGTCTCTCTATTTCAAAGTGGAGTTAACAACCCCTTAGCTCCTTGTTAGTGCATAATTTGTGTAAGTGTGTGTGTGTGAAACGGGAGTTTGAATAAATGTCGTTAGTTTTTAATTTACATTGGATTTCGAGACACATCTGTGTTCATCTTAATTTTTGTCGATTTTAAACAACTTCTTTTAACATATTTTGACACTGTTGACGCCTTCTTTTTCTTCTACTAGTTTTGTTGTTGTTGCTGTTGCTATTTTTTCGTCATTTATACAGACTACTTAAATCCACTAAAGCAATTTGGCTTAGTGCTACAAACAAGCTGTTTCAATTTACTTCCACATTTTAACAATCATACAGAAGCACAGGAACAACAAATGTCATTTGAAAGAATAAAATCATTAACAATCGTAATTAATGATGGGTAATTTCAATGCATCATTGGGACCGGTCATCTTGAACTTGGGTAAGCATGCACAGGATGTTTGATCAGAGAACGGGAAGATGCTAGATATCTGTAGAATCAATAATTTTGCGTGACTATATTTTCTCACCCATGGATTCGTTAGGTGATATGGGCATTTCTAGAGTATAGAAAGAAAATCATATAGAATACATCGTTGCCAGATTTAAGTGAATACTATTTTCACGGAAGTAGCTGTACGACACGAAGTGTGCAAGAGCCATGCCGGTAAAGAATGATAAGCGCCTGCACGTGGAAACTTGTACGTACAGGAAAGAAAGAACGCAAAAGGATGCAAAAGCTCTAATTAAACACTCTCCAACAACTTCAAGTTCCAGAAGAAGCTTGAAAAAAAGAGTAAGCGCAGTGTCCGTCGCGATGAAATCGACAGAACTATAGAAGCCTGTGGTCGGAACAAATCGAGAACCTTGAGTCGAGAATCATAAATGATGAAACAGAACTCCGGCGCAACGTGTTTTTCTATACAAATTGACATTTTAAATACGTCGACTGTAGCAGTTTTGAAATAGAATTTATTTTATTTTGAAAACGTATTTTTATTTGCTTTTGTCTTAAAAGTCTCACCCTCACAAAAAAGTTACAATATTTTCATAAATTTTCATTATTTTTTTTAAACAAAACATTTGATTTGAGTGAAGAAAAATTAAAATAAAACGAAAAGGAAAAATTTTAATAAAACTAATGAGAAATTTGTCGTTTTGATTGTCGTTTTTATTATGGGCGTCGTTACAGTCTTGTTCTGTTTCATCACTAAATCGAGAATTGATAATAGTGAATCAAGAATCGTGATTCGAGAATCAAGAATCGTAAATCAAGAATGTGATTTTAGAATCGTGAATCGAGATTCGCGAGTCGAGAATCGTAAATCGAAAATCGAGACTCGTGAACGAAAATCGAGAATCGTGAATCGAGAATATCATGAATGAGAATCCTGTTTCGAGAATCAAGAATCGTGAATAGGGAATCCTGAATCGAAAAATCAATAGTCTAAAATTGTGAATCGAGAATCTTGATAAGAGAGTTGTGGGTCGAGGTTCGCTAATCGAGAATCGCAAATCGGGAATAGAAAATCGTGAATCGTGAATCGTGTTTCGAGAATTGTGAATCATTTCTCGAGAATTGTGAATCGATAATCGCAAATAAAACAGAAAATCGTGAATGAGAAACGTGATTCGAGAATCGTGAACCGAGAATCGAAAATCGATTTTCCTGAATCGAGAACCTTGAATCAGGAATAGGGAACTGCATTCACGATTGTCTATTCTATTCACGATTATCGTTTCACGGTTCTTGATTCTCAATTTACGATTCTCAAATAACGATTCTCGATTCTCTATTCACTATTTTCTATTCTATTCACGATTATCGATTCAGCATTCTTTGTTAATTTTTACGACTTGTCAGGTTGTATACTAGTGATTAGGAACACCAACTATTTAACCAATTTATTTAACGAAATAGAATACGAGAGGTATTATCACTTCTTACATTCATTACAAATTAGATTTATTTTTAATAGTACGAAATTCCAGACCTCTGATTACGTATTCAAACAGAAATTGAACTTGTAATTAATATAAGAAGTTACAATACCTCTCGTATTCTATTTCGTTAAATAGGTGAAGTTCCCTCTCACTAGTATCCACCGTTACAATTGGTAAAAATTAACAACGATGATTAGACATTGGCATTTCCACGTGCGACACCAAGCAATTATGCTTGTTTTTCAAAGGGATGTAAGTATGTTTTTAATCCATATTAAAGAAAAGTTTTGCCAAAATCGAGCTACATGGTCCTGAAATATGCACAAGCTAAATTGCTTTGTGTCGCACGTGACAAAAAGTAAAATTTCCTGTGAAATTTCCCATATTCTAAATATTACACTGTTAGTGCCTATTTCACCAATTTATTTAAATATCAATTCATATTTAAATATAATTTTTCAAAACAAAAATGAATGAAAATTTACATTTAAATAGGAATGATATTTAAATAGAATTGGTGAAATAGGCTCTTAATCATTGGAACTGACATTAATTCAAATATTGAGCTTAAGCCGAAATAATACCTTTCAACATAAATAATTTATGTTTCCAAAATATCTTTATTTGTTGTGGGTTAGCTAATCGATTTGCCTACATTTCGTTATGTTTTTTATATCTACAGTTTTTGCGGTTTTTACCCTGCCTTTTTACCCTTTTTTACTATGTTATTTGCAAAGCAGAGCAACACATTGTCAAAATTATTGTTAAAATTTTACTTTATTTTCTCTTGCCGCTTTTTACCATTTTCATGGTAATTGTTTTACAATTTTTACTAAAAATGCAACACTGCTTAACACTATAGCAATACGTAAGTCACTAACTATTTCTTAGCCGCTCATTTTTTAAAAGACTTCCAATAAAAATATTCTTTTACAGCTCTGTTCCGAACTACAAAAAAGAACATTCGAAGGAAAACAACATCCCTTGGCATTTTTTTTTTCAGTTTTTGTCTGGTGTTTTAAAACTTATGGAAATAAAGAAAAAAACACAAAACATTTGACACCCGCACTTTGCAAAAACCAAAAAACAAAAATTTTGTTTCATTTTAATGTTAGAAACATGTTCAAAATAAAATTCTCTGTTTGATGAATGTTTAACTGAAGTGGTTGTTCCAAAAAACTAAAAAAATATAATAATGCACAAAGAATTAGAGGAAGAGAATATATATACAAAAATAAAATGCACTATGACCCACAAAAACATTTCAAATAGCGAACACCACGAAGCTGATGATTTTGAATGAATGATACTCCCGTTCTTTAACAGAATTGACATTTAACATTGTTTAAAAATAACTAACTGGCTGAGTGACAAGCTGGCAGAAGCGGCAAGGATGGCAGGCACTCGTAATAGTCTTTTGGTGCAGGGAGAATTTTTCCATTGTGTTTTTCGTAATTTCAACAAATTCCCTTTGAATTAGAAAACTGACTCTTGTGTGTTAATCCTTTAATAGCTTTAACAGAATTTTAAATGTTTTTTGTATTCATTAGTATTCGTTTCCTTGAATGGCATTCACTTTATGCATAAAGGGCGTTCTTAGCTCTTTTGTCAAACAAATGAGATCAGCTAATCTTTTTTACAATTTATTTCTGTTTTTGCTATTTAACTCACATATGGAGCAATTTGTTGGTGTTGTTTATATGAAAATGTGTGTTTTATGTGTAAGTGAGTGTCCATATCAATTTACAAAAGTCATCAAATGTATTTTCAATATTCATAACATGTCAAAGACAAAGTAAGTTTATATAAAAAAAATTATAAATATTACACACATACCATATACGAGTAGTATCACATATGTGACCCTAAGGGCTTCTCAAAAATATTGGTAGTTTTGGGAATACAACACACTTAAGATTGGATATATTTATAGCAAGTGAAGTTATGCCAACAGTTACATGAAAGGTACTTCATTTTGACATTTACTTATGATATTGGAAGATTTATGTCATCTCTTATTTGGAAAAAGTGAAAAATTTAACTCTTATTTTTAGTATATTAAATTATATAATTCTTGCAAAAAAACCGGCTTCGCATAAAAAATTTCACTGATTTCAAAAGAAAATAAATATATATGGGACAAAACTGGTAAATAAACCCTTTCACACAACAAAATATATAAATTCCTGTTGTTCCTATAAGGAGCATAGGGCCGTAACTAGTTCGTTCCACTCGGATCTGTCGGATGCAATGGTTTTATTTTCCCTCCAGCTTTTACAAACTCTCGTCAATTCCGCATCAATCTGCCGCTTCCATGTATGAGCAGGTCGTCCTCTACGCCTGCTTTCCTGGGGATTCCATTCGATTGCCTGCTTGGCAATATCATTATCATCTTTACGAAGTGTGTGACCTATCCACTTCCATTTGCGTCTACATATTTCTGTTTGTATTGGAACTTGTTGAGTTTTTTCCCAAAGACGAGAGTTGGAGATTGTATTTGGCCAATATATTTTAAGAAGTCTGCGAACACGGTTGTTGGTAAAAACTTGCATAGATTGAGCATCAGAGCTGGCAGCATTCCATGTTTCACATCCATATAATAGAACTGACTTTACATTGGAGTTAAAGATTTTGAGCTTCGTTCTTTGTGAAATATTGGACGATTTCCACACGTTAGTCAACATTCCAAATGCTTGCCTTGCTTTCTTTACGCGTGCCGAAATATCTGCGCTGGAGCCACCCTGCCTGTCAATTATGCTTCCAAGGTAGCAAAAGGATTCTACCTCCTCAAGTTGTGTGCCACCAATGTAAAAAGGGTTATTATTTTCGTTAAAAACGCGCATGATTTTCGTTTTACCAATGTTTATTTTTAGGCCAGCAGTGAGAGCATGATCGACAATGTTGCGCAACTTGTGTTCCATACCAGCATGTGAATGTGTGAGGAAACAAATATCGTCAGCATAGTCAAGGTCTTCAAGTCTATCTTGAAGACCCCACACAATTCCATTTCTTGATGTTGTAGCTTGTTGCATAATGACACAACAAAAGAATGTTGAAAATTGGTTCACAAATGACAGAGTTATGCGTGGGGGAGCAAATTTCCCCACCGATTTTCGAGAAAAAATAATAGGAGAAAATCGTATTCAAAAATGATTAGGATATAGATTGCTTAGATCGGTTTTTTTAAATAGTGTGCAACTGCCTAAAATTTGGAAAAAAAAACCCAAAAAGGCAAGAAAAAAAGTAAAAATTTCGGCTTCGTTGAGCTTATATTTTCTACATATAAGCTTTTCTCTTCTGAGTACATCGATATGCTGTCTCGCAAAGTAATGATTTCTTCCTACCCATCATACTCCGATTCCCACAAGTAAACGCATCATCGAGCTGAAATTTACTGTTCACAGTTCAACACTGAAACAGTTTTTTTTTTCATAAATTCAGTGAAGGTTGACATTCATCCAATGAAAAGCTTCATTTAAACTCAACCAACGTCAAGCTTCGTTGGATTAACGCAGCAAGCTACGTTAAAATTATTTTAATGAAAAGATTATTAAATACGTGAAATAATTTCATCGATTCAATAAAATATTTAATTATTTTAACGAAATTATTTCATTAATCCAACGAAAAATTTCATTAAACTCAAAATAACGTCACGCTTCGTTATATTAATGAAACGAGTTTTGTTAAAAAAGTTTTAGTGAAAAGTTTCCAAATACATGCAGTAATGTCATTGATCCAATAAATTATTTCATTATTGTAACGAAATTATTTTATAATATTAGGATTTTCTTCCTACCCGTCTAACTTTGTTTCTCGTAATTAAAGACATCGTCAAGCTGAGATTTACTGTTGACATATCCACAATAAAACAGCTGCTTTTCATAAATTCAGTGAACTTCGACATTATTCCAAACAGAAGCTTCTTTAAAGCCCAACCAACGTCGCGCTTCATTGGATTAATGTCTCATTCTCTCAAGGCTCACTAAAACTATTTTAATGCAAAGTTAACCAAACATATGAAAAAGTTTCATTGATCTAGTACAATATTTCATTATTTTAACCAAATTATTTCATTGATCCATCGAAAAACTTCTTTAAAACGCAACCAACGTCACGCTTCGTTGGATTAATGAAACAAGTTTCGTTAAAATTATTGTTATGAAAAGTTCACCAAATATATGAAATAATTTCATTGATCTAACAAAATATTTCATTATTTTAACGACGTTATTTTGTAATATTAGGATTTCCTCCCAACACGTCCTATTCCTATTCTCGGAATAAAAGGCATTGTCGGTCTGAGATTTTCTGTTCGCATATCAACAATAAAACAGTTGTTTTTCATAAATTTAGTGAACTTCGACATTAGTCCAAAGAGAAACCTGTAGGATTAATGAAACAAGTTTCATTAAAACTATTTTAATGAAAAGTTCACCAAATATGTGAAATAATTTCATTGATCTAATAAAATATTTCATTATTTTACCAAATTGTTTCATTAATCCAACAACAAACTTCATTAAAGCTCAACCAACGCCACTATTCGGTGGATTAGTGAAACAAGTTGCGATAAAACTATTTTAATTAATAATTTCCAAATTTATGAAATAGTTTCAATGATTCAATGTAATAATTTCGGTATACTAATGAAAAATTTTCATTAATTTGAAATAGTTATTAATTATAATTATTAATAATAGTTATTAATTATAATTATTAATTACAATTATTAGTTATTATTAATTATTTTAAAAAAAGATTAAACAAATTTTAATTATTTTATATTATGATGATTTTCTTTCTATCCGTCCTACTCCGATTCTAGTAATTAAAGGCATCATCGAGCTGAGAGTTACTCTGCATATATCAACACTACAACAATCGTTTTTCACAAATTCAGTGAATTTCGACATCAATTTTATGAAAACTTCATTGGTATAGTTTAACCAACGTCACGTTTCGTTTGATTAATGATACAACTTTCGCTAAAATTATTTCAAGTGAAAAGTTCATAAAATATATGAAATATTTCATATTCCATTCCATTAAAATTATGAAAGTTATTATTTCATAATTTTAATGGAATTATCTCAATGTTTTAATAGTATATATCGCAATTAAGTTGAGATAAATAATAATGTGATTTCATGAAAATGTGATTAGTTTCATCGCGATTTCATAAATGCAATGAAAGTTTTCATCAAAACTATAAGTTTTATTTCATTGAAGTTATGACATTAAAAAAATAGAATTTTTAATTTAATCAAGAATTTCAAGTATCCCATAAAAGTTTGTTTTAAAACTTATAGGAGTTGCCATAAAATGACAAAATGTTGTTATCACACAACAATGTAATTTTCTAACGAAATTTCGAAAGCTAATGAAATAATTCCAATGCAATTATTTCCTAATATTCGTAAAAGAAATTTTACATATATTGTGAAATATTACACTGGAATTGTGAAAAAAAATCTGTTGAAATTGTTTTATTGGATTCATAAAGCGAAATTATTTTCGTGGAGCAAAGAAAATTCTTGCCAAAGGGCGACTTGCTATTTATAAGACTTGAAAATCAATTCTGAAATTTTTATTAAAACATGAATAATACTAACCGCTAAATCTTAAATAGGCCTGTCTACATTTTACCATTTCTTACACTAATTTTGTATATTTGTGGCTCTTGTTGAGTAAACTCTAAAGGCAAAGTAGAAGTTCTACATATTTCGAGCATCCCTTTCCATTGGGAATTTAAGAATGTCTAACTTTTACTTCTTGTTACACAATTTGCTCCATCATATCGGTGCTTAATATCAATTTCAAATTAAAAATAAAATTTCTCCTTCTCTTTCCATTTTTATTTTCTACCAATTGTATATAACACATGTGTAAAGTTGCAAAATACAAAATTCTATTCATTATTTAAAATGTTTTTAAGTGAAACATTGAATTGCCATCAGATGGAAACAAATTGAATATTTGTCAAGACAAAATAAAAAAAAAATAAATAAATAAATGAAAATACATATTCTTTGTAATAAAGGAAAAAAAAATCCATAACCACCACTCAACAACCACATGTGAAAAATTGTTATTCGCTTCCCATTCCTCTCGTACGAAGACATCTTTCATTTTTTGCAATTGCGCGAAACTTTCAGGGAGTTGGGATGCTACGAGCAACAAACATCTTCAACCCAGCACACATAAGGCCAAATGTTTATAATGTGGTGAGATTATGATTTGATTATGTTGAACTTAATTCTAAAAACTATATGTTGATGTAGCTGAGTTGTTTGAGGCTTGGTACACTGTTTCCTATTGCAAAACTTGATAATAAATCTTTATCTTTGAAACTTGCGATCCAATTACAAATGATGTATGTAAAAATCATTGCGTAGGACTGAAGTTTTAAGATAATTCGGCTAGAGGGTGAAATTCTTACATTGGATCAAACAAATTATTTCATATATTTAATTAAATTTTCATTAAAATAAATTTAACGAAACTTTTTTTATTAATCCAAGGAAGTGTGGCGTTTGTTAAGTTTTAATGAAATTTTTCATTGGACTAATGTCGAAATTCACAGAATTTATAAAAAAAATTCTTTTAGGTAAAGAATTCTTTCTTTCTTACAATTTCATTTAAAACAAAAACAAATACTAAATATTTGGTTTTTTTTTAATGTAAGTCCACGATCGAAAGAATTCCAGCAATTTAATTTTTCTTTTCTGATCACACTAAAAAAATGAAAGAAAGTACTTTAAGCCGCGTGTTTGATGGGAAGTTGGTATGAAGTTGCTTTATTGCCAGTAACGGTGATGCTGATGTTTCTTACAACAAACTCTATATTGTTGTATACCGAAAGTGTTTTGTGTGTAGTTTCTTCCAACTTGTTTTCTTCTGCTTATTTTCCATATATTGTTGTAGTTTTTATTGTTATTTTCCCATTTTCTTTTGAATTTTCAGACCAAGTATATGAAATTGTTGCTATTGTTTGTTAGTCAGTCATGTACATTCTTCATATGACTACTTGCGGAAACGGAAATACGCCAGCTTTGCCTGTGCGAACTACTAGTTGTATGTATGGCTGGCTGCGTGTGTGAGTGTGTAAAATTTAAGTTTTTGTTTCTTAATGCTTTCCATTTAATAACATTTTCATTTGAAATTTTTCAACATGTCTAAAAATTCGTTTGCCTTGAAATTTATGTTTTTAATGTTGTGCCGATTGAGAGTGTTGTGAAAACAAATGTATTTGAATGTTGTGTTTTTTTTTCTTGCATGTATTGTATTTGTATTCATCGTCGTCTCTTAGTAAAATGCTTTTAATAACCATGTTGCAAATGTAACTGTCTGTAACTGCGTCTAACATTTGTTTTATATTGTGAAGCGAAACTACTGAAAAAGAGTTGTAGAGGAAAATAAAAGCCTTTAGTTTCTTATATAGATTTTAGTCCTTGTGTCTTTTTGGGAAAATTATGTAGTGTTTAGCAATTCATTTGTATGTTGACTTATTTTTTAACCTCTTTCTTGTTTTTCTCATTTTGGCGTGAACAAGGAGCTTTGAAACATTTATATAAACACACTCCTTTCGTTTTATTAAATCTTACATTGTTGCTGTTGTTGTAGTAGTTGTTTGCATGTGTTGCCAACTTTTAAGACATTTAACATACATTTGTCATTAATTAAATGGCGGTTGGTGTTACAACAAATTCAAATTGTTGTTTTAAAACACGCACATACTCCTGCCACTTTTCAAGAAATTTTCAAATTGGTCTGGTTTAATATTAAATGCAATATTGCTTTTAATATTATGTATTTATTTTTTCGTTATGGCTTGAAAAGTCGTCTAATATTTGCGTTTATATAATTTTTGTAAAAAGTTTTTTAATAAAAACGAGTCTTCTTTTTATTTATGTAATAAATATTTGTATATATTTCCGCTCATAATTTTCTTTGTGGTACCAGCCAGCCAGCCATATGACTGTGATTTAATTGCAAAATTCGTAATGAATTTGAATATTCATCTAAAAAATAAAACTTTTGTAATATAACGAAAAAACTAATTTCATCTAAACTTATTGTTTGTGGCATTTCGCTTCAACACACATATTTTTTTATACATATTCTATATTGAAAAAATAATTTAAAATATGAAGTATCGTAGGATACCCGGTTAAAGTGAAGTTTCATTCGCTTTATATTATATATTAAATAACAGACAGAATGTAATAAATTATTAACATACATCGTATGTGAAGTAACCTGCGGAAAATTTCTGTCGAATTGTTCTGTACGTTTTCATCTTATGACTGGAAAAAAATGGTTTGTACAACAATTTTTTTCTTGTTGAACAACAGCAAAATACTGTACACTAAAATAATTTTCTTTCACAAAACCAATGCAACAATTTCATTAGATTTTTACATTCATTGTAATTGGAACAATTTTACAAATCCAATGAAAATTTCGTTTGCTGAATTTTTATGAAAAGTTTCACTAAATTCAACCAACGAAATTTTTTCATAATATTAATGAAATGAATAATGAAAAAATCTAATTAAATTTTTTTCAAGCAATGAAATTCTTTTCTCAATATTAATGCGTTTTTCATTGGGTTTGTGAAATTGTCATTGGATTAATAAAAAAATCTAATGAAATTGTTTCATTGGTTTTATGAAGCAACATTCTTTTAGTGTAAAGAACGGATTCTAAAGAAATTATTGAGTTTTCCACATGTGTAAATGATATTTGTTGTCTAATCAATTTTTAATACTATTTCTGCAACAGTATTGGATAAAAATTATTAAAAGCTTTACTGCAGGCAATATACTATACTTATGTTGCAATAAATTTATCATCTTATACGAAAGAAGCTTTTGTTACTTTTTCGTTTTTTTTTGCCTAACAAATTTTTGCTCATAAAATTTTTTTCTGCTCTATCATGTAGCTTTACGCATTGCATGATTTACAAAAACAGAAAACACATGCAAAAATAATAAAAGTAAACGTTTCGTTTCTCATTCCCCAAAAATAGAGCGAATTCATAAGAAAAGGCATTTGTTTCTTATTATAAAAGTACGTCTGCAAGTTGTTTATTATTCGTGACTTTTTTTTAGTAATAAATAGTATTGCCAAATAAATCATTAAAATAGTCAGCGAAAAAGTTTATTAAAAAGATATGAAATTTAAGTGTTTATTGACAAATCTGAAGCAGAAGCTTCATCAATTCGCTAAGAGTTCGTCATCCGTTACTTGAATATTTATTCCGAAAATTCAGGCGCGTGTTGAATAAAAGCAAAAAATTTTCGAAGAAACAAATTGCGTTTCAATCGTAATAATTTGAGTCGTAAATAGTTCTACTATATTAGATCAGTTGCTTAAAATTTTATTATGCAGAAAAAGAAACATATACAAAATTTGTAATTCGTGACTTGTCTATTTGTCTGGATTTTGTTATGGTAGTTTTTTAATACCTGATTTTGATGTTTTAGTCATTGTGTTGGGTTTTAAAGGAGAAGAAAACTTTATTAAGAGAAAAATGAAAATTAGTCGAAAAACGGTATGCAGAAGCAAGGAGCAAGAAAAGTATTTTATTTATTAATTCGTTGGTTTTGATTAAAAAGAGTTCTAAGCAGTTAAAACGTAGTGAGGTAACGAATTACAAGAATATTATGCAAAAAAAGATTATGCTTTTTTAGAAGACTTATGTTTCCTCAATCTACAGACAATTATTCATTCATTAAATATTTTAATATTTTAAAAAATAAAGTTCATATATCTTTTTTTTCGTAATGTACGATTTTAAATGGATTTGACCGTGCTACAAATCATACGATAAATTTACATACGAGAATTTTGTCAGTACTTAAGTGATGTTAACCTCAGTGTTACCTTTGGTTTATTTTCTTCATATCCAATTTTTGAGATTTTTGTTCTACTTAATGCAATTTCTTGTAACATAATTCCAAATATTCCAATATTTATTTTAGTTATCTTAATAAAATCAAATTTAAATTTTCGTTACTTAAAATCACTTCCAAAATATAAATTATCAAACTCTATGCTACACGAACTTTCAACATTTGTAGTATCTTTAAGTACACATAGTAAAAACAAATGAATTCAGCCTGTTTCAAAAGTTATTTCACGAATTAAATATGAAAATCTCTCACCCCAACTAATTGAAACTAACAGAAAGCATGTGTCAGCAGGAAAATAATAAGCTTATCTCGCATTTATTTCGTATTATTGAATTATTAATACAATGACATTTATTAAATTTTCAATTAACGTACATTTCCTTATGACATCGACAGCAGCAGAATTGTTTTTCCAAGTGAAAGATGTCTTATAAGAAACAAAGAAAACTTGTTAAGTGAATGGGAAAACATTATAAATATGTATGAATATGAGAGTGTGTGTGTGTGTGTGAGTGTTTGCGTAAATACACATGACAAATATTCTTAATTTAAGCATTTTTAGAAAAAAAGGGGAGATCTAGAAATGAAATATTGAGGTTTAAGTGGTAAAAATAAATAACTAAATGTATAACGTAAGCAAGTTTGTAATAACATTGCGAAACGGATATTGCAAAATACTATTGCAGCAACAGGAAGCAAAGAATTAATACAAACATTGTTAAGAAAATATATTTTAATTGTTTGTATTGCTTTCTTTCATAATATTTTCTTAAGAAGAGTATTAAATCTTTTGAGAAATGCTAGTTCAAAAAAATATTATGAAACATAATTATTATATAGTAAGTAGATATTAAGAATAAATGTCAATAAAGTTGGAGCTATAGATGTGGCAATTGGTTTCATTTGAACAGGTTGAAATTTATTAAGGGTTAATATGTATGTGCTAAAAACCAAAAATTTCGTAAAGGGCTATAAATCTAATTTTCATAAAAAATTTTTCTTTTAATCTTTTTGTGGCTGATTGGTAGCGATGCTAGCCTGTCAGTCTAGAGCTCATGGGTTCGGTTCCCGCTATAGATCCTGGTTTCTTTCCGCAGATAAGCTCGTTGCTTCGCGGGTTGTGTTTGCTAAAAAAAGACATACATATTTCGAGCAAATCCGCTTGTCTGCTAGAAACTTTTTGATTGAGAATTTCCTGCTCGTTTGTTATGCGGACAAGGTAGCATTACTAGCTACCAATAAACTTTCCTACGATTCATGCACAGAAATTATTTAATCTACTGGAGTGTCAGACTGTCCGACAAAAAGGCAACGACATCACAAGACTTCACTTGTGCTAGCAGTAGAGAGCTCATGCCATACAGCTGTACCATCAGTGCACATGCGGTAGAAAAACCACCATATATATAATATTAATAGGCGATATCATTTTTTGTGCTATAGTTTATGCTCACAGTATATAGCCGATTTTGACAAAACTTATAGCCAAAGTGATTGAATTAACATGACAAATTTTCCAAGGAACAAAGGAAAATCAACATTCATTTAATTGTCAACATACAGAGCAGAATAGAGCAACGTTGTTTTACGAATTCGCCACACTTCTATCGTCAGTGCTCGTGTGTATCATGTTGTTCTATTAAAAGTGATCGTAATTCTTATATACAGAAACTTTTTGCGAAATTTCCGTACGAGAATTGCCTCATTATTAAGAGAATTATTATTAAAATAATATAGATCACATTCAATCGAGCCACCTACAAATAGATAATCATGATACACATGCGCACTGACGATAAAAGTGTGGGTACTTCCGAAAACAACATTGTTCTGTTCTGCTGTGTACGTTGAAAATTAATCAGTTTGGATTAAAAAGAAAAATTAGTTCGAAATAATCATATTAAAGATTATGACCATTTTAAAGATATTTAGTAACAGATGTGTTCAATCTATATTTTGTTAAAATTGGTTCAGTATAAGCGCTTAAGATTCCTACCAATACATGCGCACATTGTAAACATGCATATATTAGCTTTAAGTTCAATAAATTAAATAAAGTGCGACTTTGGCTCACACACGAAGGGTTCCGTACGAATACACATATGTATATCCCTTTTCCTTTTTGCCCCTTTTTCATTTTGGCAGCTTTATCGTTGTGCTTTTTTTTTGTATAATTTTAGTTTTTTTTATATTTTAAGTATTTTCCTTTGTTTTTGGTGATTTTTTCGGTTTTGGCGCTTTTTTAATTTTCGTGATTTTTTCGTTTTTTTCAGGCAATTTTTCGTTTTTTGCATTTTTTTTTTTGTTTTTTCCGATGTTTTAATATTGGGGATTTTTTGGTTTTGGCGTTTTTTTAATTTTTTTTTCGCTTTTTGACGATATTTTTAGTTTTAGCGATTTATTTTAATTGTGGCGCTTTCTTCAGTTTTGGGGAGTTTTTTGGGTTTTTGGTGATTTTTTGGTGATTTTTTTAGTTTTAGCGATTTTTAATTTTTTTGTTTATGACACTTTTTTCGTTCTGACGATTTTTTTTCGTTTTTTTGCGATTTTTGGTTTTTTAAATTTTTTTTGTCGATTTCTCTAGTTTTGGGGTTTTTTTGGTTTTGGTTTTTCTGTTTTAACGTTTTTTCGCTTTTTGACGATATTTTTAGTTTTAGCGATTTATTTTAATTGTGGCGCTTTTTTCAGCTTTGGCGCTTTTTTCAGTTTTGGGGAATTTTTTTGGGCTTTTGGTGATTTTTTTAGTCTTAGCGATTTTTAATTTTTTTGGTTGACACTTTTTTTCGTTCTGACGATTTGTTTTTTCCTTTTTTTTTGTTGCGATTTTTGGTTTTTTTAAATTTTTTTGCCGATTTTTTTAGTTTTGGCGTTTTTTTGGTTTTGGTTTTTCTGTTTTAACGTTTTTTCGCTTTTAGACGATATTTTTAGTGTTAGCGATTTATATTAGCTTTGGCACTTTTTTCAGTTTTGCCCTTTTTTCGGTTTTAGGAAGTTTTTCGGTTTTTTGTGATTTTTTTTAGTTTTAGCGATTTTCTTTTTGTTTTGACACTTTTTCGTTTTTGCGATTTTTTTGGTTTTTGGCGATTTTATTAGCTTTCGCGCTTTTTTCTTTTTGGTTTTTGCACTTTTTTCGTTTGGGTGATTTCTTTCATTTTTGACGATTTTTGATGATATATTTATTTTTAGCGATTTTTTTATGTTGTCTTTTTTTCGTTTTGACCACTTTTTTCGATTTTTGGCGTTTTTTTAATAATATTTTGCGTTTTAGCGATTTTTTTTAAATTTTGGTGCTTTTCCCTTTAAGAGCTTTTTTCATTTTAGCGTTTTTTTCGTTTTGACATTTATTGAATTTTTGATTTTTTTAGTTTTAGCGTTTTTTAAAACTTCAAGCCTGAAAACACATCAAATAAGACACAACGTTTTTGTCTTTTAAGTCAAACATACTCGTATGATTATAACGCACATCAAGAAAAATTTTGGTGTGTGTCGTCTCATAAGAACTAATGTTCTGTTGTCGTATTAGTCACAAAAAACTGTATTGTCTCACTTGGTGTGGGTTCAGCCTTACGGTTTCCCAAATACAGCAAATTGTCTAAATTACATGGTCAAATTACATTAACAGATAGAATACCCTTTAATTTTTATTGTTTTAAATATCGATGTTAATTGGTGTAGTCTATTCTACAGACTACACCAATTAACTGTAACTTTGAAAATATATAGACATTTATATATGTGTCTGCATAATACATTAATATTTGAACATTTTTCGTTGCTCGCTTTAGAACATCCTTTAATTTTTAACTGTCATATATTTGCTGTTATAACGGTTAAAGTTTTACGTATTCTGTGACGGTTCCGAGAAAACATTGCATTAGTATTTCAACATTTTTCGTTGCTCGCCTTAGAACACACTTTAATTTTTAACTGTCATATATCTGCAATAGCGGCATATGCAATAAAAATTACCGTCTACCGGGATCAGACATGAGAGAGGTAGAGAGAGAGAGAGAGAAAGAGAGAGGGAGAGAGAGTAAATCTGCCTTATTAATTTTCTTCACTATTCAATAGTTTTTGTTTGCGATATGAGCTTCCTTATACCTATCCTAAAATCACAGATGTTCTGAGAAGCAACGCACTCAATCATTTAATGCCTATCAGTTAATTAATTAATGTTACCTTCTTTGGGAAGGGGGTAGTGTGTATAGAGAGGACAGGAGGTAAAGTGAGAGAGAGAGAGAGAGAGAGAGAAATAGTGCGATATAGAAAGCTTAATTCATTTCCAACTCTGTTATTGCACGTTTTTTTTTTTGTTAAATTTTGTAGAGCAGAGTTGCAGCGCCTCTGCTGTACGTAGAGGAATTAATTTGTTTAAACTGTGTAGCCATTTTACTAGTACTTTTACAATGTAAAAGTACTAGTAAAATTAAAATTTACATCATCGCCGATTCTGCTACAATGCCGACGAAGGAGGGTGCTATGATGTGCATTAGTACTCCAGTATTAATCGCTACCGGTACTGCTAAGTGATCAGTACTATGCGTTCATCACTTTAACATCACTTGTACATCAGAAAAATTCATGACGTTGATGGTTTGCTTGAAACTAGTTTCGAACCAAAGACTACAGGGTTTGTTGTCAACGCGATAACCATTTCAGCCAACAACACCCTCGATACAATATTGGGGCCCATTTGTTAATGCATGTGGCAAACCCAAAACCCATCCTTGATCCGGCCGGGACCTTGTTGGGATAGCCTATCTACAATTTGGTGGTTTAACATCAATCAGTTTTTTCCAAGTAGGGACTTATGGGGAGCCTATTTAAAAAATCTAGCTCAGACGTTAAGCTCATTTTTGCTCATATTCGATGGAGATCGTTTTGTTTACTTTAGTCCTCAACGACTTAATCAATATTAAAAATTTTTATTATTTCGATTTGAGCAATTTTTCGCGACTTTTTTCGTTTTTGTACATTCATTCAGTTAAACGGTAAGTTAGTTAGTCACTCATTTTTCATATTTTTGTTCATGTAAATATTTCATTGCTATTTTATTGCGAAAGCCAAACTACCGATTTGGATCTTGTGGGGATTTCCCTGTGGGGAATTTATAAGAATAGCCCCATATATTCCTTTATGAGTTACATCCGAATTATATTTTGCTGAAAATGTTTTTGCCTCTGAAAATACAACCCTTTGACATCGCTGCAGTCATCTAAACTATCCTAAAATATTTGCAATTATATAAGTTTTTAAAATATATTTCATTCTAAAACCGGACATAAATATATATTTTTTATACATACACATATTTTATAATACAATTTTAAAACTTCCATCTGTGTCGCTCTGAACATAAGTGGCAAAGCAATAAAACTTAACCCCTTCTACACGTACATACTCGTATGTATGCTTAATATTAATTTGAAACCACTTTTTTTAAATTGTAATAAATTTTCTTTTATTTTAAAATTAGTTCATTTTCAGGAGGTCTATAAATGTAACATGTTCTTGTTTTTTCTTTGTTGTCAAAAAATATATTAGAAGAAGAGAAACAAGGACTAAAAGAGTGTCAACATGTTGTACAAGACAATTTGTAGCAAATGTTACATAATGAACACATACAACAATAACGTTGTTGTTTTTTCTGCTGGGTTCATGATTTTAGCATACATAGAAAATATTGTGTAAAATCACAACCCGTTCACACTTGCAGACAACCATATCATATAAACATTTTACACATAAACATACATGTGTATAACGTCTATATATATAGACGATAATAAAAATTGTTTTTGTATTAAATTTGTCGTGGCTGTTGTATCATAAACAAGAAACAACAATAAATGACGCTGCTTTTACTTAAAAATCACTTTCGATTCATGTTTAAAATAAAATAATCCACACGCATCCATTCGCTCACACAAACTATAGTACTCTTCCATACAAAGTGCTGTTCAGTTAAAAGCTTTAGAAAGGATTAAGGATGTTCATTTATTTTCTAAACAATTTTTGAATACATTCAAAAATTTTCTTTCGTCACGCATACACACCAACACATATCATGCACACACATTTGCACTAGTCTGTATTATTTGATGGTGCCGAAACAAAAGGTGTTAAGGATTAGAAGGTAGTATGAGTTGTAGTGTAGAAATAATGTCGTTTTCCCTTTATTGTTGTCGTCGTCATCGTCTTTGTTGTTGTTGTTGTTGTTGTTGTAGTGATTTCATTTTTACAAAAGTTAAAAGTTTTATTGTAAATTAACATGTTTCAGTTGTTGTCGTTTTGTGTTAGATTGTGTGTAAGTCGATTTGTTACATTGTTCGATGTGTGTGTGTCTAATGTGTCTTAACAATGTAAAAGAGTTGTCGTTTGCCAGTAAAGATTTTAAAATAACCCCATCCCAAAATTAAAAAGAAGTACTCATGCCACATAAAATTTATTTCTTATACTTTTATTTGAAGATATTAATAGCCAGTGTTAGATCAAGAATATACACTCAAAAAATTTATTTATTTATTTATACTCTCTCAATTACGATTGCGAAGCACTCTGTTCACACGACGCATTCTTGCTTAGTTTCAATGGTCCCTTTTATGCAGGGTACGAAAAAACGCAGCGCAGCGCCGCTCTGTTGCGCTTTACGTAAAGAGCCGAGCCAATTTATTATTGCACTTGCGCCTCGCCAATATTTTCAGCAAGCGCGAAAAGGAGCATTTTCCTTTGCGCTTTTTTGGCGCTGCGCTTTTTCTGTGCGCAATGCCCAAAAAGAGCGAAAAGAGAATGAAATGCGCGTGACGCATTTACAACAATAGTAAACATTTTAAAAAAAGCAATGAGCATTATTTCCATGGACGTTATTGCATGCCAACTTAGTTTTTTTTACAATTTATTAAAAACACCTCATGGCTGATTCCAGGTACAACTCTCAAAACAGTACCGAACTTCCACCTGAAATGGGTAGGTCGGTAGTGCAGTTCGCTCGTCCAATTTAGAGGCTGAACCGGAAAATTAGTCTGTAGTGCAGTTAGCACTTCCGGCTTTGGGACTGGAACGGTAGTTGGGTCGGTAGTGCGGTTTACATTTTCGGTTCCGGACTTAACTGGAAGTTGGATCGGTAGTGCGGTTTATATTTCCAGTTCCGGACTTGACTGGAAGTTGGATTGGTAGTGCATCTGTCACTTCCGGTTTAGTGGCTGGACCGGAAGTTGGGTTGGTATAGCGGTTCATATTTCCGGTTCCGGTCTGGATCGGAAGTTGGGTCGGTAGTGCGGCTTATAATTCAGGTTTCGGTCTGGACCGGAAGTTGGGTCAATAGTGCGGTTCATATGGACTAACATGACAGCATCGCTACCAATCAGCCACAGCGGCACATAGGAAATCTTGAAAGCCTTACGTTTACGGTATAAGATGTGCTCAGCACTTTTATGTAAAACACCATGAGAAACACTTGTGGAACATTTTAACACGCTAACTCCTCGTTGTATGGATAATTTTTACCATTCCTTAAAAAAGGGGCGAAAAACGTCTTTTCAGCGGCGATATAGCGATGCTCTGAAAACATCTTATATATTAAACGTAAGTCCTACAAGATTTCCTATAACTATGTTCAGAAGGGAGAAAATTAACTCCCCATAAAATGAATCCCAAATGTAAAGTTTAAAAACACCGATACACGTATGAATTTTTTTGGTGCCCTCTATTAGAATCAGACGTCAGAAAATTTGATTTTACACAGTGGGGCAGATTCAAAATATTTTGGATATAAATCGGGGATAAGTATAAAATTTAACTTGGACATAACAGAGTAGTATTCTTATTTATAGAAAGTTAACTGCCCAGATTGCTTAGGAGCGGAGCTATAAAGTCCCAAAGTAGGCCACTTCGAGCATATTAAAATTTTCAACGCTTTTCATGCTTCTCTTTCGATTCCAAAAAATTTTTGTGTCCTTATACAACTTATCAAATATGAAAAAGTCATGTTTGGTTAAGCACTCATCTTTTAGGGCTAGTAGGGTGTTCAATCGGTTAACCGTTAAACGGCTAACCGGTTAATTATTATCCGATTATGTGATCGGTTAATTTAAATTTGGCTATTTTCGATTAACGATTAAACCGCTTAATTTCAGCCGGCTAACCGATTAACCGATGTAACAAAATTGTTAATTTTTAAATGGTTTTATTTGTAGTAATATAACATATTTTTTGTGTGTTTAATTATTTGTTTCGTCTCATAAACAAAAAGTATGTGCTTAGAACTTATTTTTTCATACAAACAAAGAAGTGTGTTCAGTGATCTTAACTTAATTAAAACTTTAAAGCCATTGGACATGGCTATAAATGAGCTAAGTAAAGACTCTGCTACTTTGATTTAACTTGAGTGAATTATTAAGTTTTTGATTAATAATTTAATAAAAGCCAATAATACTATTGCCAACGATTTAATTAAAAAATCTACGGATTATATTTAAAGAGAGACGAATTCAAGTTTTAAATGCATTCATTTTATATCTCCACTCAGGAATATTTGCTTCTACCAACAGTGTTTTAAGATACAGAACAAAAACGGAAACTAAGGAATTCGGAAATGAACTTTTTTGAAGAATGTTCGGTGCTGAGCTTTGCCAGGATGCGCCAAATGATGATCTGACAACAGAAGAAACTATCAATAGTAATCGTTTAACAGAAAACAATTAGAAGTGTTAAGAACTAAAAAAAAATTAAAACCGGACTCTAATGACATAATGGAAGATTTGATATGTTTAGAGAAATCCAGAAAAAGGACTGAGAAATGCGATAGTCTGTATTATGGATTGCTTTCGAAAAGTTTCTTAACATACATGATTTAAGAAAAAAATTTCAATTAGGTATGCATCGATACGAATCTTTGCCGATACGATACCGTGGTAGGTTGCATTTTGGTACGAATAATTATTTGAAATTCACATAACTTCTAACATTGCCGGACGAATTTGTTCAAATTTATTTTGTTTGAAAGCAGAATTAACCTCGTTTTAGTTAAAAAATCTTTGGACAAAGTATTTTAAACGATAAGAAATTTTTAGTTTTTCATGGGATCCAACTCAAAAATGAATTGTCATAATTCTTAATCTCCTCCTGAAATTATTTAATAAACTCTTTTAGATATATATATAATAGGTAGATATATAATGCTTTCAAACACCATATATTTTTTCGTAAAAATCACTCCTAGGCCAACCGTGACCGATATATATTCTTCTTAGCCATCCCTAGCATACAATCCGACGTATACGTTATATACAACTTTGCATAGTTGCACGTAACGTATACGCATATTAATACATACCTGCAACACTGAAAGAAGTTTGCGACATATGTATACCATATTTACACTATGCAACTTTGTTGCATGCAATTTTCATTTTAAGTGAGAGTGTTGAAATAGAAATGTACACATTTTGTATTTCTTCTCTGTCTTTCTCACTGAAAAAAAGAGAGTTGCATGCAACAAAATTGCATAGTGTAAATATGGTATTAAAATCAATGAAACAATTTCATTAATAATATTACGAAAGAGTTTAATTGGTTGAAAAATTTTATCAAATTTTTTCATTAATCCAGTGACGATTTCACAAACCCAATGAAATTTTCATTAATATTGTGAAAGAATTTTATTGGTTGAAACAATTTTATTTTATCTTTTCATTAATCCAATGGCAGTTGCACAAATCCAATGAAAATTTTATTAATAATGTGAATGAATTCTGTTGGTTGAATTTCTATGAAAAGTAAAAGTAGTTTCAAATTCATGGCGAAAATTCATATCAGCTTATTTTCACAAGTGTAAGCAAGTAAATTTGTGTAGTGTGTGTGTGTATCTGTGTGAATATTGTATTTTGAATATATTTCTTCTTATTGCAGCTAATTTTGTATTAATGGGTTAAGAATAATAATATAAAAGACTTTCGTTGGCTGAACAAATGTTCAAATGTTGCAAAATGTGATTGCTTGTATATCTTTGAACAGCAGTTGTATTTAGATTAAAATGTTACATACGTACGTACTCATGTAAATGTGTATGTTTTTGTATAAATGTTTGTAGTTAATTTAATGTAAGAATTATGTCTTACAATTAGTTACACTTTTGCTAACAATGGCATAACATTTTCTAAGTATTTTTTTTTTGTAATATGGAAACAATTTCACTTCAGTTTTAATTGTCAAACACAATATTTCATGTAAAGATTTTTTAATGTAACAAAGTATGTTTGTGCGCTTAATTAAAGTGTTTTACATTAATAGAAATCAAGAAAATAGAAACAATTAAAATTTCTAATGTCAAATATTTCTATAAAAGGGTTATTAAACTTTTCAATTAAAATGTCTACGTTTGATATGTTTAAAAACATTTTTTTTATCGTAGAATTAAAACAAAAGTCAGGTTCGTGCCACATGAAATTTGTCACAGGATATTATGTTTCTTAATGTTAACTTAAAGAAAGGAAATGTATATGAACATGTTTTTATGACTGGCTGGATTTTAGTTATAATAAAATCCATAATGTTTTTATCCTTAGAAAATGCATTACTAGTCGATAAAACTTCTAAGCAAAGCCTAGTTACCACCCAGTGGAAGTTTTTGCAAAAAATTCAAGAAAATGTTCTGTATTTAGCGATGTGCGATTTTCATAGAAAGTTTGTGGTCTAGTAACAATCCTGAATCTGGGCCTCAGCATAGCATAGCATATTATAGCATAGTATAGCATATTTATATTCTTTTGAAAGGTCACTTTATAGAGAATGTTATTCGATAATAATATTACTGCGCTCTTCGAACTCATTCACTTATTATTATATATTCTAGTTCTCTATGAGCATAGAAACCGATTTAGAATTGCCCACCTGCCCTTTCATCTGTTCAAATACAAAATGTTGGGCATCAAGAGCCCAAATAATTTATCGACTTAAATTTTTACCTTTTTTGATCTATATTTTTTAATAATCTTAATATATTTCAATAATATGATTTCAATAATAATCTTAATATATTTTTTTAAGCTTCAAAATAAAAAGAAAATAAAAATAAAAAAACAACATTAAGCTTAAAACAATATATCAAGATTATTATTAAATTTTTACCAAGCCATCCTACATATTTTTCATATTTTTTCTATATGGCTGATTCTCATTCTAATCTTTTTTTTGTGTGTGTGTGAGAATTTTTTTTACCAATCTAACTAATATAAATATGAGAAGGTAGGATTTAGATCATACACCCAAAATAAAATATTGGTAAATCTAACCAAGAGTAATATCAACTAATGGAATTGTAGTTAAGCTGATAGTGTGCTAAACTACTAACCGGAAGGACGCAGGCTCCTGCCAAAGCTTAAGCAGCAAGTATGTTTGTTTAAAAATTTTTTTGGTCTTGAACTTAGGATCTCATGTTTATAAAGCGGACGGACGCCCTTACTATCTATATCAGCTAAATCATCTTGCTAAATAACGATAGCACAAAGTGTGCAATGACATGTGCTGACTTGCTTCACTTAAATACAGTTATTATTGTATTTTACAATTTTATTAAACTATTTTCATTGCTATTATTTTAAATTGGTAAGTAATTTTAGCAGCCATAAATAATAATAAGCAAAACCAAAAATAAAAATAAGAGTTGGAAAAGTTGGAATAAATAATCAGAAGGTGAAATTTCCGCTCACCATATTGATAAAAAGGAATAAGATACTCAAATTCTATTTCCTCATAAAATTTGGTTAAATAGCTGATGTTTCATTAATACTAGTATCCACGATCAAACGTGGTAAAAGCGAATAAAGGACGCTGATAATGACAGCGTAGCGGCTGTCGAAATTAGTAGTAATAATCCGTTCTGCTAGTCTGATTAGATGTTCTAATATTCCACTCTTAAAAATAATTTGAATTTACATTAATTCAATTATTGAACAATTATTGAACTTAAGCCGAATAATAATAACTTCCGACTTATACACATTTTCAGTTCGAATAATAATTACGTACAGATATTAAAACTTTAGCTTTTTTACACACATTGGTCCACTGCTTTGCTAGTGGGGAAATCAAAATTTGTACGATTTGAAAAAACTTAATTTTCGTAGATTTATAACAAAATTTTTAATATTTTGTTTAGAAATCACAACTGAGTCAAAAGTTATACGAAGTTTAGCTAAAATTTTAAAAATATATATACTCGTATATATATATGTATATTTTTCCCCGTTTTTTTTGCAGAAAAAAGTGCGTTAATTATTTCGTAATTCTAAAAATTGTTTGCAATAATACTTACCCCCATATTTATACGTATTTGAAAGATAATACTATACTGCATAGTACTGAAAAATTTAGTTTTAAAAATTTTCTTTAATGAATTAACCAGAGCGTTTCGAAATAGATCTATTTTTATTGTAAATATGAGTTTTAAGGCGTGTTTTCTCAAATCGGAAGGCTGTAATCACTAAGGGTAGCAACTCGACTTGAGGCCTAATGTGCCCTTAAATATTTCCCAAAAATTTATTTGCGCCTAATTAAAAATAAGAAAAATACAGCGCAAAATACTGAAAAATCCCATTTTTGGGATTTTCTGGAATTTCTTTGGGAGTTGTGGGGTTCCCAGAGGCAAATGATATTTTTTCTTCCCTGGTACTTAGTACATAAATTGCTGTATAACTGCAAAATGTCATTCCAAAATATCAATTATAAAAATTTTACAGCATAAAAAAAGTTATACTTATACACAAAATACTAATTTTCCCCGTTGTTCAAGTGCACTAGAGTGCAAAAATCATTCCTTTTAAAGAAAAAATAATATCAGTTGATTTTTTTTGACAAAAAGAACAATTGACGCAAGCCCGATCAGAGAGAATTTGTGATAAAATCACAGTTTTCTCAAAATATCTCTTAAATTAGATGAATTTGGGAAAAAGTGATGAAAACAATTTTGTAGTAAATTCAATTCTCTACAAAAAAGGTTTTGTATGATTTCTTCATAAAGTTTTTATATATGGAGATATTTTGAATAATAAACTATATAGTGAACAATTTAACGCCTATAAAAGTTATTTTCCCCTTAAAAAAGAATTAGATCAGCTTGTGCCAGCCAGATGTTCTATTTGTTAAAAAAAGGAAAAAATCAACTAATACTATTATTTCGTCAAAGAGAAGCTTTTTTTTGGGGGAGTCGTTGAAAATTTAATTTTTAATGTACACTTAAACCAAATATTAAGTAAACGTGTGATTGATGGTCAGTAGTGCAATTCACAAACTTATTTTAACGCCAAACAAAACGTTGAAGAAAGTTAACACCAAAATTACTGCTTTTACTATTCGTTAACACTTTTAAGCACTACTAGCTGCGTTAACTAAACGGCAATAATTTTTGTGGTGTTAATGAATAGACAACAGTCAGCTGTTCAGTTAAAGTACGTCGTCTTTTGGTAAAACTCAAATAATTATTCGACAAAAATATACGCACATATAAAACCTTTTATATATAAATAACAATATTTATATCATGTAAACATTTAATTTAACTTTTATTTCTTAAAATTAAAGAAATTTATGAAAATATCACTGCAGGAAATGCGAATAGTGAAGTTGTAGTGATTTGCTATTGACATTGTCAGTAGTACTACTGACCAGGTGTACCCCAGCCAATGTAATCATCTATTGACATTTAACATTAGCTTGTCGTTGAAAATCCACCAGTAGACTGTAGCACTACTGACTAAGTAGTTCTTTTGGGACCACATGCAAACATTGGAACCAAAAAATCTCTACCTATAATATTGGTACACAGAAACAAATAAGTTTCGTCTTTGTGATAAAGAATTCCGCTATATTGATAACAAAATTATTTCAAAAGAAAAAAACTATATAAATTAAAAAAAAATATTGACATGGCTGGGATTCAAACCGGGACTTCCCGCACGTAAAGCACACTCTCTACAGCTGAGCCATATCCCAGTTATTTATTTAAGAGATAAAACTTGTTTTAAGTACTTATGTATAAAAAGAAAAGAAATAACAGGCATGGGAAAGAAATACATACATCGAAATATTGTATTAAGTTAATGACAAATGTTATTGAAATTAATATTTTTTTCAATAACATGGTTTTATTGAACATAATTCTTGTCTATTTTTTCTGTGTAGGCAGCGGCATTGACAACAATGACATTCGGCGGCTTATATGTCAGCTTCAACCAAATTATAATGCAAACATTTTTAAAATAAAGAAATTATTTAATTGAAAAATATGTATATTTATTCAGTAAAAAAATTATATTATTTTCCTAAAAAAAATTTGGTTAAAATTGAAAAAGTCAATCGGAAGCGGCAGCGGCTAGCCGCCGATCGGCTTGCAACTCTATTGACGCTTTCGTTGACAATGTCACCAGAAATACACTAGAACTGTTGTCTCTAACGTGTCTCTATTCCCTCATAAAAGAAAGTTTGTGCAATTGTCGCTAGAGAAAGGAGTGTTGATATAGAGACATGTGGTTCTAGGCTGACTAGAGGGATATTTAAGTGGAAGCATAAATTAATTAGTTTTTTTCTATTCCTCTTTGTGCTTTTCGTTCATTTTAACAGTGTTGGAAAGTGATATAACATTTTAACATGAAGTTAACAAATCATATAAGCGTTAATTCAAACGGTAATTATTGGAGACAAAATTATATTTTATTTAAGCGTTAAAAGTTACTGAATTTCACTACAGGCCAATTAAAGCTATTTCAGTGCGAGATTTTACTTACAAGTCCATTAATTTTACACGTTTAAAAGACAAAGGTGGCATATCACATATCAAAATTTAGAAAATTATATGTAATTTTAAATACTGTATTCAGATTTTAACAATTTAGCAATTTTTGAAAGAAGTTTTGCAAAACATGGTGAATAATGTTGTTATGTGGTGTCTTGTGCATATTATAATTTTTCTTAGTGTTATAATATCGTGGATTATTGATATTTTCGAATGAAATTTTGCAGTTATATAGGAATTTAAGATTTCCCTCTGGGAACGGCTCAATTCCCAATGAAATTCAAGAAAATCCCAAAAATGAGATTTTCAGTATTTTCGCTGTATTTTTCTGATTTTTGGGAAAAATTCAAAGGCACATTAGGCCTTAGGGTGACTTGCTATCCTTACTGATTACAGCCTTGCAATTTGAGAAAACGCGCCTTAAAAGTGATATTTACAATAAAAATAGGTCTATTTTGATACACATTGTTTATATCAATAACGAAAATAAAAAAATAAAAATGTTTGCAGTGATGTGCCTTATAGTATTACCTTTGAAATACGTATAAATATGGGTTAGGTATTATTGCAAAAAATTTTTATAACAGCGAAATAATTGACGCAGTTTTTTCTGCCAAAAAAGGGGCAAAATCAACTTTTTCCAAAAATTTAAAATTAAACTGCGTATAAGTTTTGCTTTTTAAACAAAAGTTTTCCAAATAATAAAAATTTTGTTATAAATCTTCGAAAAATAAGTTTTTGGAAATCGGACAAAATTTGATTTCTCCCCTTAGCAAAACAGTGGATCAATGTGGGTAAAAAAGTAAAGATTTTGATTTTTCTTGTCGGTTATCTCCTTAACTGTAAGCGGTAAGCTATAAATGTCGTCGACTTTTTTTCACCCCTTGAATAGACAGATCTACTTGCATGAACTCTTTTTTATCAGATTAAAAACATTTTAATAAGCCCGAGGTGACCCAATTTGGGGTCTTGTGGCTCCATCCCCTTTTAAGATATTAATTTCAAACTCCAAACTTAAGCTCAGCAACATCTTCTAAAATGCCATATGAAATTTTATAAGAACCAGATGGCTCGTTTATAAAATGCAGATTTATTTTCGTTTTTTTTTTTACAAAATCACCAACTGTGTGTCCCTACTTATCGTATGATATCTAAATAGCTTTTGCTATATTTAGGGCATACCTGGGGCCTTAGAAACCTTATAGTTTTGTTGCAATCATTGCATTGCACGTTAGACAATTTTTATGGAAATTATAAATTTTCTTTTAAAATTGGTGGAGTTCTGATAGGGCTTTTTCTTATGGATTTTTCTTTTACACATATTAATAATAGTTTTGCTTTCAAAAACTGCCAAAAGTTGTTTATGTTCCGGAAGAAAGTTATTCTAGACTAGACTTACCTACCCGCTTCGCGCGCTTAAAGTACACTTTATGAGTATAAGATGTCTGTAAGAAATAATAATATAAAATTCTTTAAATATTGTTTAAAGTTACCATAAAAAAAAATATATAAAAAACAACAATAATTTGTATGCTAATATCTGAGGCCCGTTTCTCAAAACTACAAGTTACAAATCTACACATAAAACAACAATAAAATTTGTAAAAGTATGGTTGTTTTGTATGTATTTGTACTTAACGGGCCCCAGGGGCCCGTTTCTCAAACATGTACAAACAAAACAACAATAAAATTTGTAAAAGAGTTGTTGTTTTGTGTGTATTTTTCTAGTGGATTTGTAACTTGTAGTTTTGAGAAACGGGCCCCTGGTATCAGTTATGTGTAAAAATTTACAGAAAAAATTCTAAAACTTGGTGTTTTGTAGAACATAGATCGACTACTATTTTCGTAACCAAAAAAAACATCATATGCAGACACGCCCTTTTCACAATTTTATTATATTTATGTATAGGTGAAAAAATAATACCATTTTTTTTGGGAAAACCCCAGAAATTAGACGTTTTTTACATGCTACATGTTCAGATGCGCCATTTTTTTAAAACAAAATACATAGACATCAGCATGAAATTTTCTGCATTTGGTTGTAAATTATAATGCCAACATTCCTTTTTTTGTTTTTATTAGCAACTAGTAGAATACCACCCCGTCCCCCCGCCCCATCTTTACATTAGGAAGCCATACTCTCATACCTGATTTCAAAAACACCTTAACTATATCTCAGTGAGGTTTCTTTAAGATATCGTGAAAAAGTTTTTAAACCACAGTGCGTCGTAAAATCTTTGTTTATGAATTGCCATGAGCACATCCGACATTCCTAATTCGGTTTAACGACAAACATTTTCAATAATACAAACATTTTCGTAAGTTAAATTCTTATCATCACTAATATTAATATCATATTTCCTTAACAAAAATGCTTCCAAAAATATATTTATCTAATCAATTTAATAAAGTTTTCCTAACATAATGAATCTCATATGTTTTCACTTCTATGCCCCATTTCTTAAATTATGACAAATTTTACTCTAGCAATTTTTCACACATTAAATTTTTCTTTCATAAGAATTTAAATTTAATTTCACAAAGTCCCAACAAATCGATATGGATTTTCTTTTTAGACTTTTTATCACAGCTGGGCCACAAACAACAACAACAACAACAGCAGCAGCAAAAAAACAAGAAAATAAAGCCAAATAAAACGCACCCACACACAATTGAGACATGAAAATACGCGTTGAAATTTGTAAAACATGATGGTTTCTGCTTTTTCCACAATTTCTCCTCTTTTAACAAGAAAACACAAATAAAAAAATAAAAAAACAAATCAAACGTTTGGGGAGTTCATACACCCCATGTGACCTTAAAATAAAATTAATAAATTCTTCCACAATCCAAAAAAAAAAAAAAATCAATAGATAAGCCCAAAAAGACTCCCTCCCAAATACGAAAAATGATAAACCGAGATTTTCAATCTGTTTAAAAAGACCAAACAAGAAAATACCGCATGAATACTAAAAGCAGGCAATAGAAAATATTACCAACACAACACCAACACATACAAACAAAATCAAATTAATGTTAACGTTGAGAAAGTTTGAAAAGACCTGCTGCTGCAACACTATAAACAAAGAAGGGGAAGCGCCTCTCAACAGGAGAGTTTTATGATTGTGAGCATGTGTGAGTACTTTTTATTTGTGAAACCGTTTAAGTTTGAAAATAAAACATGTGTATGAATGAGTATTCTTGTATTGTGTTGTTGTTTTTGTTTTCTTTTAACCGTTACAAGGGGAAATCGTGAACCGTTTCAACTGTGTTAACATGAAATAACAAGTTTTAACAAGCAACTCCGCCTTCTTCTTACCAAATAAATTTTTAAATGATTTTTCAATGGCTGGAACTGTGGAAGAGAAAAGTAAATGGAAAAAAGAGAAAAAATAATAAAAAAAGTAACAAAATTTAAGCGTTCATGCCATGACTTAATATATGTGCTATTTATTGTTGTTGTATTGGTACGTTAAAAAAATTTTAGAAAATCAAAATTAAGCAAAATTTGGATTATTTGCCATTTTTTAGAGAAAGTTTTTCTCTTTAGGTTTATAGCGTTAAATTATATGCTTTATTTCATGTGTGTTAGGTAATTCATTTATTTTTCTTTGTTAATCATATTAAAAAAGGTACTATTTGTGATGGCATCATCTTAAAGTTTCAAAAAAGTATTTAAATATTTAAAAAGTACTAGTTTCGATCGTTACAATATTTTTTATGGGTTAATAAGGATTTTTAGTATACCAAAATGCAATTTCTCCAATCCAAAATGTTACTAACAATTTTTTTGTAGATTTAAAAATTATTTGAATTAAGTTACATCAACAATGTGAATTGTTGATTACCCGAACAAAATTTAATTATCATAATTCTTGTATTAATAAAATTTTTTTATATACAATCACAGCTCTCGAAACGACTTTTTGCTTGTCTGCGAAAAACACTAATTGTATTCTATTTGTGGCAAAAATTAGTTAAATAGCTGATGTTTCCTTGTAAAAAGCATCCACCTCCACTTATGAAGTGGACAAAAGTGAACAAGAACGCTGATGAGACGATGTAGTGGCCTGTCGAAATCAGTAGTACTGATCCGTTCTGCTAATCTGATTTGAATATTCCAACACTACACTTTTAACAAAAATAATTTGAATTTACATTAAATCAAAATATTGAGCTAGAAAGCCGAAATAATAAAAAAATTTCAAGCACTAAATGTGCGGAATCGAACCGGCGACATCTGGACTAATAGACTAACGTTTATACCTCTCAGCTACTGAGCGATTCGTGAATAAACAGAAAATTTGATTTGCTTTGTTTCATTTACGTGTGTGCATTCCGTTATGATATAATTTAACAAATAATTTTGTTGCGTAATTGACTAGAAAAATTTAAATTTTTTATATCAACAATAATGATTGTTAATTTTTTCACAAGTTTCAATAAAAACTTTAGTTGGCATTTTTAATCGAAAAACTATTCTGCCTAAAGTGTAACCTATGTTGCAAATGTGGAATAAATAAGATACCACCTACTCCAACACCCGACTTGGATTCATGGGTATAGATCTATAGCGAATGAAAAACGTGTTCATTTGTGTAACAATTTTCATCTACTAACTTCACTTTATTTCCATAAAATATGTATACTATCTATCAGTAAAATTCATTTTTTATTCTAGTACTCATACAGAGTTCCCAGTAAAAAATTTTCATGTTTTTGTAGCACTAAAGTAATAAAGCGCTTCATAATTCGCTTTAAAATATGAGCTTGTTCAGAAGCCGATTTCATAGCGTAACAACAATGCAGGTTTTGAAGCGAGAAAAGTATTTGCTTTTTACTCATACAAAAGCTTCGTACACGAGCTATACAAAAAAGTGATTTTATAGTGCTGATCCAAAGCAGGTTTTTAAGCGAGAATGAATAGTAAGTTATTTGAGTTGCTTGGTGCCGTTTTGCAACAGTGTTTTTGGTCGAGTGATTGATACATTGGACGTTAAACCTGAAGGTTCTTAGTTTGATAATAGCTGAAGTTAAAATAACAAACATTGAGTAAAAATATGAAATTTATAAAAATAAATAAAGAAAAGAATTAAGAAAAAATCAAAATGGCGTTAACGACGCCAATCCACATCGAACAATTTTTTTCATATATTTTCAGTTCTAGTGCTGCAAATGTTGATGATTTTCAGCGCTTCAAAAGCGCTTTTGTGAGCAAAAATGTAGTACACCAATTCGGGAACTCGCCATACAAAAATCAGCAGCGATATCAGCAGGTTTGTCAGCGCTCCTTTTATTCCATAATAGTAGAAACCTGCTTTATTGTAAGAAACTTTTTTACTGGGTTAAGTATAAAACATCAAAAAATATTTTACAAAGTTGTTTATGTAAGTTACATTGTTGCTTTAAATCGTACATATAATGAAAGATACGTTTAACGGCAAATAAAATTTGAAATATATATTTTAGAAGTTCTTTGAGATCAGCCACAGATCTCCAGCACATCCTTACGTCGAACAGTGGTCCAATTGAAGAAAAAGGGATAATAAATCTATATCTTTGAAAAGATGTATGTAAAAATTATAGAGGAGAACCTGAGCTTTAAGTGTATTAAAATTTGGACCACGCTTGAGCTACAAGGTGTCAATATTGATTACATCGGGCATGAACAATTTTGTCGGCCTCATAACTTTTACAAATATTATCCAATTTTAATGAATTTAACTCGTTGTAAAGCTTATGAATAGATAAAGAAAATGTAGTTTACTTTATTAAGATACCTTTAATATTTTCGAAGATATTTGTTTTTTGGCTTCTATGTCGTTAATATCGCCAGTAAAAGCATACCCAAAATTTTCCAAAAACAAATATTTTATGATTTTAAATACAATCCTTGATAACATGCAGCAAAATTTTTTTTGTTATCTTAATTTATGTAGTCGTGAAAAGGAATCAAATTGAAGACTTTGAAGTAAGAGTGAAAACCAATTTTCAAAACCAAAATTTTTGAATCCAAATTGATTTTTAGGCTAAAGTTAGTATCATTGAATTCAGAAATAATTGGGCATAACTAATATTCCAAGGAACAAGGGAAAAATTAACATTAACTTTATTTTTCAACGTACACAGCAGAACAGAGTAGTGTCACTTTCGGAAGCCGTTACAGTTCCATCGTCAGTGGTCACGTGTGATAAGCAAAATTATCACCACTTGTCAGGTGGCTCTGCTTTATTTTCAGTATTTGAAAAAAGAGACTTCAAAAATGACTTCAGTTAAAATTTGAAATCAATTGGACGAAGATGGTGAATTCTACGTAATTCTGACTTAAACGCTTAAGAAAAAAAACGCCCATCGAGTTTTCAAATTTCCAGGGGGAAGTATGGAGAGGTTGATGATCTAATGTGTAAATCAATTATCCGTTCCATTGTTTTTAGAAGAAAAGAGGATATGCTAATAGTTCTAGAATTGTTAAGATCCGACGAAAAATTAAGAACTTACAAAAGATAAATACAAAAACATAATTATGAAAATAAGGCCAAGTTTCTATCTAAAACTTTCGGCCGTTAAAAGTACTCAGATCAAAATCAAGTTTTTAATAAGGGGCCATTCACATATTACGTAACGCTCCAGGGTGGGGGGGGGGTTAAAGATTTGTTACGGATTTTATAATTTATACTGAAAATATATTAAAAAGCGTTACGAAGGGGGAGGGTACAAAGCCTTCGAAAATAGCGTTACGTAATATGTGAATAGGCCCTAAGTAAAATACCATCCAATTTTTAGGCAAACTGCTAACTTGGTAACAATTTTTCCCGATAATTCTTTCCCATATTAGAAAGGTGAAAGAAAATATTGCCAAGTTAGCAGGCTGCCTAGAAATGAGATGGCATTTTATCTATCCAGAACTTGATGCTCATTTTGATCTCAAAACTTTTAACGGCTAAAATTTTTGGATAGGAACCTTGGCCTTATTTTCACATTTACTTTCTTGTGCGAATCAATATTACAAAATATATGTTTAACGTTTAAATAAATAATATTTGAAAAGTCTATCTATAATTTTTAAGTATTAAAGGTACTTTTTGGCTAATAAAAAACCTGTCTGTGTTGGTACAAAATTTTTTCATAAAATTTTTCTGTACATTTGTTTAAAAAAGTTGTTTCTTATTTTTTATTAGAAAAAAATATACCAGACATGCGCGTGCCATGAATGTTTATTTAAATTCTACAGAATTCTCATCTAAGCTCCACCTATTTTGTCATCAAATTTTTTGCGGGGAGTGCTGTCTTAATGATACAACAAATATCTACTGTATGTGGACAATTTTGTGTATTTTACTGAATACAAAGAAAAAAGTATGAAGTGAAATAGATTGTGGGGCCTTAAAAAGGGTGGCAAATTGTGTTGGCACATTATTGCTTCGTCTGGTTGTTTTCTTTATTTCCATTTTTTATGTAGTAGATATTTCTGCAATAAAATTTTAAAGGTGTTTATTATTTATTACATGTTTGTGATTTGTTTTTTAGTTTTCTTATATTTTTAATTTTCTTTATACCGTTCAATTGTAGAGATTGAGTGAATATATTCTGCACTCTCATTTAATGTGCTACTCTCAAAATATCTAAGCAACAAAAAAAAATTTTAAGCAAACTTTGTGGTATCAAATCAGTTTTAAAGACCCCCAGGAAATGTTAGCAATAGAAATAGGAAACTGAAAGTCATTTCTTTTCTTTTATTAGAGAATTCAACCGTTTTAAACTGTTACCCAGTCTTAGGATTTTTGTTCATTTTTATAACCACCAAACTTATTATCTCACACCTTAAAATTTGCTTGCACGAGTTGTTCTTTAAGTCCCCACCCTTCTTTGTGTTGATTTGCTTGTTTTTGCTTGTATCCTGTATTTCTTTTGGTTGTACTTTTAAAGTTTATCTCCATTTTTTTTTACTTTTTATTTATTATCTTTTGTTATTCTTTTTCCTATAATTTTTCTTGTCTACAGTGTTTCTTTTCAGTTATGTTGTTGTTTTTTTATTATTTTATTTTGCTTTTTGTTTTCGACATGAGAGATTTTTCTTTAATTATTCTTTGTAATAAAAACAGTTTTTATTTTGTTCTACATTGTTAATGAATTTTCCTTAAGCCATTAACCCTATATGGCACACACGGTCATTGTTGCTGTACATTTTAGCTAAAGACAAGCGCTTTAACAGTGCTCTATTAAACATTTTGATATTATGTATTGTTGTCACCGATTTTAAGAATAAAAAAAAAACATTTTAATAAATTTATTAATTGGTACCCGGCCGGACTATATTCCAACAACTATTGATTTCATACTAGCTAATGTTTTAAACGCGGTCATATCCAGCGCCGTGAAACTTAAGGTAACGTTGGACCGAAAAATCGCCAAGAGAATTTTTTACACTGAAAGGAAAGCCATTCATTCAGGCAATGTAACGGTTTCATTAAATGTTCTTCATTATATTAATTAAACTTTTCATTAATACAATGAACAATTACATTGCATACATGAAATCCCTCAATGTCTACTTTTCATAAGTTTTTCATAATTCATTGTATTAATGAAAATCATTACATTGTTTAAAGAACATTTCTTTTTAGCAAATTTAATGAAAATATAAGTAAGTCATACAATTCTTGTCAACTCAATTCAAACATAAGTATGTAAATCAACATTTATTTATTTAAAAAAATGTTATTTATTTCTTATTTTTGAAATCTTTTTGAATTTCAAAGCAATGTGGTCATCATAAATGCAATGAAAATATTTCTTTTATACAATGTAATATTCTTCATTGTATAAAACACGTTGTTAGCTATGCGCCTCCTTTTTCTAACCATATCTCATCTATGAAAAACAATAGGGGCTCTTGGCTGAAGTGGTTATTACAATTCCTGAGGTGTAGAGTTCGAGACTAGTTTCAGGCAAGCCATCAACGTTTACTGGATACTGAGCAGTAAAGGCAGCGATTGACTAACATATACTAATGCACATCACAGCACATTAATTGTGTGAGTGTGTACTTCTCTTTTTTAAAAGAAAAAATAGTGAAACTCCTACATTTAATTCATGAATCTGTTTCTTTGAGCTAATGAAATATTTTCATTCCATTTATGACATGGCTGGCCAAATGAAGTTCATAAATACAATGAAACATTCTTCATTAATCCAATGAAGAGCTTCATTAGCTGACTTTCAATGACAAATTTCATTAATAGAATAAAGAAATTGATTGTCTGAATGAAGGGTTTCCTTTCAGTGTAGTGATGAAAATCGCTACCGAAGATATTATTCTTGGACTAGATCTCCTGCGTACCTTCGACACAAGTCTCATGTGATCCAGACTTGTGGTCAATAGCGGAAGAAGATAAATTTATTCAAAATGAAATTAAATCCAAATTTGTATATAGTGCCCTGCACAGGAAAAGTTCTTGCCTCGAAACTCAACTACAGAGAATTGCCAGGTTCATCTTACAAAAATGTCAATATGTCAAAGGCCTTTCTACCATAACAACTCACAAAATCATAGTGAAAGGCTACAGAACTATCAAAACTTGTTACGCTCCTCGAAATCCTGCAATACAGGCTATAATAGTCAATAAACTGATTTAGAAAGTTTGCATCGAGCCCATGCAGTTTTCATATTACGTTAGTGAAGAAAACAAAAAAAAAAAAAACGGCACGTGTCGAGCCTGCATGTATTCGACAGCTGTCATATCAATGCTCGACGCCTATCCTTTTACCAGAATCGATACTATTCTTGACAGATTGAAATGCCTAATTCAGATCTCCATGGACGAGAGCAGCAAAAAGTATACTCCATTCGCGTGGCTAGACGAGGTTGGTACTAATAGTGAGGTATGCCGCTTGGGATATATTCCGCTCCCGTGAAATTCGAGCGGGGCTTAGATCGTATCATAGGACCCGAAGTGGAACCGCATGCTGTCGCCTATTAAGATGTTATCATCGTAATTATTAGAACGTTTGAGGAACATCTGCGGAATCTGAAGGAAGTGTTTCGGCGTCTGCGCACGACCAATCTACGCACTAACCGTGACAAATGTGATCTCTTTGCTGCCGAAATAAAATATTTGGCCACATCGTCACGAATGATCCAGATGAGATAGCGGCTATAGCAGGAATGCTGCCACCAGAAAATGTTAAGGTGGTGCGCCGTTTCCTTTTCGTCACTTCTCAGTACCGACGTTTTGTTCCCGAGTTTGCTTCACTTTCCCAACCACTCACAATGTTGCTAAATATGGGTCGACACTGGAAATAGTTTATTTCTACATTTTGGTCTATAAACTATTTTTGTTTTGCGTTGTAGATGGCGCAAACTAGTTAGAAAAAATGTTTTCGTAATTCAGGTATTAAAATTTTAATTTCCACTAAATAATGAAAAACTCTAGAGAATTTAGCGATAATATATATACACTGATAGAAAAGCCGTCATAGCGCTGATATAATTTGAAATCAATGCTATGCAGTGTCTTCGTTTTTGATCCAATGACACTTTTCTGTTGTAAGGGTTGTGATGTCAACCCTTACATCAGCTGGTCATCAATGCCAACGATGGCAAATCTATCAACAATGCAAGACACATCGACATCAGGGAAATTACTAATTGACATCAATTTAAGGACAAAATATCATCAATACGATGTCGCTGATAGAAAAACCATCATAGCGCTGATGTAATTTGACATCAATGTATGTTATGTCTAGAGTCTTCGTTTTTTACCCAATGATACTTTTCATCATTGTAATATCAACCTTTACATCAGCTGTCATCAATGGTATGATTGAAACAATTATACACATTAAAAATTTCTTACTTTTAGTTGTGTCTTTTTTAGTTTTACTTTTGCTTATTTACTTTACTGTTAGTCTTGATCCCAGGCTTCTCAATTCATCGCACATTTATAAACATCGGCAGCACAAAGTCAACATAAACATTATTGACGTGACATACGTATTATGACTAAGTGTCATCCATATGACGAAAAGTTGTCATACTATCATTTGTTACAATGTTTTGTCTGTGCATGTATGCTGTACTGGCTTAGTTTTTAAAAAGACTTGCATGTTTTATTATTATCTCTGACATAGTAATGCTGGTAAGTGTACATCAATGCAATGTCATGCTTTTAGCTTTTTAATAATACGTTTAAGCACAAAAATAAAAAATTAAACAATAATATTTGCATTAAAATATAAATTACAAACAATATAAAATTTTTTACTTATTTCTTTTAGAAATATTTTAAACTTTAATAATATAAAATAAGTGACATCGTATTGATGTCATTCCAGTCATAGGATTGATGACACTTAAACTGTGATAAAATGCAATGACGAAGTTTGTCATCAGATTGATGTCTGCTTTCGTTTTATTGATGACACATGTAATATCTTGATGTCAGAATTCCGATGATAGGACGTCCTCAATGTGATGATACAAAAAAGATGTTGTTTTACTGTACTTTTTATTAAAATAAATAAATCTATATATTTCTGTAAAATAATTCTGAAGGTTAACGAATTTCTCAAATTTATTTCACATAACTAGTAAAATTTGCATACATCTGACTTTTGACGTCGATGCGCGTCCTGATTTCGCGAAAGTCTTAAGCACTGAACTTTTGGACCTACTGTTACAATAACTCCGAGCGGCACCCCTCAAAATTCTAATAAATATTTTTTTTCCATACAAATGATTTTCACTTTAATGTGCATATCGACCCATTTTAGCGAAACTATCGTAAGCGACAAACGTTAAATTTTTCCAGAGAAAGGGTTTTTGTTGTATTTAAAACAGGAACCGGCAAAACATATCACATGGGACGTTTTAATCTTTTACTCTCACACTTATGTACTCACACGTATTAACTAAAAGAAAATAAAATCAATCAGTGTGACATGAACATTCAAACAAGCAGGTTGTGTTATCGCTTGTTTCTTACTATTGCTTGATGTACACTAACAAAAACTTTGTAAGAGCGAGAGTTGCTAAATAAACCCCATACAAGCAAAATGTATTAGTTTGTGTTTGCCGGTTCCTGATTTAAACATGATTTATATTCATAAACTGTCGCTTATGATAAATCTTACAGCCTGTATTTTAAACGTTATCAACAATTTTGAAATGTTTACAACTTTAAACTATGGCCTAAGGCTCATAAAACTTTGATTCCAAAAAAAATCTTTTTTATTCCAAATGTCGCTTACGATCTTTTCGCGCAAAAGGGTCGATATGTATGTATATAATAAATTTCTAATTTAATGTCATAAAACGGGAAAATATTCTGACATTTTGTAAGATATTTTTCCGACATTTTTCATACATGTCAACAGTTCCTGTGAAATTTCCCTTCAGAATTCGGGCAGATTTCTATTAAATATGTCGGAAAACTTTTTAGAATTTCCTCAGACAAAGAATACGGCTTTCTTGCCAAACCGTTCGTATTATATTTGGTACATTTTTCAACTGACTTCGCATAAGGATTCGTCAACTTTCGCAGACTTTCAAACTGAATTCGGCAAAAAAATTTTGCTGGCAATATATAAAATTACTGGGATTTATTTTTTATTAAAAAAAATATAGAGATCTAAAACATGACTTAGTAAAATGCAATAAAACAAAATTAATTTGCAACTAAAATTGACTTAAAATTCAAAGATAAGAAAATTATAGCTTGATTGAATGCGTCAACATCTAGTTGACTGACTTTTTGACATTTACACATGACATGCATGTTTGTTATAAACAAGTGACTGTTTTTTGATTGTTTCTTAATTAAATGCACAGAATGTACTTATGCACTATTTATAAAAAACACTTTATCTAAAACTTTTAACAACTTTGTTACGATTCTTCTCGCATAAAAACTTTTCCTAAGGAATGCCTTAATTATTTTAATTTCTTTACCTAATCGATTAATATTTAGTTAAATAGCAGCGCATACAAACACGTAACAATAAATTCAATCACACAATCAAAGTACATTGCAACACGTAGTAGTAATGTGATTTTAATTAAAATAATTAAATTGCAATAAATACTATTGATCAAACTAACAGTCGGACGGAATATTTGTTATTTGTGCCAACACCACAGGATAAATGAACTTCAATGGGAACAGCAAATACAAAATAAATAACTAAATACATTGTTAAACACAAACTAATAAACGCCTAAAACAAACTCAACAGCATACGGACACAGTCACAAACACATCCTGGCAAGAGGGCAAAAGTTCATTTAACAAACACATTTTCGCACATAATTTATTCCGTAGTACAGATAGAAATGGCACAAAAAATTAAATAAATCCAACTAAAACCCAATCGATTAACTTCATATCAAAGGAAGGATAAACAATGGTCAATAGAGAGTATTGACAAAAAAAAAAGGATAAAAACATTTACAATAAGACTAGAAAGATGTGTGTTACACAAAACAAAGTGTTATTAATATCAATGAATGAATAGTCGAAATAACTCATATCCTAAAGAATGCCAACTGCTGAACAGTTGTGTGGGAGTGTTGGAAATATTTTATAAGAGTTTGGTTGTGGAGTAGGGATCTGAGGAAAGCGATTTTTAAAAACAACAGCATATTACAAATGTATGGGTATGTATACATTCATATGTTTGTATGAGTACTTGCGAAACGCAACTAACACCTCAACAATCATTAGAAAATAAATAACATTCCCATCATATTGTTCACACACATCTAAAAATGCGAGGGTCGTGATTCTTCAGTGTGCTTAAGAATAAAATGCAGCGTATGATTTATTTAACACAAAGCACTCTGATGCCGGCTTTGGTTGTTCTCCAGCCACTTTGCAATTGTTATGGATGATAATAATTGAATGGTCAATTGTGAGCCAAAGCTTGGTTATCATGACAAGAGCTAGTTACCAAATTTTAAAAATCAACAATAGCTTGTTTGTTGCAAACATACATTGTTTGCCACAACTTTACTATAGTTATCGTAACCATATTACTACATGCCTATTCTCTTCCGGAACTTCAATAAGTCAGAAGCAATTATGCCGATTATCAACATGATATTTCTGATAATGCTGGTCAGGAGAAAGATGGATCTTGTGTGGAACATAAAAGTTTGTGATTGCTTATGGGCAGACTCAAGCTCGAAGATGAGATCAAAACTCGCTATTTTGGTTCAAACACGAGGTTAAAGTTGTACATAGACAAATGGCTTAAGATTTTCCCACATTAAATGTAAGCAATCTTCACGTCTTTTGACGTTATTTTTGCACCGTGACCTTGCAAAAACCAACACCGCCATCTCAATATATGTAGGGGAGTATTCAATATTCAGAATATATCAGCATTTTATTGTCATCATAATTCTCATTCAGTTGATGTAACAATTAGTACAAGGTTTGACCACAAACAGTAACGAAATAATTTGGAAAGCGAAGTTGTTAGACATTGCATTTAGGCAAAAAAAAACACAGCAGAGGCAAAGCTAAAACTCTTTCGGCAGTAATTGACCACAAATTATAAATAGCTGCTATTAGCCGAACGAGAGACTAAATATTCAACTTGTCGGAGCGCAGTCCACCATTGAGAGCTGAAGAAGATATCGCGACGAATTGCATGTTTTCAACAGTAATTGAAGTTTTCCGAACGCGATCCCCTCAGTAATTTCAATTGAAAAAATGGGTAATAAATCGGTATCTTTGAAACTCGCGATACTATTACAAAACGATGTATATAGAAAAAATAAAGGAGGAGGACTTTAGATTTAAGAATTTTTGAAATTTAGACCACCCTGTTGAAATACACGTTGAGCTACAGGGTTTCAAAGTTGTCTACTTCGGGCATGAAAAGCCTTGTCGGCTCGGAATGAAGAATGATAAACCGATGGCAACGCTGTGAAAGTGCAGTTAATATCAGCTTGAGAGTGATATAATTCTCGTATTAAATTTTCACGAAAAAGTTATATATATAAGAATTAAAATCACATTCAACAGAGCCACCTGACAAGTGGTGATAAGCAAAATACACGTCAGCACTGACGATGGAAGTGTAGCGGCTTCCGAAAGTGGTGCTATTCTGTTCTGCTGTGTGCGTTGTAAAATTAAGTTGATGTTAATTTTTCCCTTGTTCCTTGGAATATTAATCAAGCCCAACTCTTTCTGAATATAACGATACGCACCTCAGCCTAATAATCAATTGGGATTCACAAAGCAAATACGTTCGAAATAATCATATTAATAAAATTTTTTATTTTCAATATTTCAAAAGAATAGACTTCAAAAATTACTGCAATAAAAGTTTTAAATGGATTAAAGAATGCACGCTACATCCAACATTGGACGAAAATAATGAATTTTTTTACGAAATTCTAAATTAATCGCGTAAGAAAAAAAAAACGCCAATCGAGTTTTTCAAATTGCTCTGCAAATTATATTATATATATAATATAATAAAGCTGGCTTTTAGTTGTTACGGGCCCGCTCAAAAATGTGGTCAGAAGAGCAGATTTTCTAAACAAAGTACAATTTTTACACACAGAAAAAAAAGAATGTAAAATCCACATGCCGCAATTTTGATCGGAAATCATATTAAAGTTACAAGAAATAATTTTTCATTTTAGTGTGTTAGTGTTTATTTGCTTTGTTCATTGCTACAATTCACTGTTCTGCTTAGTTGTGTGACTTGTTGTTGTTTATTCTTACATGTGTCGTCTATGTAGACGACAAAAAACGAATTACCAGCGAAAATTTACTGCTGCTGGCTTAAAATTACCATTGTTTCATATTAATTTTAAACGGAAAATTATTAATCTCACCTTAAATCACCGTTGAAACAATTTTGTTATAAACGTTAAGTTTCATTTTCAATCGACATGACTATAACTTTAATTTCAAATAAGTTTTATGTTAAATAATCATTTAAATCATGTTGAATTAAAAAGAAATTCATTTTACATACGATGGTATTTATTTAGTGTATAAGGAAAGAAAAGTTTGAAGCTGTTGTGGCTGCAGTGGTTAGCGCGTGGACTATCATTCAGGTGGCACGAGATCAAATCTTGGCTGGGGCAGTCAGCTACAACGCAAAGTTTTCTGATGACTATCACGTGAGTAAAATAATTAGTAAAATATCTACATTAAAGTCATGTTGTTTCAGCTTGATATAACTTTAATTCATCATGATTCTTCGTGTTGTTTCAATATGAAATTCACGTTGTTTCAACTCGAAATTACTTTGATTCAATATGATTTTTCGTATTATTTCAGTATCAACTTCATTTTGATTTAACTGTACTGGAATATTAAATCATCATGAAATATTCAAAAGGAACGATTTTCTTACAAGATTATTGTATATCATGTTGATTTAACATGAAACATCTATGAAGCAAAATCACTACCGAAAAATTTTAAATTAACCTGGTTTTCGACGAATTTACATGAAAATTTTTCTGTGTGTAGGAGCATTTCATTTACCTGCATTAAAACTGTAATAAACTTAATTTTTAAATGTATATTTCTTTGGTATTTATTAAAAAAGATAGCAATCCTGTTATGTTATTTTTTTTTATGAATATTTAATTTAAGAAAAAATATGTAAAGAAAATGCGAATATCCAATATTTTTAGGGCAAAAGGTTACGTATGAGTAATATGATGGTACCATTATATTACTCATACCCGCTACATTAAAAATGTTGGATACAGGCATTTTCTTTACATATACTTTTTTTAAATTCAAAATTTATAAAAAAAATACATAGGAGGGAGAATTGCTACGTTTTTTAATAAATTCTAAAGAAATAATTATTTCAAATTCTTGACAGAAATGTTACCAACGTTGTATTGAAAATAATAAAATTTTTTGTTGAAGATTTTAGGTATGCTCTTACCCGAGATATTTGCGAAATAGAGAACAAAGTCGAGGCCAAAACCCAAACTTTCAAAATTCAAAGTAAAATATCTTTGAAAATAATAAAGATATCTTAATGAAATAAAGAGTATTTGCTTTACCTGTTTATAAGCTTTACACCAATATACTAAAATCAGATAATATTTGTAAAAGTTATTAGGAATACAAGGTTTTTCATACGCAAGGTAGTCAACTTCGACATCCTGTAGCTGAACGTGTGTTTCAACAGAGTGGTCCAAATCTCGACATTCTTTAAGTTTATGTCCTTCTCTATGATTTTTACATACATCGTTTTGTAATCGGATCGCAAGTTTCAAAGATACAGATTTATTATCTTTTTTTCCAAATAGAGCCACTGTGCGGTCTTGCGAAAGTGTATTTTATTGTTGCATTTAATTAAAAAGCAGCGATATTTTGCATATGCACTTTGGCAAGACCGTTTGTATTAAATTTTTTTTTCAATTCAAATTGCCAATATTAGAGAAATATATCTGTGTCGTTTTATCATAACATCTTAAGCCGAGTTAAGTTAAAATAGAATTAAGGTCATATACAGGTTCGTCTTCTTACAATCCTAATTTGGGTCCCATTCAGTTGTCAGTTGTCATGGTTGCTTTTTCAACTTTCTAGAGCACTAACACAATCGATTTTACATTATATCGCTAATATCTCCAAACGCTAATTTTAGACTGAAGATGTTATGATAAAACGACACAGATACATTTATTTGTTTATTACTACTATACAAAATGTGTCATTAAATTGCTGTCATTAGGGCCATAGTACAGATGACAAAATTTCATGATGACGTCTGTTATCAGGCTGCTGTCAGTTTTTCCTTCATTGAAAACATTTGTCATACCATTACCGTCACGACACTAGTAACAGGACGTCATCAACTCAAAGATTAATTTTTCTATGACTGCACATATTGAATTAAATAAGAATGTCACATGTAGATAGAGCCACCAGAAAATACACGATTTCCAATTTCACATTGAAAATCACTGTAGGATGTAGTCGTGACTCCAGACTATATATATTTTCTTCAGATCCCTTTCACTACCCTCGTTAGTAAACTTTTATTATAAAAAACCAACTTTCATATCAAATACTTTTACATGTTTTCATATAAAAATGTTTGGCTTATGGTTGTGTGTGTGTGTGTGGGTGTGTTTGGTTATTTGGGACAAAGAAATGCCATCTATATTGAAAATGGTCATTATTCATGTGGAATGATTAAAATTCTCATGAGGAATACCAGTGTTAATATTAAACTGAATGACTTACATACAGTTCATGCACGTATCCTTATTGCAAAACATTACTTAATAATAAGAATTTTACAAACACACATACAGATAAGTAAGAATTTATACATGGAAAATAGTGTAAAAGCAAAAGATCATCATCATCATCATCATCCTCATTGTGTCTTATATTCGAAATTTTCTGTCATAGTTATATTTTCCCCATTTACCAGGCATCTAAAAATGATAAATGTTTAGGACTTTGTTGAATATTTGTGTAAACATTTACAAAAATTACCGTTTTAGCCTCAAGAGATTGTTTTGGTCTAAAAGATTAACAACACATTCAGTAGAAGAAGAAAACCCTAAAAGACAGCAAAGACTTTTTTTAATTAATAATGATGCCAACCATAAGACCAATAGACATGCCCAGCAAACCACCACGTATTTCCACTACTCATCTTCAACCACTATTTTATTTAACTTATTATTCATTTGCTTAGTTCGAGTAAACACCCGTAAAGCTTTCATCTTTTGTTGTCCATTTCATTACTTTTCTCTTCGTTTTGGAACTTGATGATGCACACACACACACACTCCTTTTGGTATCCAAAATAGACACAAAGAAAGGTCATTGTTATTATGTTTTCATAGAAAAACAAATATCTTAACACCTTTTGGTATTTAAACTTAATAGTCGTATACTCAACTCAATAAAGGACATCGTCATCTTGTCTTTACGGTAAAGAACACACATATTCGCATACACGTGGGTGTGTTTGCATTTTTAGCAGTCATTCGAATAAAGGACTTATTTCTAATTTTCATATGAGCTATTTGGCAATCATTTGTCATGTTAAAATTCATGGGCATATGATGTCAACATTATCACATCATTTTTGATTATATTTAGAATAGTTTTGAGCAACAATATTAGTTTACAGAGTTGTACAATAAATATTATGTTCGAAAAGAAGTGAGTCGTGTTCTCAAGTAGGTAGAAGGCACCAAAAAACTATATACTATGTGTATCGATATTTTGAAAGTTTACATCTAGGACTAATTTTAGGGAGAGTTAAATCACTCCCTTTAGCACATAGTTATAGTAGTGACTTGCCATAGCAACTTTTGCTAGCCTTAAGTTTCAGTTCTCTTATGTAAAACACCACTAGAAACATTTTTGTAAAACATTTTAACACTCTAACTCTTCGTTGTATGGGTACTTTTGTCTCTTTCTTAAAAAATGGGACAAAAATCTCCCCTGTAGTGAGATTCTGCAACTTTTAACAATAATAACAGTTGTTATATTTTCAACTTCTTAAGTTGTTTGCACTAACGATTTTACGATTCTGTGACTTGTTGTTAACAACATTGTTTAAATCTGACATCATGTGGCCTCTCTGTTAAAATAAACAAAAAGCTCAAAGAGGAATATAACGAAAACAAATGAATTTGTAATTCCTAAACAGTGTACAGAATTTTGTTTCATCAATTTCGTTATTTGTGTGAAATAAATGTTAAATTAAATGTTTAACTAATGCAAATATTGTTATTTAAACATAAATGTTTTATATATTTGTATATTTTTATAGAAAATTAACTTTAATTGTTGGCATAAAGTACGTGCTACGGCTGAACAGCTGACTCGTTGTCTATTCGTTAACAACAGGAAAATTATTGTCGTTAGTTAAACAACAGCAAATATTGTTAAAAATGTTACAGAGTAGCAAAATCGACAATTTGCTTGTTAAATTTTTTAACAACGACAACTATTGTCAAAATTGAATAGAGAATCGCACTACTGGTGTTATACAAAAAAAGCTAAACACGTCTTATACCTTAAACGTAAGGGTTACAAGATTTTCTATGCCGAGTACTAATTGGAAATATATTTCATCATAAGCCGCGAACGGTTTGTCCGATGTGAATAAATAAACCAGCAGAAAATGCGAAATAAAATTACCTTTAAGTTATTCTCACATATTTTTTTTTATATTTCCAACTGTTTCGGACCTATTCAGAAATTAGCGGCGCAACATTAATTTTTTGATGAAAATTTAAACATTTTTTCGTTTTGAAAAACTCACAAAAAAAAATTAAGAATAAAAAATTTTAAAATGTTTATCATTTAAAATAAAAATTTATTTGTTGAGGGTTAAGCAATGTCTATATGCATTTCATTGGTGCTTTTTCAAATCATCAGTAGACTTCAAACATACTTTTCAAAACTTTCAAACCTCTTATCTAAATGCACAGACTTTCAAAAACCATTTGAGAATTTATAAATAACATTTTTGAAAATCGCAATAGAACAAGCATACTAGGCTTAGAAACTTATACAAAACCCCATATACAACATTTAAAAAATCTTTATTTTAAATAAAATTGGGAGAATATCTCAAATAATAAATTTCATAAATTTGTATAATTTTTTAGAAAGCTATTTAGATTAGGAATAAAATAAGGCAAAAACCATTAAAATCGACGACCAAATGTCGATTTTATTTGCAAAGTGAAGGAACTCAATTGAACCGTTCGCGAGTTATGATGAAATATATTAGTGTAACAGCACAGTGTTACTAAAACTAGAACTAAGTACTCTTATATGAAAAACAGATTGTATAATTACGATGACTATTTTTTTTTATCATGAAAAGCGTACATAGACGTATTGTATAACATAAGAAATGTAGTTGTGTTGTTTTTATGAGGTCTAGGTTGAGGTTCTATAAAACGAAAGAAACTAAGAGAATTCTTTATATCCTTTTAATTGTATACACTACAATTGGAATATCTCGAGGTCATTGAAAGATATTCGAATAATACTTTTCAGAGGTAGTAAAGCGATTCTCATAGAAGCCAAAAATGTCAATTTGAGGAAGTAAACTTATTTTACTATACATTTTTTATGGTACAAAACTATTTTATATCGACATTTAGGAACAGGCTCTTTTCAATTTCTGCCAAAATTCTTAGAACTATCTGCCTTCTAAAACATTATAGTTGGAATTTTCAAATTTCATAAAAGAACTCTGACGACATTAGCGAGAGCTATAGAAACATGCCAGTTCAACCCTCCGTGCAGTAAAAAAATTTTCTTTGTCTACATGCTTCACATTTATCTCTAAATAAAACTATAATTTAATTAAAAATTCAATTAAAAACGAACTCAAGCCAAAATAATTAATTTTCTTTGGATATAAACTCATACAGTTCGACAATAACTTATAACTTAATGATTAAAATATTTATATCAACACGAAGGCTGTTTATAATTAAAACAAATTTGATTATATAAAATATTTCAAAAAGCTTGGCCATTCCAGTAGCGATATTTTATATCATATAACCAAACTTATTAGCAAACCCAATAGTTCATTACGAGCAGTTAATAAAAGCCCATATTTCTAACCACATAACTTTCACACAAACTTCAGAAACACCAACCAAACCAGCAAAAAAAAGTTCTATTCGACTTTTGTAGTCATGTATTTAAGTGGCTGGCTTGACCAACCAGTACAACTGGTCAGTAATGGTTTTGTTTGCTTTTTGGCTTGAGGCTGTGGAATTTTTCTCACTTGTCCATTATGCCAACAAAATGTTACTTCTTAAAATACATTTTTGTGGGTTCCATCATCAACAGCATCATCGTCAGCAGCTGTATGAGAAGTAGCAGCCAACAGTCGTGTTATTTTATTACACCCACTTGATTGTTTTCTTACTACCGAACCCTTTTGGGGAGAGTCTTGAACTTTTGCAACAACTATGAGAAATAGTGTCTAATTTTGTGTCACGTTAAATAAATGAATGTATGTGTGTCAGTCAGTTTGCGAGAACTTTTTTGAGGGGGTGGTGTTTGTAATTCATAAAAGACATTGTTACACACACGGCTTGTCGAGTTGGTTGACCAGAAACATTGCTACTTGTGGCCAACTTGTTGTTTTTCCAGTACAATCTTCACATACAACTTTTGATGCTGGAACATTAAACATCAAAAATACATCATCTGCACTACTATTCATTTGTGTTAATGGTAGCTTTATTTTTTTAAGAGTTTAAAAATTACAAAATTAACATGTTTTTAATTTCATTTTACCTTATGCATTATATAGCGCAGTCGAATAGGACATAATAAGGCCACGAGAAGGAAATAAGTCCCGGAGTTATGAAAACTGGCACACAGAAAAAATTATCATTAAAAATTTTTTAAACAAAAGTTAGTCAAAAATAAAATTAAATTTTCAATGAATGTTTTTTACTGAAGCAGTGAATTTTTTGTTTGACATTTATTTAGGACGCAAACACGAAAAACAACAACAAAAACCAGTTTTCTGTGTCGTAAAAAATAACTCCGATGCCGACATACATAGAAACCACAACAATAATAATGATAGCAAAAAGAATGCGATGTAACAAGTTTGTTTACTGAAGATTTCTGAGTGAATCAATTCGCTAATGTGGTTGCGTTAATGCTCATTAATTTTTTAGAGTCTTCAGATAAACGTACGGAGTTGAACACATTTATTTAACAAAGTGAAATTTTATAAATGCCTAATGGACGATGATGTTGTTATTTAAAACTCAAAAGTATTAAAAAGAATTTTACTGACTCAGACAAAAAGTTTGTTTGATATATTACAAAAAAACCAGTAACTATTTTCTTTGAATTAGTAAACTATTTTGTTTAGAAATCGCAAATATTTTTCAACAACCTTTTTTTTATAGTTTCAGACAAAAATATTGCTTGGTATTTTGCAGAAAATCTAGCAAATATTTTTGTTACATTCAGTAAATTATTTTGTTTAGAATTTGTAAACATTTTTAGACAAATTGTGTTATAATTTTTTACAGACTCTTTTTGTTTGTATTTTGTCTGTATTAACAAATTTCTTTTTAGGTCCGTTTCTAGACAAAATATTTACTAACTCATTGAATTTATCTTTACGGAATATGAAATTTAGTTTTTCCTGTGCACAGTTAGTGTATTTGCTCATAGGTCTGAATATATACACAGAAAAAATTATCATCAACAAATTTTCAAACAAATGTTTTTTTAAAAATGAATTTTATTTTCAGTAAATGTTCTTTACATAGTCAATGAATTGTTTGTTTGACTCTTATTTAGGACGCAAACACAAAAACAACAAGAAAAACTGTGTCGTAAAAAACCAACCCCGATGACGACACACACAAAAATACGACTTATTTGCAAATAAAAACGTAGTGCTGCCAAGTATGTATTTTTATTGTAAATTATTAACTCACGAAAACAATTGCTGATTAACACACTATTTGCAAATAAGAAGTTTGAGATACCACCTTTACACATGCTTGTCAATAAAAAATAATAAATAGATAAATATATTAATAAATAGATATATATTCAGTGATTTGATAAATGACAACAAAAAAGTATTTGGCAGCATTTTACGTTGTTATTTGCAAATAAGCCTTGCGTATAAACGTAGTAAATGATAACAAGGGAATGCGATTGTACCAAGTTTGTTTGCTGATGAGTTTTGAGTGAATCAATTCGTTAATGTCGTTGCGTTAATTCTCATTCATTTTTTTAGAGTCTAGATAAACATTCAGACTTGAACACGTTTAACAAAGTGAAATCTCATAAATGCTTAATGGATGATGATGATAAATGACCCAGCTAAAAATTTTGTTTGATATATTACTAGAAATCCAGTAAATATTTTTATTTGATTAAGTAAACTATTTTGTTAAATATTTGTTAATATTTTTAGACTAATTTTTTTATAAACTGAGACTAAAATATTGCTTGATTTTTTCAGAAAAATCTGTAAATCTTTTTGTTTGATTTAGTAAATTGTTCTGTTTACAATTTGTAGATATTTTTAGACAAATTATTTTATATATTTAAACAATTTGTTCACTGAAAAAAACGAGTTTTTTTCAATGAAATTGTTGAGATATTTTTGTCTATATATACAAATTTGCTTGTAGGTCCGTTCCTAAACAAAATATTTACTATTTCATTGAATTCGTTTACAGAAAATGAAATTTAGTTTTTTCTGTGTAACTTTTAGCATAAATTTCTGCTTAAAAAGTTAAAGCTGAAAAAATTTCCTACAAAAATGTTTGTGCTAATTTTTGCTTATACCAACCACTTTTGGAGTTATAAAGCCAAGAAAAACAAGAAAAAAAATTGTTTCAAAATCATAATTATAACAATTTTAAGGGGAGTTAAATCCCACCCTCTCCCCCACTTCTCCAAATTTTTATAGGGAATCGGAAAAGGAAATCTTTTAATACTTACATTTTACGTATACTACTTTTATGTAAAACATTACGATGACAATTTTTGCGAAACATGTTCATCCAAAAGGTGTTATTTTTTCGGTGTTGTACAGTGTAACTACAATCCCAATTTAGTTTCAATGCCGTCAAGTACTATTCCATGTAAATATAAAATATCTAATAAATTCACATAATTAATATGATAAAAATAAAATAAAAAGTACAACAAAATACAATTAATTTACATGATAACGAAAGAATTTTGTATTTAGCTCATTAAGCTACCGTTGAAAAATGAATGCAATCATTCTATTATCATTAAATCAATATCTCCACAATATCAATACCACTCAACACAAATACCGATGGCATGATACGAATATATTTGAATTGAAAAGCCTTCCTCGCTCCTTCACAAACTCGAAACAACACTTTAAGCGTGAAGATATAACGAAATATGTGTTGAATCATTAATTCAATTATGACATTGCTAAGAAAAAAAAAGAAACATTTCGTTTTTGGTTAAAATTTCAATATTGTTTTGAAAAATAATATAAGCAACAAGCTAAAATGATATTCCTCTTGTTGTCATTAATTAATCATACTTAAGAATATTTTTTTTCTGTCCAATCTTCTGTTTAAATTTGTGAATAGAAGAGTTTTGTATGTTAAAAAAATGTGTCTGAATTTTCAACAAGTTCACAAAAGTCATATACTTGATTTAATCATTTATTCAACTTCATACAATTCAGTTCAATTCAATACAAAAAGAAACAAACCTAAGAATCTGATATTGTTAATTTCAATACAAATGCAACAGAAATTCAACTTAACACTGATCCTCATCAGTTTTTAAAAATCTCACTGACGATAGTAATGATGATGTTGTGCTTATGATATCGATGATTTTTATACTCATATAGTTTCCATTTGCCATTAACTACACGATATTGACCTTTGTATTGATGAAATGGTGAAAAGATATACCTATACAAGATATACAGTTTTCTTTAATAATTTCAATATAATTTTCACGTTTTAAACCTGATGCCAACGATCATTTCTTCAAGTACTTTTGCTCCTTCATCTTCTGTCTTTGTCGATCTCTGTTCAATGATTAATAAAAGGTGGATGATGATGATTTCATTTTATATTAAAATGAGCTCTAAGCACAAAGAAAGAAGAAAATGATGTTGAGTAACTGTAATGACTTGTTAAATTTAATATTCATAAATAAAGCCTTCGGCAAATGATGGTAGTGGCCCATTTGTATAATTTTTCTATATCATTAATAAATTTTAACAGGTTGCAGTTGCCAATATTTGAAATTATTTTGAAGAAAGTCACCAATTTCTCTTTTTGGTCAATAGTGCAGGAGTGACAACCTTTATATGTAAGGGGACGATTTCCCTTCAATACACAATTTATATAATTTATCACTCATATATTTTTACATACAACCCGACTAGAAATTGTCCCAATACACATATTGGGGATCACTTGGAAATGCATGGTTTAAACCTGAAAGGTTTATGCCATTCGGGATATGGCCGGGTACTTGTTGGAGTAGCCTATCTAACAAATTACATTGTACAATAAAAAAAGTTACATGGTTCTTTATAACGACTTATTCTGGCAGAGGACACCAAAAAAATTCTATACATAAATCGACGTTTTGAAAGTTTACATCTGGGATTAATTTTAGGGTGAATTGAAGTTCCCTTCTTTTTGCACAGTGACTGGGCGGGCCTAAGAAATCTTGTAAACCTTACATTACGTAAAATCGTTGCAAATTCCTTACATTTAAGGTATAAAAACTAAGCAGTTTTTTTTTAATATAAAACACCACGGATAACATTTTTGTAGAACATTTCAAACCTCTAACTCTTCGTTTTAGCGATCTGTTTGTCCCTTTCTTAAAAAGGGGCAAAAAACTCCCCTTCAGCGGCGATATAGCAGGCTCAAATGATCTACATAAATGTTTGTCATTGTGTTTTACATGAAAGTACTGAAGACTTCCTATATCTTAAACGTCACACAGAAAAATTATCACCAAACAATTCTCAAAACAAAAGTTCGTCTAAAATTTAATTTCATTTTCAGTAAATATTCTCTACATAATCAATGAATTGTTTGTTTGTCTCTTATTTAGGACGCAAACACCAAAAACAACAAGAAAAACTGTGTCGTAAAAAAACAACCCCTACATATACACAAATAACAACAACAACAACCATGATAGCAAAAGAAGTGCGGTTGTACCAAGTTTGTTTAATGAAGATTTTTGAGTGAAGCAATTCGTTAATGTCGTTGCATTAATTCTCTTTCTTTAAATAAACATTCAGACAAACATTTGTTTACAATTTGTAAATATTTTTAGACAGATTATTTTATAGATTTAAACAATTTGTTCACTGAAAAAAAACACGTTTTTTTCAATGAAGTTGTTGAGATATTTTTGTCTATATTTACAAGTTTGTTTATAGGTTCGTTCCGAGACAAAATATTTACTATTTCATTGAATTCCTGTACAGAAAATGAAATTTAGTTTTTTCTGTGTAAGCCTATGCCGAGAGATTTCCTATGCCGAGTCATTGTAACTATGTGTAAATGGGATCAAAATCTAAATGCCCGTAAAATGAGTCTCAGATGTAAACTTTCAAAACGCCGATAAACGTATATATTTTTTTACTGCCCCCAACCAGAATCACTCGTTAGAACCTTGTTATATAAAAAAAATTGATTTTGTTGTACAGTGCACAATGGGGACTTTCGCGAAATAAATGTTAATAAATCTGTAACTTATAAACTGCTAATTGGACTTAGCTGAAACTTGAAACATCTTTAGAGCAGGAGTCAGGCTTCATTACACATATTTCGGCGACCTCTGGCTTAAGCACCACAGGAACTATAGGGGGTCAGAGTAGACCACCTGTGATTCCGAAAAAACTTCTGAGACTTGTAACTTTTCTAAATGTTCTCCGATTTTAAAAAATTAAAGCGCTTCAAGCTAAAAAATAAAAAGAAATAATATCCGTGCATGTGTTTCCGTAGCTCTCATAGGTTAAAAGATAATTGACTTAAAAAATTTTTTTTTAATTTAACCCTTTTTAGATTTTTGCCTATAATTTTAACGATTTTAATTTAAAAGGCAGCATTCGATTCTTGACAAAATTCGAAGTAAAAGTATAGATTTTTTTTTATTATTGAAGTCAAAATTTTCACCCTTCCCAAGCTATGATGAAAATCCCCAGTTTTAGAAAAATATAACGCCAATTAAAAAAAATATATAAAAATTCGTATTCATAGAATTTTAAATTTCGTCTGCTTTTTTTCCTTTTCTTTTTTTAAGAGAAGTAACGCAATCAGGCAATTAATGCCTACCAGTTAATTAATTAATGTGTTGTTACCTTCTTTGGGAAAGGGATATTGTATAGAGAAGAGATTGTGAAGTGGGAGAGAGATAGAAAGCTTAATTCATTTACAGCGTTTCTATTGCACGTTTTTGTAGAGCAGTGTTCCAGCTCCTACCGTGTCAAGTAGAGCCATTATTAATTTGTTTAAGCTGTGTAGCCATTTATTAGTTGTTTTACTTCGCCGGCGGTTTTGCTACAATACCCACGAAGGAAGGTGCTGCGAAGTGCATTAGAATGTGTTAGTATTAATCGCCAAAGTGATTAGTGATATGCCTTCTTCACTTTAACAGTCCAACAATAACCAGCACAATAACTCACCAATGCACATTAGAAAAACTCATGATGTTGATGGCTTGCCTGAAACTAGTCTTGTACTCAAGACCTCAAGGTTTGTAGTCTAACGCGCTAACCATGCAGCCAACAGCAGTTAGGGAGGGGACCATATCATATCAAAAACATATAGCGGTCACCAAAAGGCTAGTTTTGAGATTTTTATAAAAAAATAGGATACGACTAAACTTGCTGGTTTTGCTTGGAACGACTCGATATTTTGCAGTTCAAAGCGCTAGAAAATACAAAGATTTTTGTAGTAATAAAAAATCTCGACAACAATATCTCTCGAGCCATTCGACGCAGTCATTTGTTACAAAAATATCAAATTTTTTTCCTTAAATTTTGTTGATCTTGAAATGTCATCTGTCGAAATGTCTTGTTAAAATACAATGATTTTTATGTAATGATGCGTATTCAGAAAATTCTTTTCTTCTGTGTCGGCATTTTTATATCAAGTTCAACATTATACATACATGTTCCTTCACAAACAGATTTTAGCTTACTTGAAAAAAAAAACGATTCTTTATTGAGATTTTATTATTTTGAAATAAGAATAGAATATTATTACAAATATGCTGAAATCATCTTGTAAATATTAATAAAAATCAATGATTTCTTTGAGAAAAACTGTCATGAATGACTGAATGGATGGACTGCGGACTGGATGTTGAAAGGAATGAATGAAACAAGTGCAACAAAGATGTTTAATTGTAAGAAATAAATCAAATATCTTTTATTTTCTGAAAGGATAAAAAGCCATAGAAAGAGCTTCATGATGAGTTTGGCTTAAAGTTAATAGTAAGAAGACACCAGCCAACCATAGTAAACAAATTTTGATGGTACATTTTTTCCTAACAATTTATCCTAAATAATTGTAAATATTGCAATATTTCGAAATGTTTGAAATATTGTTGTTATCTAAAGACTTTTTTTTAATCATAAATCCTTAATTAAATTTAACTAAAACTCATAATCTCAAGTTTGTTTGTTCACTCACATATTGTAATTTACACTTTATGACTTAAATACGAGATACATATCTTTAGCTTAAGATCTGACATGAATTATAATTCAAGAAAATAAAAATCCAAAATATGTCATGATCAATCATTATTGTAAATTATGATAACACTGGGCTACCGTTTCGATTATCAAACTATTGAGATCCGTTTCTATTATTTTAAAAAAACGAAACACCAATCTATTGAGACAGACTTAACGATCGCTCGCTCGATCGCTCGCACAGATTCCCTTAAATACCATTAACAAGAACTACTCGTAGTTACAATATAAAATGTAACATGAGTACCAGGCCAAGAGCATACGGGGCTATAATAACAACGATAACTACGACTACATGTAAGTTTAAGTACGTGTACAGACAATTCATGTATGTAATTTATATCTTTACTACCGTGTTTAAAAACAATATCTTTCAGTTGAAGCTTTTTGTTTTTGTTTCAAACTTTTATAAAATATTTGTGAGTTTCTATTTTTTCATTTGTTTTTCCTACATTTTATCTGTTTTAAATCTTTATACGCATATAACAAACAAGAACAGCAAAACAACAACACATGATAGGTTGGGTTGTTGAAAACACCAGCAACAATAGTAGCAACAACAGTTACAATAGCAACAAACACAACAACAATAGCAATATGAAAAACTTAAGAGAAAAAGTGTTTAAGTAAAAACTCGTGTTAGTTGTTATCTGACAAACTTATGATCGTTTGTTGTTGATTTCAAGTTGTACACATTATTTTATACGTTGCCCAGCGGGCATTAGAAGAAGTACGGATGCCTTCTAGAAGGCATCAGTACTCCGTCTTTTGGATGTACAAGGCCTGCTCCCTCCATTCCATACTCATATCTTTTTAACACGCGCTTGCCATTGCGGGGAAGGTCATTCGTTTGTTAATTTTTTACAAATTACCTTATAAAAAGCAAATTTTTAAGGGTTTCTAAGAAAGGTCTGTCAAAAAGCAAATGGAGGTACTTTTTTTATCTCGGTATTTTTATAGCGGTTTTTTTATTTTTGATTAATGTGTAAGTAATTTTTTTTTCAAATATATTTATTAAGAAGGATAAGTATAAGTTAATCAGCTCTGACATAAACGGCATAATAACAGCATGAATGATGTCCTTTGGGGGCTATTCACATGTTACGTAACACTACAGGATGGATTAGATAAATTATATTGAAAATTCTGTAAAAACCGTTACAAGGGCGGAGGGCATAACAACTCCGAAAATAGCGTTACTTAATATGTGCGTAAGTTTCAGCTTTATATAGAAATTACTTGCGAAAAAAGAATACAAGAATGATTGTTATTTATAAAACGAGTTTCTTTTGCTTTGGCACAAAAAAAGATATACTCCTTCTCTTGTCCCTTCTCATAGAAGCAAATGTGGAAAGTGTATCTTATATTTTATACGGAAGTGCCGCGGCTTTCTGTAAGGCATTCTTTAGCAGTTACATAAGAATGGTAAATGATTTAAAAAAAATGTCTTGTCCTGAGTAAGAAGGCCTGAAGTAAGAAGGTCTTTTAAGTTTTCCCGCTAGGTCATTTCATACTCTTGCATACATCCTGATACTCGTACGTACTTATGAGCAGCAGCACTAACTAAATATCTGAATTTAAAGCTCCTATAACTCTGGTAGTAACATGCTCATGGACATGTCTACAAGCGTACATTTACCCATTCATAGAATCATGTGGCTGGTACATAATAGTGTTGCTGCGTTGTTGTTTACTTTACATTAGAAAAAGTGTACAGTGGGTGGCATAATGGGCATACACGTTTTTCTTTTTAGATAACAATCCTTATGGTTTTCTGATATCTCCCAAAAATGCTTTAATAAACCTATAAGCCATGAAGCATGATATCACTGCTGTTTTGGGTTCCTTTTCGACCCTCCTCGTTCACCCAACCTTCCATGAGAGAGTCCCGCATTTTGAGCAGTATTTGCTCCTCACTAGCGATTTCTGGGGAGGGGGGGGGGGGGGTGGAGGCACGCTTAATGTTGTAAACAATAATAACTTGATTTTCACAACCATTTATTACACTGTACGACAAAATATATATTTTTTAAATTACAAGGTTCTAACAAGGGTTTGCCAAAAATCATGAAAATTAAAAAAGAGGGGTTTCGGTTTTTAGACTATCAAAATCGGTCGGTTTCGTTTCGGTTGAAAAAAAAAACTAAAACGACGGTTTTTTTGTCTTGCAGCCAAGCAATCCAAAAACATCATGATTTATTCTAAAGTGCATTGGTGTGTTTTTGTATTGATTGTTGTTGGATTGCTAAAGTCATGAAGGCATAGTATTGCCTACTTTGGCAGTACTGGCAGCGATTAATACTATCTTATCCTACGGCACTTCACAGCACGCTCCTTCGTCGGTATTGTAGCAGAATAGTCGGTGAAATAAAAGAACTAATAAATGGCTATACAGCTAAAACAAATTAATGTTGCTACTTGACACCAGAGGGCCGGTAACACTGATTTACGAAAAATGCGCAATAGAGGGGTTGTAATTGCATTAAGCTTCCTATCTCTCTCTCACTTCACCATCTGTTCGCACTACACTATCCCTTTCCTAAAGAAAGTAACACATTAATTAATTAACTGGTAGCCTTTAAATGCCTGATTGTGTTACTTCTCTTAAAAATAAACATACTTAAACAACAAATTCTTTCTTGTAAATTTAATATGATTTCCAATTAAAATTGCGACATATTGATTTTACATACCTTTTTTCTGTTTGGTTTAATTGATATCTGGCGTTAAAGCTAACTCTGGAGCTTGGAAGTATTTAAAGACCTCTAGTAGAAATTTGTGCCGAATTTTTTTTAGAACATTTTTAGCCGTTTATATTGCCGCTGAAGAGGTGGTTTTTGCTCCTTTCTTAAGATAGAGACAAAACGATCTACACGACGAAATGTTAGAGGATTAAAATCTTTCACAAAAATGTTTCTTGTAGCGTTTTCCGTAAAAGTGCTAAATATATCTTATACCTTGAACGTAATGCTGACAGCATTTCCTATGCCAAGACAGTATAACTATTAAAAAAGGGACTGGTATTTTAACTCCCCACAAAATGAGTCCCAAATGAAAACATTTTTGGTGCCTTCTACTGGAATTAGTCGTTAGATTCAAGTAATTTTTTTTATTGTGTTGTGCAGTTTTATTGGGGAGCATATAGTATTGTTGCCGCAATCATGACACAACCATGTGTTTTCTCTGAGTGTAGAAAAAGGTTTTGCCAATTCTATTTTCAAAACTAAGTGTTTTTTTTTTAATAAAAATAAACCAACGGTAGCACTGGCATTTGTTGTGATAACCACCAGAGAAACATGAATTTAGTAGTGATATAATTCTCGTATTGTGATTCCATTCAAAAGAGACTCGTTTCCGCATGCACCTCAATCATCGACGAAAACGAAATTCCATACATTAGCAACAAAAAAGTTAGTTTTATAGCATTTTTTCGTGGCTAATGTATTGAATTTCCTTTTCTTCGAGGATTACGGTGTATGCAGAAACGAGCCTTAGGACGTGGTGATAAGCAAAATACGCAACTGATGATGGCAGCGTAGCGGCTTCCGAAAACAACGTTGTTCTATTCTGTTGTGTAAAAACTAAATTGATGTTGATTTTTCTCTTATTCCTTGGAATATTGGTAATGTCTAGTTCTTTCGGAGTACAACGTTAAGAACCTTAGAGCTTGACATATGCCATTTCTTGTGAGAAAATTAAAAACTTCTAATTCTTTTATACTACTTTTACCCATCACTGTAAATAGTTTTCTAGAGTTGGTATGTTGTTGTAAGATGTTATTATTAGCACTATTAGTTGTTGTTGCTGATGATATTTTAGACACTTTAGTAGGTACTGCCACAACATAGCTTGTTGTACATTTAGGTGGCATACAAGTGGTGTAGTAATATTGCTGCTACTAATGCCGTGTGTTGCTACCAACAATTACCATCATCATCATCATCATCATCAGTTTGGTTAATATTACCACTGCTGCTACTGCTTCATACTTATTCAAACTACTAGTAAGAAGTATGTTTTTTCTGTTTTCACCAACAATATTTATTATTTAATATGACTGGTATGTTAGTAGCGTTATGGAATAAAAAAAAAATAGTAATTCATATAATTCATACGATTGCGTGTCTAACATAGACAGGACAAACGTTTTATACTTAGCTTATTTTCGGATATTATATTACGTTTTATGAACTATTCAAAACTACAAAATGCTGCAGAGTCTCATGTGATTTTAGAGACATTTGTAACGTTTAAATTGTGTTTATGCGTGGTGGGGGATAGCCTTCTTCCCTTAGTGATTCTGGCTAAGTTAACTGGTAGCTGAAAGCACATCTAACAATCTCTGAGTAAAGCGTCGTGATCAGCTTTTGGTCTACATCTTAGTGATATTTGGCTGTTTGTTTTCATCACTTTGGCTTCTGGTCCACATCGTTTGCTGTACACACTTTGCTGGCGAACATTATTTTTGACCAATTTTCAGTCTTTTACCAAAGTCGGAGTTTGCAGAGAAGTAGTGTTAGACTCACGCCTTTCAAGTCTAGTAGTTGTATCACTCTTATTACCGGAATGGCTAGATCATCACCCTGACGTTGATGCGTTTTAAGTCAAGCAGTACATAAGTTCTATTTGTACCCGATGTACAATTACTCAATGAGTCACCCTGCGATCCTGCAGAGCTGGGAGTCTCAGAGAAGATGTTGGAGTGACTATTCTTCGTCGTCGAAGCGTTTCCTGCAGTGGCCATAAGAAAAACCTACCCGTTCCGAAATACGTCCGATTTGCACAAAGGATCGTAATGATTCAGAACAGGAGCTTAAGCGGCCATGAGCGGATTCAGGGAACTGATAAAACATACCTCATTTCTATTGAGTTTCTAAAAGAAAGTTAGATAAATAGTATGTTTCAGTTAAGAGCTCCCCTTTCAAAAGCTCAAGCTAGATCCGCGCCTGCGAGCATCCTTCTGCAGGTATTAACATTTGTTTGGTCCTAACTCTGCTAAATGAAAGAAGGCCCAACAGTGTTGAATATTCTACAAGTGATAATTGCTCACCACATGGGCGCCGTCTTCCATAGCGACTGCTCAACTAAGGGAATATCAATATCTCTTTTGAGTCTGCTACGTCTAAGGCCGACCCCGCGCGTATTCATAAATCATTTTATTCATCTATATGCCTTCATGCCCTGAAACGCAAACTATCTTGACAGTTTGTTGCTCAAGCAGAATCAGAGAGATTTCATCAGCTTTAAATTAATTGCAGCCAGACTATTTACAAAAATGGATGAGACGAGCCTGTTAACTCTTTTCGCAGTATCGTTTATGTCATAAATCTCTGCCTGGAATGCGATGGAGGCGTCGGCTAACCTTAGCCAGATCGAAAGTTCAAGACTTTCAGAGAATATATCCGACCCAGTACCAGCGTCCATTTTGGAGCCATCCGTAAAGAGCGAAACTTTCGAATAATTATAAATAAATAATTTCCTTTCCACCCATCGCTATTAGGGACATCTTGACTGAGAAGGGTTTGTCAATGTTAATGCGAGGACTTGCCCTCCTGTGTTTCGTAGAATCCTGCCATATTTATTGGAGCTCGAGTACAAAGTTCATACTAATTGGGTCGTTGATGCTATTATGATGAAAAAATACAGGAATAATAAATTTGACCATTAGCTGAGGTAACATGCGCTTATTAAAAAATATCAATCTCCCATGGAGTCCAGACTCGAACTGAAGGTTGTATAGAATACCACTTCGAATAAACTCAGTAGATGGGCTGGCCGGGGTAAGGAACAGACATTAAAGAGATAGTTAGAAGTTAGAAGTCAACTGCGATAGAACGCGAATTCTCGTTCAAATGTCGTGCAGCTTTGCAGGCAATTTTCACAAGTAATTATAAGAAGATACGCAAAAAAGGATATCGCATTGGGTTGCATCAATGATTCTTAAAAGATGGCAAAAGACAACTAGTTCTACGCAAGTTTGCAAGGTGGACAGGATAGTAAAAAATGTACATAACCCATTACTGCGTGGCTCAGAAATTCTTTGTCCGACTTTTATGAAATTTTTACGCAGCGATAGACATGATTTGTTCCAAGTTTTTGGAATTTTTTGAGTTCGAGTGACTTTGAATCTATTTCAAGCCTTGATATCGATTTTTGCATTTATTTATTTGTGATTTTAAAAATAATCATTCCCATTCTATACCTTATACGTTTTGTGTCGACAACGACAACTGAAATAAGGGCGAATATATTTTAAGTTCAAAAGTATGCGATTGATCTTGGGGATTCTCTTTTCAGTATGATTTTTCAAACAGAAGCAAATAATTGCTATTGCTGGCTTATTTTAAGTCTTGTTAATTTTTTTGTTTGTAGAAAACAAACCCAACCTTTTTGGATTGTCTGCAGAAATATTTATGGTATTTAGCGGGAATCACACGCACACAATCCCAAGCTGATAGTCTAGCCCACTATCAGCTAATTTCCTACTATAATCCTATAGATTAAGGAAGCAGTATATATCTTCTTTGGAGTGTACAGCACATTCGTCTCTACCTTAATTAATGCTTAAATATCTAACATACTTAATAACTCTTTTGATGAACATTGTGGGAGTGTTGCATGTCCCTTGTTTTCTTAATAGACATTATTTTTTGCATAAATTATGTCTCCGTTCATTTTTAATCTCTACCATCTAATTTTACGATGTAGTAGCTTTGTTAGTTTTTGTTAAACACAAGTTTTCCATTTCAAGATCGATTTGTGTTTCTAATAAATTTAGGAGTATAAAATCTAAAGTCTATTTGTTTCTTTTTATATTTTTCTTTTTACGAGCATTAGAAGCATTTATTCATTTCTCATTTATTTTAGCATTTTTAATTGCTCATCATTAAAACTAATTAACAGAAATTCATTTAATGTTCAACATAAAAACGAATTTGGTTGTAAGACAATCATGTAAATTCTTGTTGTAAACAGTGGTCTGAATCGCTTAATCAAATGATGGTTTATCAATTTAGATTTTAAAGAAGCAAAAGTTATAGACCATTTTACAAATCAAGAAGATTAATCCTCTATTATAACATTTTTGGTAACATATTATACTCATCAATTTAAGGTATTTGCTTTCAGATGAGCACAATTTATATTTAATTAAAATCAGTTCAGATCAATTCATCTCTTGGAGCCATATTGTCTTTAAATACATAATTCTTTATTACCCACGTTACTTCAACTATTTAAAAAATTTTTTTCTCTCATATCACTGTGCTACAGAAAATACAAACTTTACCACTGCGTTAAAGTTTGTTTTTCATTTGCTGCAGTCATCGTTGCTGCTGTTGACGTTGTAAAGTGATCAATTCATAAGAAAGAGTAACGATAATACACACATTTTTAAACGCGCCGCTTTGTCTCTCAATTCCATACATGTTTGTAACTTTAAGTGGCATTACCTGCTTGCTTCCTCTACGCAGTATAAACTTCATTCGTCTGCGTGTATGTTTGTATGTCTACAAATTTCAGTATCTGTCGGGAATGTATGCTAAATTCAATGGCCAAGCTATGATGTTCTCCGACTAAGTGCAATCATTTGTTTGTCCAGGCATAATGTCAAAATTCATTTAAAAAATGCAACAGTTAAAAAGTATCACTATCACATTTACAACATGTCCATATTAAAAAGCCGCACCAATACTAACACTCTACAACTTTTATCTCATTAATTTTATTTTCTTCATGTCTTTTTAATTTTTATGCAACTTTTATACAAACACATGCACATACTGATTGCCACATGGAGAATACAAACGCAAATATTCGTGTTCAAATTCTGGTTCTTTAGTCTGGTATTGCTACTTCTCTTGTTGCTGCCGTATTTTGTTGTTGCAATATAATCGAGCAATATTTGTTTGTTTCGGTTTGTTATCGGAGGTTATTTTTTTGGACTTTAATGTCGGCTTGTTTTAATTTCCTTTTTTTTAATTGTTTGTCTGTTTTTGGTGGTGGTACAGTGGCGATTAGAATTAAGATACCAACAATGGTCCACAAGCTGCTTTGGTATCAGAGATAACAAGTTTAATTAACGACTATACACTTGATTATGGTCCTTTTAACCAGAGTATGGTACTTCGAACCAGATTATGATCATTCGAACCAGATCATCTTTCTTTAAATCATATTGTGGTTGACATCGATCAACTTTTTCGTAAATGCCAAATTTGAAGTTGCGGCTTCAGAAACCAGAATTCGGATAGAAGAATATAAAAAAAATTTCACCGGAAATTGTTCGTGTTTACTATGTTTTATGGTGCTAAAACAATTTTAGACAGCACTCTCCATAACTTTTCTTCAAGGTTTAGTTTGAAACCTGTGTTAGTATGTCGTAATGACTCATAGATGACGTAGGCTATAGATAACGTAGACTATAGATGACTTCAGACTTACAACTTTTAACATTTTTTATGACTGCAACAATTTCTCCTTTGCTTGAAGGCTCACTGTATATATAACGCGGTAATCGCCTTGGCTTGGCAACGTTGGGTATATTGCTATTATTAAACAAGGTTGCTTTAGGTTAAGAAAGGTAGTGTTACAATATATATCGAATCGGAGACCCAATTGGATCCAATGAGACTCTCTTCTATTTGTACTCGTTATGAAGCTACCTAATTTCCATGATGAAGCACCTGATATCTTCCAGTTTGCACTTCGCAATATCAGTAATGCTCTCATGAAAACGCCTGGTCCGCCACCTAAGCCTGTGTCGTTGCGACCTCGGGCAATGGCAGATAATATGCTCAATGCTTTCTGGTTCCTCTACATCCTCGCACATCGTACAGAAATCTAAAGTGTCAATCTCAAAAATGCAAGTCCTAGCCCTGACCGACCGGTGTCCATTCAATGCGCCTATGAATACCCCTAGCAGCTTCCTGTTCATACCCAGTAGTAGTTCAGATCTACCTTAACCAAGTTTGAACCACATGGCCCTCGAGACTCTATAATCCTCCCTACTACCCGATGAACGGTTGGCCCCGCTAAACACCCAATTACTGAGTTACCTATAGTAATGACCGATCTGCCACACATTTCCTCATCTGACGCCGAACCTATTCTTGCCAGCTCATAGGCAGTTTCATTTCTCACAACATTGCAGTGGCCAGGAACCCAACGTAGTCTGACACTATATTTTGCAATAAGTAAGTTGAGGCCTCTCCTATAGTCGCTAACTAGATTTGATTTGACACTGTGTCCCTTCAAAGCTTTTAGCGTCGCCTGACTGTCGACGTAAAAGCTTACATCCTTGCCTTCAGCTACATTTCTGGGCACAACTTCTATGGCCATGGGGATCGCCAGGATCACAGACTGGAAAACGCTACATTCTTTCGTAGTTTAAAATAACTGCGAATGTCCGTCCGCAAAATATAGAAAACGGAGCCCGTGCCTATTCCCATTTTTGACACGTCTGTAAAGAATGCGCAGCCTTCGTAGAGCCTATCAGATTGAACCCAAAAGTCCTTATCCGGAAATACCAATAAGGGTGTCATACTAAAATCAATTTCAACTAGCTTTGAATCTGTGAACCCAGCAGTTGGGAGACCCTCCCGCTAAAACTGATCTCATTTAAGATTGCGTGTGACAGTCTTAGGTTCTAGATGCAAAGTTAGGGTACCGAAGAGGCAATGAAAAGACATAGCTTTGCATCCATTGAGGTTCCGCATGTCTGTAACTATCATTTCGTTTGAAGGACCATAAACAAGGATACAGTCCTTAATCGGACAGAGAGTTTGATTGTTAACTTTTTATCCGTATTTCGCTAATTAATTCCTAGGTCTTGAATCTCTTAGGCCGTCCAAGCGATATCAGTGAAATTCTGTGAGTTGCTACATCTGGTTATAGGTCCGAGGTTCTTGTGAAACTTTGACATTCCTATAAATCGAACTCAATATTGTGCATATCCATATAGCTCTCGCATAAAGTTTACTATCTTCCCAAAAGTTTCTTTTTTAATTAGGTACGGTCACATAAATTTTCGATCTACTGTGTCGAAAACTCTTAAAATATACTGCAGATAAATATGTCCATTGCATGCTGCTGATTGCTCGACTATAATGCGATGCGTATTGAAGTGGTCCAAACATAAAGAGCCAGATCGATGGCCAGCTTAGATAAGGTTAAGTTGCACAGCCTGCCCTTTAAAACGGCTGTGTAGAGATTATGTGAGAGTTCCATGTCTATCTTAAATCTGGATGGGTATTGAAACAACCTGACATCCGAATAAATCAATTTCTTCCCTTAATACCGCATGCCGCTAGGTTTGCAACTTCGGGCAATATCGAATTTACCAGGTTAATCGCTTTTTATATTGATAGAGCTGGACATCGACTAAACAGGTACTTGACAGTCTCTTCCCCCTCTTCATCTAAAGAACTTCTACAGAAATCATATATTAGTAGATTCAATATCCTGGCGTGAGCACTAATAAGACAGTACACCGTTACGCATAGCTATTGACGAGAAGTCCCCAATATTGTTGCAGATCCCGCGTAGTCATACCAGGGTCAGATAGATCTGCTTGCAGCTTTTCAAAAGAACTCCTACTACCCAATCGAACCACCTCTCTTGTAAGCGGACACACGTTTTGTCTGGCTACCGGGTACATCTGCATACCCTAACATCCAGAGAATCTCCAGTCTGGAATGTCTCTCTATCCCATTTGAAGATGTTTGTCATTCACTAACTAGATCGGATATTATGTTAAAATCAGATAAAATATATTACGCCTTACTGTCGGTACATATTCGAATATCCTGGCCGAATACTCTGTTTTACTTTGTTGAGTGCCCTTATAAAGCAAATATATCAGCTTGAATGATGGATGCTACATTCATTGGATCGCCTAAAGTATACTCTCCATTGGAAGCGAAGGATAAAGAAGCATCCTCATACTCTCAGAGAATGTGCCCGAGAACGTTACCTCGAATCGTTTGTCTGGTAAAAGAGTAGGTGGGCAATAGTTAGTATGGTCGAGGAGATTCCTTTGAAGTATCATATATGACAATATCGTAACGACGGATTTGAGAAAGGTAGTACCTCTCTACTCAGCACACATCGAACGGTAACATTTTTGGTAGTGATCTGTTCATTTATTCAAGCAGCTCTTGGTAGAGGTATCAAGAATCCTGCTAGTGTCCTGGATCCAAACTGAAGTAACTCAGCTGGAATATTATCTAGGCTTAGTTATTTGGCGGTGCTGTTGGCTGAAGTGGTCAGAGCGTTGAATACAAAGCAAATCATGCCTGTGCTCTTGGGCTTGGGACTTGTTTCAGCAAGTCATCAATATCATGAAATTTTCTGATATGCATGAGTGTGTCATAGTGTTAATTGTGGTTGGACTGTTAAAGTGCTAAAGGGATAGCACTGGTTACTGAGCAGTACTGGAAGCGATTAATACTGACATATACTAATGCACATCGTAGCACTCTTATAAATCGTTATTGTAGCAGAATCGTCGGAGCAGTTAAAGAATTAACAAAATGGCTATGTAGATAAAAAAATTACGTGCATACATGACACCAGAGACGCTGCAACACTGTTCAAAGAAATTAACAAAACGCTCAATAGCAGAGTTGTAAAATAATTAAACTCTCTCTCTGTGTATCAATGCACCATCTTTGCTCTCTACACTATCCCTTTCCCAAAGAAGATGACACATTAATTAATAAACTGGTAGGCATTAATTGCCAGAGTGTGTTACTTTTCTTTAAAAAAAATCTTTCATCTTAACCAAAGCTGCTTCGACTTCTGGGCGTGTGGGAGGCTCAGCTGAGATTTCGTTATCCCACAACGTCTATAAGGTTTATAAAACCTAAATATTCACCAAAGAACTGCTGGAAAAGGAGTGAGCGTAGGAACTAGCGTAGTTCAATTGTACTTCAGCCAGATCGCCGGAAGACTTTCATCCAAAAAGGTTTGGGAAAACCGCAACTATTTTACACTAGATTCTCATTCTTCGTTAAGGATGTGTACTGTCTCAGAAACGCGCCACTAAATGCTTGGTTAAATTTGGTGAAAAAAGCTGGGTGGTTTTTAGTACTGGGATTTTTTGTGTAGTTTATATAATCCTCTGATCATGCGTGATCATAAGGGCAATATTGTAAAAGAGGTACAGTCAGTGGCTATATAAAGGAGAGAATTGGTGCTTAAGTTGAGTCGGATTTATGGGGAACTCTGATAGGGCTCTGACAATCGAACCGTTTCTTTTTATTTTGCTATCTGGCTTTATATTCAAAAACCTATTTTCACCCAATGAGAAAGACCTAAGATTACTTACCGGGTGGTTTGCAGGACAGTTTGGTCTCAGGTACCGTCAATTCACATTTGGGAGTCCTTAAATCAAATATTTTAATGTGAATGTCCTTTACTGAGGTCTTATAGGAAAAATTTCGTTGAATGCTATTTGATGACGCCAAAGGATTTATAATTGCACAAGTTGATTGTGTTCAGTCGTATCCTATAGCTAGACCAACGAATACTAAGGAAGTCAAAAGGCTATATAGGAAATAGCGCGCGAAGTCTTATGACAGTTGGTCCAAAAGTCTTCGACTGCACTCGCTATATGCCCGATTACTATACGCTCACTGGACTTAGTGATACTAAAGTCCATCTAAATGTTGTTGTAAGAGGTTATCGAAAACAAATGCATTTGCTTTAGCCTTTCTTTGTGCAGAGAAACCTGCCCAAATAAATAACCAAATAAATAACGAAACTATACCTCAACACACTGAAGTAAAATATCTCGGTGTTCATCTTGATTGTCGTCTAACATGGAAGTCCCACATAAATGCAGAGATGACCCAAATCAAATTAAAAGCTGCTCAAATGAATTGGCTCATTGGATGGAACCCTACTCTAAGCCTAGATTGTAAACTTCTTCCATACAACTCCATTCTAAAACCAATATGGTCCTACGGTATCCAGTTATGGGGCACTGCCCCGGCATCAAATGTAGAAAAAAATCAAAGGCGACAAAATAAAATACTCGGTACGATTACAGCATTCCCATGGTATGTCAGAAACAAGCGAATTCATAAAGATTTAGATGTGCCGCTGGTTAAGACATTGTTTTCTAAACACGTGACAAGATACCTCAAAAGTTGCACCCAAATCCCCTAGCCCGAAAGATCATTAACTTCAGAGGCCACACTCGGCTGAGAAGGAGGAACACTCTAGCTCTCAGCCGAACATGAGAGACGTAGACAACCAAAGAACCAATCGCTGAAACAAATATTTTTTTCTGGCATTGGCTGGACTTAAAAATTAAAATTTTAGAGGTAAGATTTGCTTACTTATTCTTAGTTCAATTTTATTGAAGATACAATAAATAAATATAACCGAAAAAAATTAGCATTCCTGATGTCATTCATTGCGGTCTTCGTTAGCATCCATCACAGTATTGAATTTTACGTTGCACTGTTAATGTGAGGTTTAGTATGAGTATTTATGCAAGCTAGAGTGTATTTGTAATATATAAATATGCATTTTTTAATGCTAACCGCCGTATATATTCGTATTTTTATTGATGATTTCTTCAAAAAGGACAGCAGGACACATGTTACGGACCATCATCGACAACAGCAACACTAGCAACAAACAAACAGCCAGTATCACCGAAAACATGCATGCAAAGTTATATTTAAAACAGATGAACGGCAACAACAATAAGAGTAATTAAAGAAATACCGAAACGGCTGCTGTCGTTTGATGTGACGATCGATGTGGTGGTCGCTGCTGGGCAGTGGGGCAAACAAAGTTGTCCTTAAGACTACTGCATTTTTTCTTTTCATTTTCTTTATCAGCCTCATTAAAAGTCAGGTTTCTGTTATAATTTTCGTTATTTTTTCTGCTTCTTCTTCATTCAGTTCTTTTTGTCATTTTTCACCGGTGCACTTTTTTCTTACATCTTTTATCAATGAACACTAATTTTGTGTTCTTGTTACTGCTGTTTCGTTCGGTTTTAATACCATTTTTTTTTGTTGGGATTTGCTGTTGTTGCTTTCATTATCAAGAATGAATGGACATGGAAATGTACAAGTGGTGGAGCACTCACACGCATTCACTCTCACGTACTGCACATTCGTATACTTACATGCTGGTTTAAATACGCACATAAATCAATCATTGTAAGTTTTTGTATGCAACACAAATGTGTCACCGATGAAGAGTTTTAATTTTCATTTAACTAAATCTTAACTAAAACAGAACCAAGGAAAGAAACAAAAAAAAAGCAAAAAAAAAAAAGAAAACCAAGCAATAAATTAAAATCAATTAAGATTTCTTTTTGATCTTAACGCTCTTTAATGCTGTTATTGAGTTAAACATTTTAACGACTCTTTAATTTTTGAATATATTCGAAAATTCATCGTTCTTTCGACATTTGAGTGATTAGTTCGATAGCGATCTGAATGTAAATACCAAATTTTCATGTTACGCGCTGTTCTGGAAACTTTACAAATTTGAATTAGTTTTCTAAAATTGTTTAAAATTAGTTAATAATGAGCTATTGTTCTTTTTTATCTTTAGCTTTATTGTATGGAGAAAAAAAAAACATTTGATTGACTATATTATTCTTAGAAGATTAAAAGGTTTTTTAATAGTAATCAAAATATTTGGAGCTGTGTTTATAAGTATAAGTATAGGTATGTTAAAGAAAATCTTCATGATATATAGTTTTGCTTTTTATCAATTGAACGTAGATCAATGTTCTGTTTTGAACTCTTCTCTTGCTTTCTTTTTTCTTATAATTAATTTCCCTAATAAAGCACACATTTTAAAAGGAGTTGTATTAGAGAGTATTAGAGATATTATTTAAATCTATAAACTATTTTATTAATAGCCGAGGAAACTCCTTAGGTGATCTTAAGAAATTTGTGGTTCTAAAATGTACTGTTTTGTCAAAGCGTTATGTACATGTAGAAAGGATATTATTAGTTTCCCTTCCCGCTCAATTGACTGTTATTTCGACCCATTTATTCTAGACTTTACAGATTTTAGGCTATATTAGAATTGTCTTACCAACTACACAGGATCATCTACCCCGCGACGCTTTTGCACTACTTCGGTGTAGAGTTTTTTCTACTGTCTTTTGAAGGGTCTTCCTTTCCTACTCTCCCGTTCTATCAAAACTTAGATGTTCGCCGCTTAAAATGTGTTGTTGTGTAATCCATCGAACCTACGTTTACAACGACTCTAATCCAAGGCCGTCGCAATATCTGTCTTCAATCAAGCCTGTCTTCCTTGAACTAAAATATTTTTGGCCTATACATACTTGAAGAGCTATTAGACTCTGACTTGATTCATTAATTTTAATAGTTACATTTTAGTTATCTTTCTTTTAGTTACTTAATGTTTTTTTTATTGAATATATTTTTGAACTTGAACTCAGGGTTCTGAGTTCATGGCTTGTTGATAAGCCAACATCTTTACTACTACACATGGACATAACATGACTGTGAAACTTTTCGTAATTTATTTAAGAATTCTGTAAAAAAAAATTTTGTACTCATACCAACTGTCTTCAACGCACACCTATGACTGGTGAAAATGGGAACAATACAATATTTTCCCGAGACGTGAGCGATGAAAAGAAAGCACATCACTTAACTAGAACAAAATTGTCAACAATATACGCTCAATGTACAACCAGATTTTTTCCAAATCAAAAATATTTGCTTAAAATACAGAAATTTTATTAGTATTAAAGAAAACACCACAGGACGATTAAGTTAAGTTTAGATTTAGAACCCATTACTGAGTATTTTAGTTATGTCAACTGAACCCCTCTAATGACAACGCCATGTAAAAGTGACATATAAAGTTCCAGAATTCAAACTGGTTGTTAGTCCTTGGGAAACAGTCACGTAACTTGTGTTGTGACAGGTTCTCTTCCCTGTAAGGATAAATTAGAGTAGAAGACTGGCAATGCAGATTTCTTTTAGCAACTCCATAGAAATGAGGTCCATCTTATTCGTTTTGGAGGGGGAAATATCCCTTTTTCCCCACCCTGGATCCGCGACTGCTATAAGCAAATAATTTTTATTTCATGAATAGTTACTTCAATGCTGTTGGATCTTTTTGTATTAGGAATGTTTTTACTAGTTATTGCCCCCAAATTATCTCATTTCGTTTGGAAGTTATTTCATATAAACTTATTTCGTTTGGGAACTATGTGATAGTATCGTTCCGTGGACAACAATCAGTCCTTCTGCACCCACTGCATGTCCTTATCACAGAACCAAATATTAGCGAGTGTTAAATTAAAAATTAACCTCTTGGTTCTTTGTCAGTCTCGTTTCGTCTCCTCTGTTTGAAAATTTCTGCGAATTACATTTAACTTTTTTTTTATCTGTTCTTGAAATAAACTTGGGATTTTTTGGGATTGTGACTTCCTGTTGGCAAAAATGACACAGCAGTGAACGAATCTGATTACTTCTACATAGCGGAAAGCTCAGCCGAAAATGAACAGCAAGGAAACCAGTTGCAAGTTGCAGATCATTGTTCTTTAATTGAAATATTGTATTATATCAGAGAGAACACTCTTGGCTTGTCTAATATTATGAGTAGCATATCAAGCTTTTACTCTATTTCTTATCTTTCTTAACCCTCGGAGGTATAACCAGGTCTGTGCAGACTTTTTGCATATAAAAGTGTGTATAACTTTTTTGTTTTTCATGTTAGAAAAAAAAGCCTCCCATGTAATCCTGCAGAAAAAACATCCGAACACAATGAGAAAAAAATCAGAGCGATTGGGAATCCGGGTTCGGAATAGTCCGGGTTTACAAATAATTGGCGCTAAACGGTATAACCAGGTCTGTGCAGACCTACATAGGACTTTGTATGGAAATGCATAGTCAGTTGTCCTAAAAGTGTCTATAAATGGATTTTATGCTAGGAAAACCACAAAACGAATAATTAAAACGCATTTTATACATGCCAGGTACTCATGCGTTGAATGCCGTAAATAAAAAAAAATTCATTGCTTTACATATGAAAAATAAAATAGCGTTAATAGCTACCTAGGATGTATAAAAATGCGTTTTAATTATTCGTTTTGTGGTTTTCATAGCATAAAATGCATTTATAGACACTTTTAGGACAACTGACAATGCATTTCCATACAAATCCCATATAGGTCTGCACAGACCTGGTTATACCATTTAGCGACAAAAAACCCTTATACCTCCGAGGGTTAAAGATTCGAAGTTATTCTATTTACTCCCTTGCAGCATCTCCAATTCATATTTATTAAATAATAGGCCGATCCTGTCAGAGATTGGGTTCATGAGGCAAAACGTGAATAATTCACTTCAGCAAGATGTAATAACAATGTCTGAATGGGGTCGTATGAATGGTGCCGTATGGATGGGTTCAATTTCAATGCTCACAAGATACAGTGCTGTATGTTCAGGTACAGACGTATGACCGAATTTGCTGCTCCATCTGTTCTGTAATTATGTTCCTGGTATGAAAATCCATTGTGACGTTCGCTGAACTAATCACTTTTTTCAATTCTCAAAAGAAGCATCCAATTGCCTCTTTGTTGTACCAAGACGTTGCAAGAGATGCTGCACTCCATCTAATCTCCTTAATATTTATACCACCTATTGTAGACCGAAAATGAAATACAACTCTCGTGATTGGTCTGGTGCTTCAAAGTCCATCGGTGACCATAGGAAAGCCAACTCTATTGGTTCGCTGGATCATCGACGCAATATGGAGTGTGTTTCCCTATATTATCATTATTACAATGGCGTGTGTTCTAATGAAATTAGGGAACTTGTTCCCGAAACTCACTCTTTTATTATGAACAACAAACTTTTCATTAATATCATATTCATTTGTGGTCGATATCCCAGTGAATCGCACTACGCATTACAGAGAAATTTCGTTCTTTAGTTGAATAGTTTGTATGTGGAATAAACTTCCTACAGAGGTCTTTGATGTCACTTTCAATGTTGGAAAATTAAAAAAAAAATCTTTAACAATATTCCCTCCATCCTCCTTCCCATAACTAATTTTCTCAGTTCCGGCACAATGCATTGCAGGAGTACGGGCTATCCCCTGAATGCTGGTCTTATTACTAACAGCTTCCTTTGCAATCAGCAATTCCTCAATTATTAGTAGAAACGTGCTGTTGATCAATTAACGTCACAACGTTTTTCTGCGCCATTGTTGTAGTGATGTCCCTCGTTGGCAGCTCATTCACTCTAGACCCCAGCAAAAACTACTGCTTCGGCCGAAATAGGTTTATAAGCGAGAGAATCTAGTTTTGTTATTTCTATTGCTTCGAAAAGCGTTTCGAATATGCATGATTTTTGTTCGCGATGTCCCACTGTGGATCTCTTGTTTTTGATATAAAACAACACTTCTTTCGAAGCATCGAAAATGCTCTAAAATAATGTGTCATTTTATCGTCGCTAATACAAATCGTGTTTTATTATAAATTTCTCTCTTCCATGCAATAGGTGGGAAATGTAGAAAGAGAGCATACTTTAAATGGGTTTTGAGTTTTCACATGTGTTAGTGTTCATTTGAAACAATGCGTGCGACAATTCTTTAGAACCTATATTGTTGAAAGCTACAATGCTACTGCATATGATTTTGTTTATTTTGGAGTTCGTGTTGAAGAAATGTACAATGCTGACTAACTTCCTAATTTAAACGTAATGAACACTGAGAGATCTCTGCCTTCTTTTTGAGCATCCTCAGATGCGCTTCAAAAGAAAGGCATTCAAGTTTTCTACTGCTTCCAGAAACATGATATTTTTTTGCTGGGGCATGTCTTGATGGGTACTTTCTCCGTCTATCAAATACATGAAAATTACTAATCCTATAAAACAATAAGCGAAAAGATCCTAGCTCGAAACTCCTCAGAAAGGAGGGATTCAAGAGTAGCTTAGATATCGACGAAATTATATTTTTGGTCGTCCTTATACTTTTATCTCAATTAATACATGGAAATACAAGGATTTTCACTTGACTGTAGGATATTTGCTTATGAGCACCGATAATTTCGTATGTGGTCCAAAGACATTCACAACAATTCCGTCTTCAGTTTCAAAGCCGTCTATGAACCACCAGACTTCTGAGATCCACTGGAGTACCAATTCACTCCCAATGGCAATTAGTTGTGGGAGCTTTGAAAATTTTCAAAAGTTTAGTTCACATCTGATTCTGAGGCTGGGTATACTTTAAGGAATCGCAAAATAGTATTTTGGAAATACTAAACGGAATAATGAAATTTACGAGGCGTGAAGAGTGTAAAGAGAGGAGATTACAAAACTTAAAAAGATTTGGTCTTATTAAAAAACATTTCTTTGCAAACAGAAATTATTGTTGATGTGACGGTAATACAAACATTTTAGAATATTCATCTTGCAACAGGATAATGCCACATGATCGTTATAAATATTAAGTTTGAGCGTTTAAATTCAGAAAAGCTTTATATTTGTGAAGCGCCTCTAAGGATTCAATGTAAACTGTATGACAACAAAAAAAAAAACCCCCCACAAAAAATTTCTCGGTGAATTAAGCTTAAATAATATGTACATATTAAAAACCTTTTAAAAGTTAACTTTTTTGGATTTCCGTTTCAAAAATCAAGAAAAAAATAAATAAAAAAATATCATGGAATAAAAGAAAAAAACTGCATACAATATTAAAATTCCTTTGAAAAGAAGATTAACTGCAGATCAAACTTCAACGGAAACATGTTGAAAATGCAACACGAACTTTAATTTAATAATGGCCGATACTTTTGAAAAATCAGCGCCACCAAGCACAACAACAATAACAGTCGAAAAGGAAAATATTTAAGACACAAGGAGTAAAACAGTAGCGAACAACAATTCAGATAAAACAACAACATAAATGCCTGCCGCAAAAAACGTCGCGCCATCGTGTCATCAACTGAACTGGGGAAACAAAAAAATAAAAAAATAAAAAAAAGAAGTAAAAAGACAACCAACATAATAAGAAGAAACAATGGCGCTGCAATTGATTGACAACATGTGAGTAGTCGAAACACATAAACACACTCACCTCCCCATGCCTGTGGTAGAGAAGTGTTGTGGCAGTATTATTATCGCAACAAAACATTGCCACAAAAGAATAAGTAGTATTGCAATAATTCGTATGACTGTAAGTACGACTACAACAATACAATGATAATCATACAAAATTATGCTGACTCCTTGTCCTTACAACCAGCCACATCTAAATCCATACCGATTGTGTATCCCAGCCCAATAAACTAAACAATGATGGCGCCCTCTATATTGCAAATCCATGCATGAGATCATGACAACGCCAACAGCAGCGACGACATCGGGCATATTAAAAGACCAACAACAACAAAGACGATATCACAGTACAGTAGTAATTGCAGCAACAACTACAGCAACACAAGCACAAAAATGGAATAAATACATAAAAACTAAATTTTGAAAAATAATGCAACTAAAACAATCCGTAGAAAAAAAAGAAGAAGAAATAAGCGTAGAAGTAAATGCCATTGTTGTGGCGTTTTTTTCCACTTCGGTAGTCTCAAGGATGGATGGATGGCGGGGGGTTCGTTTTCAGGCATTAGACACCAGGGTATGTGTGAGGATATAATAAAGGTGAAAGAATGTTCCTTTTTTTCCATTGAATCGAAAGGAAATACTTCAAACTTTTTTTGTTTGTTTTAACTTGAAGTTTTTTCTTGGCTCAGCAATTTTTTTATACCCGTATTAAGGTTTATTTGAGTGTATAAGTGTGTGATTTAAAAAAAGAAAATTTTTTTTCTGTTAAACGAAACATAATATTGCTTGACAGTTTGTTGTTGACGTGTGCAATTTAAACAGCGATAACAATCGCACAATGACAATCAAGGAGCAATAACGACATACCTCTGCTCTTACAATGCAATTGTGTTGCATGTAGTCGTAGTATGTCGTCTATAAGCATGATTGAATGCATTTTTGTATGTATGATTGTGTATCGTGAAAATGTGTCTTCAAGGAAGTTGTTTGCTTAGATATTCAAGGGACAGTTTCCTAGTGTCTTATTAGATTTTCGGGCGTTTAAAATAAACTCTTAAATGCGATATATGAGGTGTACTCTGACGAAAGATCCTATAGATCGGCGTTTTCCCGGAATTTCTATAATAAGAATATAGGTTGTATATTTTAGCTTGCAGCCCTTTTCAGAGGATTAAAATGATTGTGGTGTTTTTGGAGAGACATCAAGGAATCCATGATAATATGGACTATTGTGTACCGAAATCTTGTAAACTTGATTTTATGGACAATTTCGTTCACTTGTTCCCGATAAAAAAATTTGAAGGAGTGGTCAAGCTATTCACGGACGGCTCCGAAAAAAGAGGACAAAGGTTTCTATGTGGAAAATTTCAATGTAAGATATCCAATTAGTTTGCAGGACGGCTGTAGAGTCCTGCATGCAGAAATCTCTGCTATCACTAGAGCGGCAAGATGGATGGCCAAGGTACTATAGGATATCAGAGGATATCTTAATATTTACCAATAGCAAAGCGCTCATCGCCGCTCTAAATTGTGCATACACCATAGCCATATTGAGAGTGAAAATAGTTTGGGTTGCAGGACACTTAGATTGTCCTGGTAAGTGCACTGCGGACGGTATTGCCAGGTAAGGTATGCTATTGAACAACTCAATGATGTGGCACTTCACTGGCATTCCACTATTTCATTGAACGTTGTAGATTCACCACGATTCATACAAACTTGCACAACAAAGTGGGGAACGCGAAGGCACCTACCGAGTGGCTAGATCTAGGCGGACCTACTACGACTTGCGCAGGACATGGAATCTTCTTCGACTCATTAAAGGGTACTGGAACATTTGGACACATGTAAGAAAAATGGGTCTAAGTTACAACTATTGTAGAAGTTGTAACCATGAAGAGGAAGAGCAAACTGCTCTTTAGCTCCTTTGCCACTCTTGGCTCTAGCAAACTGTCGGACTTAGACAGTCTTACAAATGTAGGGCAGGTCAAGCTATCGTCTTACCTAAAAGAGTCAGTATGTTTTTACAATTCATTATAGCAACAATAATCAAGCTTTATCTGCTTCAGGTTATGACAAATCGCCGGACCCAAGTGAGTTGCATCTTCAGTTGTGAGTGCTCCCCTAACTTTATTTAACCCTCGTGCATATTTTTCTCCTTTAAATTTATATTAACAACATCCAGAGAAGTAACGAAAATGTTATCTCTCAGCTAAACTGATACAGAACCGTCATAACGCTGATATAATTTGACATCAATGCTATGTGTCGACGTTTTTGAGTCAATGACACTTTTAGTCATTGTGATGTCAACCTTTACATCAGCTGGCCATTAATGCCAATGATGACAAATCTATCATCAATGCAATGACACATCGACATCAAGAAAGTGACTAATTGGCATCAATTTAATGACACAATGTCATCAATATGATCTCGCTGGAAGAAAAACCGTCATAATGTTAATGCAGTTTGACATCAGTGCTATGTCAAATGAAAAGTGTCTTCGTTTTTTGACCCAATGACCCAATGACATTATTGAAATGCCAACCTTTACATCAGGAGCACAAAGTCAACACAAACATTATCAATGAGACATACATATATAGTGACTAAATGTCATCAATACGATAAAAAGGTGTCATACTACCGTTTGGCTCAATGTTTTGTCTGTGCAGGTATGCTGTACTGGCTCAGTTTGTAAAACTACTTGCATATTTTACTATTAGCTCTGTCATAGTGATAAGTGAACATATTAAAAATAAAACAAAGCATTTGTATTGAAATACAAATTACAAACATTATAACATTGTTTACTTATTTCGGTCAAAACGGTATCTTATTGATTCTACTTGATTGTCATACCTAAATACAAATTACAAATACTATAACATTGTTTATTTAATTATCTTATACATATTTTAAACTTTAATAATCTATACTAAGCGGCATCGTATTGATGTCATTCCAGTCATAGCATTGATGACAATTTAACTATGCCAAAATTCCATGATGGCGTTTGTCATCAGATTGATTGCGGTCTTCGTTTTGTGGATGACACTTGTCATAGCATTGTTGTCAGAATGCGAATATTAATTTTTGCTATGAGTGTATAGGAAATGTTGTACCAATTGTCTTGAACCTTCCTGTCCTATCACTGGCAAAAACGGCAATGGTACAAAATGTTCCTGAATCGTAACCGATGAAAGGACAATATATCACAAAAATATAACAAACTACCATCACTGTTTACGCAAATTTTTTCCAAGAGAAAAACTATATGTTTAAATTACAGTAATTTAACTATTATTAAAGAAACCATAACAAGACAAGTACCTTAAATTTGGGTCTAGAACCTGTCATACGACCCCTCATATGACAAAGCCTTGTAAAAGTTAACGGCCCCTTTCATATAAAGTTCCGGGAATCGAACCTTTTGCTAGTCCTGGAAAACCTGTGACTTGTCTTGTGAGAGTTTTTTTTTCAATCTAGGGCAGCAATAGCACTGTGGCCATCGCACAGTGGTTCCTATTTCCAAAAAATTGGTAATAAATCTGTATCGTTGAAACTTGCGATCCGTTTACAAAATGGTGTATGTAAGAATCAGAAAGGAGGATATAGAAAAGAAAATTAAACTCTTAACCACCCTGTTGAAAGACATGTTGGGTACAGGGTATCAAAGCTGACTACCTCATGCGTCATAAACGTTTTTAGTCTCATAACTTTTAAAAATATTATCCGATTTTAGTGAATTAAAATTTTTTTAAGTTTATATATAGATGAAGAAAATGTAGTTAATTTTTTATATCTTTCTTGTCGTCGCAACCATTAACCGCTTATGTCGAGTAAGGACCAGATTGAATTTTTGGTGCGATCGAGTCCATTCGTATTTAACTCAACTCGCTACACATTTTTTAAATTTATAAGTTTTTTAAGACGGCAATTTCGACGGCAACACAACAATTTCGAACTTTTTTCAAAATTATGCGACTCTGACAACCGAATTTTCTTACTAGCTTAATTTCTGGGTATTTAAATACCCGTTAGGCAGGAATGGGTTAAAGCAAGAGTTTTTGCTTCTTTGACTGTGACTGTTTGCGACTGCTGACAACTTCTAAAAGCAAAGGTATTGCTTGTGCTTTTACTTACGATAGTAACCAAAAGCAACAGCAAATCAAATTCAAAATTTTGAAATCTTCGACTGCTACTGTTGTTTTTTTTTTTCATAAGCACAAGCAAAAGTATTGGTGCATTTTAAACAGTTGGAAAAAGCCAATGCAGCGAAAAGTAAAAATTTTACGACTTTTGGTACTTCGACTTACATAAGTTATTTAAACACTGGTCCTTACACAAGAGAGTTGCAGTTGTTTCATCGTAAACATAGGCATTATGCTATTAGTCTGGGAGCCGAGAGTTTGGTTTTTGCCAAGACCCTGTGAATTTCTACAGACAACCAAGAAGGATTCGCAGTTTAAGTTAACCTTTGTACTCAAATGTAGGCATTTGAAACGAATGCAGCATTATAATTCTTAAGGTTTAGATGTAACTTTGAAACTGCTCCTACAATTGTTTTTTCGTATTATAAATATACAACGATTATCATTTTAAATACTGTATTACTTCAATCTATGTATTTTGTTTCTGTGGTCTCTGGCTTTTTTCTACGGATGATTGAATCTTTTTGTTTTATAATATTTATTTTATTTTTTGCTTTCGTTCCTGAAAAGAAGAAGTTAGTTGCATTATATTAACTTGAAATTCATCTATAACAACAAGGCGCTTTAAATGAACAATATACTACGATTGAAAAACATATAAGTATTTTAAAATACATGTATGCACTCGTATCCATATATTTTGTATGATGTTGCAAGAAGCTGTTGTTTTGTTTTAAGAGCAAAAGTAAATGCCACAGGAAGTCAACTCCCAGTTTAACTCCTGTTAACACAACAAAATAACGTTGATTTTTATATTGAATTGAAGACAAGACCATCTTAAAAGCTGTTTCTTTCGTGATGTGTGGCATCTTATAGTTTATCTGTTTCTTTTTCCCTTCGCTTTTTTTTCATTATTTATTTATTTTGTTTTTACATTTAAAAGAAAACATGAAATGAATCTTTAAACTACCAATAAGAAGTTGGATTTTCTTTTTCAAGTAAGTCTATAGAGCAGGACAGATCTGCAAATATACAAACATGCCTTCATCCTTTAAAAATACACTCATACGAGAGTGTGTGTAAGTATCTATGTTTGTGTATTTTAAATTTATTTCCTTTAAGTTTTCAGATGCGGCGCTTATCTTGATTGAAAATTTTAAAAAACTGCCAGCTTCTGTACGAAAAATGTCTCAAATGTATCTGGCAAAATCATCCAAATAAATGTTTATTTTTCTTTCTTTTTCTTTTTGCCTCAACAAAACCAATGAATAATTGTATGATTAAGTAAATAAGTGTAGTTGTTTGGAAAGTTTAAATACTTTTTGTTGCACAAAGGATGGTTTTACATATTTAAATCTTATTGTTTTCTGTTATTTAAAGTTTATTTGTATGCAAACTTATACAAGTAATTTTTATTTATTTCCGCCTTTTATACCAAAAAAAAAAAAAAAAAAAATATATATATATATATATATATATATATATATATATATATATATATATATACATATATATATTTATTTTATATGTTTGCTGTTTGCGTTTTTTCTCTATTAGTTGTACAATGATGTTAAACAACTAGTTAAGACCTTTAAAGCAATTAAGAATTGTACTCAGTCATGGAAAGAGTCATAAAAAGCAGCAGCATAGAAAACTTTTCCAATGTTTGTTTTGTAGATGAAAAAGTCTGCCTAAAAGTCTGTGAGTCTTTTGCGTAGGCTTCTGTTGTACATAAGTCTTGTTGTCTATGTTAATTAAAATTGTTGCATTTAACTAAAAAATAATAATAATAGCAATAGGCAAAACAAACAAGCCACCAGTACATGGTTATGAGGTTTTGTTCCTTTGAGGAATAAGACAAAAAAAATTTTCTATTAAGAAAAAAGCAAAATGTACATTTGAATTCCACTCCCAGTTTAAAAGTGTCTTTATGCTACAACAAACAGTTTATGTGTCTGTTGTCTTTGCTAATATAAGACCATAAAATATGATATTTTGGTATTCAAATTCCTGTTTATAGTGTTAAGTACTTGTTGATTTGACTTGCGGAGTAGCTTGTTTAGTTCAATGTTTTTAAATTTTGATCTGAAAATTTTCATTTTGTAATACCAAGTGTAACAAAAAGTTTTTCGCGTTCACAATAATTTACAACTCGCAGAAAAACACTGAAATTGCTTTTTAAGGTGTTTATATTAGGGATGTAACGATACGCCGTTTTGCCGATCCGATACCGATTCCGATACTTAAAAATAAATATCGCCGATACCGATTCCGATACCGATACGAATATTGAAATTGAGTTCAAGTTTAGATTAACAAATCTCAAGAAGAGCAATTTTTTTATTATGCAACATTACAGTGTAAGAGATTATTAATATTTAAAATAGATATTAATACAGTATATAAAATTGGAAGTAATTTTTAAGGAACTACATTTTCATTGCTTTCAAAGAATCTATATTAAAAATATGCAGATAATTAGTAGAAAAGCCAGTACAAATTTGTAATTACTTTATAATTTTAAAAAATACTCGCCATGCTTTTTAAAAAATCGATTTTTTAAAGGACATTTATCAACTAATATTCTTCTAAATAACTTATTAGCTTAATTATTAAAAGTCTGCTAAAAGTTTATATTTATTCACTTAAATTTACATGAAAACACAGTTTTGTGTTTAAATTCGCATAAAAACAAACAAGTTCTGAAAATGGGTAATTTTTCATCCTTTTTTAACCGACTTCCAAAAAGAAGAAGGTTATCAATTCGTGTGTGTTTTTTTTACTTTTTTATGTTTGTACACGCATAACTCTGTCATTTGTGAAGCGATTTTAAAAATTATTTTTTGCTGGAAAGGGTTTGCCTGCAGTTTGGTCCCATAATTTTTTTTTTTTTTGAAAATCGGAAAGCGAATTTCCCCCATGCTGTCATTTCTGAACCGATTTTCAAAATTCTTGTTTTGTTTGAAAGGGTTTGACAAAAACTGGTCCCAATTTTTTTTTGTCGAAAATCGGAGAAGCAAGTTTGCTCCCCCTCCCCACCAATCCATAACTATGTAATTTGTGAACAGCTTTTCTTTATACTGAAGTCGGCTTTTTTTCCAGAATTATTTGAGGAATCATTATAGAACACCGAAAAAAAACTTGTCCTAACATCACTTCAAATTCGGTGATTGGTAATGGAAAAAGAGAACTTCTTGCAATGACAAGCAAATGTGCAACTAATTAGAAATTATCCAAATTCGCAATATTTCCGGATCGCGACTGCTACATTTTCATGATTTCTTTATAATGTCTTTTTTTGCTGGGAATAAGATTTAAAAAACAACGAATTGAATTTGAGTTCATGGTAAAATTAACAATAAATAAATTATTGTTTTTGCAAAATAGCAGCGTAAAATATTATTAATTTTTAAAGTTGATATTAATAAGATTTAAAAAATAACAAAATGCATTTAGTTCTTGGTAAAATTAACAAAAAATAAATAAGTTGTTTAAAAAAAACTGAAAAATTTTTTTTAAGTATCGTCGTATCGACAGTAAAATATCGCCGATACCGATGTATCGGAAAATCTGAAGTATCGCCGATATATCGGTATCGGTATCGGTATTCGTTACATTCCTAGTTTATATATCACATATATCAAATATAACTTTCCACCGAGTTCATAGCACATTCTGATATTTCTGGAGAATATTTGTAACATGTTAGGGAATTTAAAAAAAAAAAATTTCAAGGTTAGGTTAGGTTAAACTGGGTGATGAAAACCTCGTATAGAATGGAATTCATCCTCAGCGATCGCAGCAGCTGACAAGAACCCGGTAAGTATGGTAGCTTAGTTCGCGGTGCCCGTTGCGAGTGACTCCCTGCCACACAGACGTAACAAACCTCAGCAGTCTACACTTTTCCACTCTCGACGCAAGCTCAAGACTCCGGAAAGTGTGAGCACCGAGGTACATAGCAAAAACATCCGTCTACTGAAAGCAGGATTGTAAGGGAGAGATATCGGTACTCTCGCTTACCAACCTGCTTCGGGATTACATACTTTTTATATGGGATGTCCCACAGCAACCAGCGTCCAAAGAAGCGGCGATAGAGCTCCTCTTTGGGAAGTTCCTCTATTAACTTCGTTATTTATGGTATCATTATCCCATTCTACACTTTAAGAGATTGCCAATCCAATTCTTGACCTGCGAGTGAGCACCCGTACGATCCACGCCTTCCATAATTGCATCCGTAGACACATTATTGAACTCTCAATATACTTCCTAACAACAAGGAAATTTTACTAAATTTTTATAGAAAAAGGTTTGGCATCATACGATAATCATTTTGAACTCAAATCAAGTAAATTTTTTAAATTTTAGTTTATTATTAGTTTGAGTGTGTAGATGATACCCTTCTTCAATTGCGTATGACCAGGTATAACACTGTGTTAATCTGCTCAACGGAATTGATCAAAATATATCTTCTAAATATTTCAATTTGGTCACTACACAAAAAAGGATAGATCACCCTGTACCACATTGATGATCAAACGTATTTGCTTTCGACACAAATCGGTACTTTCCGACAGATCAGTCATGGAGATAACAGTTCCTTCATTCGTTAATTTGCCCCCTGGCGTAGTCCCTCTGGACGCTTCATCTTGTAATTTTCTCTCTAGCTTCAGTTATAGCACTAGGAGACCCTTTCCCTTTTTAGATCGACTTAGAACATTAGAGGAGTATACCAAAACGAAAAACATAGTCCCAGATTTTTTATTTTACTCTTTGTGGTATTAAAACAAATATTTAGTAGTAAGTAATCTTCTTTCAGAGATGAGTATTTAGATATCATTGCAAATTCTATAGCCACATATAACATATTAAATAAAAAACATTAAAATGTTTTATATAAATAATGCGATTTCATTTCATCATGTAAATAACAAATAGTTTTAACAACGTAAAACAATTAATAATAGGCAGCTATAAAACTCTGTAAAGTATCTTAGCAAACCTTCATACACCTGTATTTATCTTGACTTTTGTGCTCAACATATTTCTATAATGATTTTAATTTTTATCGTCGACCAACACCGCAAAAGGGAGAAAAAGCAATGAAAATTCCTAAGTATCTCAAATTTATATCAATGTTTATTGTCCTAAAAAGATCTTAAATTGATTACGTTTTTATTTAAAGATGTCGTTGTGTTGTTCAAAATATATAAAATCTTAAAAACGAGTGCCTTTCATCTCGCACCGCCACAGACAATTAGAAAAATACACCAAAAGAAAAAAGAAAACTGGAAAAAGGAAATATTAAATTAAAATAAAAATGCTCGTACTTAAGGCTCTACTAACTATGGCCACACTTTGCATGCCCAACAGCATTCAAGCATCCAGCGATGAACAACAACAACAACAGCTTCAGTCAGTCAGTCAGTCAGTCAGTCCGCTTTTGGTCAAGCATCACCTTTTACCACCATCGACAACATTGCTGCGAACACAGAAATACAAATATCGCCACTGCCACCACCACTAACAACAACAACAATAACAACAACAACAACAACAACAATAATCAACTAATGATTGCACTTAATTTCACGTTCGACATGAAATCCCTTTCATCTGAATGGACAGTTTTACAATTTTAGGGTCCATTTTGTCTTTGCGACTCATTTGCATTCATAATCATCTCATACTGTATGAACATCATTAAAGGTTCGTTCATAAAGCCGCCGCCATTTAAATGAATTTGAGCAAAGAAAAAAAAAAAGAAGATTCACTGAAATAAAAAGATGAAGAGGAATTAAATGAGCAGAGGAAGAAACACAAAGACATTTATGCCTCTATATGGGTACACTTAAAAAACAAAGTTGCTCAAATGTGAAAATTCTGTTTCTTTCAACATTACCCTAGAGGGAAAAGAACCAGTCACTAGACAGGTCACGTGACTGGTTCCCAAGGACTAGCCGGACCGGTTCGAGTTCCGGAACTTTATATGAAAGAGCCCGGTAACTTTTACATGGAGTCAATTGAATTAATTAAGATACTCAGTGATAGGTTCTAGACCGAAACTAAGGCTACTTGTCCTGTGATTGGCTCTTTAATACTAGCTAAATTACCGCACTTTAAACAAATATTTTTAGTTTTAAAAAAATCATTTTTGTTCTAGTTTTATGATATGATTCTTTTCACCGGTTACCACTCAGGAACATTTCGTACCATTCCCATTTTCACCAGTCTCACCAGGACAAGTACGTTTAAGACAATTGCTACAACATTTCCCGCAGGGCTAGGAGGAGCTATAAAGATGGGATTCCATGTACCCAAAAAAGTGATGATAGACGATTGCATGAACACAAACTGGAATGTTGCTCAGGAGTTGCAGTCATAACATTACCCAGCATCTTCAGATATCACCTCGACATGCCTGAAAGAACCGGAGATAACAACGCATAGTCGATTCGAATATCCTGTACTGGTTTGTGTTACACTTAGAACCACAAGTATCCACATTTTAAATGTATGCGAGATATCAGACTGGGTGATGATCATTGAAGTTGAAATACTAGCAATGTACGCTGGAGATTGAGTTATTCTCCCCTTGGACGTTCTCTTCAGTGACTTTCATGTAACTTCCAATAGAATGCAATAGCGAACTTGAATGAGGTTTCTATTGCATGAACAATTTTAACATTCAATCTAAATATATGAAGCTTGTTTGATTCTGTCTTATGTATATAAACGTTTACACGATCTTTAGATAAGTAAAAATATTTTTAAAGTTAAATGGTTTTATTGTAATGAAACATAATTAATAATGATGCAGATAATGTAGTAAAAGCAAACAAATAATTATGTAGTAAGAAGAATCAGTCACTACACCACACTCCGCAACAATGTAGGGCATTGATCAGACTAAAAGACGTCGTGGTGCATTCTTGACTATAGATAACAGAAATTTAACACGCCCACGATTTTATTTTAGTCTGATCAATAGCCTATACTGGTGAGGAGAGTGAAGTGGTTACTGGTACCTGGTGATACCTAATTATTTTTTTGCCATTAGCACGTCTGCATCATTATTCTCTTTCATTGAAAAAAAAAACCATTTAAGTAAAAATTTTTTTACTTATTTTATATTTAAGTGTTTTAGTTTTTAATTTGACTTCCTGTCTAAAGTCTATGATGTGGCATTTTGTTTCGGACTCCACCTGGGACTGTGACTAGTAGCTAAGCGCTCTCATTTAATACCCATATTGGGGGACTGACAATGTGTATTTAGTCCCCCATTTTGTACTGGCTGCCATTTTATAATTATTATTTTTTGCACTCCATACTGTATTCTACTAGTGGAACCCTTTCACTTGATATCCATATTAAGGTGTTTGTAAAAAATAACTAATTCTCCATTTTGTGGCGGCCATCTTTGATGCACAAGAACTCATGAGCGTGGCGCTGCCCACTTTTCTAATCACAAAATTGTATTGTTATCAAAAGCAAAGGTGTTTACCTAATTTCAGGTCAATCGGTCAACAGGAAGGGAGTAAAAGTAAATATAACATTCGGTGGGCGTGGCGCATCCCAATTTTCGTATTACAAAATTTTATAGTTATCGTAATTAAAAACGTTTACTAAATATCAGATGAATCGGTTAGCAGGAAGAGGCCAAAGCTAAATATTACTTTTTATGGGCGCGACGTTGCCCAATTTTCTGATCACCAAATTCAGATCAATTGGTCAACAGGAATGTGGTAAATTTTCAATTACTGATTTGACCCGACGACACAAACTCCACAAACACGATAAGCCGAATAAAACCATTTGCTTTGCATCTACGCCTCAAGCCAGTTGCTGTTAGATAAAAATTCCTCTCTTCTAACGAAACATTCTACAGAAATGCCTTGTACCTTATCCTCATCTGAAAAATTTTATATATATGTGCATGTTAAAGAAGATTCAAAAACTTTCCTCGCTTTATATATCAATATTACTAATCCTCTTCTTATTACTCCCACGGCTGTGTTAGATATACTTCTATACTTGCTTCCACTGGGCAGTAAGAGAATGGCAACAATTTCTAAAATACGTGTACGTTGTACCTCACAATGGGGCTTAAACAATTCCGGCCACGCAATATATTTTATCCTAGGGGAATCGATATATGACGTTGTAGTGACAGTCTCCAATCAGCATTGGGAACCATAAATAGATAGAGTGTCGAAAGTGGCCTCAATGCTGACCCTCAAAATATCGATCTTGTTCTCTTTACGACAAAATTCTCGAAGTATCTCGGTATTATACTGGACTCCGAACTTTCATGGTATTTTAACGTTCAGGCAAGGCCAGCCAAGGCTGATATTGCTCTATATACCTTGAAAGGTGCAGTTGTGAAATAAGTCCCACAAATATCTACGGGCTTTTTGATATGGTAAAGCCAATACTATGCGGTTGTCTTTTGATTGACTTCCTTAAGCAATGTCACCAACTCTATGATAATTGAAAAATTTCTTCGAACATCTGCTCTGATGATTACTGGCGCACCTCGCACTACTTCATCTAAAGCACTGTTTAGCTTACCGTATTGGCTTCCCATCGATCTCGTTATCAAACAACTGGCTATGAACTCGGCGGTTAGACTATATGATTCGGGTGCATGTAAGCAAATTAATGTGGGCCATGCTACGATATTGGGGCACGTCTTAAATCTTCCCGACTATACTGATGATTACTCGCCTGCTCTCTTAGCTGACAAAAGATTCGAGGTGGACTTCTCGTGCATATCCTCTGAGACAAATTACATTCATCAACGCGGTGATGTCCTGGAGATTTATATGGACAGATCAAAGTCGGGTATTGGAGTAGGTGGGGCTTCTTTATTCCATACTTACAACGTAGGATACACTTTAAGCTACCTAATCAATTTAGCATCACACAGGCTGAAATAACGGGAATTAAAAAAGCGGTCAACTGCTTAAGCCACAATAGAGTATTCTATCAGGATATCCGCATATGTACCGATAGCAAGGCTGCATTAAACGCTATATCTGGTGTTTATACACCGTCGGAGATGATTAGAGACAGCCAGATATCTCTCATTGAGATGGCAAGACTTTCCAAATTGGAACTTTTCTGGGTACCAGGTCATGAAGATGTTCCTGCTTACACTGCTACAAATGAGCTTGCTAAGGCTGGTGTGCGCATGCAAGAAAAGGACATTGCCCGGTTAATAGGAGTCCCATTGAAAAGCTGCAAAATACAGATGCAGCAACAACTATTTAGGTTATCAGAAACCAAATGTGATTTGATGTTTCCAATTCATGTAAGTTTTCCGGATCCATCTGCCCCGAGTATAACTTCGCTAGACCTGCAACCATAATGGTGCTTCCTCGTCAACAGCTACGCTTACTCATAGCGGTCATAACGGGGCACTGCCTTATAGGTGCTCATGTTAGGAGATCAAATCTTCCTTACAATGACTTGCAGAGTTATCAGAATGAAGAACAGGAGGAAGCAAGTGTCAAACATCTTCTCTCTCGATGTCTGGCTCTGTCTAAAAATAGGTAGTCAAACTTGGAAAACTCACCACTTTCCCAACTTGCAGACCTTGAGAAATGGGATATCAACGGAATGAATTCATCTATTCGGCAATCGGGTTGGTTTAACAACGACTTAGCAACCATACTGGCGCTTCCTCGTCAACAACTAATCATACTCGTGGCGGCTATAACGGGAAACTCTCTTACCGGTGCTCACGCTAAGAGATCAAATCTTCCTTACAATTTTTTTTGCAAAAGTTATTAGAATGAGGAGGGGAAGAAACTGTCAAACATCATCTCTGCCGATGTCCGGCCCTGTTTAAAAATAAAGCCTCATTCCCCGAACTTGCAGACCTTGAGGAATGCGATATGAACGGAATAAACTCATTTATTCGGCACTCGGATTGGTTTAACACCGGCTTAACTTCAGCTACAGGCACGGAATTTGCGTAATATCTCTTAGTATCACAGACCAAAGTCGGCCGGTTGTTATAAACTGGCGGCCTGTACAACTTAACCTACAAATTCAACAGATTGTGTTTCTAATCGAACTACTAAGCAACTTTCTGAAGTCTTTGGAATGGCAGCTTGAAGACCCATCACCCTGTTTAACTCACGAACGCTTCTACACGAACTGGATACCTTCCCGTTATTCATGGACTAAGAACTCTGAGATGTGACAGGTCTAACATTTACGAGAATGTGTGTTATTCTCAGTGAATTTGAGTCTACGTATATAAAATCGTCTTCCGGATCATTGCAGAGCTTTCCATGCAGAGATCCGAGCTATTAAGAACTGAGTGTGTTTCCCATTGCTCTCTTATAAAATCAGACTTATGCTCAACACTGAGAAGGAAACAGACAATAGGTCGGCCCCAATAAAGAACTGCAAAGTTGGCAGACTGCTGTGTCCTCACTTGAACAAGAAGGACACCGGATTACTCTTGCACACCATAGGAGATGAGTACAATATTGGTGTCGATGCGGTATCTTGAACTCAAAGATCTCTTCTACGTAAAAAATATGAAACTGCTTCATAATAAGCTCTGGTTTGTTCGACGGTGGTGGGGACTGCGATTAAGCAGAGTTCCTTGCTATCATAATGAACCAAAAGGTCAACTAACTTAATGATTCTTTTGTAACAGATTTATTCTTTTTATTTTTCACCCGCGAAGTAACAGATTTCGAATACAGAGATAGGTTGATAAACTTTCCCTTCATTGTTGAAGAGTAGAACATTATAATCAGTTGTTAGGATTTTGTCTATTAGTATTAGGAACAGCTGCGGTTATAAGATGCATTGTGATAATGTAACCAGATAAATTGTGGACCCGAAGTAGAGAAATCTTTCACATTTCTGGATATTTGATCTTAATGATTATAAACTTTTCGTTCAGTGCAGTAATAAATGCCAGAATTTTATTGTACCAGGATGTTTGTAGACCACTTGTTAATGTTGTGTTTTCTTAAGTAGAGTACATACGCATACTCACACATACATCCAAACATTTATTTATCGACTTTTGAATATTTGATTTTTTTTTCATTAATTTTCCTCATTGTTGTTTTTGCTGTTATAGTTAAAGTTGCCTGTTAATAAGAAAATAAAATATAAAGAAAGAAAAAAAAGAAAATAAAATTGGTAAGACACTATAAATTTATGTTTTGTTTCTGTTTATGACCATTGTAAAAACGGCTTCTTGTCCACAAACAACGTTTATACATGGGATAAGAGTTGATAACGCCGAGAAGAACAACATCGTTTTTTGGATAAGACCAAACAGTAACAACAGCGCAACAACAATAATAATATCACCAATACAGAAACAAACCAGTCGCTATCACTTGTTATTTGACTTGCGTTCAGATCACTGAAATGGAAAGGAACAAAGCCGAACCAAACTTTGTCCAGGTGAATTAAACAAGAGGAAGGGGTTGGCATGGATGTTAATTGAAATAAATCAGAATTTATTTTAATTTGTGTCTTTGAAATGGAAATTTTACGTATGAAGTCATTAGTCAAAATGCGTTTTCTTGTTGTTGTTGTTGTTTTTAGAGGACCGAGACAATCGAGCGGCAGTAAGCATGTTTTCTTTTACGTTTTTTTTTCGTTTTTCTTTTACATGAAAAAATTTAAATATCATGTTTCTAATCAAAACTTGCTTGTAGTTACAGTTTCTGTTGTTATTTGAACTTAATAAATACAATTTTTTTATATGTTGTTTGCTTAACGATATTAAAAACCAAATAGAACTATTAAGTCGCCCTTATTGGTTTTAAAGAAATTTGTAAGATTTTTGTTTTTAAAAATTATACTCGTATATTTTTGCAGCTGTAAATTCCGAAATAGCGCTATATATTTTGTTGTGTCTAAAAAGTAGTGGTATTTTAGCGAAATATTATCACAGTCAGCAAACGAAGATGACAATTAGTCAGTCATTAGTCAGCTATCAAGTTACTCATGCCATAACCATTATCCTAAATACTAGAAAGTTTCACAAGATGTCTTGAAGGTGTATTTAAGACAATTGGTTTGATGCAAACACTTTCGCACTAGAAAGCGCAATTGGAAAGTAATTTTTTGAACTTGAACAATGTGCTGAAACCATCTTCGCACTCTACAACAAGTTCATTAAAAATATGTTTTAAAAAGTCTTTTGCAATGCATGCTCCTCACAACTTCAGTGTTGTGAAAGTGTTTGAAGCACAACTTCAAACACTTTCAAACACAACTTCAAGACATCTTGTGGAACCGTCTACTATATACACATAACACTAAAATATAATTTCAATTACGAAAACCCCATTCCCAATTAATTTTGTTGAAAATTGAAATTAATTTTGCACGAAAATTTTATAAAATATATTCAATTCTTAAAATTCAAATTAAAAAAAAGAGCTGTACAACAAAAACCATTTTTTTCAAAATAACAAGATTCTAATGACTGTTTCTGGTAGTAATCTATTTCCGTCGTTTCAATGTAGAGCCATAATCAATAAATTCCATTCGTTTCTATTCACAGCTAATAACTTTAGTTCGTTCCAAGTCTCGACATTTTCACAATTTCGCTATCGAGTTGCCTCCTCCAGGTATGGGCAGACCTTCCTCTTCTTCGGCTTTCTTCTTGGTTCCAATCAAGTGCAGCTCATGCTAGATCTTCTTGTGGTTTTCAACCCAATTCCATTTGCGCCTGAGGATTTCTGCTGCGATGGGATATTGTCCTGTCATGAGCCACAGATTGTTGTTGGTGTTGTTGCTGGCCAAAATAACATCAAAATTCTCCTTAGGCATCTATTGTTGAAGACATGAAGCGCGTTCAGGTCACGGGAGCATGTGTTCCATGTTTTACATCCATATAATGTTAGTATTAAAGATTTTTTATATCGTTTTTTTTTAATATTTATGTGGGGTAGACTGTCCCATATTTTTTTTTTAGTTTTCAATGCGTTCGTAATTAATTGCTTATCACTCCGTAGTTCCAGAAATATGATTTAAGAAACAAATTACATCGTCTTAATAACAAAGAAAACCATACAAAAGTTACAAATAAAACATGTTTCTTTATGTCGTATCGCATTACAAGCGTAATTTGTATGCAATTGATTTAAAAGCAAGTCGGCACGGGTTAACGTCACTAAAAAGGGCCAATATTATTTTCAAGAGTACATTTCATCGTTACGAAAGTATTTGGAGGGTATGCATCAAATACAAAAATCTGAGTTGAAAGATGAGGGCAACTACGTGAATATATAAATACGTATCATATATTCACATATTAGCCTGTCTCTTTTGTTTCCAAATCGATTTTCTTATGCATACCCTTTAAATACCTTCGTAATGACACAATTCTCTTCAGGGAAAAAATTTGGTCCTTTTTATAAACGTTAATCCGTGCCGACTTGCGTTTGTGTCAAATGAATATACGTTGCGCTATGACATGACGAAACTTGTTCTATTTGTAACTTTGGTATGGATTTCTTTGTTATTAAGACGATTTAGATTGTTTGTTAAACAATACCTCTGGGACTACGGAATGATAAGTAATGAATTACCAAAGTATTAAACACTTTAAAATTATGAGACAGTCTAATGTGGTGTTCCAGATGTCGCTAAGGGCTCCATATATGCGCTTATCGTTGTTTATGCGATGCGCAATGTCAGTGGTGCTCGATCCTCCATTCTATCGATAATAGTTCGTTCCTCATTGACTTGGGTTTCCCAATGTGCTGTTGGCTTAGTAGTTAGCGCGTTTGACTACAAACCCTGAGGTATTGAGTTCAAGACTAGTTTCAGGCAAGCTAACAACATCATGCATTTTTCTCATCTGCATTGGTGTGTTATTGTGTTGGTTGTTGTTGGACTGGTAAAGTGATGAAGGCATATCACTGATCACTTTGGCAGTACCGGCAGCGAGTAGTGCTAACATATCCTAATGCATTTTACAGCACCGTCCTTCGTCGGTATTGTAGCAGAACCGTAGGTGAAGTAAAAGAACTAACAAAATGGCTACACAGCTTAAAAAAACTCAATGCCTCTACTTGTCACCAGAGGGGCTTGAAATACTGCTCTACAAAAAACGCGCAACAGCAGGGTTGTAAATGAATTAAGCTTTCTATCTCTCTCCCACTTTCCCACCTGTTCTCTGTACACTATTCCTTTCCCAAAGAAGGCAACGCACTAACTAATTAGCTGGTAGGCATTAAATGCATGATTGTGTTACTTCTTTTAAAAAAAATGGGTAATGTAATGGGTAAGCAATGAGATGTATTTCTGAACAAATCAAATTTCTTTTCGAACTTTTAAAATATTTTAGCTATGCTTAAATGACAAAATAAAAGCATAGAAAATTCCAGTTAAAATCATTTTCATTTTCCAAACTACTTTAAAGACAACAAGCCACAACATTTATTGAATTGATTTTTAGCAAACCAAACAAAACAACAAATGAACAAACTTGTTTGCAACATAAACATGCTGGTGTGTTGCTCACCTCTCCAAAATCAGAGGCAATAAATACAATTTACCTGTAACTCCCCTACATAATGGCGCTGTGTCAATGATGGTAATTAAAAAGCTCACAAACACACACACACACACACACACTTACAACTGTGTCAAAGCTAACAAAAGTAAATGTGCATTATATGCAAATGGTGTAAAATCGAATGTTGCCTAAGGCAAACATTAATTTTGAATCTGTAAAAATGTAAAAAATGTTGCATCTTTTGTCATATATGTACATGTAGTTTATGTTCGTAGTCGTACGTAAGGGGAACATAAAAACATTAAATGCTTAACTGCTGTTTTCCTGTAAACACATAGAAATAATATCGACCACAATGCACCATCAACAGCAACAACAAGAAGAGCAGCTAGACACTCATGCAGCAGTCATGGAGGGAAACAGAATATTTATTAGTAAAAGAATACACAGAAAAACACATGCAGTCAAAAGGTGTAAAATAAGCAAAGTAAATGCAGTTTATTGCACATGTTGGATAACTGCAACCCAGAGTAGCAGAAGGATGTTGCCAACAAACGAAAAAGCAGCTCGAAAAAAAAGTAACAATATAAAAAAAAATTTTCACATCAACATGTTAAATAAATGGTGATGGGTAAATAGGATGAGTACAAGGGCAGAGTCTTAACAGTAGGACTTACGTTGTTACTGCTGCCGTTGTTGTGAGTTGACAACAAGGAGTGGCCAGCTGATACATAGACATGCACACAAACACAAAGTAATGTTAGTCATACTGTTAGTGCTGCTGCACTCGGTTAATTTGATAAACATGCAGTTATTATGTACAACTTGAACACTAAAGACAACTTTGTGCAACAACAACTACAGTCTTTGTATGAGTACTACCAACACCAGTGCATGTCATTACTAACAACTTCTGCTACAGCTACCACTACAAATGGACTAAACAGTTTGCATTGGCATGACCAGAACTACATAACTGGACAACAACCGTTTTGTTGCTGGCAACATAAGAGACCTTTAACATGTTACAACCGAGCAACCAGTCAACAACTAACAACCAACCACCTTACCAGTTGCCCCTAGTGTCCTCTGTTGAACATAATGTCGATATTTTGTTTAATCTTAACAGTGTAACATAAATATATAGATGCAGTTTATGAATTTTGCTCTGCAACAGATAACGATGAAGGATTTTTGAAACTAGAGCCCTACATTAGAAGCCAGCACCACGTTTACAATAGAGTAAAGATAATACAACTTTGACAGCTCAAATCTGTCATTTCCGTTCAATATATGTGGCCATATAAATTCAACAACTCTGAAGAGATAATTAAAAATATTAATAAACACAAAACTTCGAAACATTTCGTGAGACAGCCACCAATAGCCTGGGAGGATAAATTCGTTACCACACCCAGTAGTTCCAATTCGAAAAAATGGTAATAAATCTATATCTGGAATTATTTCTCGTGGAGTTTTACATAAAAGTGCTGAACGCGCCTTAAATATTAAACGTAAATTTTACACGATATCTTATACCGATTCTCTATAACAATGACCAAAACGTGGGGATCATGTAAAGAAATTTTCATAACTTTTAAACTTATGAAGATCCCATTATCAAACTTTTACATTATAATAATGAGGACTCCCTAGGCTAATTTAGGTAAGAAATAAAAAAATAAAAAGGGTCGAAGTTACAAAAATTTTAATTTCAATGGGTCATTACCGGTTTTGAGCCTGAAAAAAATTTTGTTAATTAAATATTTTTTTAAGCTCAGACGATTTCCTATAAGAATCATTTATTTTAATTTGTTTGTTTTATTTTTTTTTCTAGTTCGCAGGAATAATTTAAAATTTTTTTGTCAAAAACTACAACAATTTTGACCCCATAACTCGACAAATAAACATGATTAAAAAAAAAATCATTTTGCATACACATTTATAACTCCTAGAACTAGAGTTGTTCCAAATATCAAGAAATTTCGGCAAGAAACATTTTTTGGATTGTCTGCTTCAAAAATAATGCCCCATATGCGAAGAAAATGCGAAAATATAATATTTTTAATGTGATGCGTATGAGTAATATGATGGTAGCAGCATATTGCTAATACGTAACCTTTTGTTCTAATAATATTATCTCAACACGATGTGGATCACTTTTCTAAGAAAAATGAGACTATGATCGAATCGGTCGGCTATATGGGAGTACTAATGATACCACATATCCTAAAAAAGTTTGTTATAACAATAAGACTCCTCCAACAATTTTTAAGAGATTGAATGCTTTAAATTTTTTTTCGCTTCTTAAATTGCATTAAGTGTTTGTTTTAATATGCAAAACTTTCTTAGTGGAGTTCATAGTAAGTACTACTAGTTTAATAAAGGACAACAATAAAAAACAACAATGTTTAATTTTGATGCTTCAAAGTTTGTTTTTAATTTTTCTCGAAATCTTTATAAAATTTATGAAATTATGAGGGTGCTGTTGGCTGAGTAGTTAGCGCGTTTGACTACAAACCCTCAGGTCTTGAGTTCAAGACTAGTTTCAGGCAAGCCAACAACATCATGCATTTTTCTCATGTGCATTGGTGTGTTATTGTGTTGGTTGTTATTGGACTGTTAAAGTGATGAAGGCATATCACTGATCACTTTGGCAGTACCGGCAGCGAGTAGTACGAACATATCCTAATGCACTTCACAGCACCCTCCTTCGTCGGTATTGTAGCAGAACCGTCGGCGAAGTAAAAGAACCAATAAAATGGCTACACAGCTTAAACAACTCAATGCCTCTACTTGACACCAGAGGCGCGCAATAGCAGGGTTAAATTAAGATTCCTACCTCTCTCCCACTTCACTACCTGTTCTCTCTACACTATCCCTTTCCGAAAGAAGGTAACACATTAATTAATTAACTTGTAGGCATTAATGCCTGATTGTGTTACTTCTCCTTAAAGAAAAAAAAAAGAAAAAAAATAATGTGAGTCCGATCACAAGGGAGATGTGTAAACATCTAATAATGAAACATTTCACCTTCTACCGAAACATTCTTCTCATCATTCACCCGTTTCAACTTCGGCGAACCGGGCTTCATCCACTTCTTTTTCACCCTCGTACTTTCCTCCACACCCGACAAATCGCTCAAACCGATAAGCTTCGCATCAGACACCTCTGACTCACTCCCACCAGGCATATCGCCCTTCCGCGTCCCCGCAGACATAAATAATAGTATTATTTATCCACCAGTAAAAAATAATATACCCGTACAAAATAGTTGGAATTACTACAGTTAAACAGCAAAATAACCAACAGTCAAAGACTAACGCAGTCAATAAACCGTCAGCCAAATATCGCACCAACTTCAGCAGAAAATTCGGTAACACCGAAAAACCGGGTTTTTCTTAAAAAAACCCGGGTTCAAAAACCGAGACGAACCGGGCCTGAATTTCGAAAAACTGGACCCAAAATCCTCTAAATCCCAGAAGTTCCCGGCAAAAATGAAAAACGGCAACGCCGAAATACTCACTCAATTCAAAAACACGGCAACACAGCACCAACCAACAAACGTACGACCTTACTGCCGGAGTTTGACCTTGAGACTCCCTTTGCCAGCGGAGTCTTAAAAATTTAAACACTATAAATACACACACGCACTGTGTATATAAAATGAATGTTTATATCGACACGAAAATTCAAAATCGATCCCAAAATACAATCGCACAATATCACAGGAATCCCCAACCCGATTTCAAAAATTTGTATCACCTCTAAAAGAGGACAGTCCAAGCTACCGATAGCTTCAAAAATTACGAATGAAGCTTGAAAATCACTTCCTAAAAATCTTACCTATAGATTTTACTAATAGATTTTACAAAGGAGGACATGTGGTAGACCGAAGTCTAACCAGGCACTAGCACTGGTCGAGCATCAGTCCTTTAACCAAACCTCTCCCAGCGATTTTGGTAGCAACCACATCCACCACGTGATTAGCTCCCGAAGGAAACCTCAAACCAGACACAGAATCATCCTTCCTGCAGAGGGTAAGACGAAGTCCGCCAGCGACATCATCCCAGATGATGTCGCTTAACGGCGAGCATCATCTCTTTAACCCTCTGAAAGGCCACTGGTTTCCGTGGTACCAGTTTATGTTACTGGTCAAGCCTCGAAAGAAAACGCCTAGAGGTTAACTTTCTATCAACTTTGGTCTTGAGAGAGACCCTAGGTGCCTGTTCACCTCCTTACTGACTAGCGTAGGCAAGCCTACTTCCTCATATAAATATGTGCACGCCCGTTACTCGGCTGCAAAAGATTGGGTAGCAACACATAAGTTTTATGGCTAATTGGCCTAAGGTAATGTCAGCAAAAACCAAATTACCCTATTCCCAGGAAGCACATCACCAAGGTGCATAAACCGTACCCCCCGGGGGGAGTAGATAGGGACAGAAGGAATCTCGTTAATCCATGAATGATGCAACTACTACTACTATTGCGCACTAGATGGTGTTAGTGTCTTTCTATGCAGCTGTTAAGTTTCTTTGTACTTCTTGTTGTTGTCCGTATGATTACACTAATACACTCATACATAGCTCACACCGCGTTATTACAATCTTACTCAAAATTTGTGATTGTATTGTGAAAAAGATTTTTACCCCGTAGCGTATAGATGTTTACACATTAAAAATTTATTATTTGACTTATTGTCATAATTTGATTTTAAATGATTTTGAATCGAATACAAATTATTTGCTGGGTTTTGTATAATTTTTGAAAATCATTTAAAATATTTGTGAATTCTCAAATGGTTTTTGAAAGTTTGTACATAAAATAAAGAGTTTATACCTGTTCAAAATTGTGTTTGAAGTCTGCTGACGATTTGGCAAAGCACTAATGAAATGCATATAGAGAATGCTTAAACTCCAGCAAATAAATTTCATTTTCTCCAAATCGTTTTCCCCTGCTCCCTTCATTTAATTTTATTTCTGCTACTTTTGAAATTGCAGGTATATAATTTCTAAAAAAGGTCTGAAACTATACCCGAAATTCCACAAACTCAATATTTGATCCTTTCGTAGCTAGATCAATTTTTCTAACCCAAAGTCGAATACGTATATTTGGTACACTGTAAATAGCAACATATGAACTGCTAAAGATTGACGAAACAAATTATATCTTGAGTTGGAAAATTACGATGTACATATTCGTCTAAATCTATATAAGTATCTTCATGGCATAATATTCTGTATTCTATGCAAGTATACCTTAAAATAAATGCTCGTATGTGTACGTTTTTAAACATTTTGAACATTTATGAGTATGTACTATTGCTGCTGAAGTGAGCAAACAAATAAAATGCAACATCAGTCAAGTGCATAATTGGATGCCACATGCTGTACACACTCATACACTGTTGACGATCAGAAATTGCAAACTGAAAACTGCTTAATTCTTTTTACTTCTTTTTTTTTTGTTTGTTCATCTGTTTGTCTTTGGTTTTGTCTACAAAAATTAAAACTCTTTGTAATGTGTCAGATTGATGGCTGACATGCTGGACACTAACATCAACCACTCATCATCCAAGCATCCATCCGTCCATCTATTCAACTATTTATCCAAGCTAGCAACTCTCCAAGCCAGTGCTGAATTGTATGTACATAATTTAAAATACACATGTATGGTTGTGTATGTGCTTATTTGTTTGTATGCTTGTGTGCACTCATAAGTATGCACGTCCATTGTATGATCCCTCCATGGATAGATGGATAATGTTTTTCTTGCATTCGTGTGAAAACAATCTGTTTAGTTCATCTTGGAGACTCTTTTTGGTCTTGGATTTTAGAAGAGCATGGATAATGTTCAGTAATGATTGTTTATTTGTTCGTTTATCTGTTTACTTGTATTTGTTTTCCTTTTTTTTTGCCTGTTGACACAACATTTAAAGCTTTTTAACTTTAAAACATATTAACACATTTAGAGACACCATCATCATCATCATCATCATCATCCTCATCATCGATATTATCAGCAACATCTTTCCATCATCAGCAGAAGCAACAGCACTCTACTCATACAGCATTTTAAGTATTTGAAGAAATATTAACCAAAATTAGTTTTAAATGAAGTGTGTTAAATATTGTTGAAATTTATCAAATAAAAACTTTTTTTTGTTTAAAGTTTCATCACTGTTAAGGTGGTCACGACAGCAATATTTACTTTGGTTTCTATTTTAAAAGCATTTTCAATACAAACAAATAAAGTAAATTTGCGTTAAAACTCGTCAGCTTATTTTCGCCAAAAGAATTTTGTTCTTGTTATTGATTTAGTTTATAAATATTTTTAAGTGTAAAATATTGATTTATTGGTTGACATTGGAGACATGATGGATGGTGTTATTTTGCTAATTAACACGTAAAGTTTTCTTAAGATGTTAGATATCATTTGCTTTTATCTGTGAATTTGAAGAAATTTCTTAGAGTAACATTTGCCAGTACTTTGGGGTGTATGTATCTAAATCAGTAGTTGCCAAACATACACCATCGTATTCTTCGTTTTTGTATGTGCTTCGCGGCTAAATAGATCCCAGCGGCGAACTTATAGAGACCTTAATTTATAATGCCTTCTGTAATGCCTCCCTAGACCTTTTTCTGCATCCAGAAATATTAACCGCTTACCTTCTAAGGAAGGCCTAATGAAGGCATACCTACTCCCCTCTACATATGTTGTTTTCTATTATGTGTATGCATACATACACAATGAAAAAAAAGGAATGTAAAATCAACATGACGCAGTTGTGATTTGAAGTCATATTAAATTTACATGAAATAATTTGTAGTTTAAGTGTGTTTGTGTTTATTTGCTTTGCTCAATACTACAGTTCACTGTTGTGCTCAGTTGTATGACTTGTTGTTGTTAATTCTTACATGTGTCGGCTGTGTAGACGACAAAAAATTAATTACCAGCGAAAATTTACTGCTGCTGGCTTAAAATTACTATTGTTTGATATTAATTTTATATGAAAAATTATTAATCTCACCTTAAATCTCTTTGATTTAAAAATTTTCACTGTTAAAACAACTTTGTTATAAACGTTACATTTCTTTTTATATCAACATGACTATAACTTTAATTTAAAATAAGTTTTATGTTAAATAATCATTTAAGTCATGTTGAATTAATATGAAATTAATTTTACATACAATGGGTATTTATTTAGTGTATAGCTAAAGTAAAATTTGAAGCTGTTGTGGCTGCAGTGGTTAGCGCGTGGACTATCATGCAAGTGGCACGAGTTCAAATCTTGGCTGGGGCAGCCAACTGCAACACAAAGTTTTCTGATGTCTATGCTAATAACTATCACGTAAGTAAAATAATTAATAAAATAGCTACATTAAAGTAATGTTGGTGCAGCTTGATATAACTATAATTTATCATGATTGTTAGTTTTGTTTGAATATCAAATTGACGTTGTTTCAACTTGAAATAACTTTGATTCAACAACGATTGTTCGTGTTGCTCCAATATCAAATTCACGTTGTTTTAACTCGAAATAACTTTGATTAGACATGATTTGTTGTATGAATTTAGTATCAACTTCATTTTGATTTAACTATACTGCAATATTAAATCAACATGAAATATAGTTAATTCAAAAGGAAAATTTTTCCTTCAAGATTATTGTAAATCATGTTAAACTATCACGAAACGTCTTTGAAGCAAGATCACTACCGAAAAATATTAAATTAACCTCGTTTTCGACGATTTTACATTGAAATTTTTTTGTGTGTACATACATTGTGTGCACTTACTAGTTTGTAGCAACAAAATTGATAAAAAGTTAATTAAATAAGAATTCAAAAAATGAAGAGAATAAAAGAATTAAACTGCTGAAGAACGCCTTCTACCAGGCCTGTTGAAGAAGGGAACGCAGAAGGCCTAGCTAGCCAATGCCATCGAGTGTAAAATATTTATGAGTATGGAACGGGGTAATAAGGCCTTGTGTCTGACAAATAAGGGCTTCCAGAAGGCCTGCTTGCTTAGTACTTCTTTTTGCCGCAGGGATAGCCTGTGAGTCTCACACACAGTGTACGTGTGTTGATGATAAAAAAACAGCCTATGCTCGCGAGCATAGACAATTGAGAGAATGGCCAGCACTGACCTAAATAGAGGGACTTTACTTTTCAAGCTATCGTCAAGTATATATTTGAAAGTTTTCAATTTATCTAATTCGCAAAATTATCTACTTAGAACAAATAATTATACAGATTTACAGTGAAATTTCCTTTTGAACAAAAGTAACAATTTTCTTATCAGTCTGATGCGCTAAAAATATTGTGCCCTAAGTTTTTTCCTAATACTTACAGACCTTTTCATGAGCATATCTTATATTTCGACTGGATATGCTAGTCTATTTCACCTTAACTCGAAAACAGTTAGTCCGATTCCGAGCAGCAAAATAGCAGCAGATGCTTTTTAATTTTGTATTTATTTTTTTTATAAAGAGAAGTATCACTCTCAGACAATTAATGTCTACCATTTAGTTAATTAATGTTCTACTTATTTCGGGAAAAGGATAATGTAGAGCGGACAGGTGGTGAAGTGAGAGAGATAGGAAGTTTATTTCATTTATAACTCTAATATCGCGCGTTTTTGCTAAACTGTAGAGTGGTATTGCTGCGCCTCTAGTGTCAAGTAGATGCATTAATTTCGTTGAGCTATGTATCCATATAATTGGTTCTTTTACTTCGCCCGATCAGCTACAATAACGACAAAGGAGGGTGCTGTAATGTACATTTGTATTAATCGTTGCTGGTACTGTCAAGTGATCAGTGATATGCCTTCAGACACCAATGCACGTTAGAAAAATTCATGATGTTGGTGGCTTGCCTGAAACTAGTCTCGAACTCAAGACCTCATGGTTGGTGATCAGCGCGCTAACCACCTCAGCCAACAGCACCCTCATGATAAAATTACCTTCAAACTATCCTCATACAATTAGGTAAAAAATTTGTGGTCTCTTAGTTATTCACAAATTAGTAGCGAAAAATGTTGCGTTTTTATGAAAAATTAAATAGGAAATTTTTCTCATTAAAAAATTTAAAACTTCAAAAACTTTAATTTTTAAATAACGTTCTTAGGGCAGATGTCTTAGGAACAAAATAAGCCCATAATCATAGACAAAAATTGCGGTTTTCATAAAACACATATATACACCCACATAAATTAAAATGTTGGAAATTGTGATTTTTATCAATTGAACTCCTTCACTTAGTTGTGAATAAAATCAGCCTTAGCACATGCATATATTTAAAAGTTTTAGTTTTTGCAGTTTTAAATTTTTTATGGGCTTTTTGAAAATATTTTATTTATTAATTGTTATATTTTTATTAATCAAAATTGAATGAAATTGGCATTTTAGCCAAAAATCCAAGTTTGGTAATTTGTAATAAATTAGCCGCCGCAAATGTATTTAATTTAAAGTTGCTCTCAAGTTAAATATATTTTGCGGCGTCTAATTTACTTTAAATCACCAAACTTGGATTTTTGGCTACAATAGCAATTTAATTTAATTTCATTTTAAAGTACATACTCGTATTTAAATTTAATTTCGATTTGTATTCATTTCTGCTTGTACTTTTAAATATTTTCTCTTGTTTTATGGCATATTGCCTTGTTTTTGTTTTGTAATTTGCAAAATACCCCAAAATAAATCACTTACAAATATTTTAATTAACAGTCGATACAAAATAACACAGAAAACATAATGTTGTCTTGTGTTGTTACATCGTGTATTGTGTTGTATAATTACATGAAATACAGCTACAAAAAAAACATTCACTTAAAAAAAAAACGTATAAAACGAAACAACTTAAATTGAAATGCACAAAATATTTCATGTTGCAGCTATTTTAAGCATGTCACCGAGTCTTTGGCAAATTGATTGAACAACAACTTTTATTTATAAATTGATTTGTTCTTTGCAGTTTTTACGCACTTGCAACTGAGGTCAGGGCATAAACAAAGCATAAAAGCCACAGTAAAAAATGCACAGCATTGAATTTTTTATAAAATTTTCAATAGAAAACAATTTATGTGTTAACATATAATATAAAGTGACTTTAGTTTAGTATTTAATAGCGCAGAGAAATACAGCTAAAGATGAACGGAAAATCTGTTCATACACTCTAAAACACTTTTATTGAAAATTATGTCGATAATAGTAGGCAAAACTTTACTCATTATTACAATTAGACACGCATTGTTTTTGTCGATTTTTGAACAAAATATGTTTAACTAAACAAATAAAAAATTTGCGGCGCAGCGGTTGGCTGCCTACAACATCGAACCGCGACCTTTCGGCTGATAGTCTGGCGTATCTACCTATCAGCCACAAACTTATTATAGTTTTTCTGCCGTTTTATCCACTTGGACTAAATATGTTTGTTTAATTTGTGAAGTCAAAAGACAAATTATGTTTTTTTATTGCAAATACCTACAAAATCGATGGAATTTTAGACAAGGAGAAATTTTCAAAAAAAATTTAAACAATATACAGTCTAAAACACTTTTGTTGAAAATTAGGTCGATAATAGTCGGCAACACTTTACCGATTATTACCGACCTAAAAAAAGGATTGTCTGCGTGCAGGCTCGAACCGCGACCTCCTGACTGATATTCTGACGTATCTACCATTCAGCCATAGCCGCCGTACTATACTTTATGTTAAATTTGGACTAAATATGTTTAATTTGAAAGGGGTTTTCTTTAATAAAATAACTACAAAATTGATGTAATTTTAGACAAGAAGAAATTGTCAACACAATTTTAGACAATATATGATCCTAAATTTTAAGTAATGTTTTAGAGTGTATGTACCTTGCAAATGCAAACGCATTCAAGTTTAATAATGTGAAAATATTAAGCGTGCTACAAATGTTTATAGTAACACTGTACAATAAAATAATGGTGGAGTTCACGCATTATTCGGTAGCTGTTTACTCGCTAAATTGATAAAATTTCCCATACATTTTGCTGTCAGAAATTTTTAAAATTAATTTTACAATAATAAAATATATGGAAAATTTTACCAATTTAACGAGTAAACAGTTACCGAGTGTTGAGTGAACTCCACCAATTTTTTTCAAAATAATAATATTCTACTACGACTGATACTGGCAGAGGGCAACAAAAAATACATATAAATATGGTCATACGTTGACTACACGTAACTGATTTCACAGCTTTTCAGTTGCAGATATTACATTATAAATAGGCCGAGAGCGTTAGTAGCGACGAAATAAAATAATTGCAAATTATTTAGTAGATACTCTTAACTAATTTCGCACTTTCTTATTTTGAGAATTTGAACGTTTTTTGGCGATATATATAAAGCTTTCTGAGTTTTGTGAAAAATAATAAAAAATCAGTTATGTGTTTACAACGTATGACCATCGATATGTCTTCTCATCGATAGACTTTTATATCTGGCCTTATTTTAGTGGGAGTTACGTTTCGCTCAAACTTTCTTTACATGTATCTTCATTCAATTTCTTTTTGATGAATAGCATAAGATATAGCTATTCCCTATATGTATCTTTTAGGTTAGAGGTTTTAGCTATTTATTACAAAGTCTACTAAAGTGGAGATTGCTGCCTTTAATTCTTGTACTTGGGTTCCTTTTACGTCAATCACTGAAACCATCCAACAGATCAAAATGCAATTTGGTAGTTGTGAATATTCTTGAGGCGATAGGGGGCGTTGTTGCTAATATATAATTTTTTCAAAAGATTACTATTTTGTAAGGTGATCTATAGCAGGACAATGTCTATCGTGCCTCTTGAATTTCATAAAACAGACATGACTTACATCGATTTTAAGCAAAACTGTTTATTTTTTATTTTAAGGTATGTTCTTTTAGCTTTCAGTGGAATCATATTATACTGTACCGTTTTCTCTGCTACAAACTGCAATGTACTTTTTTGTATAAATTTAATATCTGATAAGTTCTATATGTATTACTTGCTACTTTTTTATTGTACATCGTTAAAAACATTTCTTCATCTCATATTATCAGCTTTCTTCGTATTATAATGATCATTAAAAAAATTGTACAACATTTTCTCTGCTACAATAACAAATTGCCCACTTAGGATTTTTGATATATTCCTATCAACAATATTTAGTCTTTGGACAAGAAAAAAAGTTTAAACACCAAGTTTGTCTACATCTCCTCTATGGTCTTTAAATATTTGTCATTTACATTTATGGCTCAAGAGATGAACATCATACATATCCATACAAATGAAAGACAAGTTCGCATGTTGCCAATAAAAAATGACAACAACGCCAATGCAACAATAAAACTAAACCAGTCAACTTATAATGATAATAATGCGATAAATGGTTAAAAACTAGAAACAAGATCGTTGATTCCATGTTTAAGTCTGTGTTTACACTATGCGACTTTTGTCGCTGCAATTTTTCTCGATTCTTCTTTAAAACTGCATTTGCGTTTACATTGTGCAAATTTTGTCGCAGCAAAATTTTTACGATTTATACATGATTTTGTGTATTTGTGTCGACAGTTTATATTAGTTTTATATTACAAATGAGAGAACGGAAAGAATTTCAAGAGTACATTTATTCGTGTACCACTTTTAATTTATATCACGCCTCCCGCCAGCAAAGTAAGAATTCTAGCGACGAAAGTCTCACATGTAAACGCAGACTAACTAAAGGTACGGTCACACTTGGCAAATATTTGACCAACAGTCAAGCTAAAATTGTATATCCTTTAACTCCAATATTTTTTAAATGTTGATTCGCATTTATTAAAAATGATATTAAAATATCTTTTTGCAGCATAATTAACTTTATTTTGTGATATAAAAACCAAGTTAAATCACACTAGCCCATAGGAAAAGTAGTGGTTACGTTTTTGCCAAGTGTAAACGTACCTTAAGCAATAGACAAAAGATGACGATGACCATTAGTATTGCAACAAATCGTCATCATGATGTTGAAAGCTCATTTTATGAGATTCTATGCTGATATAAGCTGATAACTGCTAAAACAACAACAACATTTATGTTATAAGATTAGACATTTCACTGTTCAAGCTGGCTGAAATGTTGCCAGTAAATGTTGCTTAAGCTATTTCGTGAAACATTCATTTAAAGAAAGTTCATAAATGCAATTGTTTATTCATATGGAAAAACTATGATAAACTTGGTCAAGTTATACTGCCGCTACAATAACAGTATGTTTGTTTCTTTTTCTTATTTTAGAATACTGCAAATAACAAAGTCTAAAGAACATCTAAATATTTCTGATTTTTGTTGTTTGATTGTTCCTAATGCCGTTAAAAGCAGAATTAAGTGCAGACAGTGAAAACTCAAGAGATATGTATGTTCGTTTGATTATTTATAAAAAAAATTAAAACTGAGTCATGTTACACAGAAAAAGCTAAATTTCATTATCAGTAAAGAAATTCAATGAACTAGTAAATATTTTGTCTAGAAACGAACCTACAAACAAATTTGTAAAACTTTGTCAACAATTATATTGAAAAAATGGGTTTTGTTTAGTAAACAAATTGTCCAAATCTATAAAAAAGATTTTCTTAAAATATTTACAAATGCGAAACAATATAATTTACTAAATCAGACCATAATATTGATTAGATTTTCAAAACAAAATAGATCACAGAATCAAACAAAAATATTTAATGAATTTTTTGTAATATATCAAAAAAAAAACATTTTGCCTGAGGCAGTCAAAACTTTCTTTGAAAATGTTTTTAAGTTTTAAATAATAAAAGAGCATCCACTAAGCATTTATGAAATTTCACTTGGTTAAATGTGTTCAAGTCTGTATGTCTTTAGATAAGACTCTAAAAAAATGAATAAGAATTAACGCAACAACATAAGCGAATGCATTCACGCAAAAATCTTTAGTAAACAAACTTGTTACAATCGCATTCTTTTACTATATCATTGTTGTTGTTATTTCTTGGTATGTCCTTATCGACGTTTTTTTTATGACACAGTAAACGGGTTTTAGTCATGGTTTTTGTTGTTGTTTTTGTTGTTTTCGTCTTTAATGAAAGTAAAACAAAAATTCCCTGATTCAGCCAAGAACATATACTGAAAATAAGATTTTATTTTAGACAAATTTTTGTTTGAAAATTTTTGGGTGATAATTTTGTATATGTAAAAGTCGAATTTAACTCACAAAAGAAAGATGTGTTGGGGAGTTCAGTTGACACAATAAAGTTATTATGTGATAGGCGCCAAATTTAGCCGTAACACGCTTCTGTGTTACGGCTAAATTTGGGGCCATTTGCTATTCTCCTTTGTTTAATAAGAGCGAAAATACCTTAAATTTTAGATGTTCTTGGCGAATCCGGCTTGCAATATAAATCTTAGACGATGGAATTGACTTTTTATTTCCAACCATTTCATATAAACCTGTTTCATTAAAAGCTTTAGTGTATTTTATCGTCGCATACAAGACACGATTAAACTGCATGCAATTGTTGCTCATTACGTCCTAAAATTATACTGTACAATAAAACCAATTTTATGTTAATTACAAAATTTAAAAGACTTATTCTGGTAGAGGACACCAAAGAAATATATACATATACAGTGGTACCAATTGCAAAAGGGTATTAAATCTGTATCTTTGAAACTTGTGATTTGATTATAAAACGATGTGTGTAACAATTATAGAAGAGCCTTAAGAATATTGTAACTTGGACCACCCTATTGAAACACACGTTGAGCTACAGTGTGTCAAAGTTGACTGCCTCAGCGTATGAAAAACTTTGTCGATCTCATAACTTTCAAAAATATTATCTGATTTTGATAAATTTAAACTTGTCTTAAAGTTTATAAACAGGTAAAGAAAAATACAGTTTATTTCATTAAGATATCTGAAATATTTTCAATTATATTTCTCTTTGAGTTTGAAAAATTTGGGTTTTGGCCTTGACTTTGTTCTCTATTACGCCCATATCTTCGATAATAGCATAGCCAAAATTAAAAAAAAATATATTTTATGATTTTTAACAAAATTCCTCATAACTTATAGAAGCAATTTTTTAGTTATCTCAATGCATGCAGTCGTGAAAAGGATTTAAAATCAAGACTTTGAAATCAGAGTAAAAAATTTTTAAATTTTAACAAAAATAGTTCGCCGTTCTTCTCAAAAAATTTTTTAAACTAGATTTTTTTTCAATATTTCAAAAGAATATATGTACTTCAAAAATAACCGCAGTTGAAATTTTAAGTCGATTAAAGCTAGCACGGTACATCCAGCATTGGACGGAAATGTTGAATTTTTCCACGAATTTCGAAATTAATCATGCAAGAAAAAAACGCCCATTGAGTTTTTAAAATTTCTCTACAAATTATATTTAATACAATTAATCTGGATTTTAATTGTTACCCGCCCTCCCACAAATGTGGCCAGGAGAACAGATTTTCTAAATATAGAAAATTTTTCAAAAGCATTTTATTTACGTGCATGAAAACTGTGCTAAACTGAATTTTTTAATTTTTATTTCTTTACTATTTATTAAAAAACATCGCAAACCTCTTCTGTTAAAAAAAGTTACAACAATATATTAGAGGGTAGTTCTTTATGAATTTTTAATTAAAAAAAAATATATGTATGTGAAGAAAATGTGGATATCCAATATTTTTAATGTAGCGCGTATGAGTAACATAATTGTATCATCATATTACTTATATTCACATTTTCTTCACATAAGTTTTTAATTAAAAATTCATAAAAAATTGGTAAAGAAAACTCGTCAATAATTTTCAATTCAAAAGAAAATCTTTATTGAAATACACTAAATCAATGATTTTCAACTTTGAATTAATATGGTTCAATATTGAAATACAAATTTTCAATATGACTAGACAGACTTTCGTTAATGTTTCTCATTGAATCAATATGGTTTTTACAGATTTTTTTCTGGGTGTAGTAATCCAAATATGTTCTTTAGTATAGAATCTGTTTGTTTTAATATATGTAGGCTCTACTGTAAACTATTTATCAATATGTATAGCTATTTTTAATTTGCAAAAACATTTTATAGCATCGTCTTTACAACACAAACATTTAAACATTTATTCTACACCTTAAATATTTTCTTTGGAAGTTGAAAACAACATGTTGGCGTTTCTTTTGCTGTTAAACTGATAAAGAGCCAGCAATACGAGGCGGCAATATCGGCCGATAAGTCGGCTTCAATTACAACAATTTTCCATGTTTAGTCGCTGCTTAATCGTCATAGACAACCTTTACGCTGGCAAACGCACATACACTTCATCATCGTCAGACATACAAAATCATCGTTGTTATTGTTGGTACTGTTGTTGTAATCGTAGTCATCATTATCATCAGCAATGACGACAACAACTTTTTGCTAAATTGTTAAGGAGTGGCTAGTTGTATACAAACATGCATACATTTATGTATTGCATTGTACTCGTACATTGAATGTTGTACGGAGGGGTTGCCTGCTGCCAGTTGCTCGTTGAACGTTATTAGTTTGGCGTTGCAATATCGCAGGAGCATTTTACCGCATTTAAAGATACGTGTCGACATGATAAACAAGTTTTCATTTATCTTTTTACATTTAACGTTCGATCTTTTATTATTTGCAACGTTACAACATGATGTGTTGTTGCTGTGTTTAAGCTGATGTTGTTTTGCTGTTGTTGTTATTGTTGTGTTTGTAAACTTTCCAGAAACATTTGTTGCAACAACAGCAACAGCCAAATAACATAGAAAAAAAATTGTATAATTTCTTGAATGCTTGTAAGCAATTAAGTGCTTACTTATGGATCGGCTATGAATTTTCAATTTCAATGTATTGCAGGCATTGAAACTTATAAATGAGAAAGTTATCATGTATGTAATGTTTTGTGTATGTGCATATGTGTTTGTAAGCCACTTTGCGTAACTAGTACATTCAAATGCAGACTTACCTTCATATACGAGTTCTTTCTCAGCTGCTGCTGCTGCTGATTTCATATATAAACTTTTTTTTTGCTTTCGATTTTGAATCTTTTTCATTGTACTTGCTATTTGTGGTATCAATCTTACTGCTGCGGCTTTTGCTGAAACTTAAGACATGTTTAAGTTTTAATGGCTGCTTAACAATTCCAAATTGGTCTTAATACTCCCCATTATACGGTTAAAAAAAGCCTTTTTAAGGAAAATCACAAAACAATTACAACATTCTATAATATTATATGTATGTATGTCTTTCTGTCTGTCTGTCTGTCTGTCTGCTGTCTGCCTCTTTGTTCTTTTGTCAGTTTAAGATTATACAATGTTTGTACAAGTGAACAATGTTCTTGTAGTTGTATGTGTTGTTCTACAAGTATCTACCATGAGTGTGTGTTGAATAAAACGTTCCATACAATTCTTATTTATGGGTGATCGATTTTATAAATATGGTATTAAAGGTGGAGTTATATGTTGGCTAGTAATAGTTTTGGATTAAAAATTGTATAAATGTCTTTAGTTTGCCTTAAGACAATTCAAAATGTAGTGATTAGTTTAATACATACTTATGCAATTGGTTTATATCAGAGGTCTGCATCAAGTAAGTTTTCTTTATGCATGTAGACTTCTTTCCTTTTTATATCTTTCTTTTCTCTCTCTCTCTCTCTCTCTTTCTTTCTCTTTCTCAGAGCACAACTAGTGAAGTGAATTGCTTATAAGTATGCAGCGGCAGCTGTAAAAGTAAAATGCTTATTATAAGCCGTACAAATTAATCGATATAAGCCGTACAAACTAATCGTTGTGCAACCTCTAGTATATAGTTACATACCAGGTGCGGATCCAGGAGGGGAGGGATATTTCCCCTCCCAAAACGAATAAAACATGCCTCGTTCCTATTGAGTTTCTACACAAATTTTTCAAAATGCTATGTTTAATTTAAAAGTACGCCTCCCAAACGCTTAAGCTGGATCCGTGCCTGATAGACACATATGTATGTGCATTAGGCATAAAAATTTTTGACAAATTTTCAAAATATCGAAAAGAAAATAGCCATATCGTAAATAACATAAAAAACTAAGACGGAAATTAGTGTCAATTTTTTCAATAAATATATAAAAAATTTTCTTGAAGGTTTTAGAAAAAATCTTTTGTTCCAAATCGATTCAAGTAAACTGTTTTCTTCATATACAGATCACTGGCCACATGGTGATGCTATCTTCAAATTTTGGTTGTATGCCCAATACTGTAATATAAGACTTGTTCTTGTTGTATTGTATTGATCAAATAAATGAATAAATAATTCACATGCTTAAGTACGTACAAGACAAAACTGAAAAGTATAAATAATAAAATAAAAGCAACGCTATATACATACACGCACAAAAAAAAACTTTAATTGATGGCCAAACAGACACTATCTTATTCTTTGTTAGTGTATCTGCTTCTTGGCTAAATAGATAAGCTGTGAGAGTCTGACACACAGCGTACGTGTGTTGATGGTAAAAAATATCCCATGCTCACGAGCATAGGAAATTGAGAGAATGGCCACCACTGCTTTAAACCAGTGGTGGCCAAAGATATCTTATTCTTTGTTTGCGTATGTTTTTCGCGGATAAATAAATAGCCTTGCAGACAAAATAACTAGTATGTAGTTAGAACTACACTAGTTACTTTTTACTTCAGACTAGTTTTTTTTTATGTATCAAACTATCGATTTTAACATTAGGTTGTCATAGGAGCCCAACTAGTTCATTTGTATACAGTTATATATCCCAGTTGGAATCCTAGTTGTTGTTAGGTTATGCTCTTACTAGTTTTTTTATTTAGATTTTGTAACTCTTAAAAAAATTTGGCTCAACCAGGGTACGAACTCACATTCCTCATATTTCAAGGCAAGTACTATACTCACTGAGCCACTTTCTACTTATATTTAACCTGCTAAAATATGTTTTATATAAAAGTCGTATACCTGAAAATTTTGTCTTTTGAGTAGCTCCTTACTAGTCTCAAAACAACTTATAATATGATTGTTCTTTTTTTACTAGTATCTATGCTTCAATCAGGAATACGACTATCCTTTTTTGACCAGTAACATTACAACTAGTAATATCTAGTTGTAACTTTAGCTGCTGGGAGATAGGATGTGTGTGTCACACACAGCGTACGTGTGTTGATGGTAAAAAAAACAGCCTATACTCGCGAGTGTAAGAAATTGCTTTAAACACATTTGAACACAAACTCTGACGAGACACATGCCTACACGACAACAGACGAGTATACTGTACGCATGCAGTTTTCAGCTTGTGGCACGTACACAATATGATCGTTCGCGGTACGTACAAACTGATGAACATGTGCGTAACAGCAGCAAACCAAGTGGATAACAAGAAGTAGTTTTATTCGAATGCACAACTTCAAAAAACAGTAACAACCAAAAATAAAATTGTTCAGGAAACCACAAAAGCAAGTTTTTTTTATAGAAGAAATATATGAAAATGTTAATGTTGATTAGGCAAATATTGTATGAAAAAAATTTCATATTAATGAAATTATATATTGGCTATAAGGACGGAAAAGTATAAAAAAGTCCATTTCGAAAAATTTGTGGCTTACTGAGTTGTGAAATTGTGCAGCCGCGTTATTCTTAAAAATATGTACGTTGTTTTAGTGTGATACTTCTTGTAAGTGTTCAGGCTTTGCCACTTCATGTGTACTTCACGTACACAAAAGTATTTATGCATACCTCTAGTATATATCACTGTATCTGTAAGCTTAAAAATATATATGCATACGTTACCAAGACTTCACTTTGTAATATCTATAAGTTTTTCTGTAAACCCTAATTCCAAATATGTCTCATTTGACGAGTTTGAAATATTTCTTTAATTTCTAGTACGGGATGAACTTGTTGTTGTTGTCATCTCTCTTGCCCTTGTGTTGGAGGGCTTATAAGGTCCAAACGACTACGATAGGAGGGAAGGCTTATAATTGAATTTCATTGTAGATTGTGAAGACTAAACAGCAGGACTTTTTTTAGGCAGACGCAATTTTATTAATAAACAAGTTGTATTGTAGATCCCAAATAACTGACGGAATTGATTTTGAATGAAAAATTTCATTCGGGTACCCCCACATTATAGTGCATAGCGTACTAGAATATTAACCGGGAGGCCGCATGGTCGGCTCCTGCCAAGACCCTGGGCGTTTCTGCAGAGAGGCCGAAAAAGGCTTAAGCAGTAACACACATACTTTTTTTTTTTTGCTTTTTTGGATTTGCCACATATTTCACCATTCGGGTTGGAAAATACTGCTGTGAATTTATGTGCAACCTAAATTTATGCACCAATTTTCAACGCATATTACTAAATTCCTATTCCCATCAACACAAATTAATAGTTAATAACTGATTGTTTCGAAGAACTTGTGCTATGGTTTTCCTAGCATATCTGAGGTAAAACCACAGTCTAACCAGACACGTCAACTTTGACAGTTGAAAATTGCCCAAATCAGATTTTTATGCCGGCTAGTTGAGAAAGAGACAACAATTACGTGTTGGTGTTTCATTTTATCCAATTAAAAGTGATGCACATTTTACAAATGTATGCGTAAAACAAAACAAAAAGAAATACTAATACTTTCTTATTTCTCTTTTGTGATGCGTCTGGTTAGACTGTGGTAAAACCTTTAAAACACAAATTGAGCGTTAATTTTATTTGACTTTCAGTTATTCTCCGAAAAAATATTACGTCATTTCTAGCTTAAATAGCAAATTTCGTTACCCATTGCTACCATAATTTAAATACCAAATTTTCAACATTTTGCTAAAATCCGAATGTTTTGTACTCACATTCTTTTCTTGTGTGGTTTTCATTTCACAACATTTATTTTCAACCAAATTAAAAATTGTCTGATTTAAATATTTCAAATATTTTCAGACGGTTTTTATCTGATTTCAAAATCTTTCGTGTTAACAGTACAAACAACACAACATTAGCAGAATCCAAACATCAACCGTATTTAGCATTTTAATTTTTGTTTAAGGAAAAGTACAAAAATAATTTATAGGCGATCATTGACAAAAATAGAAAAAAAAAACTTTTTGTTTCTGTGTAGTTTTTATTTCTTAACACCAAGAGATTTAACAAAAAAAAAAAAGCTTAAAAATTCCATCGATGCAAATAATTGCCAGATTGGAATGTTTAGTGGAACTGAAATGGATAGAATACTGTCGTCGTAGGTTGTCTGACAAACACGAACAGCATGTTAAAGTTTATATGCGAATGTTTTTGTAGTGCTTTTCTTCCTAAATTTTGTTATTTTTGGTTCACTTCTTGAACTCTTTGTAGCAAATGTGTTGCAAATAAATTTAACACATGTTAATTGGCAAAACAAATCTAAGAAGGGATACATATTTAAGCCCTGTACAGACGGTTGTAAGATCTTACAATATTGTCAGATCTGCCAATGTGCTGACGATGTACTGACAATAAAAAATTTTCAGCACAAGGTATATTCTTAGTTCACACGGCTGTATCAAAGTTGTTAGAAAAGCTTACAATTTATTGGCAGACAGTTGTCTGCCAATAGCTTTATAAATAAATAGCTTTACAAGTTAGTGAAAATGTTTTTCGAAGCAGGTAATGCTCCCAGAGGAAAAATATTAAAAATGCTTTTCGATACTATACGGGTGATTCCTACTCCAAATGCTTTTTTCGTGTCCGTTGAAAGTATAAAAAATTCTTTCATAAAATAAACGCATATATTTTAAAATGAAAACTGCTTTAGCATGATTTAATATATTATAAATAAATGTACATAAGTTTGAAAATGTTTTTATTATTTCGGCTTTCTAGTTCAATATTTTGAATTAACGTAAATTCAAATTATTTTTCTTAAGAGTGGAGTGTTGGAATATTCAAATCAGATTAGCAGAACGGATCAGTACTACTGATTTCGACAGGCCGCTACACCGTCTCATCAGCGTTCTTGTTCACTTTTACCACTTATGAAGGTGGATGCTTTTACAAGGAACATCAGCTATTTAACTAATTTTTGCCAGCAAATTAATATTTATTAAAATCTGAGAATACTTGTAAATAACTCAATATTTAGAATAACTCAATTATTAATATTTGTAAAAGTTATAGGGCCAACAAAGTTTTTCATACCCCAGTCACCGTGTGTTTCAACAAGGTGGTCAAAGTTTCAATATTCTTAAAGCCTATGTTCTCCTCTATAATTCGCCAGTTTCAAAGATTTATTACTCTTTGTTTTTTAACTGGAACAACTGTGTGGCGGTGTAGGTGAGCGGGAAAGGGTACTCCCCATACAAAGTAATCAATAATTATCTGTTATATGGAAAGATATAACAGTAAGAGTCTTCAAATTCTGTATGAGCTGATTTGAAGATAAGATACGAAGTTAGGTAAAAAACGGACGGGGTAGTAATGGGGGAGGGGTACTCCTCATACAAAGTAATTAACAACTACCTGATATTTCGAAAGCTATAAAAGTAAGAATCTCCAAATTTGGTGTCAGTTAATTTGAATACAAGATACGAAGTTAGTGAAAACAAATTTGGTATGTTTGTATGAAGAAAAGATTCGATGTTAGGTAAAACATTAACGTGGTAGGTGGTGAGGAAGGTTACCATTTCTATACAGTCACAATATTATTACAGTAACGGAATGTACTTTATTCAAGAAGTGTGTCATGCATTAATTTTTAAATGAAAAAACATTTAAGACTATGCGTGTGTTTTTTTAATTTTTAATATTAAATGCATAAAAATTAGTAAGTTTATATTAGGTTCGTGCTGCTGGCTTACATACTATGCTTTAGCCGTGTGGATGGTGCTTTGTGTTTCAAACCTGGAGGAGCTGTGCTCGATTCCTAGTGGAAATTAAAATAGCAAACAATGAGCAAAAATATAAAATTAATAAAATAATAATTAAAGTTACGAAATAATAAGCTTTTGACATTTAAAAATATAGCAAAAATCATTTATTTTTACGGTACTTGAGGTTGATTATTTAACAGTAAAAATAAAAGAAACAAGGGAAACATATTTTTTTACGGTAGTTGCATTTAGTTCTTGTGACAGTTAAATTGATCCAAACAAACAAAAACTCATTAATTTTTTACGGTTTAAAGTCAGTAAATTTTTTAACATATACAATTTAATAAACTTTTTGTTACATTTAAATGAAAAATAAGTAGACCGGTTTTTAATTGAATTTTCATTTATTTTATACTTAAATTTCAGTTAATTTTGCGTACAGAATATTTTGAGTGTATTTTTGCAATTGATTGATCTAAAAAAAATAAATACTAAAATAGCTTAACCGGTGGAAAAGCTACAGAGTTTTGGGAAAAAAAGAGTTCTGAGCTACAGTGCAACGTAGTTATTTAATGTTCAAAGCTGAACATATTTTCGAAAATATAATTTTCGATATCTTGCCAAGTCGAATAGATTCGTATTCTTACGATATCTTAACTAAGCTCAAATCTTAAGAGTGGCGAAAATTTTGTTACGATTGGCTAAGCCGTTCAAAAGTTATAAGTGATTTACATACTTACGAACACGAATACATATACATACAGATTTAGTCAGAGTAGCATACTACGATCTCAAAATCGGAACGGCGAGATCTGACGAAAGCGACCATATCAAAAATCGGCGTAAAATCAATAACTTTACATTTGCTGCAATTTAATACTTGTGATTTTAATTTAGCAAGCCAATAACTAAATAAAATAATAAATTTTTGTACATTATAACTTAAATCGATTTAAGATTCTTTAAAGTTCTTATCTTTTCTAATGTATTTTTAGATTAAAAACTAGTTTCATCTCTCAATTTACACTTTCAATATGCGTAGGCTCTCAAATGCATTAATTTTCTTGAATATGTTTTCTTTTCAAACATTTGCATTAATTGAATTATAATAATGAATTGTGAATTTGAGAAGAGAATACTAAAAATATTCTTGATAAATTATTTAAAACTCATGCCGCTTGACACAATGACATGTTGTCAACACCTATTTTAGTGTGATTAAACACTCAAGTGTTTTGCTAAATGTGACTAGTATTGCGTCAATATGATAAAATATTATGTATTTTTTAAATAAATACGAACAGTGTTGGTCAAAACATTTTTTATTAAATGCAGTGAAAATAATGGTTTTTTAATTTATGTATTTTTTTAAGAGCGTTATACACTCTAAAACACTTTTGTTGAAAATTACGTCGATAAAAGTCGGCAACACTTTACCGATTATTATCGACCTAAAAGTACACATGCATTATTTTTCAACAAAATGTTTTTACTAAAAAAAATCGTTTGGCTGCGTGCAGGTTTGATCGGTGACCTCCTGACTGATAGTCTGACGTAGCTACCATTCAGCCATAGCCGTATTATACTTCATGTTACATTTTTTCCACTTGACTAAATATGTTAAATTTGAAAGGTTTTTCTTTAATAAAATAACTACAAAATCGATGTAATTTTAGACAAGGAGAAATTTTCAACACAAATTTAGATAATATATGACCGTAAATTTGAAGTAATGAATTAGAGTGTACTTGAAATAACTATACAATGCAACCAACCAATGCATTCCAACATATGTTCGGTAATTTTTTTTAAAAATATGTATTCGAAATTCTCCATCAGCAGGATATTTATTTTCTTTCAGCCATAGCAAAAACAGCCGATCCCGAATAGTTCGGACTCATTATTACAATTAGGTTGCATAAAAAAACCACAATGTAGTTTTTATTAGTGGAACTATTTTAACCGACATTGTACCTTTTTACAGTGGATAGATGTGAGAGGGCACTGTTATTTGAATAGGATTTGCTTAGCAGAAAAACTACTACATGTCGCTTAAGTGATGTGTGAGTGAGTGATTGTGGTAAAAAGTATGTGATGGCATACAAAACATCAAATTGACACATGACATGGCGACACTGTTTGCATATAGTAAGAAGAAGACGCCAACAACTACAGCAAATGTAAGCAAACAAACAAACAAACACAATCTATTATATTCCAAAACTCATATAAACGTACATAGTTTGTCTTGAAAATTGTAAAGAAATAAAATCAAATAAATTCTTCAAATACTAGAGAAACCCACCATGATAATTATTCATTCATTCGTTTAGTATGTTCTTTCTTTTATTTGGTTGTTTTGTTTTGTTTTTTGTTTTTTTTTTACTTTAGATCAACAGTGATTAATTCGAATAGATACAACAATGTTAAAGAAGATATGTCACAACGGCAGCAACGGCAACATTTTAAAATGAAGAAATAAAAAGGAAATTCAAACATTAAAAAAACTCACCGCACCTTGCGGTTAATTTCAAACACTTAGGAACCATGTCAAATATTTTGACAGTATTGAAAACACAAAACAACAACAATGTCATCACAGCAAATGTCAAATATTGAAGTTGCAGTCGAACATGAAAGATTTGTTTTTATTTTAGTATTTTTATAATTTATGACTCTTTATTTCTATTTTATTTTATTTGATTTTAAAGGAAATTTAAAAAGTTTGTAGGAAACCTGCATGGAAATAGGGATGACCATCATTGAGATTTCGTATTGAAAACAATGTGAAAATAATTGAAAAATTATGTTCAATATTAACTCACGTATTTAAAAATTTTTATTTTATGTAAACTGATTTAATCGTATTGAAATTTGTCAAAAAGGCAAAAAAATCCTTAAATGATTGTAATTTATAATTGTAACATTTATAGTTTTTAGAGTGCCTTAGGTTGCTCTCACTAGCCCTGTATGTTTTCATATGTCATATGTTTTCATTTGTTAAGGAGGGCACAACTGAGCCTGTTGACATTGTTATTTGTCAAACTGACAGATTACTTTTTGACATCAACACAAAATTAGTCTATCTAAAAATAAGAAACTATTAAGAAAGATCAATAGATCTAAGAAGATCATTTCAAATTAATTGTTTCGTTTTATTTTTTCTATTTAATTTTTTGTTTAAATATTTAGAAACAAGGATGATCTAACAAACATCGAGGTTAATTTTAGACAATACATTCTATCACATTAAATCATTTTCACTTTGGTATTACAATGTTCATACATCATATGAATACTCAAAACTATTACTAACAATATTTAAGTACATATTTATGTACAATGTACATATGTAAGTAGTATGTTTAAAACATCAAAGACAAGAACTTTATAAATACCCAACAAACACAAAATCAAACGTTGGAAATATGAAGGCCTTGTCACTTCCTTTTTTTAAGAGAAGTATCACAATCAGGCAATTAATGCCTACCAGCGAATTAATTAATGTGTTGCCTTCTTTGTGAAAGGGATAGTGTACACAGAAAAAAATAAGTTTCGTTTTTGATAACAAAAATCCCGGTATTCAATATTTTTTTTTTTCAAATTTCCTGTGATAAAGAATTCCCCTATATTGATAACAAAATTATTTCAAAATAAAAATATATATATAAATTAAAAAATATGTTGACATGGCTGGAATACGAACCCGGGCTTTCCGGACGTAAAGCATATTCTCTATAGCTGAGCCATATCCCATTTATTTTTTTATGGGATACAACTTGTTTTAAGTACTTATGTATAAAAAGAAAAGAAATAACCGGCATGGAAAAGAAATACTTACAACGAAATATTGTATTATGTTAAAGATAAATGTTATTGAAATTCATATTTTTTTTTAATAACATGGTTTTATTGAATATAATTCTTGTCTATTTTTTTCTGTGTAGAGAGAACAGGTGGTGAAGTGGGAGAGAGATAGATAACTTAATTAATTTACAACTCTGCTATTGCGCGTTTTTTTGTAGAGCAGTATTGCAAGCCCCTCTGGTGTCAAGTAGAGGTATTGAGTTGTTTAAGCTGTGTAGCCATCTTATTAGTTCTTTTACTTCGACGACGGTTCTGCTACAATACCGACGAAGGAGGGTGCTGTAAAGTGCATTAGGAGGTGTTAGTATTAATCGCTGCCGGTGCTGCCAAAGTGACCAGTGCTATGCCTTCATAACTTTAACAGTCCAACAACAATCAAAACAATAACACACCAATGCACACGAGAAAAATGCACGATGTTGTTGGCTTGCCTGAAACTAGTATTGAACTCAAGACCTCAGGGATTGTAGTCAAACGCGCAACTATTCAGCCAACAGTACCTTCTTGCTCGTCTACGGTCTATAATTTCAAGCTTGGCTCTTCTACCCTCTATAATATAAACTGGTAATTTGAATGTGGTCATGTTTTTGCTTAATTTTTTTAATTTTAATCAAACTCTTGTTAACTTGTTTTTTTCTAATTCCTTTTTGAGAATTCAAACTCTTGTTAATATGAACTCTCGATTATTTAAACTTTTTCTCTGGTCTATTGATTTCAAATTATCGAGAGTCAACTGTAAATTTATTCAACATGTTCGCTTGCCTAGATAAAGCGTTCAGTATCAGAAATGCAGATACTGATGTGCAGCACAAAAGAAAGAGATACTCGTGTGCTAGAGCAGCGTCTTCGTGCTAGAATCCTTGCTGCTCCTTGGGGTAGCAAAAGCCTTTGGTCATTCGTTGAAGGAGTAAAGGATAATGCTAGCTCCTCAATTACGATTCTTTTAAAGGGTAATCAAATATTCACTGACCCGATTGATGAAACTAACCTTCGGGCTGAATTACTTGAAAGTGAGATTCACTTGCGGGAAAGTAATTAACCACTGACCGAGCTTGATAGAGTAATTCTATCAGAAAAAAGTTTTTATAAATAAATTAATTTTGTTCTACAGTGTAATAAATGCAATAGTTATTCGTTTTGTGCTTTGCCCAAATGTTTTCAATATTTTCGATGTGGCAAAGTAGATTTGAAACATTGCGCATCAAATTTTTACATTTACCACTAAATTACAAAGTATTTAATATTCTCATCAGGTTTTATGAAATCAATTCAACACCTCATAACTTTTTAAAAATCTATTAATTATGAACACATAAAAATTTCATCATTCCTGTTTATGCTTTCTAATGCCCAAAGCAATTCGTAAACACCATAATATTCTTGAGAGGAAAAATAATTTTAATCAAAGACATAAAAATATGTTTTACGAGTTTTTTTTTCTCTTCTCTACCAATTTTATATACTCTTGGCTATTTATATATTTTTATAATCAAGTTGTTGTTGGCCCATAAAAAGAATCCTGTCCATTATAATATTCGGCTAACCAAACAAAATATTTTGATTGAACACGTCCGTTTGTCGTATACATAAAACGAGTAGAGCATAATAAATTCAAATGCTTAAATGAATATACAAGCAGGACTATACACAACCAACCTGTCTCCTTTTCAATTGATACCCATAATCAACTCCAATCTCAAGCGTACAAGACAATAGAGAGAGAGAGAGAGTGAGAAGTTACTTTATTAGTATTTACTACAAGCATTAGTATGTGTAACAACGATGAGGGAGGTCGATATTAAATACCCTGCAGATAATCCGACTAGTCCATACACGCATGTAAAGTATACTCCATAGAGGACTAAGACTAGTCCAAAGGCAACCCAATTGTATAGAGAAAACATGGTCTAGGGCTGGACCATATAACCCAACTTTGCACTACATCGGAGCAGTCTCAAAACTACTCCATGTCACACTTGATGGATCACTCAAGTGTTCGTGTTTAAATTGTTAAAACACGAGCACTTGTCGCTTTACTACAAACTCTTGTTTGCAAATGAAATAGTCTGAATTACATCGGACTAGTCTTAAAATTACTCTATATCACTATTAGATGGAGCAGTCAAGTGTTTGTTTTTTAACGATTGTACGTGTTAAAACGCAGACACTTGTCGGTTAACTAGAAGCTAGTGTTTGAAAATGACATGGTCAATTACTGCATTACATATGACCATGTTGTAACTATTCCATTTCATTTAAAATGGACCACGTAGTCCAATATTATCTGTAGGGTAAGTGTAACTTCATAAATAAATGTAAGAGTGTGTGTAGGCAAGGAAGCGGAAACTAATAAACTTGTTTTGAAAACTACACACATACAACAACATCAGCAGCAGCAAAATATAAAACAATACGCATACAAAAAGGCAAAGTGTTTATTAAATTATTACAATAAAAAATATATGCAAAAGAATATATCCGTGGTTTTCTTGAATAAGCGCGTATGTCTAAAAACCCAAAATTTCAGGAGAGCCGAAATACTTTATTTTTAATAAATACTACGGACTCTGTATGAGTTTTATCAAACTTTTTTTTTGGACAGTCCTATGTACAAACATATGTTGTAAGAAGTTTGTGAAAATTTTCAGACAACAATTCCGTAAGGGTAAGATCCTAGAGCGTAATTAAAAAACAATTGCCAAGGACACTAAAAGTTTCTGCAGAAAAATAGCTTATGTCAATAACAGTTGGTTATATTGAACTGATTCAAGCACACACGATTTTTTTAACTGAAAAATGCTTGCGCATAAGTAATTATAAGTTGTTACCCAGTAAAAATGTTGCTTTCAATAAAGCAGGTTTCTACTATTATGGAATAAAAGTAGCGCTGACAAACCTGCTGATATCGCTACCGATTTTTGTATGGCGAGTTCCCGGATTGGAGTACTAGATTTTTGCTCACAAAAGCGCTTTTGAAGCGCTGAAAATCATCAACATTTTCAGCTCTAGAGCTGAAAATATATGAAAAAAATTGGTTCGATGTGGATTGGCGTCGTTAACGCCATTTTGAATTTTTTTTTATTTCGTTACTTTATTTTTATTAATTTCATATTTTTATTCAATGTTTGTTATTTTAACTTCAACTAGTACCGAACTAAGAACCTTCAGGTTTGCACTACAACGTACCAATCACTCGAGCAAAAACACTGTTGCAAAACGGCACCAATAAACTCAAATAAACTTACTCTTCATTCTCGCTTAAAAACCTGCTTTGGATCAGCACTATAAAATCAGCTTTTTTGTATAGCTCGTGTACGGAGCTTTTCTATAAGTAAAAAGCAAATACTTCTCTCTCTTCAAAACCTGCATTGTTGAAACGCTATGAAATCAGCTTCTGAACAAGCTCAGATTTTAAAGCGAATTATGAAGCGCTTTATTTCTTTAGTGCTTCAAGAAAAATGAAAATTTTTTACTGGGTAGTAACTTAGGAATAATAAAAAAATATTTCGGAAATGTGCTCAAAAGCAACAACGCATGTGGCTACGTGTTTTTTCAACGGCAATAAATTTCTAGCACGCAATTGTAAGCAGATTTAGTTCATTAGAGCTGAAAAATATTTGTATGAATTAAGAAGTTACGTTGTTTTTAGAAAAAAAAAATCGGAATGGGTGAATGTTATTAGCCAAATTTTTCGTTCATGTAAAAGAGCATATAAAATAATGCAATTTGGCATCAATAACTCCAAATCGACAAAAATTGACATCCGCGCTTATTCAAGAAAACCACAGATATTTTTTTCCTTTCTGGCTAAAATCGTATAATAAATGTTTTTTTTTGTGTGTGGGTTTCAAATGGCCAAGTTTACATGCATACATATGGAAATGCATTTGTGTATCTGACTATAAAAATGGCTTAGATCTATTTTTATTTGGGGTGTGCTGAATATGAATCATTTGCAATTGCAGGGGGAGAGATGAACAAAACCCAAAATGGGATATTTTATGGCAACCATAAACTGTTGGTAATTATTATTCAATCGTTAATATTTTTCGTTTGTTATTTTTATTTGTTTAATGCACATACAAAACAAATTTATGGTCAAGGACCATAAAAATTTCAATGTACTATTTATAGTTTCCCAATTATGTGGGCCAACTACATAAAAAACGATTTGTATTAATAAAACTAATATTTGTTAATATTTTCTGTATTGTTAACTTTAATATCCTGTTTGTCAGACAAAGTTTTCATTTCGAAAAATTTCAGAAAACTAATAAGCAAATCTTTCACAAGTAATATTAATTAGACACCAGTAGAGTGGAATAAATATTTACTACTACAGTAGCACACTTTGTCAGCATGGGCGGTTTCTGTTCTAGTTAGGTGTCGTTGAGAGATAAGCACTTCAGCAGCTTTACGCTGGTGCAATATTGAGGAACTTCTCCTGGTCTTTTGATTTTCTTTCCATGGCTGACGTTCAATTTATGATCCCTGCTGTCAGGATCGCTGAATTTCTAAAAGAGTTTGCTCTTGTATTTGGTATCGTTGAAAAAATGCTGAAGTATTTCATTTAAATTACACTGTACGTCAAAATAAATTTTATGGGAGTTAAATTGCACACCGCAAATTGTTATAGTGAATCGGCATAGAAAATCTTGTAATCCTTACGTTTTATAAGTAAGATATGATTAGCACTTTTATGTAAAACACTCTGAGAAATATTTTTGTGGAATATTTTAACCCTCTAACTTTTCGCTCTGTGGATCTATTTGTCCCGATCTTAAACAGGGCCGAAAAACTCCCTTTAACGCCGATATAGGACGCTGAAATGTTCTCCGGAAGTATTTGTCTTAAAATTCTATTATGTTTTAAAACATACCAACGTTCAAAACTTAATCTGCACACGCCAGAAAAAATGGAGGGTTAAAGTCTATTCTATCAATTTACCTGAAAAAAATTTACTAATACGGAATTTAGACGAAGACTTTTTTGCCTGATTTTTTTTTAGAGTTGATGGTCGAATGGCGTAAAAATACATTTAACAGAGAAACAAGTCCAAAAGATTTTGCCTACACAATGAATTTCTTCATTGTATTAATGCAATTTGTCATTGAAAGTCAGCTAATGAAGCCCTTCATTGGATTAATGAAGAATGTTTCATGGTATTTATGAACTTCATTTGGCCAGCCATGTCATAAATGGAATGAAACTCTTTCATTAATTAAAAGAAAAAGATTCATAAATTAAATGTAGGTGTTTCATTATATTTTTACAAGTAACACACTCAGCCAATTAACGTGCTATGATGTACATTAGTATTTGTCAGACAATCGCTGTCAGTACTGCTCATTAACCAGTAAATGTTGATTGCTTGCCTGAAGCTGGTATCGAACTCAACACCTCAGAATTTGTAATCAACGCGCTAACCACTTCAGCCAACAGCCCCTCTTGCTTCTCATTATTTTAAATACATAAATAAGGTATGGTTGGAAAAAAGAGAGACGAATATCTTACAACGTGTTTTTTTCTCTTTATTCTTTAATAATCAAAAAGCCTTCAGAGGCCAACACGATTACAAAGTGTAATAAATTGAGTAAAAATAATAATTATTACCTTAAACAAATTATACAAATAAAATCAGCTTTAACCTATCACCCATATAATGAAGAATATTACATTGTATAAAAGAAATATTTTCATTTCGTTTATGATGACCATATTGGTTTGAAATTAAAAACGATTTGAAAAATAACCTTTCTGAACTAATTAAAAGTTGATTTACTTAAGTTTGAAAAATAGTGTACATAAGTTGCCAAAAATTGTACGACTTAATTATATATTTCATTAATTCGCTAAAAAGAAAATTCATTTAAACAATGTAACGATTTTCATTAATACAATGAACTATGAAAAACTTATGAAGAGTAGAGATTGAAGGATTTCATGTATGCAATGTAATTGCTCATTGTATTAATGAAAAGTTTCATAAATATAATGAACTGCCCGAATGAATGACTTTCCTTTCAGTGTAAGAAACTAAATTTCTTTTGGATTTGCGTCCTAAGCGTCCTTATGTCCATAAAGTTAAAAAAAAATCAAATTAAAAATTCATCGTCAAAATCCCGTATAACTTTTACCAATCGCTGAACAGACTTGTAAAAAAAATTAAAATTTATTTATGTCTCATTGTGGGTTTTAAATATATGCATAAAAAATAAAATAAAATAAATTCAGTAAAGTGCGGCTTTGACTCGCACACGAAGGGTTTCGTACGAACAGCCTTTTTTCGTTTTGGCGATCTGTATTTATTTTTGAAACTTCTTAAATTTAGAGCGATTTTTTCGTTTCGCAATATTTTTGTTTTTTTTAGCTTTGGAGACTTTTTTAATTTTGGGGCTTTTTTGTTTTGGCGATTTTTTCGGTTTTGGCAATTTTTGCGATTTTTTTTCGGTTTTTCACGATATTTTATTTTCACCTTTTTTTTGTTAGTTTTAGCGATTTTTGTTCGTTTTGGTGATAATTATAGCTTTTGGTGACTTTTTCCTTTTGGCGATTTTTTTAGCTTTTAGACGTAATTTTTCGTTTTTTGGAAATTATTTCGCTTTTAGGCGATATTTTTTTGTTTTCGCGATTTATTTAGTTTTGGGGATTTTTTGCATTTGAGCGATTTTTGCGATTTTTCATTTGTTTAATTTTGGGGATTTTTTGGGGGTTTTAGGGTTTTTTGTTTTTGCGCTTTTTTTTCGTTTTTTTTTCGTTTTGAAGATTTCCTTGCATTACATTTACCCAGCAAAAAAAATCGGAACTAGTTCTAAAGGTTTACCATTTTCATTGCATACCGATCACTACAGGTACTGAATTTAGTATTCTAAGGGTGTTGTTTATGTCAAGAATTGTTTTAGACAATCCTTTAAGCGCATACCATTCAGCTCTTTTGATCACTTCCGTCCTATGACAACCACGTGTGAAATTCATTGATGTTTCACCAGAAATACAACTACTTTGAGCGAGTTCATCAATGCTGTAACTTATGATTTGTATGTTCATTTTTTGCTGGGTATTGATACATAATTTACCCATTAAATATTAAATTTGATTGTTTCAAGTGTTTAATTATTGTGCTTGAAAAGATACAGCTAAATTTCAATATTACACAACCTTATAAAATACCCTTTCATTTTTAGTTAGTTTGACATTTTAGCATTCGCTACTGTTGCCTTTAAAATGCTGCACTAGATGTAAAAATTTCACGAGTTTGCCTTCAAGATACAACTAATTGTCAAAATTACGTAGTCAAAATTACACTAACTGATAGAATGCCCTCTAATTTTTATTTTGTTTAAATTTCAATGTTAATGGGTGTAGTCTTCGAAGATTTCTAGTTTCTATATATAAGTGTCTGTATATTACATTATGTCTCAGACGATACATCTAAATTTCTAACTAACATAACCTGATAGAATACCCATTAATTTTTAAATTTTTTTTGCATTCACTACTGTTGCCTTTAAAATGTTGCACTAGATATAAAAATTTTAAGAGTTTGCGGTTTCCAAGATAACTTAAAGACTTTGTTTTTATTCTTTGAAAATAAAAAGTTTTGCAAAACATCAACAGATAAAGACAGTATTATCTTATTTTGTTCTCTACACACTCCAATTAAAGCAACGGGCAATAATAAGCACACTAAGGTTGTACCTGGGACGTGTCACAAAGTACCTCAATAATTTCATTTGAGCCACTCCAATGATAACGTCATGTAATAGTGACAGCCCCTTTGATATAAAGATTTAGAACATGACTAGTTTTGTGACATGTTCTACTCAATCTAGGGTACCAACTTGCTGGTTATGGTGCTGTTCGAACATCTAGAATATTACCATGAAACGGTGGACATAACTATAATTTGAGAAGTAGGCAAATTAATTATATGAATATTAATAACGCAATTATTAAGTACTTAATGTACTTTTAGGCAACCAAAAATATTTACAAAATTCACAAATATTTTTCATTTTTAATTTTGTTGTAAAACGCAAACAACGTGTTAATAAATTTAAGTGGAGAACTGAAATGTGTGGAAAAATTAAGACGATAAACATCCTTTTATTATTCGAAATTTATTTCAACGACCAAAAAAGAGTTCATTTGTGCATGAGTGTGTGTGTGTGTGTGTGTGTGTGTGTGTGTGTGTGTGTTAATGCCTTTTTCTATAAATTTTAGGTTTAAATTTTGCTGTTACTATTTTTGTTTTGTAATTTCTGTTGGCCATAAAAGGCCATAAAAGAATTAAAACGAAAATTTAGATGGCCATTAAACATTAACAACATTTTTACGCGGAATAAAAATCAAATTTATTAAGAAATTACCCCAAATGGAAATTAAGGAAATAATTTTTAAGTTGCGGTTACCAACAAAAAAAAAGAAGCAAAAATGAGTTAAATAAACGACTGAATAAGGAGATGAATGAAATTCAAGAAAAAGGAAATAAATGTTAAAATCATGAACCAAATATAATACATCTATAAGCAGCCAGACCCTGGGGTCATTTCAATTTTAAGTACAGCTGCCTTTCTTTTAAATACAAACAGTTTCTTCATTTGATTTTATTTTGCACTTCCACTTCCGTTAACGCAACGTTTAACGTTGAAGTAATAAATGGCCAAGCAAAATTATAAAAAAAGGGTTGCACTTAAAACAAAGTTTAACCCATGAGTTAAGGGGCCGTTTTTGGGGGATGGTTAAGGAAATTAAAAGAAAAGTTTTGGTTTGGTCCTCACAAAAAATAAATGGCAGAGAAACTGTTTTAATGTGTTTTTTATGTTCAATTATTTTGTGATTTTTTTTAATTGAAATTTGAAAATGTTGAGCATTTTTTCTTTCTCATTTAATATTTAGTCATGTGGAAAAATCGCCACCTTCTTGGTTCCTTTTTCTTTCGTTTATTTGTGCAACTCTAAGGACACGATGATTTAATTAACCCCTTTTTTCTACTTAAATAATAATTAATTGGGTCCATAATGGGAATAATTACATTCTGTTTTAACATTTGGATACATTTCTTTTTAAAAGTTTTTTTTTATATTTGAATTTTTGCTGCAAGAAGCATTAATTAATACCAGTTGGGCCAAAGGCAAAACTAAAGATTCTGCTTAACATGGGTTTTAATGAAATGATTTGTTGTCACATTTACTAGCGATGCAAAAGTATCTTTTTTTTCAATCTAAACAAAATTGATCACAACAACCTAAAAGTATTTAGATTTGTTTATTTTATTCATGAAATGGTCACAAATTAACAATTTATGAGCTGTGCTACAGCACAACAACAACATTAACAACTATAAAGCTAACAAAAACAACCACAACAACAACATTAGTAATGCAAATATTTACTTAATGTGAAATCGTTTGTTTAACAACACCTTCTTCACATTAACGCAAAAGCTTCTTTATCCCAACTAAAACAAAAGCAGCCATTCAAAAAAAAAAAACTCTAGTGGAATGACCATTTTTCTTAGAATTACTTTGAAAGTATAAAAAATCCATTAAAAATTTGTTTTCGTTCGATTGTTGTTCGTTTTCAATATGAAATAAACATTTCTTAATTTGCCCCAAAACAGTGACCATTTTCATCGTCACTGTCATCATCATCAGGAGCAGCAGCAACAACATTATGTTTACACTATAGATATTCATGACAATATACATACATAGATAACACTGTGCAGCATAAACAAATAACATGATACTAACAACTGATTCTGGCAGAGGACACTAAAAAATATATATGCCTATATCGGGGTTTTGAAAGTGTACATCTGGGATTCATTTTAGAAGGAGTTAAAGTTCCCCCATTTTGCACATAGTTATACTGACTCGGCATAGGAAATCTTGTAAGCCAAGCACCGACTTTGGTCGAGTGGTCTAAGCGGTAAAGAACTCTGATAAGACCCTCCGCGCAGTCAAACTTTCTTTGTCTACATGCCTAACATTTATCTCTAAATAAAAATATAATTTAATTGCAAAATTAAATTAAAACCGAACTCAAGCCAAAATAGTTAAAATTTCTTTGGGTATAAGATATTTTCACGAATTGTATGTGAAACACCATGAAAAACATTTTTCTGGAACATTTTAACGCCGTCACTCTTCATTGTATAGGTCTTTTTGTCCCTCTATTAAAAAAGGGCAAAAAACTCCCCTTCAGCGGCGGTATAGCGGTCTGAAATGTTGCGTAAAAATAATAGCAATAATATTCTACTATAGGTCTGCTAAGACACTCAAGCTCCAGACTGAACTTCAACGTTAGAAATCATTCCAAATTTTAAAAGCGTGTTAAATGTAGTAAATCTTGTAAGCCTTTCATATAAGGTATAAGATAAGTTTTACACTTTTATATAAAACACCAGGAGGAGCATTTTTGTGGCACCTTTTAACCCTCTAACTCTTCAATGTATAAGTTTTTTTGTACCGTTCTTAAAAGAGGTACAAAAAACTCACTTTCAGCGGCAATATAGCGGACTGAAATGCTATACAAAAATATTTGCCATACAATTCTGATATAAGCCTTCCAAGACGCTCAAGCTCCAGAAAAACCAAAAGGTACTCCAAAGAGGTGTGAGTGCTGCAGGCGAACTTGTACCACACCAAAGGAGCTTCGGCCATCTTGTGCAAAGGTTTCGCCGAAAAACGGATAGACATGGTTCTTGTGCAAACACTATGAGCTGACAAAGCTAAAATTATAGGGCTTCAACAAGAACCACGTAGGTTAATATTTCATAAACGAAATTGTGTTCCTAGAACGGCAATATTAATAAATAAATATATTAATTACATTCCGATTCCAGAATTCATCCGAAGGGACCTGGTGATGGCCATTGTAGAAATCCTAACGGAACAAGGGACTAGCGAAGTAGTCAGCATATTTTTCCGGTGATTTACCTAGTCCTCCTACGGAAATTTAGGAACTGCAATAATTACCAGTTTATATTTGGTTATGACGCTAATGTTCATCACACCGTTTGTGGTAGTAGTGGCATTAATCGAAGAGGCGAGGTTCTCTTGGAGTTTCTAGACTGTGTGGTTATGGAGACTTAAAACGGGGGCTCAGAGCCAACTTTTATTAATACCATTAGGAAGATGGTATTAGATCTCTATCTAGTCCGTTCATTTCAAATTATATATCCAATTGGAGGGTCTCTGACGAGCTCTCCTTGTCGATTCATCGTTACATAAGGTTCGAATTTTCAGGAGGCGTGTCGGTTACTCAACAATTAACGCATCGTAATCACACTAACTGGTCTGCGTTTAGGGAAATAATTGCCTCGAAGGCCCATCTGATAACTTTCGATATTACCTCTGTGGAGGAACTAGAGGTAGCAGCAGATCAGGTTAATCAGTTCGTTATTTCCTCATATCATGAAAGTAGTAGTCTACGAAGCCATAAAACGGAACGAAAGGTGCCGTGGTGGAGTGACCTTCTTGATGACATGAGCGGGAAAGTTAGAAGACTTTTTAATCGAACAAAGCGTTCAGGTAACTGGAAAGAGTACAGAAGGTACCTAACTGATTCCAATAAAGAAATAAGGAGATACAAAAGGGAATCCTGTGGAAAATTCTGCGAAAATACCGAGAACACTACAACAGCAGTTGCAGGCTCTCTCCCGCTCTCACGTCAGTGAAATAGGCCTTTTACAGTGGTCATCCGGATAACGAGGAAGCGGATGAATTGGCCAGGATGGCCTCTGCCGCTCCTCTTATGGGCCCAGAGTTCATTTGTGGAGTAAACTGGTCGACTGTCAAGTTCCTACTCAAAGGAAATGGCATATCGACCGCAAAGGAAGTGTGGCTGGATTCTTCTGGTTTAAGGCAAGCCAAGGCATTGTTGCAGCTATTTTCATATAGTGACATCCTGAATTTCAACAGGAATGATTTACAACTTGTTACTGGTTTTCTCTCTGGTCACTTTGGGCTGAACTATCCTCTGTGAAAAAGTAAGCAAGTTCGTTCACCCTTGTGTCGCTTATGCTTGTAAGAGGCTGAGACAGCGGTCACATTCTCTGTCACTGTATCGTCTTATGTAATAGTAAGAGGCTTATTTTTCATTCTGAACTTCTGTGTTCGGATGATATTAAGCGGGTTTCTCTAACCTCTGTACTGACTTTCATAAGGAGAGTCATGCAGCGCTTGATTAAATATATATGGCACAAAAGATCCACTAGGTGCCGCATTGTCGATTTTTGCACCAGATCGTTCTGCTGTTCTATTCTATCCCTATGCGGTACGAGAACTAAATGTTTTCGTAATTGCATAGTTCAAGGCGTATCTCAAAAACGACTTGTGCCAAAGTTAATACAAAATATAGAGGTCAAGAAGTTATAAGCATAGAAAAAAATATTGTCTAATTTTTTCCCATTAACTATTTATGTTTAATTAAACTTTTTATTGTATCAACGTTAACTTTAATTGAAAATCTTGAGACTGCTGTGTAGATATGTTTTTCCCCTTTCAGCCCATATTCAAAATGTGTTGATCGGATACAAATTCACAGAGTTAAAAGTCTTTAGATTTGAAAAAACTTCATGTAAACAGTACTCAAGATTTTTTGGAAATAGCTTTATAAACTGAAAAAAACTGGTTTCCTCGAATATCTCGAAAACGGTTCTTAATAAAAATAAATTAATGCCATATTCGTGTTCAGCAGCCCCAATTTAGCTAAAAAAAAACATCTCATTTTTGAGGTGCATTTTTTGTGCCATATTATTTTATCTGCATATTTTTAATATATGTAGAGTCTTTGCAAGCAATGAAAATGTAGTTCCTTAAAAATTACATAAAATTTTTTTTACTGGGTTAATATCAATTTTAAAATATTCCTAATCTCTTGCACTGTAATTTTGTATAATAAAAATATTACCCTACTTGAGTTTTGTTAATTTAAACTTAAATTCAATTTCAATATGTATATCGGTATAGGTATCGCCGATATTTCTTTTTGAGTACCGGTATCGATATCGTATCGGCAAAAAGGCGTATCGTTACATCCCTACTTCAAGCTGACTTCTAAAATGTCGAGCGTTTATTTTTGTTCCGATGGGGTTGGCTTGAATTTGGAACAATTTGTTCACGTGAGATGACAGCAAATCGTTCCAAATCCCAACTCCTAAAATGCCCACTATCAAAAAGCAAATTTATTTCTATCAAAGTTTGTAAACTTTTGAACACCTGCCCTCCCTCGGAACGTCTCACATCACGCCGGGCTTATATGATCCCGCAACAATTTTAAAACTGGAAGCGATAGAACTTTTTACCTATTATTGATTTCGCTAGAACTTTTGGGTTCAATAGACTGGACAAAAAAAGTTTCCTATCCTTACTAATAGTTCCGTAAAAGAAGGAATTGTATTAGTACCAAGATTGCTTAAATGAAGTGCGCATAAACATAACGATGCTAAAAAAAAAACTATTATAGTAGTTATATTGTACATTTGTTTTCAAACAATCAAAGTGTTTGTTATTTTGTTCTTTAATTAAATGCAACCAACACAAATATTTAATAACAACACAAAACTATTATAAGTTTTTATTTTCTAAAAATGATTCCCATACTACGATTATATTGAATAAATGAGCGAATATTTGTTCAGCCACACACAAACACATTATTTTATCTTTAATTATCTTAGCATCCCAGCAGAAAATTATATAAATTATTTTTAAAGATTGCAAATCTAGCATACACTTATATAAAGCAAATTTATAGCACTGTATAACAAAATCAAATCAAAAACAAGTTTCTAAAGACTGATACAGGAAAAGGGCATTAAACAATTATATACCTGTATCAGCGCTTTGAAAGTTTTACATCTGACACTCATTTTGTACATAGCTGTAGTGACCGGGCATAGGACTCTTGTAAGGTAGAAGTGTACCGCGAGAGAAATTTTTGTGGAACATTTTAACACTGACTGCAACTATTCATATTTGTCTTTTTGTCTTTTCTTAAAAAAAGGGGCAAAAAACTCCCATTCAGTGGCAAGATAGTTGGCTAAAATGTTCTACAAAAATTTTCCTCGTGGTGTTTTCATAAAAGTGATGAACGTATCTTATACTAACAAGACTTCTTATGCCGAGTACTTATTGAAAACAAGTACAAAATTAACATTTATATTCAGTTAAAATGTTAATTAATTTCTGACGTTGAAATTGTGTCTAGAGCTTTGAAGTCTTTGAAGACTTGTGATAGAGATCTATAGTAAATATTTTTATAGAACATTTCAGCCTGCTATATCACCATTGAAGATTAGTCTTCTTTCTTGCCTCTGTTTAAGAAAGGAAAAAAAGACCAATACAGCGAAGAGCTAGAGGTTTAAAATGCTCCACAAAAAGGTTTGTCGTGGTGTTTTACATAAAAGTTCTGAATATATCTTATACTTTAAATGTAAGCCTTACAAGATTTCCTAATTGTGATTAAGTACGAAATTAAACACATATTAAGTTTTGAATGATTTCTGGCTTCCAAGTTGAGTCTGGAGCTTAGATATCTTTAAAGGCCTATAGTAGAATTTAATAACAAATATTTTTGTATCGCCGCTACATGCGAGTTTTTTGCCCTTTAGTAAGAAACGGCCAAAAAAGGACAATTTCAGAAAAATGTTTCTCGTGGTGTTTTACATAAAATTGCTGAAAATATCTTTTTTTTTCTTTTTTAAAGAGAAGTAACACAATCAGGTAATTAATACCTACCAGTTAATTAATTAATGTGTTAACTTCTTTGGGAAAAGGATAGTGTAGGGAGAACAGGTGGTGAAGTGGGAGAGAGATAGAAAGCTTAATTCATTTACAACCCTGATATGGCGCGTTTTTTTAGAGCAGTGTTGCAAGCCCCTCTGGTGTCAAGTAGAGGCATTGAATTGTAAAAGCTGTGTAGCCATTTGATTAGTTCTTTTACTTCGCCGTCGGTTTTGCTACAATACCGACGAAGGAGGGTGCTCTGAAGTGCATTAGGATATGTTAGTATTACTCGCTGCCGGCACTGCCAAAATGATCAGTGCTATGCCTTCATCACTTTAACAGTTCAAGAACAACCAACACAATAACACACCAATGAACATGAGAACAATGCATGATATTGTTGGCTTGCCTGAAACTAGTCTCGAACTCAAGACCTTAGGGTTTGTAGTCAAACGCGCTAACTACTCAGCCAACAGCACCCTCTACCTTAAACGTAAGGCTTAGAAGATTTCTTGTGCCGATTCACTATAACTATGTATAAAAGGAGGGAAACTTTAATTCCCCTTAAAATAAATTCAAGATGTAAACTTGTAAAACGCCGATACATGTTAATAATATTAATATATATTTTTGGTGTTTTCAACCAGAATCAGTCGTTAGAACCATATTATTATTTTTGTGTTGTACGGTGTAATTATTACAAAAAGAACACTGCAATCCATTGAAAATAGAAACATAGAATGAAATGTATTTGACATAGAATAATGTGTAGCAAAAAATTACTAAAAATATACTTCTGTAATCATTCAATTGTATTGTCAGAAGCAGTCGATAAACAGAAAAAATAACTCAATTGTTAAAACTCTAAAGGCACTTAGCTAAAACATGAATGTGTACTATTCCAAAAACTTGGGCAAAATAAACTTTAAAAAAATCCCAGCATTGAGAATATCGATGATATTCCCCACTGAGCATGCTAAGAAAAGACAGTTAGTGAAGTTCCGAACTTTTAGAAAAAGTTCATTAATAGGTGCAACTCGCCACAAGATGGCGACAGTCTGTTAATTCAGCTTACTAAAATTAGTAGGATTTTCGCTACAGTGTTGTTGTCAGTGGTAGTATAGGTAAAGGACTCTGACGAGTAGACTTGGTAGTCACGAAACAGCTGTCAGTTCAACCTTCCGTACATCCAAATTTTTCTTTGAATGTTCAATATTTACATGGTTTAGAATTTCTTTCTTAAATAAAAAAATAATTTGATCGAAAGATTAAATTTAAAATGAACTTAAGCCAAACTAATTAAATAACTTTGGATAAAAACTAAAAATTCAATTATTCAGAAAAAATAAGTTTCGTTTTTGATAACAAAGATCCCGGTATTCAATTAATTTTGTTTCAAATTTCCAGATAACAAAATTTGTAAAACCATAATAAATTTTTTAATTAATAATCGAAATATTTGAATGAATTAAACATTTTATTAATAGTTCATGGTTTTTTAATAAACTTGATTTCAAATTTAAGCAAGTTTTTTATTAAAACTTGGGAGAATTTTGATACCCAATGCGTTTAAAATTTATGAAAAAAAAAATACGAATTGAAAAAAAAGTTGATATGGATGGGATACGAACCCGGGCTCTTCAGAGCTAAAGCATGCACGATACCAAATGCGTTTAAAATTTATGAAAAAAATACAAATTGAAAAAAAAGTTGATATGGATGGGATACGAACCCGGGCTCTTCAGAGCTAAAGCATGCACTCTACAGTAGTGCCATATCTCATTTTTTTTAAATGGGATACAACTTGTTTTAAAGTAATTATCCCTGGAAAGCATGTCAATATACATCGAATTAAAGACTTATGTATTTAATGTAACGGCTATGTTTAATATATATTTAAAATTTTTCAATAACTTTTTTGTCAAACACTTTTTATTGTGCGATTTTTAAAATGGGCGGCACTGATAAGTATTAGTGTTTTTTCAACAATATTATTTTATTGAACATACTTATTTTCTAACTTTTTCTGTGTAAGTGTTTGAAATTTAATAAGAGAGACGGTTGAGTACAATTAGTTGAACTCAATGCGTCCGTCAAATTTTAAAAGAAGCGGTTAATAATTAATTGTGGAAAAAATACTTACTTTGTAGAGGCATAGCACTTTATAATTTTTTCCAATAGCAAAAAATAATGTAAAACTTTTAACTGGGTTGCATTCACAATAAGATGAGTCTCTCTAGTTATGATTATGACTCCGAATGCTGCGATATCATTAGTGCCGTTCAGTGTTAGTAAATATTTAATAAACATTTTGTTTTTTATTATTATTTTTTCTTTAGTTTTGTCTCTACTGTAAACTATTAGTGTTATTAATTCATGTGAAAATGAAGATTTAAATAAATATTGTTCCAGTGTGCGATTGTTGTTGTTATTGTTGTTTGTGTTTGATGTGTTGAATTGTTAACAAAAACTTAATGGAATTAATTTAGCGTCTGATATTATTTCTGCTTGTTTGTTATTTCTTTTAATTAAAAAAATAAAGTGACATTTAATTGTCAACATATGTCATTTAAATATGATGATGGTCAGTTTTGTTTAAATATCCATTTGATATGTCTGATGACAGATGCGTTAGCAGTCGTTTTTAAAATGGTATGCGTCGATTTAATATCAGATAAAATTTTTTGTATTAACAGATTAACAAAGAGTTTGCATTTGAACATATTTTGTCTTTTTCAGTCGTTTAAAGTGATGACATATCGCGTGATGGATAAAATATGATTTGAAAAGCAACTGTAATGGAATAGCTAGCGTAAACTGAAAATTTACTTTTTGGATGCAACAATAGACTAATTGGTCTAGTACGACTATCTGTGCGGGTTCGATCCTCTCTAAAAGCTCTGACAGTTTCTGCAGACAAGCTTAACTTAAATGTTTGTAGTCTGTTTATTGTGAAATATTTGGCCAATTCACAACCTATTGAATGTGTTGTAGATAGTATAAATGTTGTTGGTAATTTCCATATAAACATTTGCTTAGAAACATGTTTATGTAGAAACTACCAGCAACATTTTTACGATCTGCAACACTTACTACAGGTTGTGAATTGAGCAATTGTTAAGGGAAATGCAAAGAAAATTTAGTTAAAACTTTTTAATCGAAAAATCTCTCAAAAGTGATTTAAATTTAATTCAAAAGTATCTCAAGTAAAATATTTTGAAAATTTAAAAAAATTTCTGATATCAAAAAAATCTGGAAAAATTATCTTTATTTATTAAATTCCAATATTTCCAAAGTTATTTAATTAGTTTGGCTTAAATTCATTTTTAATTTAATCTTTCTAACAAACTATTTTTTATTTAAGAAAGAAATTCTAAAGCATGCAAATATTGAACATGCAACGAAAAATTTGGATGTACGGAAGGTTGAACTGACAGCTGTTTCGAGACTACCAAGTCTACTCATCAGAGCCCTTTACCTACACTACCAGCGACAGTAGCAACAACAGTGTAGCGAAAACCCTACTAATTTTAGTAAGCTGAATTAACAGACTGTCGCCATCTTGCGGCGAGTCGCACCTATTAATGAACTTTTTTCTAAATGCTCGGAACTTTACTAACTGTCTTTTCTTAGCATGTTCAACTATTTCTTTTTCTTTTCGGTCTTACCAGTGTCGGAAATCATCGATATTCTCAATGCTGGGATTTTTTGAATGATTATTTTGCCCAAGTTTTTGGAATAGTACACATTCATGTTTTAGCTAAGTGCCTTTAGAGTTTTTAATAATTGAGCTATGAATTTTTAGTCGAACTGTATGGTTTTTATCCAAAGTTAATATAAAGTTAAGTTAAAATAGTTGAACATGCTAGGAAAAGACAGTTATTGAAGTTCCGAACTCTGTTAATTGAAGTCTGTTAATTGAGCTTACTAAAATTAGTAAGATTTTCGCTACAGTGTTGTTGTCACTGTCAGTGGTAGTGTAGGTAAAGGAATCTGATGAGTAGACTTGGTAGTCTACCGTACATCCAAATTTTTCTTTGAATGTTCAATATTTACATGCTTTAGAATTTCTTTCTTAAATAAAAAATAATTTAATCGAAAGATTAATTTAAAATTGAACTTAAGACAAACTAATTAAATAACTTCGTATAAAAACCATACAGTTCGACCAAAAATTCATAACTCAATTATTCAAATATTTCGCCACTTTATAATGCGCCGTAAAACAATATGGGCTTTATTAAAGCTTCAAAGATCTATAAAAACGGGCTAAACACTAGGCAAGATCATTAAGAAAATATATTTTTAGAGATTTTCAATAAAATTATTTCAATTCACATTTTTTTCAAAAATTATTTTGCATTTTTATCCCTCTTAAAGCATTTAAATATTTTTAACTACTTATGCCTGATATTAATTGCTCCATAAACAATAGAATTTTTTCAATTATTACTTTTCTGCCTGGAATTCATACCAACATTATGATGAGCATATCATATTGTACTATTATTATTTAGCAAAGTTTACCACGCAACTCATGTTGCACGTGAACGACACACGTTTTAACGACAAAATAACATAAACAAACAAACTTTGATTTGTTTTTTTCTTATGAATGTAACAACTAATAATTTTATGCACTAATAATTTTTGGAAACAATGAGCTTCCAAAAAAAAAAAAAAAAATCATTTATGCAATAATATGTATATCACAGTGTTCAGTTGAAAGGAAGAGCTTGGAATAAATCTCAAGAAACGTAACACCAACTCATAATTCACTCGGACAATGGTTCAAACTCAGATGCAGTGACATTCAATTTTGTTTAAGTGCCTTTTTGTTTTTGCTTATTTTCGCGTCTTTTGCCATTAATGTGCTTTGTGGTGTATCTGTTGTTAATGTTATAATTATGATAATTTTTGTGCATTAAAACGTTTTAATAGTCAAATGCCAAAATAACTAAAAAGTCTCACTGACAAACACAAATTTATATTCGTAAGACCAGAAACGAATTACATATTTCTTTGTATAGCTGCTTTATATGTGTTAGAAACGTGGGCCGCACTTTAAGTTTTTCGCAAAGAGAAAATATCTAAAATATTTCCCCACAAGAGTCTTAAATCCGGGCGAAAACAGTAACTCAAAAAAAAAAAAAAGAATTCAAAATTTTAAGTTATTTTAGATTAGATTAGTTGGGATGTTGCGCTTTTCTTTAAATAAATATACCTCGTTTCTAGTGAGTTTCTAAAAAAATTACAAAATCTTATTTCATTTAAAAGTTCCGCTCTCAAAAGCTTAAGCTGGATCCGTGCTTGAATATTGAATAGACGTGCCTCTTAGTTTATTTCTCATCCTTACTTTAATTTTGATTAGAACGAAGTTTCACTTTATTTAACTTACGCCATCACCGTGGGGACTACTTCTACTCATGAAACGCATTATGGCAGATCCTGGAAAAGAGCCCTACAGAGAAGAGAACCTGTCACAAGACAAATTACGTAACTGGTTACCCAAGGCTTAGTAACCGGATTGTCTTCTGGAACTTTCTATGAGAAGGACCTGTCACTTTTACATGGCGTTGTCACTGGAGGGGGTCAGTTGACATAATTAAGTGATCTGTTCTAGATTCAAACTTACGGTTCGTGTCCTGTGGTGGCTTCTTTAATACTAGTAAAATGACTTTACTTTAAACAAATATTTTTGATATGGAAAAAATCTGATTGTCTAGTAGGGTGGGTAATTTTTTGACAAAAAATCGTTGGGATGGATAAAATTCTACGAAGAACTACGAAGAACTACGAAGCAAATTTGTCCTGGAAACCATGGGTCTATAATGAATTTTAAGCTTGCGAAAATTCCCAAATATGTTGTATGACGCCTTAATTATATGAAAAATTACATAAAGTGCTTAATGCAGTTTAGCGTATACTTAATATTTTATGAATATATTAAATAATAACACTCATACGCCATCATATACTTTTTTATTTTTTTTTATAGTGATCTTTTTCTATAGTAAACTTTTTTTTAAAATTTAATTGAAATTATCAATGATAATTCATACCAGAATAGTGAAATAACATGAAGCTTAATACAAGACATAAAGCAAAAAGTGAATATCAATAGCTATCAAATAAAGTACAGCTCTAAAGGTGACAGTATGAATTGATTAAAGCTAAATGTTATTCAGATCTTGACTGCAAATCACCGACTTTGGTCGAGTGTTCTATGCGGTAAAGAACTCTGCCGAGAAGAGCGGGAGCTCCCGAAACATGTCAGTTCAATCCTCCGCGTAGTCAAGTTATTCTTTGTCAATATAAATGCTTCACATTGGTCTTTAAATAAAAATATAACTAAATTGAATAATTAAGTTAAAACCCAAGTCAAGCAAAAATAAAACTATGATCAAGACCGTAAATGACCAATTGAAATTAAAATTTTTCTAACTTCAATCCTTTTTATTATTATTTTTATTTGTTTACTACAATTAGCTCACAATACTATAAAAGTTTGATAATGGGATCTCCATAAGTTTAAAAGTCATGCAAATTTCTTTACATGAACCCCACCTTTTGGTCATTGTTATAGAGAATCGGTATAAGATATCGTGTTTATCTCACGTTTAATGTGTTAGGTGTGCTCAGCACTTTTATTTTACGAGAAATAATTTCATGAAACATTTTAACCCTCTAATGCTTCGATGTATGGGTCTTCTTTGACCCTTTCTTAAAAAGGGTGAAACAACTCCCTTTCGACGGCGAGATAGTGGACTGAAATATCCTACAAAAAAAATTTCTCATAACATTTTATTATAAGCCTTTGAAGACAATAAATTCTATACTCAACTGTAACGCCAGAAAACAGTAAAAACTGAAAATGTGCTTGAGAGTTAATTTTTTATTTATTCACGATAAGTTTTTTATGATTTCTGGCGTTCCACTTGAGTCAGTATAAGATATCAAAATGTATCAGGAAGCTCTTTTAAAGGGTAAAAAAAAAACATCTTTAAATTGGGGAAATAAAAAAAATTGTTCAAATTATCCGATTTAGCGTGGAATGACCCATATGTATGGCGTTGCCACTCGACTATTTAATCATTCACAATAGGCGGTAAATGCTTCGGTATAGCCAAACTTAGAAAAAACTTGTTAAAGGTCACTTTATTACTCACTTTTGCTAAAGGTGCTTGTAATTAACTTCCATCTCACTGCCAATGATATAAAACTTTTGGTTACAGGTCACTTTTAATAAAAATAAAATAAAAAAAACTATTTATTATAATAATTTTCAAATGAAATTTTAATTTTAAGGCACATTTAAATAATTTTAAATTCAAGAATTCTTCTTATGCTATTTTAAAACAGACTCTGTATGGAAAATTATATTTGAAAGAACATTTTCTAAATATTTTCTTAAAAGTTTTCAATTGACCCACGTAATAGTGCGCAAGCCGAAATTTTAATGTCCAATAAAAAAAACGAGTGTTTTTAATTTCTTTATTTTTCATTTTCTTTTACTTACAAACACATTTTCGTGTATAAATACGTGATTATATTTGTAAAAAAAAAACAGATATATTCTCCCTTTTTGTACCGAAACTATTGTATCTAGATGCTTTACTTACATTTAAATTAATTTTAAAAAAAAAGTTTGCCATTGTACATGTACTAAGTGTGTAAATAGATGCGTGCAAATGTTATTTTTTACGTTTTACTTTTGTGTTTAATGTAGTTTAACATCTCTTGACATTTGTTGTCATTAACAAAAATCCATTAGTTTGACAACAATATGGTACGACATGATTGCATCGATAATATCATCACATACATTTCGGTTGTTTTTTTTTGTTGTCTCTCTGTTACAGCATTTGTTGTTGTTATTTTTTACATATTGGACAACAGATAACTATCATACACTTGCTGCATGTTGCATCTTTAGTTTTGTATCTATGTATATGTATGTATGTGTGTGTAATTGTATAGGATTAATGCATTTTTTTCTTATAGATTTCGAAGGCTCCGGCAGATTGAAATAATGAAGCATTTTTGTTGTTTATTCATTTATTTTTTATACAGAGATCGTTAAAACGATCGATTGATCACATTTAACGCAAATTGCATATCGCGTGATTACAGAAATATTGTTTTAACTCCAACAATCAAAGTGACTGTAAAAGATTTTATTTCTGTATGCAAAAGAGTTGTTGCCATTTATCGTTTGTCTGCCACAAGATAACCGACCCGACGACATTAAACGACATTTTGCTAAAAACCGACAAAAGTGGTTGATTTTTTTTTCAATTTGATTAACAAAAAATCTAAACTGCAATTTAATTTTTTTGATTTTTATTTGTTGCCTTTCTTTCATAGTTATTGTTGTCTTTTATTTAACAGAAAATCATTTGGTTTTACATACAATGCAACATGCGCCAAATGCCACCACATAAATGTATTTATGTGCATATGTGTACATATCCATACATATGTATATGTATAAGGACTGTTGACCAGCCTGACGGCAGCCTGCTCTTCCTCCTTGTAATATTCCAACGCAACACTTGTGTTTGCATACATTGGTGCATGTATTCTAAAGTTTTTTTTTATTTCGCCAGTATTGGCATTTCATCTGCACCTACCATTTTCGGTATTTTATTTTAATTTTTTTTATATATATTTATTTTTTCTTTTTGCGTGGAGAACGCATAAATTTTTGAATTTCAATATAAAAATTTACATAAACATGTTTTTTAACTTTACCAACCAAACGGTTTATCTTAACGATGCGTTTTTTATTAAGTTTGATTGGAAATGGTCTTCTTCGTTTGCTTCTCCTGCTACGTTTGTTTGAATTTCTGAGCCCGTCTGTTTTATTGGCACAAGGACATTTGTTTTCATGCACATAAACTATTTGCTGTTTCGCAAATCTCTTTAGGAATAAAAAGGTTTGAATTTCTTAATTTTTTTTTGATATTTTAAATAAAATAAATTCTTTGTAGTTTGAATTTTTGTATCCCGTCTATTAATGCACTTTAGTTTGACATTAATTGTAAGTTTTTTTTTACGTTACATGTATTTACTCGTAATTGGTCAAATGTAAAATGTGTCACACAAAGTAAAATTTTTTACATTATAAGTAAAATTGAAAAGTGTCAAGTTTGAATTTGTAATTACACGCACCGCAAAAATAACATGGTTCTAACAACTCATTCTGGCAGAGGGCACAAAAATATATATGTACGTGTGTAGTAGCGATGGGCGAAAAATATCGCTATATCGATATATCGATATTTTCTTAACAATATATCGATATATATCGTCGATATTTTTAATTTTGATATATCAATATTTCGATATTTTTTCAAATATATCGGCAGTATCAAATTCGATATTTTTTTAGCTTAGGTTTTGTTTTTTCGTGCATTCTTTGAGTGTAATTTTGTTGATGTATGGTCCATGCAATATTGGTGGAACTGTAATGATCTTGGAAATTAATTCATTCCAGCTTAATTATTTATAAAAAAGCTACTTTTTTTTGTTTTATTTAAAAAAAAAATGAGGACTACTTATGAATTATATTTTTTATTTGATATATATCGATGCCGATCAATATATAAAAATATATCGATATCGATATAAATCGATATATGTTTTTCACTTGCCCATCCCTTGTGTGTAGGCGTTTAGAAAGTTTACACCTGGGATTAATTTAAAGATGAGTTGAGTTTCCTCCCTTACATTGAAGGTAAAATATATGTTCAGTACTTTTATGTAAAACACCACAAACAAATATTTGTGAAAAATTTTAACCCTCTAACTCTTCGTTGTATAGGTTTTTTGTTAAAAAAGAGGCAATTAAATTTACTTCAGTGGCAATGTAGCGGGCAGAAATGTTCTACGAAAATGTTGCTCGTGCTGTTTTACTTAAAAGTGTTGAACCCACCTTAAACGTACTGCTTACGAGATTTCCTAGGCCGCGTATTAACTGTGAATAAGTACGAAATTAGTCCATAAACACATGTTAAGCTTTGGATGATTTTTGGCATTCATTTTGAGTTTGAAACTTTTGTATCTTTGAACATTAACTCCAGCTAAAATGATTCGGAGATGTAAACTTTCAAAACGGCTATACACGTTTATATATTTCTGGTACCCTCTACCAAAATCAGTCGCTGAACCATGTAATTTTTTTGTGTTGTACAGTGTAATTAAAGTATTACATGCACAAAATTACAACATGGTTGAACTACAAGTTTTCTTAATATACTGGAGTAAGTATTCAAAAATCACTCACACCAATTGAACGTCATGTACTTTTCAAAGAACTCTCATTTAGTTAATACTAAAGTTCTATATAAGAATTTAAGATTTAAAAACAGTCGCCTAGAAAAAATTAAATTTTATATTCGGTAAAGAAATTCTATGGATTATTAAATATTTTGTCTAGAAATGAACCTAGAAACAAATCTGCAAATACAAACAAAAATGTCTCAACAATTTCATTGAAAAATACCCGGGTTTTTCAGTAAACGAATTTTGCAAATCTATAAAATAGTTTGTCTAAAATTATTTTCAAATTCTAAACAGAAATAGAATTTATAAAACATTCGTCCAAAAATACTTATGAATTCTAAAAACAGTACCCCCTATTGTGAAAGGCGACGTCGACGTCACATCAACACGATATCAAATAATTGTCACTTGTCTACGCTTTGTCGACAACAATTGATTAATATTAACATGCTGGACTAAGTTCATAAGATTCAGAAAATAGTAACAGACTGTCAATAGCAGTCAATTGTTATCGACAATGAGTAGACAAGTGACAATTGTTTACTGTCGTGTTGATGTGACGTCGACGTCGCCTTTCACAATAGGGGGAATATTTTACTGAATCAAACAAAAATATTTACTGGATTTTTTTTACTATATCATTCAAAGTTTTTGTCTGACTTAGTAAAAACTCTGTTTTAAATATTTTTAAGTTATCCATTAAGCGTTTATGGAATTTCACTTTATTTAATGTTTTCAAATCTGTACACACAGAAAAAAGAGAATGTAAAATCAACATGACGGAATTGTGATTTGAAATCATATAAAATTTACAAGAAATAGGTTGTCGTTTAAGTGTGTTAGTGTTTATTTGCTTTGTTCATTATTACAGTTCACTGTTGTGCTTAGTTGTGTGACTTGTTGTTGTTTATTCTTACATATATCGGCTATGTACACGACAGAAAACGAATAACGAACGAAAATTTACTGCTGCTGGTTTAAAATTACCATTGTTTCATATTCGTTTTAAATGAAAAACTATTAATCTAACCTTAAATCTCCTCGAATTTAAATTTTCTACTGTTAAAACAACTTTTAAATAGCTGATACAACAATTTATCAAATTCAATACGCCAACAAATTTGATATAAAAATCAATAAAGAATTACAATCCAATTTTTTCTCAATGTTTAAAAGGCCATTATCTCCGAACCAGGTAACATAGTGATAAATAAATTTGATTTTTAAATAAACTGATTTGTTCCCTTTTTTTTAAAATTCCATAATTTTTTTTTTTATTTTTTCGCCGCTAGATTGACCTTTTTCCCTCTGCGCTGCCACGATACACCTTATTAGCGTTCGCTTCTATCAACCCGTGTGGGCTCAGAATTAAATTAACATTTTCTGGTTAAAGAATACAGTTCTTTTTCATTAGGTTCACAATATAAACAGCAACCCTCGTAGGACTATTTATTAATGCCTTCAGTTACGACTGAAGAATATAGAATATTAACTCTTTCTTATCTCCTTAGTACGAGTATTTATTCATTCAGTTTATTTTATTAATTCGAGAAAAAATATTTCTCCGTAGTTTATTTCAAGAAATTATGCAAAGAAAATATTTATTCTTCTTATGATTAGCTTTGTCTTATAGTGAAACCGGCTGGCAGTAACTGTCCAGCAATTTTCAAACTGTGAATTATATATTTTTGAAGTAAACTCATCAATAAACTATACATAAAAATTCGCTACACTACTAGAATTAATATTTGAAAATTTATTTTTAGCTAAAAGCCTTCGGCAATAAAGAAATATAAAGGTCGTAAATATTTTGTACATTAAGAAAAACAAACGTACTACACACTTTTCAATTAGCAACGCTTAAATGTCTTACAACCACCTCAACAACTAAAAACATCATACACACTACACAGATACAATCATGTGTGCACTAAAGAAAATCAATGAATTTTATGTTTCCCGTGACATTTAAAGGATTCTTTCGCAAACACAAGAATAAAAATATGTAGTAAAGCAAAAAATGGCAATACTACAGAAATCTTTAATGAGCAACACATTATTTTATATGTTTCAACCAAAAATAAAAGTAACGCACAAAGAGGAAGCACGTGCCCAACAAGGACATATTGAACGAAAGGATACCAACAGCCGCCGGCCATCTCCTCCTTCCAAATATTATATTTATAAAAAACTGAAACGTTTGTACTCAAGGATTAATAATTAAAGCGTTGACGCGTACATTGGCTTTATTTGATTTTGCTTGCTACACACTTAAACACAAACACACACACACAGTCACAAGCACACGGGTCCAACTAACTACAACCCCGAGCTGACACACCTCCTTTGGCCATAACAAAACAATATACCAGAGTTTGCTACTTGCACTGCAAATGATGTTCCTGTTTTGTGCCGCCAACTATTTATTATTTGAAATAAAAAATGAGTGAAATTTATAACCGCATCAGATGAATTACCTTCACAACGGGGTGTATTAAAACAAACTCATCCTTAAATGCTGCTGTTGCTCTTGCCACTATTTTTCATTTCATCCTCTTCATTATCTCCAGCTAAAGGCAGCACTAACAACACTAACAACAATAAGAATCAGGAAAAAAGAGGTTGGCAACATTTCACACCGTTCGAAATTGATACATACGTTCATAATTCGTTCAGGGTGTTTTGTTATTTCTTGGTTTATCTCACTATTTATCAGTTCTCCTCACCGTCTGAAGACAGTTTCTAATATTAACATATTCTAGAGTATGAGATTCATCTTTTGATTTTTATTATTTAAGCAGGGGCAGGTTTGGGGTGAGAGTGTGTGTTGATGATGTTTTGAAAATTAATTACAATAACGAGTGAAAGTGTCACATACCGGATATAAAATAAAGAACTAGAAGAAAACGACAACGGCAAGGAACAAGAAGCAAAAAAATGAAGTATTTTTAAAGGATATTTGATTTCTTTTTATTTTGTTTTTTAAGAAACGGAAATTCATCCTTAAAAATATAACGAAAAATATACAATTCCTTAACTAAAGGGCACAACATTTGAATAAAAAGGAAAAAAAAGAAAAATTTCTGCTTCTAGCAAAATCAGAAATGTTCATAATTTCAACATGTCTTTGAAAAAAAACAAAGATATTGAATTTAAAAGATTAATGTGCCCCAAGGTCATACAAGGATTTTTAGTTGCAAGTTATTTGATTCGAAACTGATAAAGTTGGGAAAAGGAGCGGGAAAGGATTATTTTGTTTTTATTCATAAAACATTTTTTATTGCAGGCAAAGAAAAATTATGGTTGCGACAACCATAATCTAAAAGCAACATACTATTATTAAGTAATGTGGTTGGAGTCTAATCATACTATTATGAAAATAAATTTGTTCTTAACATAACATTGTTGTCTTAACACAACAGGGTGTCCCGTAAATAGTGGTCCAAACGAATTCTGTCGATAAACGAAATTATACCCTATCAGAATAACCCAACATACGTCTGTAAAAGTGTTACGGTTTTCGAAATATTCGCAATTTACGAGTTTTGAGTTTTGGTTGTTTCCTCGAAAAATTGAGAACGTTTTTGTAAAATTGAAGCATACGACTCATTGGAATCTAAATACGTTCTATATCTTTAATGATTTCTAGCATTCAAGTTAAACCTAAAGCTTAGATGTCTTTAAAGGCGTATAGTGAAATTGTATGGCAAATATGTTTGTAGAATACTTTATCCCACTATATCGTCGCTGAAGTGGAGTTTTTTGTCTCTGTTTTAACAAAGGGTCAAAAAGACCCATACAACGAACAGTTAAATTTGTTAACTTTTACGAAATAAATACAAACTACCACTTGATGTTCATGCTTCAAAGGTTGACAAAATACTGCTTTATTGAAGTATGTAAATTAAATAAATATAAAAATAAAAGAATAGCAACTGAATATTAAATAACTGGCATACAATTTTAAAGTTGACTTTACATTCGGCCATTCCTGATTATTCCACGTCTTCGCTGTAAGAAGCAGAACTATCACCGGAAGGTGGGAACACAGAAAAAATAGACAAGAATTATGTTCAATAACACCATGTTATTGAAAAATATATGAATTTCAATAACATTTGTCATTAACTTAATACAATATTTCATTGTAGGTATTTCTTTCCCATGCCGGTTATTTCGTTTCTTTTCTTAAAACAAATTTTATCTCATAAAAAAATAACTGGGACATGGCTCGGCTGTAGAGATCATGCTTTACGTCCGGAAGCCCGTGTTCGTATCCCAGGCATTTCAAAATTTTTTTTTATTTATTTATATATTTTTTCTTTTGAAATAATTTTGTTATCAATATAGCAGAATTCTTTATCAAAGGAAATTAAAAAAAATATATTGAATACCGGGATTTTTGTTATCAAAAACAAAACTTATTTTATTTCTGTGGAGCCACGAGCTAAGATCATCGAAATTATACCCGGAGCGATAATGGCATTGATTTCGTCTCGTGTAAGATCGACACACCTGTCGTTGGCACAAATGAGTGTGTATGCATCCTCGTTAAGTAAGGTAGCGGGTCTCACGTAATAGTATTCGTCACTTCGCACTGGAAAGTTTTGCTTCTTCATATATATGTTTGCCCGTCTATAATCAGCACAAAGCCACTCGTTTCCATATTTTTTTTGCTTGCCAACATTTTTAAAATTGCCTTTCCTGATTTCGCCGGTAATATTTTGTCGTTATCAATGATATCTTTCCCCATTTCTTTAAATATCCACCTCTTTGTTTCATGTAACCCGTAAGGAGCCTGTGTACAGGATTATCGTTATCATGTTGCATTTTGAATTTGACCATATTAGTAGATGCACCTTGTCTTAAATTATTCGTTAACTTATCATCATAATCACCGATCGACGTAAACATTGCAGCTTTTGTTGTATCAGCACACTGTACATCAATCAATTATCTGACCTGGACTCTCATAACTACTTCTTTCAAATTTAAATTTACCATTTTCGACTACGACTATTACTGCTTTTTCTGAAACTATTGCTCAATTCACAACCTGTTGTAAGTGTTGTAGAACGTAAAAATGTTGATAGTAATTTTTCCATAAACATGTTTCTAAACAAATGTTTATTTAGGAAATACCAACAACATTTATATAATCTACAACACATACAACAAGTTGTGAATTGGCCATATGATTTGATCAAGCAAGAAGTCTTGTACCAACAAGTCATCAACCATCACATAAGAAACTGTTTCAAACTTGGCACCATCAACGTCCACCAGCGCTTTAAAACAGGATTCTAGTGTACGTACACCGCACTATATGTAGAAAATTTGTGGTGAAGTCAGCTATTAGGTAGATTAAAGCGAAATAATTGAATTGACCGTAAGTGAAGTAATAGAACTATAAAGACTTTTTTCATGCGGACTTCCAAAAATAATAAAAATGATTACAAATGATAGCCATAACACCATCACAGCTCCCTAGTCAATCAACTATCTTTCGAATTTTAAATATTTCAGCTGCGAATGTTTGCAATTTTGTAAAAAAAAATTTTTTCTAGGTAACTCAACGTACTAAAATCGGAAATATATACTCTATGGGGAAGAAATAAAAAAAAATATTTTTTTTATAAAATCCTGTTTAAAACAAACATTTCTTTAATGCACAATTAAAAGGTTGAAAAAAGAGGTGTCACGCGTGAGAAAGCGTGAGCGATAAAATATATTTCTTTGTGATAGTAAGTGATAAACAATTTTAAACGCCTTAAGAGGGAGGCTTCTAAAGGTCGTATTCAAAAAAATTATTAAGATCGGTCCTAACGTTTGGCTGAAATTAATTATGGCCACGAAAAGAGGTAAAATTTCCTATAGTACACCGCCACAAATACCTTGAATTTTCCTTGAGCATGACACCAAATTGCACGGAAGATTTCACAGTACAGCTTGACGGTCAATGTATCTTTGGGGTAAATAAAGGATCACCCGAGTGGGCTCAGCGCACACTTGCCATTTGCTTGCCACAATTTTTTGATTCACCTTACCGATGAACTTTCTGACAATTTACACTACGTGACCGCCGTTAAGATTCGGAACATTTGTACGAAGTCTATTGACGATTTGGCAAAGCATCAATGAAATGTTTAATCCAGCAAATAAATTTCATTTAAAATATTATTATGACAATATGTCAAATAATAAATTTTTTAAATGAATGTAATAAACAATCATGTTTTTATTTTCTTACAGACCCCGAATATAAATCCCATACCGTACTCTTGAAATGATGCGGAAATAGGAGAGCGCTCAAAAGAGCGGACAAAGTGAATTGTGGGATACTGTTCAAAACTCTTGGTACTCAATTCCTCCATCTAGCTGCGGAGACTTTGTGGTGAGTGGTTCATATCGATTATAATTTCTGTGGCCTTAAGGAAAAACGGCTAAAGTCGAGTTAGGACAAAGTTTATTTATCTTTATTTATTTTGGTTTTTTCTCTTAAGTTAACTGTTGCTTCATTATAAATTACATTACAAATTAATATAGCATAAAGCTGCTAACATCGAGCATATAAGACTAGCTAATCAAAATTCCGCGATTTTATACAACGATCTAAAAAGTCTCTAGTCTAGTCGTCTAGTCGTTATTCCTTGTGGGCACATATTTATTTGTTGTGTTTTTTAAGAAATTGCTAAGCCTACTTACTAAGCTTATTCCTTTGTAATTCTCAATTCATATTTCAAAGCTTGTGCATAAAAATATGGTTGAAGTCTACTGATGATTTGGTAAAAGCACCAATGAAAGGCCGATATATAGACAAACTTCACCCACAACAAATTAAAACTTTTTTTTCAATTAAATAATTTCATTTAGATGTTGAAATAATTTTATTGATCTTATGAAATTGTTTCTTTAATATAATATAATAAATTAATTTAGCGAGATCATTTGTGTGAATCAATGAAAATATTTCATGCAGCTGGTGAAACCTTCGTTAAATTACTTTTACTGAAACTTGTTTCATTCGTTGAATTTAAATTATTGCTTTCATTGAGCCAATGTAGAAATATAGAATCTTTTAAGAAAGTTCCTTCAGTGTAGACCTTTTTCCCCGACTGCGTGACGCAAAGAAGGGTATTGTGTTTATCAGCCTATGTATGTAAGTATGTATGTATGTAGGTATGTATGTTTGTATGTATGTATGTATGTATGTATGTATGTATGTATGTATGTATGTATGTATGTATGTATGTATGTATGTATGTATGTATGTATGTATGTATGTATGTATGTATGTATGTATGTATGTATGTATGTATGTATGTATGTATGTATGTATGTATGTATGTATGTATGTATGTATGTATGTATGTATGTATGTATGTATGTATGTATGTATGTATGTATGTATGTATGTATGTATGTATGTATGTATGTATGTATGTATGTATGTATGTATGTATGTATGTATGTATGTATGTATGTATGTATGTATGTATGTATGTATGTATGTATGTATGTATGTATGTATGTAAGTATGTATGTATGTAGGTATGTATGTTTGTATGTATGTATGTATGTTTTTTTTTTTTTTTTTTTTTATTATTTGTGGGATGAAAATCATCGAAAGACTCTGGCAGTGGTGGTGTTTGCCAGAAGTGCGAGACTTTAACACGCTAAAAACACCCCTTCACACTGACCCAAATGCTCCCCGTGGTACTACCGCAAGGCTATACGTCTCGGGGTGGGAAAGGTCCTAGACCCTAAATCTAAACTACATGGATTCTTCTGCGAATCTCTTCTAACCTACGAAGTTCCAACAGAACCAATTTTATAAAATTACATACATACGTCCAGTTATACAAAGATTCCAACATGATTGGAACGATGTTGTCCGGCCTAATACTACGCCCTAAGACTACTTCTAAATACGCTCTACCACTATCAAATCGTGGACAGATGAAGAACACATGTTCGGCATCTTCCACGACATTGCCACCACAACTCGGACAAAACGGAACACTGTCATGTCCGAAACGGTACAAGTACGACCTAAAACAACCATGTCCAGTCAAAAACTGTGTAATGTAGAAGTTCAAGTCGCCGTGTCTTCTTGATAACCATACCCTAATGTCAGGTATCAGTAAGTAAGTCCATCTTCCCTTGTCAGTCGCTGTCCATCGTTCTTGCCACTTCCGTAGACACATATCAGTCACACCATTCGTACTGTCCGAAACGGCTTCTAGCTCGATGGGTATCATGCCGGCAATGACAAAGGCGGCCTCGTCCGATACAGTTCGGAATGCGCTACATACTCGCAGGGCGGCCAGCCTATACACAGGGGATATCAGATTCACATATGTAGAGTATTTCAGTGAGCCTGACCATATAGGGGATGCATATAAGATAATGCTTCTTACTACACTGGTTAGCAATCTCCTCTGCAGATATTTTGGACCTCTTGTATTCGGCATGATCCGGCATAGCGCTGAGCAGGTTTTTGATGCCTTAGAACCTATATACTTCAAGTGCTCATGAAAAGACAGACGAGTGTCAATCATGACTCCAAGGTATTTTAAACATTCCTTGGATTCTATGCTACACGTGCCAATATTTAGCCTAATGGTTTCCCTATTTTTCCGACTACTAATCAGAATCGCTTCTGTTTTATGGTCAGCTAGAGCTAGACCCATTGATCTCAACCAAGACCTTACGATCTGAATACTGGCGTTTGCAATGGTTTCCGCCTCTAGTAACTCTTTTGCTTCACATACTAACGCTATGTCGTCTGCGAATCCAACTATCTTTACCTTCTCCGGCAGGTTTAACCTTAATACTCCATCGTACATGACGTTCCACAGTAGTGGACCAAGTACTGATCCTTGAGGCACCCCACCAATGATCTTTCGTCTTCTAGTACCCTTATCAGTATCATAAACTAGCTCTCTATTTCGGAAATAGTCCTGTATAATTGCCAGTAGATATCCTGGGATGTCTAAACTGGCTAAGGCATCAACAATATGCTCCCAGTTTGCCGTGTTGAAGGCATTCTTTACGTCTAGCGTTACAACTACACAATACTCTTTTGCTCCATTTCTCCACCTCTTCCCTTGGATAGCCTGAGCAGCAGTTTCTACTACAACTTTGATAGCATCTACTGTTGACCTTGCTTTCCTGAAGCCAAATTGGTTATCTGATAAACCGCGGTTAGCTTCAACACAACTTTCCAATCTTCTACAGATTATACTTTCTAGCAATTTCCCACTTGTATCTATCATACACAGCGGCCTATAAGAGGAAGGGTCGTCTGGTGGCTTATTATCCTTAGGTAACAATACTAACTTTTGTCTCTTCCACATTGTTGGAAAAATGCCCTGGCTCAAGCATGCGCTTATTACTTTCAAAAAATAGTCAGGATGGAGTTTAACAGCTTCTTTTAGTATCATATTCGGAATGCAGTCTAAACCTGGTGCCTTCTTGTCTTTAAATTTTGAGACAGCACCTTCTATCTCGGCAATCGTAACCGGAGGAATGTCGAAAAATTCAGCCGGGTAGCTGTGTTGCCATGTCGGAGTTTCCTGTTGGGGAAAGAGATGATCTACAATTCCCTTGAGGAGAGGCTCCTCTCTTGGCGGCGATGGACCAAGACATTTAAGTTTCTTGGTTACCAATTTATATGCAAAGCCCCAAGGATTACTATCTACTTCATCACAAACATTAAGAAAACACCTACGCTTGCTCCTACGAATTGCAATCTTCAACGCTTTCCTTTTATCCTTATATATTTGATGGTGTACACTATTCTCTAACCTACCTCTCGTTCGTGTATACTGCCTTCGGGCACTTATACACTCCGATCGCAAGCTAGCAATTTCATCATTCCACCAGTACACCGGGGGCTTATTTGGTGACCTTTTACGCTTTATCATAGCTACGTTACAGGCATTAGTGATATGACTTACTAATTGCACTGCCATATCTTCAGCTGAACCACTCAGTTCCATGTTCTCCATACAAGCTGCGAAGATATCCTTATCAAAGGTATTTACCTTCCATCCTGTCAAACCTCGTGCTTGTGCAATCACACGGGGCTGTTCATCTTGTACATCTATGATTATAGCGCTATGATCGCTATGAGTATAGATGTCGGATATTCTCCAGTTAACTTGGCTTGTGATGCTGCTACTGACAAATGTAATGTCAATTACCGATCCAGCATCACCCCTTCTGAAAGTTTGTTCAACTCCATTATTAATGAGTACAACACCCAATACAGAAAAGGCTTCCAAGAGTACTCTACCTCTTGTGTTTGTCAAGGGGCAGCCCCATTCAACAGCCCACGCATTGAAGTCACCCGCTATTATGACAGGATTTCTTGTAACTGCATCTGTTACTATATTGTCAACTATTACTCGAAAGTCCTCTATAGAATACCTAGGGGGAATATAGCAACTGTATAGTGTGATGCCAGAGACAGTGGCTCGGGCATATCCACATTCTGATGTTATTTTATCTCGTATTGTTAGCGTGCTGGTGTTCCATATCGCCGATGTGTCCGTATTATCGGAAACCCAATTTACAGATCCCATGTTCCGATATGGCTCACTCAGCACAGCGACATCTACATTTAAATCTCGAACGCTTTGCTTAAGAAGCTCTTGAGCTGCCTGGCAATGGTTGAGATTTAACTGTAATATACGCATTTTGATGCCTTAAGTTTTGCTTTAAACCCTAAGTTTCTGTAGAGCTCTTCTGTAGTATGGACAAACTGCACATCCGGTGACATGGTCACTAGCGGTGTTTGTTCCATTCCTACAAAGCAAGCACGACGGTTTATTGGAACAAGTTCCAATTTTGTGGCCAGTTTTGCCACACCGTAAGCAGTTTTTAGAAAGGTCCTGCCCCCTACAGTTTGCTGCTCTATGTCCATAATCAAGACATTTATAGCACCTTCTTGGTGTTACCTTTTCGCGTATTCTGCAAACAACCCAACCAATACGTATCTTCGCCATCTCTATGAGACGGCAAGCTAAGACAGCACTTACGCCAATGGTGGCAGTTTGCGTTCCTCCGTACGCTCTCCTTAACGATTTAACTGCAGCAGGCTGCAGGGATTTAAAATCGGATTCTCTAATGAGGGCTTCATAGACGTCCTCCTTTGTGGTTACCTCATCTATATCTCTAATCTCGATCCTAATCTCATGGGATAGTGCTCTAACTTCTGCGACCTCACCTAATACCTCTTCTACCGTCGACCTGAACTCACTTGTATTCTGATGCGAGGGTTTACTCAACTCTAACAATAATTCACCTTTCTCAGTCTTCCTGATATTTTTTACGTTTTGGCCCAGATTATCCAGCTTAGGGTCTTTCTTCACTTGTCTGAGAATATCAGCATAGGAAGCATCCCCACAAGTTTTAATAATCAAAGCATCTGGTCGTATTGTCTTTTTTCTATTTCTAGCTCTTGGACCAACTTTAACCCAGTCAGGATCTTTAACATTCGGATCTTGTTTACCAGCTGTGTTTATACCTGTCTCCCTGGGTACAGCATTTTCACTTTTCTTCAATGCCCTATTGGGGGTTGTGCCCTTCTTCCTCTTAGATTTGTTACCCTTTGGGCTAAGAATGTTATCATCTCTTCTGCGCTTTGGGGTTCCACCTATCACAAGGTTTACCCTTGCCGGTTCGTCTGTCTGCGTTTCTCTGCTAGTCCGCGATTTCTCGTCACTACTAACACCTTTGCTACTCAATTCATCTGAAACCTGCATATACAACGCCTGTATCTCACGGGACATTGTCACTATGTCCCTGTGCACGTTTGAGCGTGTCTTCAGAAAATCTAACAACTCTCCTATTTTCACTCCTAATCTCTTCACACTGTTACTGTGGCCCTCATTACTATTGTCGACGGTATTTGACACTGTAACAGGTCTACTACTAACTGCTGTAGGAGGCGATCTCGTGATCACCGACTTCCTTGCAAATGGGTTTTCAACATCTCCCATATTTAACTCATTGTTACTTCGATGTATGTATGTATGTATGTATGTATGTATGTATGTATGTATGTATGTATGTATGTATGTATGTATGTATGTATGTATGTATGTATGTATGTATGTATGTATGTATGTATGTATGTATGTATGTATGTATGTATGTATGTATGTATGTATGTATGTATGTATGTATGTATGTATGTATGTATGTATGTATGTATGTATGTATGTATGTATGTATGTATGTATGTATGTATGTATGTATGTATGTATGTATGTATGTATGTATGTATGTATGTATGTATGTATGTATGTATGTATGTATGTATGTATGTATGTATGTATGTATGTATGTATGTATGTATGTATGTATGTATGTATGTATGTATGTATGTATGTATGTATGTATGTATGTATGTATGTATGTATGTATGTATGTATGTATGTATGTATGTATGTATGTATGTATGTATGTATGTATGTATGTATGTATGTATGTATGTATGTATGTATGTATGTATGTATGTATGTATGTATGTATGTATGTATGTATGTATGTATGTATGTATGTATGTATGTATGTATGTATGTATGTATGTATGTATGTATGTATGTATGTATGTATGTATGTATGTATGTATGTATGTATGTATGTATGTATGTATGTATGTATGTATGTATGTATGTATGTATGTATGTATGTATGTATGTATGTATGTATGTATGTATGTATGTATGTATGTATGTATGTATGTATGTATGTATGTATGTATGTATGTATGTATGTATGTATGTATGTATGTATGTATGTATGTATGTATGTATGTATGTATGTATGTATGTATGTATGTATGTATGTATGTATGTATGTATGTATGTATGTATGTATGTATGTATGTATGTATGTATGTATGTATGTATGTATGTATGTATGTATGTATGTATGTATGTATGTATGTATGTATGTATGTATGTATGTATGTATGTATGTATGTATGTATGTATGTATGTATGTATGTATGTATGTATGTATGTATGTATGTATGTATGTATGTATGTATGTATGTATGTATGTATGTATGTATGTATGTATGTATGTATGTATGTATGTATGTATGTATGTATGTATGTATGTATGTATGTATGTATGTATGTATGTATGTATGTATGTATGTATGTATGTATGTATGTATGTATGTATGTATGTATGTATGTATGTATGTATGTATGTATGTATGTATGTATGTATGTATGTATGTATGTATGTATGTATGTATGTATGTATGTATATATGTATGTATGTATGTATGTATGTACGTATGTATGTATGTGTGTTCCTTTGCGGCACTATATAAACCGAACGCGAAGGCCGATTTCGATGATTCTTACGGCAATTGATTTGTCTTAATCCCGGGCGTTGGCAGTGGCCAAATTCTATATGGCGGCCAACAGACGCTATTTTGTAAATACGAAAAAAATAAAAAGTTGGCGATCTATATCAAAATGGGTATCGTTCGACAGGTATTTAAAAATCATCTCTAGGTTTCTCTTAAGATTTTTAATTTCGAATGACCAGCTAGGATCGATCTTTAACTTTTTAAAGTTGGTCGCAACCACACCACCCCCCCCTGAATTGCGTAGGTAATAAAAAATAAATTTAAAAAAAAAAAAACCCGGCCGCGTAAAAAAGCTAAAAGAAAAAATAGCGACTTTTATATCAGCGAACCATTATTGCGAAGATTTGAAGGTTCGATTTTTAATGCTTCCCCACTATAATAGTCGATATGTTCCGCACACTGGAATTGTTTTTCTTTTCTTTAAGTTTTTTTTTTCGCAGTCGGGTTTTTTGATCTTTTAAATTTATTTTTATTATGATTATACTTTCGCTCAAATATGCATGCATGATCAGTTTCCCAGCAAAAACTTTTGTAATCTTTGTAATCGGTAGTACTTTATTAATGGCTTACAAAGTAATGAGTGGTATTTATTTATCTTGTTACTATGATTCAAATTAGATCTACTACCTAGTTTTTAATATAATTAGTACGTATTTTTCTCATTATCTCAAAGTAGTTACAATTTGTTGATATGTATTAATAAAATAAGTATACAACCACTTTTTAAGTCAACATGTGTTTGTATATGAAAACTAATTTCTGTCACTTAAACTTATAAGTCAACAATAGCTCAGTGTATACAGTACTTGTCTTTATATGAAAACGACCACAGGTTCGTATCCGAGCTCGGTCAAAAAAAAAAAATAATTAAAATATAAATAAAATAATAATAAAATTATGTGTATAAATTTTTTTTTAATTTTAATTTGTTTATTTGACTACTTATTTTTTAGCTTCAAGTAAGACAAATAGTAACTATTTAATTGCTGTAAAAATGTAAATACATTTGTAAGGGGTACCCCTTATTTTTTGGACTTCTCAAACAAAAATAAGCAGTTATCGAGTCAAATTATAAGTAGTTACGACTTAAATCCTCATATACTTTTTTGCCACCAGTAAGCAAAGTTTTTGCAGGGTTTCATAAAAGAAGGGATAGTTATCGCAACTTTTAAAAGCACTGTCATTTGGTATGACTTCTTTTTGCACTTACTAAAAAAGCAAAATTAATTAAAAATTTTTACATGTGTGTATTTTAGCAAACTGGTGCACAATTTCAGCCATCGCTTGTTAATTATATTTCAAAATTGATATGATCTATGGCTGAGTATTGTTGAATCTCACCACTATAAAAAAATAGTAATTTTCCCAAGCCGAATTAAGCAAACACAGATTAATCTGTGATGCGGCACAATATAAGTATCTAAATATCTCAGACTTTTAGCAATTTCATTCAAAATAACGAGCTGGAAAATTGTTGTTAATAATACGACACATCTTCATTAGACCGATAAAAGAGGGTGGAAAAAACAGAACTCTTAATTTGATTATAATGTTGCACGAATTTCTCATAACAGGGGTTGTAAAAATATGCCGCCAATATGCAAAAATTTAGAAAATGTTTGAAATACCTAATACTGAAACACATCATTTTATTATTATAATTTGCTATATCTTTGCATACATAAAATATAATTCGATGTTTACAAAAACCCACAAAAAATTTAACGCCTGATGAAGTCAGTCAGTTCGGAGGGTGAAATTAAAGTATCAATTTCTACCCTCTTGCTAATAGATTCATTTAAGGATAAACAAATAAAACTCATTTAGATACATTATCACAAGTTGAGCAGCAAAATAACATTTACATTCAAATGGTAAAGTCAGTTAGTCAGAAAGGCCGTCAAACAGACAAACAGGCGAAATAAAAGTCAGTCAGCCAGCATCACTGATATCTTTATGTTCATTATCATCATCATCATAATCCAATTTAATTTAGTACTTCCAACAAAAGCAACAATAATATTTAACAATTTCTTTTTCCTTACTTTTCAAACAAAAACCGAGAAAAAAGTAACACCCTTACCCCGATTGTACTTGATAGCGTACGGTGTTGGATAGAGGAAGTGCAATAATAAGATAAACATCTTAAATTTCCAACCCCATAGATGACAGATAATTGAAATCACAATCTTGTTAGAAAAACTACACATAAATAAACTCTGAAACAATGTCAGGGGCTCTGGTACAGATATTGATTTGACTGTTAAACAAACATCTAGTTGGAATGAAATTGTATGAAAAAACTTTTTATTTAAAAGGGTCAATATCTAAACAACTGGACGCACACTTCTGGACTTAGATATTTCTTTTGTTCTTGCCTTGTCTTACTGCTTGGGCAAACAATTGTTATTAAAAATTAATAAAAGGTCAATAGTATGGAAAATAGGATGTCATTTGTATTGAACAAAAATGGAAACTTGTTTTAACAAAAGTAATCTTTTCTCTTGCTTAACTTTTTATTTAGTGTATTTTATCTTTGAACTAAATTCTTATAAGAAGTTTTTGGTTTCAATTAAGAAACTGTCAGTAAGGGACTTTGAAGCACTTCCAAACACTAATTTCCTATAGGATTGACAGAATTTTTTTTCTTCCAATTTATTTTTGATGAAACAAACTAAAAGTGCTGGTTGGTTGGTCAATCTTATCAATTATTTGTTGAATAAATTACTATTGTTTTGAGAAAGGAATTCTTGAAAGTTATATTTATACATATTTTTTTATTTATATTTATTTTTTCGGTAAATTATGTATTACTTGTATATCCACAATTATCAATATTCTAGATATAAATCGTTTTATCCAAATATCTTAAGAAAATTCTTTAAACAACAGCCACACTATATCTGTGGCAATAAAAAATAATAGCTTAATTCGAGATAAGCTAATTTTGAGAAAATATCGCCATGGTATTCTTCATATTCAAACGTACCTCCGGCCAACATTTCATATATTTTATACGATTTTTCAGGAAGGAAGGAATAGCGTAATGACTTGCTACACAGAAAAAATGATCACCAAAATTTTTTCAAACAAACCTTTGTCTAAAATAAAATATCATTTTCAGTAAATGTTTTTACTGAATCAGTAAATTTTTTGTTTAACTTGAATTTAGGATAAAAACACCAAAAACATCAAAAACAAGTTTTCTGTGTCGTAAAATACCAACCCCCCTGACGACATACACATACGTAAGAACAACAACAACAAGAATGGTAGCAAAAGGAATGCGATGTCGGAATTTATATAATTAGTATCAAAAGTAAATTGTAACAAGTTTGTTTACTGAAGATTTCTGAGTGAATCAATTCGTTAATATTGTCCATTAATTCTCATTAATTTCTTTAGAGTCTTTAGATAAACAAACAGAATTGAACACATTTAACAAAGTAAAATTCCATAAATGCTTAATGGATGATAATGTTATTATTTTAAATAAAAAATATTTAAAAAAAGTTTTTACTGACTCAGACAAAAAGTTTGTTCAATATACTACCAAAAAATCCAGTAAATATGTTTGTTTAATTCAGTAAAAGTATTTTTACGTAAATTTTTTTATTAGTTCAGACAAAAATATTGTTCTATACAGAAATTTCAGTTACGTAGGTATTTATGTTTGAAGCCCTATATTGTAAAGATATTTTCCTTTGATTAAGCTAACAGCTAGCCATGTATAACGCTAAAACAGAATGTGAAATTTAAAATATGCCACATTTTACGAATTCGTTAGATGTAATCTTTTGATTGCTGGATAGTATCATTGACATCTGTGTAAAATTACATGTGAGTAGTGCAAAACAAAAATATGTTTAACTAAAAATATAGCACACATTTCAATAGATGACACAATATTAAAATAAAACTAAAAGTATATTTAATTTTTAAACAACTTGATGAAAAATAATATACTTTTAATATAGCTGTTTAAGGCTTATTAAAGAACACTTAATTACATATTTCAGAAATAATTGTTGTTTATAGAAATAATTGCTTTAAAAACACTCCTAGAAAAATCATTAGAATACTAATCACGTTTATTGGAAGGTGCTAAAAAATGTGTAACTAACGCGCCAACAACTAAAGATTGATGTTTTTGATGAACATGTTTAAAAAAATATTTAAGAAAATGTGTTGCATTAATTGCATTAAAATATTCAAGGTTCTCCTAGAAACAAAGCAATTCTAAAAACGTAACAATTCCACACGATAGCATGAAAAAATGTTAATACGAGAATTAAATAATTACTAAATTGATGCTAATATGATTTTTATCACTGTTGCTGTTGGTATAGTTTTCTTCATGCCCAGTTTTCTGATTTTTTGTTAGCTCCTCCTAGACAAGGACGACGCGAAGTGGACGCTCATCGAGCTCAAAGTGGGAGAAAAAAGAAAAAAATTTACAAAAAAGGCTCCAAAACTGTCACAGAGTCACTTATAGAGGGGTAAAATGTGGATGAGAAAAATGTTGGCTAGGCAGAACATTTTTACTCAGCGAAGCCACTATTCGACATACCAAGAGAAGAAAGCCCATAGACATTTAATTTTTTATGTGGAAATAATGTCCATAAACATTATTACCATGGACCGTATTGCATGCCACCAAAACAACATTTCCTGTGGAAAAAAATCCATGTCACCTTTCGTAGCGTTTTAGGTTCATTTCCTATTAAATATATTAATGGTGAACTGCTCATTAGGGCCGTTTATTCAATTAAAGGGGAGGGCCGGGGGCTTAAAAAATTATTTTTATGCGGTACAAACAGCTCAAATGCATAAAAAATGTACATTTTGTATGGGAGCCCCCTTAATGTGTAGAGATAGTGGGTAGGTATTCTTAAAAGAAATTTTGGGAAGAAAAAGTAAAGTGGGGTCGGTCCTACATTTGACCCATCTAGGGCCACCTTAGGAGATGCAGTGGCTAAAGTTAACAGTTTCATTAAACCATATTTGAATGGGAGCTCCCTAAGGGGTGAATATAAAGGGCAAGTATGTTTTGAAAAAATGTTTGGGAAAAAAAAACTAATGGAGGTTGGCCATACGTTTTACCCCCCAAGGAGGACTGCTAGGCAGTCATGGGACTTTTTCTTCTATATATTACTAGTCTGTATTGTAAATTTTGACTGGGAAACCCCTTAAGTAATAGAGATAGGGGGTAGGTGTGTTCAGATAAAATGTTGGGTAGGAAATTTTAGGGGGATCAGTCCTACATTTTACCCCTCTAGGGGCATAATATGGGCTGTGGGGCCTAATTTTTTATAATTTCATAAAGTTGTAGTGCAGTTTATTTTCTCAGCCGAGGTATGACTGAGTCTTTCCAGGTTCGTATCAAAGGTTTGCTTCATTTGAAATAAAATACGTGTGCCTTTTAGATGTTAAAGATATGTGGAACTAAGCATTAATTAACGAAACTTAAACTACTTAAGACTAAATTAAAACTTCTTTGTTTAGCGGATATTAACTGGCGATACGATATACGGGCGAACTGGTACAGCGGCAGGCTGCGGTGAAATTACTTTCCCAATGATGTAATGGACGATTGTCGGTAGTCGGGGTTCAGGTGTCTGGTAGAAGCATAAAACGAAATATTCAGTTCTGGTGAGATGTCTGTGAGAAATCAAGAGGTATGCAGGAGCCCTTGAGATCGGCTAATACAAAATAATACAATATACGTTAAATAGGAGTGCTCTTATAATCGGCAAACTAAAATATTACGAATTACGGTTAGTACGAGTGCAAAAGTGTATTCGGGGGCGTTTACAATTGAGAAACTAATGCCTAGCACAACACAACTGGAACGAACGACGAATTTCGTCCAACACGACGAATTCGTCGATAAAAATTCGCTGTGTAAATTCGTCGTGTGAAGCACAATAGCGACGAAAACGCAACAGCTGTTACAATTGATAAAGTTGTTTACTGTTTGTGCAAAGTGTGACCGTATTAAAAAAATAATACATACTTGAATAATTAAACATTAGCAAAAACACAGCTAACACCAATTTTTATAGTTAATTATTATCTATATTTACTTCAAATGCTATAAAATAAAAATAAAAAAATAATTAAAGCAAAAATTATCTTTATATACTAAAACACTTGAAAACTAAAACCAAACATGGTCACTTAGTACTGATATGTTCGTCGTTCGCCGGCGTAAGAAATAGAAATAAATCTATTCAGAGTTCGCCGCGTATGACAAATTTCGTCCGACGCCGTTATTGTGTGTATTTTCATATACACAAATGTTTTTTATTTTTGGCGACGAATATTCGCGACCAAACATTCGTTGTTCGTCCCAGTTGTGTTCCTAGCATAAATGATACAAACTATGATTATTACGAGTATAAGAGGTATTCGGGAAATATTACAATCGGTAAAACTAATTTACAACGAACTTATTCGGAGATTCTCGTGTTCGTCTACTTTTAACTACGGTTATTACGAATGTAATAAGTATTCGGGAGATCTTACAACAGGCAAAGCTAGTTCGCAACGGACACAAGTAGGTTCGGAGGTTCTCGTGTTCGACTACTTTTAACTACGATTAGTATGAGTATAAGTGGTATTCGGGGGATACATGAACAGGAACAAGAATCGATAAAGCTCTCGGACGACAGTTTAAGAAGGAGACATGCAACCAACTATCGTTTGTACTGTATAGTTAATTACTAGTCTGTTGTGTACAAAGCTTGGTGCTATATTCATGTTAATTTATTAACTCTACGAGAATTATAGTATATCTGTTTGTATGCTCTTTGTATGAATGGTGGTCGCTACGTAGGGTGGCATGTACCCTTATATTACTACGTTTGTAAATGTAGGGTACTTACATGGTATTTTATATTTATTTATATCAGCACGTTACAAAATTTTAAACTTTGTGTGGGAGTCCCTCAAGCGTGTAAATATATTGGAAAAAAAGTTGGAAAGGAAAAATTATGGTCAGGCCTACATTTTAGCCATCCAGGAGTGAGCCTGTTGCAGTTATGAGCTTTTTTTTTGGTAAAATTTTTCTTTTTGTCCCACTTCGATTAGCGTCCATTTTCTAATCGTCTGGTTTCTCTGCATACAGGAAAAGTACTCGAACACACGTAATATTATTCATAGCCAATAATGTCATTATTATTAGATTTTAATTTCTTTTATTTTCCTAGGCCAATGATGACTTAAAACAATTTAAGGATAACAAATATCTTATGAAAACATTTATCTCATCTGCTTATAAAGTCAATAAAGTTTTCCAAACTAAGAAAAAAAAAATAACCACTTAATGTTGGACGGGGTTACTTTCTTTTCTTCTGTCTTTCTAAGCTGCATTTCTAAGCAACTATCGAAAAAGTTTGTTTGCATATTTGTTATTTTTTTTTTTACTTTTCCAAAAAAGATAAAATACAAGACAAGAAAACAGAACATGGTCTAAACAAAAGTCAGGACATACTAGTCGTACCAACATATAAACAGATATCGGATACAACACTAACAAGAACAACATCAACTATAAACTATGTACAACAACATTTTGTTAAGACCCAGGAGGTCCGATTTCTTATGTATTTAAATGATTTGTTGTTGCTGTTGTTGTTGTCGTTATTGTTGCTTGTTGTTTGTTAAACAGTTGTGCCAAAATACCACAAAATCTTTTGTTTAAACAAATAAACCGCTAGTAGTTTTTAGTAGTATGTTGTACTTGTATTAACATACATACTTGCTGTTGTTGTTATTATTATTGTTGCTGTTGTCACTGTTATTATTTTTGTATTATTACTACAGCTCAGGGATTCTTAAAGTTGGACTGATTGGCTTAATGAAAGCAGCACAAAATATATAGAACACGGTGGATCTTGCAAGCCATCCCTGGAATTAATGCGCTAGAAAATCCATTTATATTTGGAGTAATTAAAATATTTTTTTTTTTTAACAGGAAGTTAAAGATGAACGGTCATTCTGTTCTCTTTGACTTGCCAAGCCTTGTGACCGGTCTCAAAGTTTTAGCGATCAATTTCAATTATAGAACGTTGAACGTTGAAAGGCAACCGTCACTTTTATATGGCGTTGCACATTGGCGTGAAATAAAAAAAAATTTTAATAAATCCGTAACTTCTAAACTACTTTACCGATTTGCATGAATCCAATTGCTATGCATAGAATAAGTCATAAGCTTTTCGAATATAGTACTTGGAGGTACTCTGTTGGAACAATGCGTAGATCTTAAAAGCGATAAAGTTGATAACCCCGTGTATCAAAAATTTTTCGGGAGCTGTAACTTTTGTATGCAGTGTAATTTACATTAACAGGCAAAGATAAATTATGCTTGCAGTGTCATTGTATAGCTTGTACTTTTAAAGAAATTTAACTTACAAAATTTTTTTTTATGTTAATCCCTGATTTTTTTCAGTTTTTGTCCTACGCTTTTTTATGTTTACCAACATCTTTTGTTGAAAAGAGTTTTAGAAAGCCTACTCCTTAGACAATAACAATCAAAAAACCCATGCGTTTGTGTCGAAATTTTTTTTTATTATATTTTCTGGGAGGGGTTTTGGGGAAAGGGGGTTGCAAAAAGGGGGGTACAAAATAGTGCAACTTTTAAAAACTCAAGCGGGCAGCAACAGCAATTCAGGGGTGAGGACATTAGCCGACTCAAAGGAATTTCCACGCCAATCTCGTAAAGCAGATTAGTATGTATGGGATTCAGCTTGAACAATTGTTTTCTTTGCTTATTATCCTATAGGCAGGCTAACCGATACAAATTTCTAGGAGAGTTTATTTAGGTTTCAGGTTAGGTTTTTTAATCTCTATTAGGAATGAAACCTATTTTTTAACCCACTTCAAATAAGAAGGAGGTTATCAATTCGTATGTATTTTTTTAATGTTTGCGCAGGCATAACTCTGTAATTTGTCAACCGATTTTCAAAAAATTGTTTTTGTTTAAAAGGGTTTGCCTGCAGTTTGGTCCCATATTTTTTTTCGAAAATCGGAGGGGGGAAATTTGCTCCCTAACATTGCTTAACTCTGTCATTTGTCAACCGATTTTCAAAATTCTTTTTTTGTTTCAAAGGGTTTACCTGCAATTTGGTCGCATAATTTTTTTCGAAAATCGGTGGAGATCTTTGGATTGAAGTCGGGTTTTTTTGCCAGAATTATCTTTTATAAACGTTGACACTTCGAATGCAAACATTAAGAAACGCTGCAGCATTTATTTATCAGCATGATACGGGTTGATACTACCACCACAAAAGCCCAAAAAACAAAATAATACAAGACGAAAAAAAAACTAAATTGTAAAACAAAACAAAATGTGTTTTTTTTTACTTAAAACTCTCTCTGTTGGTGTTACTTTTGGCCACAAATATTACTTGATGTTGGTATTCGATTAACTTGGTTGTTTTAATATTTTTTGCAACAAAACGCATTTGCCTAAAATACAAGCAAAAACAAAACTTAAATTTTCCGATCGTTGGCAATGATTGCAACAACTGAACAAGGTATTCGTAAATAATACAACTACAATAGCAACAACAATAAAAACATAACCACAATCACGGCGCATGCTTAACAAAACCCCAAAAATCCAAAACGAAAAAAAAAGAAAGAGGAAAGACTCCACAACATACACCAACAAACACTCACTATGCAAACGGAATCCTCTTTCCAAAATGTATTTTTGCTGTTTGTATTGCAGTGTGTTTTTTGTCGCTGTTGCATTTGGATTTGTTTCTTAAATTTCATTCCAATACTCATGTCGTTTATGATGTTTATGATGTTTGCCAACATCTTCTACGAAATCAGTTGGAAAAAATCAATGGCAAACAGAGCGACAGTCAGACAGACGGACATCTAGACAACCAGATGAAATATAAAAATAAATAATAATACAAAATGAAAAAACTATACAAACATCCTCATCATAAAATATTTGCTAAATGTACAATGTGTGTTTACACGAATCATATTTTTGTTACAAGTAACAATTTTGCATACTGCCAATATCGATGAAACAGTGATAACTTGACTTGACTTGTCTTTACTCCACTCAACTCTCCTGTTGTGTAGCTTTTCAATTCCATTCACAAGATGTTTCACTTCTTTTGTGGTAAAATGTTGTTGGTTGCTGTTTTTGGTATCAGTATCCTGGTTGGTTCATAAAAAAACATCGGCTGTCGGTTAAAAAGTTTTTCTTCTTTTAGTGAAGTTGTTTTTATTTTATTTATTTTGCTGTTTTGCGGCCAGGTGAACTTACAAATGTCATCCCCCGCAGTTAAGCTGCTCTATGATCTCTGTCAAATGTTAAATGTTGTTTCCTCTAAAAAAACGATTTCTTTTTTCTGCGATATTTAAATTTCTCTTGCAGTTTGTCTGAGAATTTGTTACAGAAATGTTGTTACGAATTTCTTAGTTGTTACCTTTTTTTAAATTTATGATCAATTCAGTTCATGCGAGGGCTGTAAGGTAAGTACATCAAAGACAGCAAAATCGTTCTTATTAGCTATAGTGCAACAGCTGGTTGTTTTTTAAATTATTTATGAGAACGACTATAGAATCTACTATGATGATATTATTATTGTTTTATATACCCTAGAAATTTTTTATCCTCAAATGTATACGACTGTATAATAGTGTTATTTCTTTTATAAACTTTAGATAAGCCATTAAGCTGTTAGCCGATTAATTTGTGGTCGATTTAAACTATTTGATTAATTTAAGATTAACTATTTTCGAATAAATATTAAATGATTGTCTTAGAGAGTCAAGATGTGAAGGGTTTAGATATACTTTCTGTGATAATAACACTGTACAACACAAAAAAAACAACTGATTCTGGCAGAGGGCACCAACAAAATATATACGTGCATCGGTGTTTCGAAAGTTTACATCTGAGTTTTATTTTAGGGAGAAATAAATTTCCCCTGCTTTATCACACAGTAAAGTGACTCGGCATAGAAAATCTTGAGAGCCTTACGTTTCAGGTATGATATGTGTTCAGCACTTTTATGTAAAACACTACACAAAACATTTTTGTGGAACATATTAACCCTCGAGCTCTTCGCTGTATGGCTCGTCTTAGATCTATCTTAAAAATGGGGGAAAACGCTTATCTTCAGCGGCGATATAGTGGGCTAAAATGTTCTTCAAAAATATTTTCCATAAAAGGGCACTCAAGTTTCTGACTCAACCTAAACGCCAGAACTCGTTTATAGCATAAAATGTGTTTAATGGCTAATTTCCTATTTACCCAGGCAAAACTTTGCTTATTGGTAAAAAAAAAGTATATGAGGACTTAAATCGAAACTACTTATAAATTCAGTGGATAAATATTTACTTTTGTTTAAAATAAAAAAATATATTGGCTACGTACTAGGGTGATCATCTTGGTTTTTCAACCGGTTTTCAAAATGTTGATTTTTCGAATATCGAATGGTCCGGTTTTTTTTTAATTAAAAAACCGGCCCAGTCGAATACTTTTCGATTCGTATATTTTATTAGTTTTTATTATATAAAAACTTGACGATTTTTTACTGTTGATTTTCCAAGTATTTTTGTTCAAGAGCATTTACTGAAGCATGCAATTAAGGTGAACTAATTTTATAAGATGGTAGCAGGGGCGAATTAAATTGGCCTTGTGATGTAGAATTTATATCAAGCTTCATATCTTACCCTACGTCTTTACGAACCATCGACTTGAACATGATATGAACATGACGCCGGCAGAGGTACTGTAAAAAGTTCAACATCCTTATTGTGGTGAATACGCACGATATCAATAGAGATTAAATATTTACCAATTTTGTTGTCTCTTTTCTTTTTATTGAAAATGGTTGTTGACGGCGAATCTCATGGCGAACATTGATGCTCAGACATATTTCGGGCATCGATATCAGAGCGTGGACGAAACATGGACATGAGCGGTCTACATTAGCCATATGCGATGTTCGACATGATGTTCATATCAACTTCTTGGCTAATGTAGACCCCCAGTTATATGGAGTTCGACATCCATCATAGACAAAAAATGCTTGTTGCGTGAATGTCCAAGAAATAAACAAGAAATGTGTGGAACAAATTTTTTTCGGATTTTGATTGTAAATCCTTCTGGAAAGGTAAAAAAAAACTATACTGTTCACGTAATGGGAAGGCGTGCCGCATATAAGGGGCACTATAATGCCAATTAAGAAATTTAGGGAAATTATAGTGTTGTCCAAATAAAAATTTTGAAAAAAGAAGTAAGAACCGCACAGAAACATTAATCAGAAAATAAGGCCAAGTTCCTATAAGTTTTGGCCGTTAAAAGTACTGAGATCAAAATGAAGACCAAGTTCTTGATAGGTACAATACCATCTCATATTTAGGCAACCTGCTATTTGTAAATTTTTTTACATTTCTAATATTGGGAAGAATTATGGGCAAAATGTTACCAAGTTAACTTAGAAATTAGATGATTTTCATTTTGATCTCAGTACTTTTAATGTCCGAAATTTTTGGATAAGAACTTGACCTTATTTTCAAAGTTATGTTCTTATGAGGATAGTATTTGCATGAACTGTTAACTCTTTTTTTTAAGCAAATTAAAATCAAAACTTTTGCATTATAATTTCCTTAGAAAAAAAAACCGGTCGCCCGGTTCGTTTTGAATTTTAAAAACCTTAATGGGGTTTTCTAAAACTTCAAATAGTCGAACTATTCGAAAACCGGTTTCTGGAATATGTCGAATAATCGATCACACTACTACGTACCCCTTACAAATGCACTTACATTTTCACAGCAATGAACTAGTTATTATTTGACTTACTTGAACCTAAAAAATAAGAAGTCAAATAAGCAAAATAAAATATAAAAAAATATTTTTTAGACACTATATTTATTTATATTATGCACACCTCTTTTTGACTCAGCTGGGACATGAACCTGTGCTCTTTTCGATTAGAAGACAAGCTTAAGGGCGAAAAAAGCACTGCAGGTTATAAAGATCAGAAAAGTTTTTTCTAAGTATTCACAATTCGTACCCAGCTTTACATTTAAGGCACAAGATGTATTCAGCATTTTTATGTAAAACACCACGAAGAACATTTTTGTAGAAAATTTCAGCCCGCTATATTAGCGTTGAAGGGGAGCTTTTTGTCACTTTTTTAAGAAAAACACAAAAAGGCCCATACAACGAAGAGTTATAGAGGTTAAAGTGATGAATAAAAATATTCCTTATGGTATTTTACATAAAAGTGCTAAACTTTTTATTTCTCACTCATTTTCAAAACCTCCAAATGAATAACTACTTACAATTCATCTCAGTTTCATATATCTATTCTTTAATTTTCTATATGCAGAGCTTATTGGTTATTGCTATTTTTTCAGCGACCTCAATTATGTTTTCCTTTTGTCTGTTTGAATTATGTTAATACAAATTCCTTTACATTGCAATGGCACCCTTTTTAAATTGTTCTTTATTGGCGACATTTAGGCGATTTCCATTAAGACACATTCAAGTACCTTTAAAAACATTTCTAGGTGGGAGGTAAACTATAGCAAGTCGGAATTTTGCAATTTTACAGGAGACCGAAAAATATGTGTAAAATCAGAAATGGTTCTATCTTTGTAGGACTAACAATTGGACTCAATCCAAATACTTTAAAGAACTCTAATATTGTTTTTTAATATCTAACATATTCTTAGTAAAATAACGTCATATAATATTACCAAAATATGTTAACTTGTTCGAAATATTCTCAAGAATCTATGTTTCAAAAATAAACTTATTTGTTGTGGGTTAGCTAATCTATACACTTTTATTGAGCATCCCACGAAATGCTGGCATATAGATTAACTAACCCACAACAAATAAATATATTTTTGAAACATATAATATTACAGTTATTTATTAAAAAGAGCTTGTCCAGCAAAAATAAATTTGGTACAAGGAAGCAGTAAGATTAAATAGAAGGGCTTCGAAAACCACACAGTGCATCCCCTCTGCCTTACGAGGTTGCAATAACGTAAGCGAATGAAGAAATTTATCGTACACACGAGAAAGGTGGTCGACTATTTATATTTTTTCATGTTTTTAAACCCGAAGATTTTTATTCAAATCACACTTTTTTATAATGCATCCTCTCTTGCTTACGTGGATACAAATATGGATGCCATTGTTATTTTTACTTCGTAAATTGACTTTTTATTCTTCCATTGAATTGTGTATGAAAATAAATGAGCCTCGGTTGGTGCTCTAGCCTACCATGGGGAGATCGTGGGATCAATTCCTAATTCAATACGCGAGCAAAAAGTATTTAATAAAAGTAAATTGTATTGTAATATAGTTTCCAATTGTGTTTGTACCACTTAATACATAAATAAATATAAAAACAACATAAAATAATTTCTAATAAAAAATCTATCCAAGTGTAGGTGAAATTGTGATATAAGAAAATTTTTTTATTATATACATATAAAAAAAGATATGATTTTAATGCATCTATGATGCGCAGAAAGAAACTCATACTTCGAGACCTACCAAGTGAAACATCCCCTACAAATGTAATACAAATGTAATACCGAAGGAGGTTGGCAAGGGAGAGTACCGAAATCTCTCCCTTACAAATCTGCTCCCGGTATCCGGGTGGTGTTCTTTACCTCCCACTACCTTTTGAGCAGTACACTGTCCCTTGAAACATAGGACATACTGGATTTTACCTATCGATGGAGGAAAAATTTTGATTCCAACAGTATAAAAATAACGTATTTTGAAAAAAAAATTTGACTTGGTGTAGTTTAACTCCCACCTGCAGACATGTACTGAGTATTAAATGAAATTGCATGTGTTTTGTACACGTTTTGTTAATGTTTGTCGATATAAGTTGTGTGACGAAAAAAACAACAAAATCTTTTTGTGGCTTTTTTGCCCAATATGCTTTTAAAACAAATGTTCCTAATTTTTGATCAATAAGTTACAGTGGGCCGGCCACTATTACAAAGTGGATTAATTTTAATTAACAACATTTAGCTACGGAGAAATATACATATCGTCAGCATATTATTGGTTTGGCCCTTGTAGAATCTAAAACCTGTTTCGCGAAATTTTTAATGGTTTCTGAGATATCAAGTAATCATTTTGCTCGATATCTTTTGTAAGAAAAATGTCATAAATCAAAAAAATATACAAATCAGAAACCAAGTAAAATACCACGTTTTATTAATATTTATTTTCTTAATTTCATCAGAGAGAGGAAATTTTCTTATCCACAACGAAAAAACTCATTACATGGCAGTAACTATACACATTAAAGTGCTTCGGCCTCCATACAAAAAAAATGTTGAGCCAGTCACCGACTAGGATCAAAGATTAGTTGAAAAAAATTCCAGAAATATATAATTTTTAAATTTTTTGCCACGCCCTTAGATACTGCCCTTTTAGTTTTTTGTGCACTGCGTTGCCATTTATGGTCCAATCATAACATATTGCATATCATTATTCATGGCTTGAATATGGCTTAATTTTTGCCTGTGCTGACTTTTTAATCCGCCACCAAGATAGCTTTCGGATCCTTCCCCTCTTATAGCCACTTTTTTGCATGTGGCAAGAAAGCCCTTCTGAAAGTTAGTATATCTAGTTGTTAATATATCCAGTTTTATGCCACGCCCCAGTAGTAAGCCCTTTTTTTATTTTCACATATATATGGCATTTAAGCCAGGTCGCTCAATATATAAAAGAAAAAAATTTCCACCATTCACTCCTTAGAATGAAAGCTATATCAATAACATTTCTAGAACAGTAAAATTTTTTTTTTGCCACGCTCCAAAATACAGCACTTTGTTGGTTTTTTAATATACGGCAAGCGATATAATATGTATGAGTAAAATAAACACTAACTTAATTCTGGGGCGTGGCGTAAAAGTGAGTATGTTAAAAGGTAGACATACAAAGTTTTAGAAGGGCTTTCTTGCCACATGCAAAAAAGATCCGAGATGTCATAAGTGGTGCCTAGAGTTCGATGTCGGATTAAAAAGTCACCAGAGCCAAAAATAAGTGGTAGTCAAGGTATAAACAACGATATGAGATATGATAAAGTCGGACTTTAAATTGCGGTGCTATATGTAAAACATAAAAAGTGCTATATTTTTGGGCGTGGCAAAAATATTTTTTTATCAGTTTTAGAAACGTCATTGATGTACCACCGTTCATTCTACGATGTAAATTTTTATTTTATTTTATTTGACATAAAACCATGTCATTGACATAAAAGCATGTATTTCAAAAAGAAAAAGGGGATTACTTTTGGGGCGTGGCATCAAAGTGATAAAATATAAATATAGACATACTAAGTATCAGGAGAGCTTTCTTGCCACTTGCAAAAATTTTTTTAAAATTTGTGGAGAAGAATTCGCGATGTCACAGGTAGCGCTCTGAATTTGATGTCGATCTAAAAATTTACCAAAGCAAAAATGTAGCTATAGTCAATCCATGAACAACAATATGCATTATGTTATGATCGGACTACAAATGGCGACGGAGCGTACAAAAAAGTGAAAGGGCGGTATCTAGGAGCATGGCAAAAAATTAAAAAATATATATTTGGAATTGTGTCCAACTAATCTTTAATCCTAGGGAGTGACCGGCTCTATTTTTTTTCGAACCACCTTAATGCACATGCAGTACAAAAATCTATTTTTGCGAAAACAATTGCGTATGTGACATAAACCAATATTTTTCATTTTTTTTAATAAAGGAATAATAACTTTTAACTACATTCATGAAAGTTAAAAAAAATAATTTTTTTTAACATATGCCGGAAGCAGTGGTGAAAATACACAAAAATTCTATCGAGTATATTTTGAGAAAACTTCATGTAAACCTTCTTTGTCGTTTTTCTCCGTTCCTAGCTTATTCAGTATGATTATTTTGAACTTATTTGCTTTAGAATCGGCCCTGATTAATATTTCAAGAAACAAGGAAAAGATATCATCAATTTAATTTTTCAACGTATACAGCAGAACATAGCAACGCTGTTTTCGGAAGTCGCTACCCTTCCATCATCACGGCTCACGTGGCGGAAAGCAAAATACACATGAGCACTGATGAGTAAATTGAGTGAAAATATTTATAGTAAAATTAATAAAACAATAACTAAAGATACGAAATAATAATTCCTTAATTCATAAAGATTTTTTTTTACTTATAACAGACTAATAAAACAAATTTTCTTACAAAAATTCGTTTAATAAGTCGCTTATTAATCAAAAAATTTTTTATGAATTATGTTGTAAGACTTTAACATGACGTTAGCTCATTTAAAAATAAAGCAAAAATCATTTGTTTTTAGGGTTGAAAAAACAAGGAAAACATCTTTTTTATTTTTAGGGAAGTTGCTAGTTCTTGTAGCAGCTAAATTGATCCGAACAAAGGTTCATTCATTTAAAATTTTAAGTCAATAAACTTTTTAATATTTAAAATTTAATAAAGTTTTTGTTAAATTTAAATGAAAAATAAGTAGACCGATTTTTAATAGAATTTTCATTTATTTTATACTACAATTTCAGTTAATTTTACGTACAGAATATATTTTGATTGTAAAAGTGCTTACATATCTTATACGTTAAACGTAATGCTTACAAGATTTCTTATGCCGTGTACTAATTGTGAATAAGTACAAAACTAACTCCTAAAAAAATTTTAAAAATTGGGATGATATCTGGCGTTCAAGTTAAGTGTGGAGCTTGGTAGTCTTCAAAAACCTACGATAGAGTTTTATGGTAAATATTTTTGTAGAACATTTTAGCCCTCCAACATCGTCGCTGAAGGGAAGTTTTTTCCCTTTTTTTAAGAAAGGGACAAAAGAACCCATACAACGAAGAGTTTGAGGTCTAAAATGGTCCACAAAAATGATTTTCGTAATGTGTTTAAGGCTGACAAGATATCCTATACCGAGTACTAATTGCGAATAAGTACGAAATTAACACTTAAACACATATTAAGCTTTGATTGATTTCTAGCGTTCAAGTTACTCTTGAGCCTAGATGCCTTTGAATACCTATAATATATTTTTTGGGCAAACATTTCAGCCACATTTCATCACCGGTGAAGGGGAGTTTTTTTCCTTTTTTTAAGAAATGAACAAAAAGACCCATACAACGGAGAGTTAGAGGGTGTGCCGTAGTGTTTTACATAAAATTTTTAAACACAATTCATACCTTAAAAGTAAGGCTTACAAGATTTCCTATGCCGAGTCACTATAATTGTGTGCAAAAGGGGGGAAATAAGAAATAAGTGCTTAAGTCGAGATAAGCCAATTTTGAGTTAATATCACAATTGTATTTTTCATATTCAAACGTACCTCTGTGAAATTTTTCAGTTATTTTTCACGATTTTTCAGGAAGTTATAGCGTAATGACTTGCTGCTTATTTTTTTTCAACTCATAATCTCATATGGAATAATGGTTTAATTTAACTTTTAATATATTCAATTTCAAATCAAATATCTTTGTTATAGTAAGTAGAGTCATGTACTCCTAACATAAAAGAATCAAGTGAAATGGAAATAAATTTCCAAAAATCCACTTGTATGCTTAAAAGTGCTCTACTGCAAAACGATAGAATATGACTTAAACACTTTTTCCGTTTTGCCACAGGTTTTTTCCTGTCCTTTACCACAATCAGTTATTAGCGCGATGATATATTTTTTTTGTTGTACAGTGTAATATTACTGGCATTAAAGAAACCACCATAGGACAAGCATCTTAAGTTTCGATGTGGAACCTATCTCTGAGTATCTTAATTATGTCAGTTGACACCCTCCAATGACAATGCCATGAAAAAGCGACACAGGACCCTCTCATAGAACTCGAATCAGCTGCTACTCCTTGGAAAGCTGTCTCATGACTTGTCTTGTGACATGTCCTGTTCTATCAGGGAGATTGTAATTTTTAACCACTGTTTGGGAACATTTGCATTATTTTGGAATATCCATTGTCTTATAAGTCTATCTACCTTTTATCATTCAAAACTTATAAAAAATTGTAGTATAACCATATAGATTTGCTTAATAGGGCAAAAATACCAAACAAAAACACAACAGGAAGAAAAAAGGTATTTTGTCATAATTTTTATGTTTAGCATAAGGACGATGTCTTTTTCACTAGATGGCATTATTTACTTAATACCTGGCGGTACAAATAATAAAAAGCAAAACCAACATTTGGTCAAAATTGACAAAAAAAAAAACGATATTTTTGTCAAAACAGCGAAAAACAACTCCAGCAACAACAACAACAATATGCGTTCGCTTATGTGGGGGGTCATGTATTATTGTTTTGTTGTAGGGACAATTTAAACATGAAATAAATTTCAGTTATGATCGTGGCCAAAATTCATAACAACAAAAAAAAAATCGATAATAATCAACGAACAACAACACAAAAAATGAGACTTAAATCAATATTTATGATTATTTATTGTTCCAAATTATTAGTACGAGTTAAAAGAAGAAAAAAAAACTGAAAATCGTGTACAGATATTTTTTTGCCTTTTTAGATCTTGTAGTTGTTGTATGGATTTGTAAAAATCAAGTAATAAAACATTTGTTATTGTAAATATTGTAAATGTGTTTAACAAACAAAAACCCACAGTGACGGACGACTCACATGTACAACATATTTTAAAATTGTTGCACAGAAACACAAAAAGGACTAGATCAGACAGAGACCACCTTGGAAGATTATAATTATTCATATTTCTTTTTATTTTCAAGTTAAAATTAGAAAATAATATTTTTCTTTGTAACAATTAAATATATTGACATGATTTTTTTAAATTTATATTATTGCAAACTCATTTGTTTTTGTTATTTACGAATGTCTATCTTAAATTGTTAGTGTGTTTGAAATAATGGATCTAAGTGTGTTAAGTGGAACAGCGTACATGTTTAGCACTTGATTTGTGTTATTAAAAATCATGTCCTTTTTCCTAATATTCACTTTTGTAAGCACTTTTTACTACAAACAATACAACCAAATGGTATTGTAGTGAAAGAATATATAGAATATTATTTACTGTATTATATTACACTAGATGATTTTGCTATTTATGGTAACGTCAGCATTACAAAGAATGTATTCATTTTAGTTAACTAAAAAAGTTTTAATAGTTTAACATTTACGATGTTTAGCAAAGTGGTCGATCGAACCTTTTCTTTGACAATTCTGCTTTGCTCAAATACGTTTTTTTTCTATTTAGAAAATTCTAACACAAAAATATTGAAATCAATATATTTTTCTAATGAATATAGAATGACGAAGACTTAAAATCCAGAAAACACTTTAAAAGTCATGTTTACATGTAAAGTGACAAAAAAAAGTGGCCCATTTTACAAAAACATTTTCGTATTGTATTCAAGTGTAAACATAAGATTCATACAAGAATTAAGGCACACTTACACACATGTTTCTATTTGGCCTCTAAATAATAGAGAAGCTTACATACTTACTTACTACCCAACAAACACAAAGTCAAAGGTGTGAAAAGGGATGGTTTCATTTTATTTCCCATCTTATTCCGTAACTATCTGTCGACGTCACGTCAAGACAATACCAAAAAATTGGATTAATGAAAAAAATCTATTACAATTGTTTCAACCAATGAAATTCTTTTACAATAATCGTAAAACTTTCATTGGATTTGTGAAATTGTCATTGGATTAATGAGAAAATCTAACGAAATTGTTTCATTGGTTTTAAGAAGCAAAATTCTTTTAGTGTAGTAAAAATATCAGTAGCAAAAGAAAAATCGCTTAATTTTACGGGTTTAAGTCGGCTAATTTTTAATATTAAAAATTAAGAGAGCTTTCCGTTAAATTTAAAGCAAAAATAAGTAGACCGATTTTTAACTAAATTTTCTCATATTTTAAATTACAGTTTTAGTTAATTTTACGTACAGAATATTTTAAATGTATGTATTTGAAAAATATTTCAAAAGTACGTTTGCGAAGGAATACATTTCTCTATTTGATTAAACACGTGTGTTCGCTGGGCATCTACATTTTACAGTTTGTAAGTGTCTTGTGAGCGCAAATGTATGATGTGTGATTTTTTTTCAAATCCTTGAATAAAAACTTCTTTGTCATAATTTTACAGCATAATTCTACCCTCATTTTTTATTTTTCTTAAAATATTTCGACACAAGAAAATTCAGTTTTCAAATAACCTTTTTTTAAATGCATTCATTGACTTGATTTTTTAGATGTATTTTTTATAAAAATTATGTTTCTTGTTTTTTTTTCTCCCAACCACTTGTTTATTGTTATATTTTAAATTAATTGTATTGCTTATTGATAAAATTATAAAGAATTTCGTATGTCATGTTGTTTGTTCTGTTTCTTACAATTAAATAAATATTTTGTTTATAATACCTGTTGGTGGTCCAACTACTGTTTCGATACACATACTGAGACAATCAGCTGTTGCTGTTGTGTTAACATTCATGTTCATCTATTATTTAATTCTCTTTTCATATTTTAAGGTTTAAAAATGACTGAAAATTACTCTATTCCTTCTTTTAAATATGTGTGAACATTGTTGTTAATAGTTTTTTTTTATTTCGGCCATAATTTATCAAAATTGAATGAGCAATATAAATATTTTTCAGCTGATATTTCACTCTGTACTTGAGAAAATTCTTAACAAATATAAAAAAATAACCTAAGTAGAGAAATCCCATCGGTGGGTCCGGAAAAAATTTACGTTACGCAAAGCTGGTCCTTAACGATATAAACTTTAGGCATTCTTGTTTATGGATTGCATACCAAAACTTTATCATTTAATATTACCAAATTTAATTAAAATTCCTGTTTAGTACATACATATAATAAAACTGTAAAAGGGGCGTGTCTGTACACGAAATATTTAAAAAAGTTTTATGGTGGCGTAAGGAGTAATCGATGTAAAACACAAAACACCAACTTTTGGAATTTTTGTCTGTCTGTCTGTTTGTCTGTCTGTTTCTCTGTCTGTCCGAACACGCATCACCCAAAAACCACTGATTTTAATGAAATTTGGTACAGAAGTCCTGGTTCACACTTAGGGTACTTTTTACAAAACGTAGCCTCTGCGTTTTAAAGCTCTTGCAGATCACGATACATATTAACGTCTGAAAAAAATTAATTTCTTATAAATTTATTTGCATTGTAGTAAATGCAAATATTTCAAAACTTCATTGAGAATATATTCTTCTACCTTCCAATAGCAGATATGCCCAAATTAATGAGTCATTTTCGATTATAAATTGCTAAATCTGATCTAAGTACAGTTTCCTTTTTGCCACAGATAGTATTATATGAGCATTTTCATAGGAAAGTCAACTTTTTGTCACGTGCGACACCAAGAAATTATGCATTTTTTTTAAAGAAAACGTAAGTTTGTTTTTACTACTTTGTATAATTCTGTAAGTAAAAGTTAGTAAAAATCCAACTATGTACTTGGTTCTGAAATACAAGCTTAATTGCTTGATGTCGCACGTGACCAAAAAGTGGACTTTCCTGTGGGAATGCCCATATAATTATGTATGTATAGAAAAATTATATATTTGCTATACTTAATACATGTTTCTGGTTTCAAAAATCTGTTTTGGTACATTTACGTCCAAAAAAGTACAATTTTAGATAACAGTTGGTGCAATTTTAAAATCTCATATGCCATCCCGGCGCTGTAATATTTTTAATAAAAAAATTCTCAACCAGTGTTGCCAATATGTGTGTAATTACACATATTGTGTGTAATTTCTACTTGTATGTGTAGCTCATGTGTAATTAGTTTCATGTGTAATATGTGTGTAATTTCACTTTGTGCTCTATTTTTTTAAATTAATTTTTGACGGTTAAGTTTTCTGTTTTCGAACGAAATTTTTTAACAGACTTCAAAAAAGAACAAGGAGGTTATCAACTTTGTGTACCGATTTAAAAAATTCTCTTTTGTTTGAAAGGGCTTGCTTGCAGTTTGTTCCACAATTTTTTCGAAAATCGAACGGTAATTGAGCCTTAATACGTCAATAGCAACGGTATTAACGAAAAATGGTTTAGGTTCATGTTTTGCTCAGGACTTATGTGACAAACTAATATCAACAGTTTTTTCTATTATAAAAGTTAGTTAGTTTGTTGAACAACTGACGTAAGTTCAACAAAACAAATTTCTATATAAAGATTTTGTTATAATAAGAAAACGTGCACTACTCAGAATTCTTTTTTTTAACGACTTCTTTACTTTTCTGTCATTTGAACCGATTTTCAAAATTATTTTTTTGTTTGAAAGGGGCTGCTTGCATTTTCGGTCCTTTTTTAATCGCACGGGTAATTTGACCGCCCGAAATATTGATTATCGCAAAACTTCGCAATTTATGGACCGACTTTGAAAAAAAAGTTTTATTTGAAAGTATGTATATGATTGTGGCTTGGCCCTATAGAAATTTAAGTGAAAATCGCACGGTTAAAGTGGCATCACGAAATACTGATTTCTGGTCTAATTACCAACATTTTTTATTTGCAAGGAGTGAAAGATTTTGTACTATGAAAAATGTCGGATTTTCTCTTTGTAGTAATGTCGTTTTTTTACAGAATTATTGTTTTACGAAATGTGCTACTTCTGCTAATATTTTTATTCTTTAAAAAAATTCTATTGTAGAAAATTTTATAATATTCATAAATTTGGTCCGACTTGCATCCGATAATCTCAACGTACTATTTGAACAATAAAAGTCGATAGATAGTGGCTTTTAAATCGTGCCTATGATTACCCACCCATTTTGAAGAATTATTGAGCAACTGGGATTGAAAAATACATTCGTCATAAAAAGCTATAAGAATTACAAGAATGCTTCAAGACTGAGGTTAACAAAATAGTATTACACAGCAAAAACTAAATTTCATTTTCTGCAAAGGAATTCAATGAAATAGTAAATATTTTGTCTACGAACGGACCTACAAACAAATTTGTAAATATAGACAAAAATATCTCAACAATTTCATAGAAAAAAAACGTGTTTTTTTCAGTGAACAATTTGTTTAAATCTATTAAACAATTTGTCTAAAAATATTCACAAATTGTAAACAAAACAATTTACTGAATCAAACAAAAAGATTCACTGGATTTTCTGAAAAATATCAAACAATATTTTTGTCTGAATTTATAAAACAAATAGTCTGAAAATACTAACAAATATTAAACAAAATAGTTTACTTAATTAAACAAAAATATTTAGTGGATTTTTGTAATATATCAAACAAAAGTTTTGTCTGGGTCATCATCATCATCATCCATTAAGCATTTATGAAATTTCACTTTGTTAAATGTGTTGAAGTCAGAATGTTTATCTAAGAACTCTAGAAGAATGAATGAGAATTAACGCAACGACATTCACGAATTGATTCACTCAGAAATCCTCAGTAAATAAACTTGATACAATCGCATACCTTTTGCTATCGCTGTTGTTCTTGTTATTTACGTGTATGTCGTCATTGGGTTTGTTTTTTTATAACACGGTTTTTCTTGTTGTTTTTGGTGTTTGCGTCCTAAATAAGAGCCAAACAAACAATTCATAGATTGTGTACAGAACATTTACTGAAAATGAAATTTATTTTTAGACAAGCTTTTGTTTGAAAATTTTTTGGTGATAATTTTTTCTGTGTACAAATAGTATTAGTAGATGGCTTTTAATTCCTCCATATGTCATTCAAGTTTTAGAACAGGATATATCTCTAAGAAGCTTTTTAAGACAAGAAGTTTTGAACATCGTTCAAAAGTCGCAGATTGAATTTTGAAAATTAAAATCTAATTGAAATTTTTCTATATGCTTTAGGTATTTTGGTTTCATTTAAAGGACTTTCTCATTTAAAAAACCCTATTTTCTATAAACCGAAATACAATAAATATATATTGCTGCTTCTTATTCTAATAATGGAAAAAAGTAATGTGTAATTTTTCTTCTTGTGGTTAATTTGGGACCCGGTCATGTGTAATTTCCAAACTCTTCATTGGCAACACAGTTTTTTTTTTATTTTACTCTCTCTCTCTCTCTCTCTTTAATGCATATCAGGGATCATAGTTGGCAATTTAGCGCCTTTGACGCTAGTTTTAGCGCTTTTTGATGTCGCAAAAGTCGCATTTTTTCTCTACAGCGCTTTTATAAAATAAAGCGCTAAATTGACGCTTTTTTGTAAAGAATTTTTTAAAAGTTTCGAATATTTTTCAATTTAATTATTAGAAAAGGTTTATTTTGGTTTTGAAATAAAAAATAGTTAAACATTTTTATCTTTAAAAAAATGTTTCGACACTATTGTTAACAGTATTTCGTTTCAAAATTTACCAATTTACACAAACAAATTTGGGTACAATGTTGCGTATCATAATATTGCACTTGTATGCTTATAATACTGAATTTATTTCAGCTCAATTTTCGTCATTATCGACTTTTTTTTTATAAAATTCCCAATGCTTATAATGTAAAATTTTTTCCATGTTATATTTTACAAGGCTGTTATTATCGATTATACTTTTACTGTAATTATTGTCTATAACAAGATAAAATATGTGACTTGGAATGAAGTAAGCAAACCGTGTCAACAATATACTTTCAGCCTTTGGTCGATTCTTTTGCATACAACTATGTCGAAGTGATTTATGTGGTTCCTTGCACTGTTATTTCAAAATTTAACTGAACGATAACCTAAAATATTGAAAAGCTGTACTGCAAAGTTTCTAACATGCATTTGATGTCCTGTAAACTAGGGATGTAACGATACGCCGTTTTGCCGATCCGATACCGATACCGATATTTAAAAATAAATATCGCCGATACCGATTCCGATACCGATACGAATATTGAAATTGAGTTCAAGTTTAGATTAACAAAACTCAAGTCCAATTTTTTTATTATACAAAATTACATTGTAAGAGAGAATATATAAAATTGATTTTAACCCAGTATAAAAAATTTGAAGTAATTTTTAAGGAGCTACATTTTCTTTGCTTCAAAAAAATCTATATTAAAAATATGCAGAGAATTAGTAGAAAGCCAAGAAAAATTTTTTAATTCCTTTGTAATTTTAAAAAATACTCGCCATGCTTTTTAAAAAATCGATTTTTTAAAGAACATTTATCAACTAATATTCTTCTAAATAACTTATAAGCTTAATTATTAAAAGTCTTCAAAAAGTTTATATATATTCACTTAAATTTACATGAAAATAAAGTTTTGAGTTTAAATTCGCATAAAAAAATTGTGAAAATGGATAATTTTTTATCCTTTTTCCTTGAGGAAAAACCATTATAGAACACCGAAAAAGAAATTTATCCTAGCATCGCTTCCAATTCGGTGATTGGTAATCGAAAAACAGAACTTCTTGCAATGGCAAGGATATGTAAAACTAATTAGAAATTATCCAAATTTGCAACGCTTCCGGATCGCGAATTCTACATTTTAATGACTTCTTTGGAGTGTCTTTTTTTGCTGGAATAAGATTTAAAAAACAACGACTTGAATTTGAATTCATGGTAAAATTAACAAAAAATAAATATTTTTTTTTACAAAATAGCAGCATAAAAGATTATTAATTTCTAAAATTGATATTAATAAGATTAAAAAAATAACGAAGTGAATTTAATTCATGGTGAAATTGAACAAAAATAAATTATTTGTTAAAAAAAAAACTCTGAAAAAAATTTTTAAAGTATCGTCGTATCGACAGTAAAATATCGCCGATACCGATGTATCGGAAAATCTGAAGTATCGCCGATATATCGGTCTCGGTATCGGTATTCGTTACATCCCTACTGTAAACGAAATAGATTTATATATTTTTTTTAAAGTTTTTCCCATTTAAATTTAATTCTAGCGTTTTTAGCGCTTTTTAAGGAGGTGGACAGCGCGATTTAATTATAAAAAGTTCACAACACTGTCAGGGAGGTTAAAGTTGGTACAATTGTACTTTTTTTGGTAATATTGATACCAAAAAAGTACTATGGTACCCCCGTGACTCATTTGGTACTATTTGCAAAATTTTCCAATTTTTTGGACGGTATCCATTGATTATTCAATAATAATTTATCCCTATTTAGTCCCTTAACTTATTTCTCACTTGAGTCTACTTAGGCGGTTATTTCGTGAGTAAATTTGTGTACTTATTTAAGGAGAATACATAACAGGTGGTCGTTAGAGAACAGCTTATAATATTTGCTTGTCAGTGTTCAAGGCCAAATATCAACAGCGATGCTGATGGAGTAGCTTAATGTCAAACTCTATATTCTATAAACAAATCATTGGTTTTATTGAATAAAGGCGTATATATGTCTTAAAACTTATATTTTCAGTAGAGCCAAAACAAAATATTTCTGAAATTGTGTCCACAGTCTGAACATTTTGATTTTTATAAAACTTTCGACATATATTTGCCAAAATAACTTTGTGTACTAATTTCAGACAAAAATAACGCAAGAATGAGATTCTAACAAGGACGCATAAAACCACATATGTCGACATAAATTACATTTACTAAGTAAAATAGAACAAAATATTTAAAAAGATTTCAAAATGTGTTTAGATAATAACATCGTATCTCTGCTTGTGTGTTTAAATAATCTAACACACAGGAATACTTAAGTCGATATTGCTAAAAAATTTTGGAATCAATATAGAAGTCAGGTTGTTGCGCATGAAAAAATGTTGAGACTAGTCCATGATATTCCGAAAATTTTTACTCTCATGAAAAGAACGCTTACAATAGACCTATTTCGCTTTAATAACTCAAAATCTACGTAAGTCGACTTACGCATTTATTCAAGAAAACCACAGAAATGTCGGATTTCAAATTTTAATAGAAAAAATATCTTGTGCTATGACTTGTTTATCCATTCTGAACGAATTTTTAATTTTTTTAGCAAACTTCAAGAAAGTGAAGTTTCATTGAGATAAATAGAAATTTAAATTATGTGATTTGTGGCACCATTATTTGAAAAAGAATCTATCAAAAATATTTTTGGAAAACGAAGCCATAGTTGATCTTTCACACATTGAGCACATAAAGTTAATCCCAATTTTGTGGCTTACTTGGTTACAACAATTCAAAAAGATTTTAGTACTATTTGAGCATATAAAGTACTATTTTAGAAGCTCATTGGTATGAAATGAATTGTTTCATTTATCATCCCTGATGCATATCCTTTTCAGTATGTAAGCGCATTTTAGATTCAGTTTAAATTCACTGATCGTATCGGAATCGGTATCGTTTCGGCAAAACGCCGTATCGATGCAACCCTATTTCAAACAACCAAATGGGTCATAATTAAATTACTAGTAGAAAAATATTAAATGATAAACTTACACGCAATTTACACCATGATTTTTACGACATGTCTTTTTATTTAATTCTCTTTTAAAGTTGCTACCAAAAACTTTTACCATTTATACAATGATTTTTCATTTCATGGCTCTTTTGTACATTACTCTCAAAATTTGATTAATTTACTCGTTCATAACAACAAAAACCCTAACACAATCACATAAGAGAGAGAGAGAGAGAGAGAGAAAATGCAAATGGAACTAAAGAAATATATTCAAAAATCTCGAAAACAGAAATCTTGTCTTTTTTTTTCTACCCCGCTTTCTTCTCTACCCCGCTCACTATCAAACAAAATAAGACGTGAGTTAAAAACAAGTGAAAAAATCACCGTATAAATTGCATGTTTTAGACCCAATTCATACGCTGATTTAAAAATCAACTTTATTTTAACTCTCGTTAAAAATTGCTTCCAAAAACCTTTTGCATTCATACGATGACTTTTAGTTGCATGTCTATAAATTACTCCCAAAATTTGCAAAGAAAATGCAAATAGAACTAAAGAAAAATATGAAAAAAATCACCGAAAACTACAAATGTGATTTTTTCTCTACCCCGTCTGCTTCTCTACCCCGTTCGCCTTCATACACCAAAAATCATGTTTTAAATTTAAAAAACATGGAAAAAATCATCGTATGAATTGCGTGTTACTCATATATATATATATATATATATATATATATATATATATATATATATATATATATATATATATATATATATATATATATATATATATATATATATATATATATATATATATATATATATATATATATATATATATATATATATATATATATATATATATATATATATATATATATATATATATATATATATATATATATATATATATATATATATATATATATATATATATATATATATATATATATATATATATATATATATATATATATATATATATATATATATATATATATATATATATATATATATATATATATATATATATATATATATATATATATATATATATATATATATATATATATATATATATATATATATATATATATATATATATATATATATATATATATATATATATATATATATATATATATATATATATATATATATATATATATATATATATATATATATATATATATATATATATATATATATATATATATATATATATATATATATATATATATATATATATATATATATATATATATATATATATATATATATATATATATATATATATATATATATATATATATATATATATATATATATATATATATATATATATATATATATATATATATATATATATATATATATATATATATATATATATATATATATATATATATATATATATATATATATATATATATATATATATATATATATATATATATATATATATATATATATATATATATATATATATATATATATATATATATATATATATATATATATATATATATATATATATATATATATATATATATATATATATATATATATATATATATATATATATATATATATATATATATATATATATATATATATATACATGTATATATATATATATATATATATACATATATATATATATATATATATATACATATATATATATATATATACATATACATATATATATATATATATATATATATATATATATATATATATATATATATATATATATATATATATATATATATATATATATATATATATATATATATATATATATATATATATATATATATATATATATATATATATATATATATATATACATATGTATATTAATAACATTTTTTGTTCTCTAACTCCCCCATTTTTTAAATGGTAATTTGGATAAAAAAAATAAAACCACAACAATGTTCAGAATACATGGCTTGTCTTGTACAATTTTGCGGATGAATGGAATATGATAATAATAACCCACAGCCTGACCAAAGACCAACCAATCGACCACCATTCCGACAAACACCCAAATAGTAAACCGACCAAAAGGAGACAGGAAGAAGAACATTGCTGATATTTTGTTGATGTTCTAAATGTTTAACAATTTTTGCAACAAGCCAATTTTACATTTTTACAACAAGGTATACACAAATAAATTCTACTATATTCGTATGTATTTTTGTTGTTGTGTTACCATCATTTAGTTAATAAAATAAGAAAAGCCCTTAAACAAAATACCATGAACCATTATGGAGGGGAATTGGAAATTAAAACCCCTTTTTACTTAACCAAGTTCATGGCAGATTTTGTTCCATAGAATGTAGCACCAAAGGTTAAATGTAGTGTTTCTTTTTTTACTCATTTTTTACATGTTCTTGATGTTACTTGTATACGAGTAGTGTTGTTGTATGTTGTTTGTTGTAAGAGTATGTTACATGTTTCGTTTTTATGTTTTATGCAAAAAAGTAAAACTCAAACAACAGCAACAACAAAATGTTCGTTACCAAAATGTAACAAGCCCACAACAATATTATTTTAAATACAATACCCAAGTCTGTGGCAAATGTAACTCTAAACATGAACTATTTTGTTTTGTTACATGTTGCCTATGAATACAATTCGTTCGTATAAAAGGAACTAACAACAGATATTTATTATATAAAATAGGCTTAACTTAATAGTATAAAAAACATGTTTTATGTATGTTTGTACTATATATTTGAAGTATATTTGATTTAGATTAGTCAGTTCTGTGGTTTAGTTTTGAAATTAAATATTCGTTTATAAGTGCAAGAAGTCAGTTAACAAGTTATTTCGTTCCGCACATACAGTGAGCCAAAAAATATACATCTGATACATTCAAATATGAAGGTGAAGTTAATAATATTTCCAGAGTTCTGTTAATACATAATAGTCTCTTGAAACTATAGTAAAATATTTGATAAAATAAATGCAGAATTTTTGAAATTAATACATGCTTTAATACATTATAAATAAATGTACATAAGTTTTTTTGTGTCAGACTGTCCATTATGTGTTAAAAATAAACAACGAAAATACTGTTTTTACTCTCTTCATACCAAATGGCGTGTCCGTAATGCATGCTGTTGATTTTGCACATTAAGAAACTATGAATTTTTGCAAAAACGAGATTAAATTTATAATGGTTTTGGAATATTTGCATTTGCTTCTTTTATTTTACACATAAAATGTTTGAAAAATATTAGAAATTATAATTATAAAATATATTTATTCGAGATATTCTCAGGAATTTATGTGCAAAAAAAGTTAAATTGATATGTTGTGGTTAGCTAATCTATATGCCGACATTTCGTTGGTTGCTAATGCCAACTCGTCAGTAGATCTTTAAAAAACGGTTCCACATTTGTTGTCCTCCAATGGAGGAACTATCAAATGCTAAACCGATGAACCACATTTGAAAAGTTTTCAAAACTCGTATGCTTATAGTTAGACTGTCTGTTGTGTTGTTCATTAGTAAAGTTTTGTGTATTATGCTTGTGTATTGTAATTCTCATTTCTTTTTTGAGATTCTAGCTATAAGCATACGAGTTTTGAAAACGTTTCAAATGTGGTTTATCGGCTTATGATTTGAAAGTTCCTCCATTGGCGGACAACAAATGTGGAACCATTTCTTTAAAGATCTATTGACGAGTTGGCATTAGCAACCAACGAAATGTCGACATGTAGCTTAGCTAACCACAACAAATCAATTAAACTTTGTTTGCAAAGAAATTATAATTTTTTTTTTAATTGATGATGTCCCTAGTCTTCAGTATTGAGCGTTATGCTTTTATAGTACGCTTGATTACTCAGTAGGGTGGCAATGAAATATTTATTGCATAATTTAAACAAACTCTGTTTGGATTACTCTGGCATTTGGTATAAAGCTCAAGTAGTGACAATTTTAGCCAATTTCCATTGAATTTAAAGTTAAGATTTTGTGAAATTTACCAAAATGAAGCATAAAAAAGGACGCCTTAGAGTTATCCAATTTGTCGCAAATGTTAACCCCCATCCGATCAAGGATTATTGTTTGGAAATTATGCTTCATTTATGTAAATTTCAGAAAATTTGAACTTTGACCACTAGAGGTCGCACGTTATAGTTATTCGAATCGGACCAAAATTTTTATCTACGCTTAATGAAAGATAACTATACGAGTACATAAATTGAGTTCAACTTTGGCAAATTTTGGAAAACTTTACCTCAAAGTGGCACGCCCGAGAGTGTTCCCATTTGACTAAAATGTTCGCAACGTGTGTTTTAGACAAAGTACTTTAATAATCAGCACAGCTATTTTATGTTTTTCCTTTGAGAGCCCAATGTATAGGCATGTAATACATATAATACACATGTGCATAATGTTGATTAGGGTGACAATGAAAATATAAGCTGTGCGTATTATTATGATACTTGGGCTATAAGACACGTGGTAACAATTTTAGCCAAATCGGGTAGCTCTCAGGCGTGCCGCACTGAGGTAAAACTTTAAGTTTTCCACAATTTGCCAATGTTAAACTCAATTTAAATATAGTGATCTTTCATTAAGCGTAGATAAAAATTTTGGACAGATTCGAATAACTATAACGTGCGACCTCTAGTGGTCAAAGTTCAAATTTTGTGAAATTTTAAAAAATGAAGCATAATTTCCAAATAATAATCTTTGATTGGGTGGAGGTAAAAATTTTAGCCGAATCGGAGGACCCTAAGGCGTCCCTTTTTTATTAATTTTGGTAGATTTCACAAGGTTTTAACGTAGAAGCACTCCTGAAAGTTATCCGATTTGGCTAAAATTTTCACCACGTGAGTTTTATACCAAATGCTACAATAATCGGTTTGGATTTTGCTGCAAATAACAAATAAAAAATATTTTATTGCCACCCTATTACTCAGTTTAAGTATTAAAATTGGATTAACAATATACACTAAAATTTTATATAATATTGCAAAACGTTTTAACAATCCATCATCGTTTGTGTTCAAAAAAAAATGTATTGAGTGTTATCCATATCGTTATAATATAAATGAAACTTTTTAGTGAATACCTAATGACGTTATGTTAAAATACATCGAAGATTATACATCTGAATTGTATTGAATTCAAAATAAAGTGTGTGAGTTCTGAAAAAAATATTCAATTCCTATCAAAATGTATTGAGTGTTACGTAAAAAATTTGTTTAAATATAATTTATCTGTACATTTTAAGAAAAAAAAATTAACAGCAGCTGAAGGGTAGAAACGATATAAAGAACAATATCTATTTGCAAATTTCTGGTTATCTTTGAAAAAAGTTTGCTACTTTCACAATGTGGGTTATTATATATTTGAAGAATTTATTAGGTAGGTCGTATTTTGCTTAAATATTGACATTGTGTATCGACTTTATTAAAATAAGAATTTTTTGAAAGAAGAGTTAGCCTAATTTTTGCTAATGTATAAATCTTTGTATTAAGCATTATTTTAAAACATACAATTTTTTTATTTTTCCATGTGTACTCAAGTCAAAATTGAAAAAGTGGCCATAACTTTTAATTTCGTCCTGCGATTATTATAATGTTTTGTTTTTAGACAGTAGATTTATAGTGCTTTCAAACTCTATACACATTTTATGTGGTGCATTTTTTTCGCAAAACCATTCCTGGAACAGCCGCAAAGACAATTGTAACGCTAAAGATACAAAAATGTTAAAAATCAAAAAATTTCAGGATCCATTGATTATTTCAGGATCCATTGAATGAGATGAAAACTATAATATGAATCCTGCCTTCTCATATATATGCACATATATTAGTTACATTGGTAAAACAACACTAAATGTACGTTTAGTATGAGAATCAGTCAATAAACATTTTCTGACTTTTTAACTTCTAGACATTCCCCTTTATTCCGTAACTATCTGTCGACGTCACGTCAAGGCAATACCAAAAAAATTGGCACTTGTCTACTCGCTATCGACAAAAATTTACAACTATGAACAGCCTCTTCCCATTTTCTATTCCTTAGAGAATGGTAAGTGGCTGTCAGTAATAGTAAATTGTTGTCGATGACGAGTAGAAATATGCCAATTTTTTGGTATTGTCTTGACGTGACTTCGACCAATAGTTACGGAATAAGGGGGAATATCTCGCGAAGTTCATAGAAACACTGTTTTATTTTATTTTTCGCAATGTCAATATTAAACTCGTCTTATAATATATGTAGTAAAGAAAAATTTTCTATTTTAAACAAAAGTGCTTTCTCCGTTTGTCTGAAAACCTTTGCCTATCAATATTCTCTTAACACGCATTTTTAAACAAAACTTCATTTCTACAAAAATTGTTTAAAACATAAATGACACATTACATCTAATATGTACGTTTTTTTTTAAAGAGCCAGAAAAATGTCAAGTGTATCCATTCTGTAATCCTAATTGGCAAAACCCATTAACAACACCACTACAGCATGACAACAAACAAGCAAAATCTTAGCACCCTCTCCAGAAAATGCTGCTTAAAAATGTCCTTTGTGAGTGGTTGTTTCTTTTTTTGTTTGTTTTCTTTTCTAAAAGTTCTTGAATTTAATAGACTTTCAACAACAACAAAGACAACTGCTAAAAGGACTTAATATGAAAACTATTTGAAAGCAACTGCTCTTGTTTTTGGGCTAGTTTTATAAACATGTGATAATATGGATGAAATATGTATAAAATGTTGTAAGTAGAGAACAACATGCATGCAGACATATTCAATGAACTATGTAGTATTTTGAGATATTTTCAAATATCCTTCACCACTGGGTGTGCATTCCGTATGCACAAAACTATAATTTCATTTAGAATAAAGAAGGCGTTTGGATATATCGCTACACTTATCGCTACCCGAGTACCCGATGTGTTAAATTTAATTTTCTCAAGAGTGAGTAAAACTGGTTTTTATATGTTTTGAACGCGATGGGTGATTCTATACAGACGCGGAAAAAGTATTTGCTAATCTATCACCTCAAAACTTAGTTCATATGTGATAGAAACGTATTGCAAGGAGTCAGCATTAAAATAAATGTGTAAATATTAAAATAACTGAACAGTATTTATTGATTTTCTCCTAAAAATAAATATTTATAAATTTTAATAATTAGTTGGAAGGATAAAATAGCAATTACATGATGCATTTCTCCAGTTCGGCTGCTAAAATAAAGTGAGCAAAAACAGGGGAAATGGGAAAAATTCCACGTGAAAAGGATCAATCATGATAAGGGGAATTACTCGAATTTTTATTCATTATTGCAAAACAAGGGAAAGGATTCACGATAGGGGTGAATATTTTTTGATCCGATTTTCTTTTATTCCCCTTATCATTGTTAATATGAACCGTTATGTCTGAGAAGAAAATACTTATTTAGCTTTTTATTGAATTTAAAAAATACTCGCCTACAGATTCTGCTGTCTATAACAGTACAGATTGCAAATAATTGAATGCCTTATTAAATTTGTATGAGTTTATCTTTATATTATTTAAGTTAATGAAATCAATAGAAAGTTTTACTTCTTTGAATTTTTCAAGTTTTCGTACTAGGTCACACCTGTCTGTCACACCCGTCGTATTTTAAAAATAGTTTTTTTCAAAGAAAAATTACTTTCTTTTTAAACAGTAAATACTTAATACAATCAAAAAGGCATTGATCAGTTAACTACGCAAAAATTATTGTATACGTTGGTTGTACTCAAAATTTTACAGAATTTATCTTGAAAGTCATATGTAATTCTTTAAAAGTACGATTTGTAAAGGTCACATCTTTTGCAGGCTTCAGGCGATCATTCTGAGCAGAAATCGATTTCTTTCAATGTCTACCCGTTATTCCACGACTTTAAGCTTAACATCTGTGGGAGTCTTTTTTTAAGTAAGAAATTTTATATTCTTAATTAATAGCAAAAAAAAAAATTTTATAATATAGCTCCCATAAAATTCGTTCCAAACCAACACATATATTTGTCCATTCAATCACATTTATTACAATGTATATGTTTGTTAAACTTTCAAATAAATAATGAAAATCTAATGACTTAAACATTTATAAACTTCAACACTGTTAAAATAGATCCTTTTTAAGCTTTTGAATGACAAATGAATGGTATTCAAACGAAAAATTGAGTTGAGTGATCAAAATGACACACCCTCTGTGAAATTTTCTTGTATCACCACTTCCTTCGCATATGGATGGATATTTTCTACTTGTTCTACATACACAACTATTTGGTTACCAAAAAAAAAACACTTCGTATTCATTGTAGTTGTCGTTCCATAGAATAACATTTTTTATAACAATATAAAAACTAATCCTCCATGTATTAACTTTAAAAGCATTTTCAATCCTCTCAAGTAACACAACAAGAATGAATTGAAATTATATAAAATAGAAATGGCAAATGGGAAATAACGCCTACTTTCCAAACTAATTTTCTACAACCCGCATCGTATAACTAACGCACATTTTGTGGTGGTGTTCGTATTGTGTTTTTCTATCTTTAATAGTGTAATAGTGTTGTCGGTAAAAGCATTAATAGTATCCGGTCTAATGATGGTGTGTGTCTTCCTAACAGTATCTTCTATTTAGTTATCCTTATAATCATTGTTATTTCATATTGCTTGCATACCCATCATGTAAGAGGGACAGAAAATATCATAAACAATTCTTAAATGTTGAACCAATTACTTAAAATGTTGCCCCATTGTTTGTTGAAATGAAAATAATACAAACTTTGCATATTTTCATTTGGGTTGCCTGGGATGAGAAGTGTTTTGTTGAAGATAATAAGTTAACAAAACTTCTTCTGCGTTGATGTGTAAGGCAGTGTAAGGAATTTGTGGCGAAAAGGAAGCATGTGGCAGTACCATGGGTTAAAATTTATTAATTTTTGGTAAAATTTTTTATACTATTTTTATATAATAAATTTTTAAAAAAGATATATTAACTTTTCAAAAGGCCTATGGCCCGATCATTGTAATATTAGTTTACATGTCATAATATCCAGGGACGTTATGACACACACTGACATTGTTACACTTTTGAAAACGTATCAATGCCCATTGACACTGTGATGATATTATAATTGTTCATTATGAACGATCAATCAAATTACCACCCTGGGCGGATTCGCTGAGTAAAAATTTCCTTCCAAGCCAGCCTTCGGCCAGGTTTAAAATGTTGCTTTCCTGAATTTGTCACATATAGGCACCGTAAGTACATATTTTCTGCTAACAGCCCATGGACCTGATGACTTTCTATTGGTGGACATCAGGCGCGGATCCAGCTTGAACTTTGGGGGGGGGGGGGGGGGGGGGGAAGGACTTCCAAGTGAAACATACTACTTTGCAAACATTTTTTAGAATTATCCAATTTTTTCTCAGGGAAGGAGCTATAGAGCGTGGAATCTGACAGATGCATAGAAAATGCAGAGAAGGTGTGTCCAATTGTTTCTGAGGTAAGCCGCTATATATGGTGGAATCTTAAAGAGACATAGACGATTTGCAATTTAAAATAATAAGTCGATAACAGGGAAACTTGTATACAGGTGCAGATCCAGCTTGAGTTTTTTTGTTTGGGGGGGACTTCAAAGTGGCACATATTATTTAGCAAAACTTCTTTTAGAAATTCTATATATATTTGGGGTGGTATATCCCGTTCCCACCTTGTATCCTTGCCTGGTGGACATTGTGACACCTTCAAAAGTAAACGAATGACTTTGACTATTATGTTATGTTATCGTTATCATATTGGACATTATGACATGTAAACTTAAAAAAAGGACAGTAAAAAAGACTTTTGTTGTAGTGAAGACGGGAGTCGGAACCATAACCTCTGACTAATAAATGACAATAATTTCATGACCAAATGTTAGCAAAAGCTTTTTTCTCTTGATTTAATCATAAATTTAAAAATAACAATAGTTTGTTTGCTACAACCAAACATTGTTTGCAATAACCATAATATAGTTGTCGTAACCATGCTGCAAATATGACTTTTCTACGCATATATGAAAAGGTTATTGAATCTTTATAATAATATATTGAAATATTTTTAAGAATAAAATCCTTTTTCGTTAAAAAGTCCAACAAACAATCTCGAAATAATCTTTGCCAACATCATTAAATTCATTAGAATAGAAAGAGCTGAGAATGAAGCTGAACAAAAAATATTTTTTAAAACAAACAACAAAGAACGAACAAAATTTGCATTTTAGGTGTAGTCGCTTAAATTTTGAGTCTGTTCGACTTTTAAATTCTTAAATGATCTGAGTTCAAACCGGTGTAAGCCAGGTTGGTTTCTATCTGGAAAATTATAAAAATATTTCAGTACGAAAGGACCTAATATTTAATAAATAATTATTTTTAATTTGAATATAATTAATATAACTATTTTAGCAGATTAGTGCAATAAATTTAGAATTTATATATATAATTTATATTATAAATAGTACTTGTTTTTTTAGAAAATTTATTATTAATTGTTAGAGTATTATTATTGATTATTTTTCTATTAGTAAGAGTAGCATTTTTAACTTTATTAGAACGTAAAGTATTAGGTTATATTCAAATTCGAAAAGGGCCTAATAAAGTTGGTGTTATAGGAATTCCCCAGCCTTTAGGTGTTCTGTTGAACTTTTTTATTGCGTTTGTTTATTATATTTCAAGGCTTGAAACTACAATACAGCTGACCCATAGTGAACGGTTAAGAATACTAGGCCAGAACAAGTTTTCGTATTACACTGTACAATAAAATCAAAATTACAAGGATGTAACGACTAACTGTTGTAGAGGACTCCAAAATATATATCGGCACACTAATTTCGAATAAGTACGAAATAAACCCTCAAACACATTGTAAGTTTTAAATGATAACTGTGGTAAAAGTTGAGTTTTGAGCTTTAATGTTTTTAAAGACCTAGGGCCATATTCATAATCGATTATCAAATGTTAATAAAAGGTTTATGAAACAGATTTCCATACAAAATTTGTTTCATAAACAATTCATAAACCCTTGATAAGTATTATAAATAAGAGGGCTATAGTATAATTTTATAGCTAATATTTTTGTAGACCATTTCAGTCCGCTATATCGTCACTGAAGTGGAGTTTTTTTGCATCTTTCTTTAGGAAAAGGACCAAAAGACCCATACAACGAAGAGTTAGAGGGTTAAAATGTTCAATAAAAATGTTCGTCGTGGTGTTTTACATAAAAGTTTACAGAACATCTTACACCTTAAACATAAGGTTTACAAGATTTCCTATGTTGCACATTGGCATTTTGGTAGCAAAAAAGAAATTTTTCGACTATCATATTTTTTTTCAAAAAGCTAATGATGCAGTTCTATAGAGAGCTCTTTCGCTAAGGAAAATCTCTTAACTGGTTTTCGTAAAAAGCCACATTTTGTGCTAGAAAAAAATATAGTGAAGCTACTCAATTATGCGTATAAGTTATTTTCACTGCTAACATTTTAGTAGCATTTTTTTTTATTGAAATACAGTATTTTATTTGTATTACAAAAATAGATATGAGCGAATCAAAATGGCTTTATAAATTTTGACATATCCAGTTTTCTTTGAAAAAAAGAAGTTAGCTCCGTTTACCTTCGTCTTGTCACTGCAGTAAAAAAAAGGTGAGAACCTAAGGTAAATATGTTTCAAACAAAACGAGTCATATTTTATTAAAATCTCGGCACAACTTTTGATGTTATTCACAAGTAAATGAGGGAACTCAATTGAGAAAAAAGCACGATTTTCATACATTTTTGAGAAAAAGGTATCCTTGCTCCGATTTGGACAATATTTGATCCGTTCATTATGTTTTTTTTAATATAATTATTCGTTTAGTAGTTATGGCATTTTTTCATTTAAGGATATATTGGAAGGACTCGAATCCTTGCGTCGATATTAACATAATTTTTATAAGCTTTGCTAATATAAACAAATGTGCCAAGTCTTATAAGTCTACGAAAAATCCTTCTATTTTTCCCGCCAAATATATGAAACGGTGCCACTGTGTGCCGCGTCACAATAACTATGTGCAAAAGGGCGCAACTTTAACTACTAAAATGAATCCCAGATGTAAACTTTCTAAGCTCCGGAGCACCCATATATATTTTGGTGTTCTCTACCAGAATCATTATTTATAACAATGTTTTTTATTTTGTTGTACAGTGTTCTATATAAATAATAAAACTATTATTTAATTAATTCTTAAATATGCGAGACTGAAATATGACAAATAAATGTGAGTAATGAATAACAATTATTTAGTTATTAATGCTTTATTCTGTAACATTCATTTACAAAAAAAATCCTTTTGTGTTTTATATTCAGTGTTTTATATTTGTATGTACATCTAGAATGACAAATGATAACGACATGTCTACAACTTATAAATACTTTGTTAAAAAATCCAGTAGTCTCAAGATTTTTTTTTTATATGAAAGAAGATAAAATCCATGAGCAATTATACCTTTAAACATTAAAAGAGCAATGCTGCTTGCTGGCTGGTGTTTTAAGATTTTTTGACATCTTATCTCTTAAGAAAAATCCTTTTTAACTTTCTTTTTATTTTTACTTTGCCTTTTTTTTGTCAGGTGTAATTCTATACCAACCCTTTGTTACACATTTTATTACTCTGTGGCCAATTATGCTCATAATAATGATCCTCGTCGAATGTTATTTTTATGTTCAAATAGATAATTTATGATGATATCTCCTGTGGAGTTATAGAAACTAAAATTGCTTTCGAAACAGGTACATTTATTTTATGCATTCGTTAAAGAAAAAAAAATACACAAAAAATCAGCATTTGCTTCATTCATTCTTTAAATGGTTTTTAAAAATACTTAAGTTATACTTTTTTTCATTAATTAAGATCACTTTCAAAATCTTAATACAAGATATTTTTCAATGACAATACATCCATCTTGTGATCCAAAAACCTGATAGGCAAAGGATTGTTATGAGAAAAATAAAAAAGAAAACAACAACTGAACACAGTAAATCCATTAACACTAAAAAAAAATTCACAAAAAATACAGATTGAAAATTATATTCACAAAAAAAATAACAATTTCAAATGAGTCTTTTGGTTTTTGTTTGTTCTACTTTGGTTTATCTGATACAAATGATCTGAACCACCTGTATTTGTCATTTATGCACTGCGAGAAGAATTATGATTTAATAAGCGGGGAACAATCTAAAATTTACTGTTAAAATAAGATAGAAAATATTGTTTCATATGTAGTCCTGAGTACCCACCCTCGAGGGCATGTTATCTAAGAAGTAGGAACTGTCAGCTAAGTGGCATTCAGAGGATCTGTCAAACAAGAAAAATCATAATTTTTTAAATCAACAATTTATTGCACAAAATTAGTAAAAATTTCTTTAAGTGTATATTATGCTCTTCAGTTTTGTGAATGCTATTAAATATCACCATGAAAAAAATTGCATACAATTTGAAACACATTAGTTGACAATTTTAATTTTTCTTTTCTTTTTCAAAGCCAAAAATAAAAGAAAAAAAATACCTGTGATTCCAACAGCAAAAGTGGTTGTTATGCTACAAAGGCCAGAAATATCCTTCTTTTCAATCAAGATAACACAGTTTTTGGTATGTACAATAATCACCGTTTGAGCAGCAAAATCTAATCCAGAGACTTGAGACTTAAAGATGACAATATAAAAACCTTGATATTGGTTTGAAAACAAAAAATGTACATTTTTATATTGACAAAAGTATTGATATTAAAGTAATTTCTTGACATATTGGCTTGAAATCATTGTTCAAGTGTCATCGTAGTGTTAGTTACCTGATTGCCAGCCAGCCTGGTCTTTATGGTTAACAAACAAACTTGCATCCGTTCTGACCGTAGTTGCTGAGACAGAGTTGATGCGTGAGATTAGCATTTTTTGTGGGCTTATACTTATTCTGGATCTTATTGCTATTGTATGCTGTTTTGTTGTTGCTTATCATTTATTTCTTGAGTGTTTGAAAATTAAAACTCCATAAAGTAAAAGCTACTAACATCTGATATTCTATATCTTTTGCCTGCTACATTACTTTTTTTATTTTTTTTCTCTCAAATATGTGATAAAAATTAATTAGACAAAAAACCTGATGCCGAGACTTTTTGCTGTGTATTCATGAGTGCGACTTTTGCTTGTTCACAAACTCGCCACCAACGCCAGCCAGCAGCAGTAGCAACTATAATTTCAAATCTCGTTCATACAAATGCATTTAACATTCGACAGCTACTGTTTTTCTTCACTGCCTTTTTCCTATAGAACATTAAGTTTATGCTTGCGTTTGTGTTTTAAGATTTTTATCTCAAAAATTTTATATTTTTAATATTTAAGAGATACATGTTCGTTCACACACAACATAACTACTTAAATATTTATAGAGAGAATTAAATTTCTTTTATGTATTTCATATGAAAAATGGTTTTATAATTGAATTTTTGTTTAGAGGTAAGAGGTAATTAATAGCAATCTCCTAAAGACGATCTTTCAGATAGAGTGCGAATAAATTTGTCTCCTAAAAGTATGCTATATTCGTAATGGGGGGGTGAGTTTTGATTATTATTAAGCCGAGATCTCACTATCGGCTCAATGTACCGATTTTCGGCGGCTCACTGCAATAAAGCCACAAGTATTAAACCAAAATGATCTTATTTCTCAATTAATTGGCAATGCAGTGCAGAGCAATTATTTCCTTATTTTTCAATTAGTTGAGAAATAAGGCCATTTTATTTTACCAGCTATAGCTTTACTGCAGTAAGCTGACGAACATTGGTACATTGCGCCGATAGTGGGATCTCGGCTTTAGGATAATTAGCCAATTTTAGGCTAAACTTCGAGCTAAACACATTTACATATGCAAGTGGTCTTTCATCTAGATAATTTTCTAAAAGTCTGAACTTTCTATAACAACTACTTTAGTTAAGTAATTAATGTTTTACCTTCTTTGGATAAGGGATAGTGAAGACAGAACAGGTGTTAAAGAGAGAGATAGAAAACTTAATTAATTTTCAACTCTGCTATTGCGCGTTTGTTGCTAAAAGTTATAGACCAGTATTGCTGTGCCCCTGGTGACAAGTAGAGACATTAATTTGTTTAATTTGGGTATCCACTTTATTAGTTGTTTTACTTTGCCGATGATTATGCTACAATGCCGACGAAGGATGGTCCTGTGATGTGCATTATTATGTCGGTATTAATTGCTACGGGTACTGCTAAGTGATCGGTGCTATGCCTTCATCACTTTAACAATCTAACAACAATAAACACAATGGCACACTAGTGCACATAAAGAAAAATCATGATGTTGATGGCTTGCCTGAAACTAGTTTCGAACCAAAGTACTCAGGGTTTGTAGTTAACGCGCTAACCACTTCAGCCAACAGCACATGACATTGTCGCTCACGTAATCATTAACGACAATATGATGACATTCACCGCTATGTAATCATCGACAACTGGACAGGCGACACTATCACTTATATAATCATTGCCAACAGAATAGGCAACGAGTCACCCACTTATTCATTCAAATATTATGGGAACGACAGGATACGGGCTAATGTCTCTCCTGGATTCTCCCGACTTTTGAACAAAACCGTCGAGGATTTAAGATTGTCGTGCACCTGTTGTTTATGATATCTTAAAGATGTGACCAACTGCAGTATCTCTCAAAGTAGCCATGACCAATTTATACAATTCACTGATAGAAAAACCTTCATAATGCCGATGTAATTTTCCATAAATACTGAGAGAAGTGTCTTCTTTTTTGACACCAAGTCACTTGTCGTTATTTGTGATGTCATTTGGTCATCTTATCATAAATGCTAATGATGGTAGTAGTGAATGAAATTACTCTGTATAAAAAAAGCGATTTTTTTTAAATAAAAGGTAGAGGATACCACCAAAAATATATACGTGTATCGGCATTTTGCAAGTTTACATCTAGGATGATAATATATGATTTTTTATAACTGCATGCAACTACACAGTTCCATATCGTTAGCTAAAATGCGAAATAATAATACAAAATTTGAAGCTGCACTTTCAATTATTAATTATTACTTCGAAACGATTGTCCCTATAAATTTGCAAAATGGTGTCATAAAAACCAATTGCATTAAATACGAAAATGAAGAGACTTTTTACTTCAGTCACTTGAAGTATTTTATTTAGTCTTTTTTCTCTCTCATAAAATTAAAAACAGTATATTTATGTGATTTTGTGGTGGGGAATGGAGTTAAGGATTTGTTACCGAGCTGAGAATTTTTAGTGAAAATTAGGTAGAAACCCGCTCATGATTAAAAACCCCGAAAATATGTGTACAACCTCTTACTTCTCACAAAATGGCTATTACAGGCTTATAAAATGAAAATCGATTCTTAAGTTCTAAACTCCAAAAACACAAGAAAATGGTATATTTTTGGCTAGGAGTGTTATTCCTTAATATTTAAGAACTCTCTACTAAGTCGTCTTATTTAACAATTCAATTTATACACTAAACACCAAAGCAAACAGCTCAATTTACCGCACTTAAATATCTATTTAACTTTAAAATTTAGTAAATATTTAACACAATTATTAACTTGCTAAATTTGCTTTAATGTAAATTTTGCAAGTGTTCTTATGTATTTTTTATTAAACCATAGTGACCAAATAAATCCCATCTAACATTGTTATAATGTCTGAACAATGAACTCATATTCCACACCACTTATCAACTGCAACTATAATGGAAAGATAGAAACATACAAAAAGGAAAAGCAAAAACAAAAACAAAAAAGGACTTGGAAACTTTGTAAAAATATTTTAACAAAAGTTTATCACATACTTGTACTTGTACATTTTATAGGGATCTACATAAATGCCTAGAGAAAAATCACTTCAAATAAACAAAACCCACACACACACGCGCACACATGGCTACATTAATACTTGTACTTGGTAGAAAAGTTGTTTTTTTTTCTTGTTTTAGGATAAAAAAGCTTCAGAAACTTTTACTTGTTCCTTACAATAACAATAAAGTCAAGAACTCAAAATCATGAAAAGCCCCAACATATACTACACATTCGCTTATAGGAAGGATGTTGAGATTGTGTGTATGTGTGTGGCGGGGAGGGGGGGGGGGGGGGGTTGTGTTTGACAGAGTATGATTTTAAAAGTTTAAACTACATTTACAATGTAAAGTTAACACCTTTAGTTTTTGTTTTATTTTAGGGGAAAATGGTTAAGCTAAACTCTACATAAATACAGTGGCAGGAAAAATATGTACATATCGTTACCTTAGTATCATAAGACCCATTTTTTGGACTATTTCGATAGACTAGAGATTCATCTAGCGAAATATGCAAAAAGAACCCCGATTTTGTCTTGCGTAAATTTTCACTAAAAGTTCCCATCAAAAATTAATGCTTGCTGGAAGCATTTCTTTAAGAGAAACAACAGAACGGAATCACTTGCAATTACGATTTTATAATGAATGATTTTTGCTCGCGATGAGCCGCTTAGAAGCAATAATTTCTGTTTCCACAAAATGCTTATATTAGTGCTAAAAAATCATCAAAAATTTCAGCACTAAGACTGAAAATATGTTTCGATGTCGACTTATTATTTCTTAGCTTTAATTATCAATTTTGTATTTTTACTCACTGTTTGTTATTTTAAATTCAACTAGTATCGAACTAATTACCTTCAGATTTGAAAATACAAAGCACCAACCACCCAGCCAAAAACACTGTTGCAAACCGACAGTCCGAAGTTAACATAAACTTACTGTTGTATTTGTATGTACATTATTCTAAAATTATTTACTTTACTCTATTTTTAAAATATACTGTTCGTGTTTACACGAATACTGTATGTGTATGCACTGTTCGTGTATACAATCGTAGAAGATATTGCAAGGGTCTCGCTTACACTAGTGCTTCTAAGAAGCACTATCGTCGGTGAGAGAACTTAAATCTTAAATACTTAGGTTGCTTTGCCTATATTTTTACATATAAGAAAAAAGCTAATAATTATTCGTGCCTATTTATTCGTGCTCTTTTGCCACCGTTAGTGCAATTACGGTAGCATTTTTGGAAACATTTGGTCTTACATATGCAATGCATTGCTTCTTACAGCTTTTAGTGGTTTTAAACGTCGATTTTTTTGCTGAGTTACCTTTTCAGAGAAAGCTGGGGGGTTACTCTGTAATTCGAAACGAAAGAAATGTTTTCGCATTTCAATGTAAATAACATACAAATGAGAACAGTTTTCCTTTCGCATCGCATTAGAGAGTAACCCTCCTGTAGATGTAATATTTATTAATAAAAGGTATTGAAGAAAATATTTATTTATTAGATTTTTCTTTTAGCTCTATGCAATTTCATATTATCAAACAATATCCAGCATATTTTCCAATAGGTGCACAATGTCTAATGAAATTGCTCACCATGTTCATCGGATTCTGTTGCTAGCTCATACTCAATGTAATCCATGTTAGAATTAAAAAAATGAATTTTCGTTGACATAAAAAAATTTTTGATCTTGTTGTAAAGTGTAATTATATTTGTTTTAAATTTTTTTTGAGTTTTAGTGATTAATTTTTCATTTCTGTGAATCTTGTTTGTTTTGATGATTGTTTTTCGTTTTGAAGATTTTTTTCCAGCACAGAAAAAACTAAATTTCATTTTCTGTAAAGGAATTCAATGAAATAGTACATATTTTGTCTATGAACGGACCTACAAACGAATTTGTAAATATAGACAAAAATACCTCAACAATTTCATTGAAAAAAAAACGTGTTTTTTTTTCAGTGAACAAATTGTTTAAATCTATAAAACAATTTGTCTAAAAATATTTACAAATTGTAGACAAAACAATTTACTAAATCAAACAAAAATATTTACTGGATTTTCTGAAAAATATCAAACAATGTTTCTGTCGGAATTTAATAAACAATTAGTCTAAAAATGCTAACAAAATTTTTAGGTGATAATGTTTTCTGTGAGCATTAGCGATTTTTGAACTATTTTGCGCGGTGTTACAGATTTTTTCCACACTTTGGCGATTTATTAACATCAATTTAGTAGTAATTTAAATCTCGTATTCACCTAACAGCTGGTGATGAGCAAGATACGTATGAACACTAATGATGGAAGTGTAGCGACTTTCGAAAACAACGTTTTTATATAAATTAAATTGATGTTGATTTTTCTCTGGTTAATTGGAATGTTAATCATGTCTAATACTTTCTGAATATAACGTTACAAACCTAAGCTTATATGTATCATCAAAAATGGATTTAAAAGCAAATAAGTTCGAAATAATCACGTTAAATAATACAAAAATTCCATTTCTCCAATTTTTTCCACTTTTTAGAATCGTGGGTCTAGTTTGGCCTGCTTTAGTAACAGTTGCATTTAAATTATTTTTCACTGTAAACATAATACATGTTATACAACTGTGTAGAATCTACACTATAGATATTTTTGTAGCATTATGTATATTGTATGTGTTTTAAGTGTAAAAGATGTGTAAGATTACAATGTATTTGTTTGTTATTTTATCTCAATATACGAAATCCCTGCAAACATTTCCTATTGTGAATGTCATGAAGGAATGCCATTATTATGATGCAATCAATCGCAAATAAAATTTTTTTTCCAATAGAACTATTTTTTAAGAAGAACTACATCACGTACAAGTGATAGCTGGAAAGCTCAAAACAGTTACTTCTAGAAAAAGTAATACAAAACTCGATATTTCTCTATCTCTTATTTCTATTACTTTGCTGATATCCAGTTTCAAAAGTTTGAGGTTTCGCTTATAGCACTACGCAACAATTTCGAACTTTTTTCAAAATTACGGGGTTCTGTAAACCGATTCTGCTAGAGCAGACATAAACAAAATATACGTTTGTTGGCGATTTGCAAGATCACATCGGAATTTTATTTTAGGGTGGTTAAAGTTCCCCCCCCCCTTCTGCCCCCCCCCTTCTGGCCCCCCCCCTTCTGGCCTGATCGTGCAGCATATCAGTAGAGGAACTATTTGTTCTTTATATCTGAGGATACCCTATACCCTACACCTCAGATGTTCAGAAACTTTGTAGAAAATATTAGGGAAAATATTTTTCTGAAACATATTAACGCTCTAACTATTCGTTTTATGGGTATTATGACACATTTCTTAAAAAAGTTGCAAGAAACTCCCCTTCAGCAACAATATAGCGAGAAAACGTCTGGTAAAAAATTTTCCTCGTGGTCTTGTACATAAAAAAGCTAAATACATCTTATACCTTAAACGTAGGTCTTACAAGATTTTCTGTGCCGAGTTCGAATTGTGGCATAATTACGAAATTAACACTTAAACATATTTTAAGTTTTAAATGATTTGGAGCTTGGGTCTTTCTAAAGTAGAATTTTATGGCGAATGTTTTTTCCTATTTTTTTAGAAATGTACAAAAAGACCCATAAAGCGCAGAGTTAGAGGGTTAAAATGTTTCAAAAAATTTTGTCTCGTGGTATTTTACATAAAAGTGCTCAACACATCTTGTCCCTTAAACGTAACACTTACAAGATGTCCTATGCCCGGTACTAATTTTGAATAAGTATGAAGTTAACCCTTAAACATAGTTTCAGTTTTCAATGATTTCTGGTGTACAAGTTGAGTATGGAGCTTGTTTGTCTTCCAAAATCTATAGTAAAATTTTATCGCCAACATTTTTTTAGAATATTTTATCCCCACACTTCCCCTTTTTATGGGTGTTTTTACGATTTGTTAGAAAAGAGCCAAAAAATTACCGTTATGTGGGAGAGCTAAAGGGTTAATATGTTCCACAAAAATATTTGCATTAACTTTTTCAACCAACTTGTTAAACAAACCCTACACCTCAGATGTAAACAACATATAGTTTCATGTATGGATATACTGCACGAACAGGCCAAAAGAGGGAAACTTTAACCCACAATAAAAACAATTCCGATGTGATTTTGCAAAACGCCGACACACGTATATTTTTTGTCTCCTCTACTAGAATCGGCTTACAGAACCCCGTAATTTTTTTTCGTATTGTACAGTGTAACTTTCCCTGCTACCAAAAGTTTCAAGTGGATCAAAGCCTATCCAAATTCAGGGCTACAAGATAGTAAGGCGACACTAATAATCATTAGATTCGTTGTTAAAAATACATAAAAAATCCTAATGCCGCCTAAAAAACTTCTTCTTTATGAAAAAAGGACTAGGTAAGCTAATTTTTGGCACCATGAGTCTTTGGAAATTTTCCATTAAATATGTAAATGGAAGAGTTTTATTTTTATTTAATATATGCCCAGCAAAAACTTTGCTTACTGGTAGGCAAAAAAGTATATGAGGATTTAAGTCGTAACTACTTGCATAGCATAAGAAATGAGAATCACTGATATACTCATGTATATTTTATTGGTACCATCTGCCAGAATCAGTCGTTAGAACTATGTTATTTATTTTGAGTAGAGTTGTTGTAGAGTGCTATCAGCCAGTAGAGTCTAAGTCGGGACGTTTAGAATGAAAAAATTTCCATATGTTTACTGAGCATGTACATGAATTTATGTGGGTGTAAGAAGGACATACACAGAAAAACCGTAAGAAATATAATGAACATTTTGTAAAAGCAAAAAACCAACCCTGTTATATAAAGAGGTTTTTGTTTTTCAAATATATTGAACAAATTGCAAGTTTTCTAAAACACAAAGCTTTTGTTTTCCTTGACTCTGACCCCCCACTTTTAGTAGGGTGAGTAATTAACATGTTTTGTAAGTGCCTCCTATCACTTACTTACACACATGATGCATTTGTTTCAACCGGGTCTTAGGGAACATTTTGTTTTCAAAATACTTGTGCTGAAAATATTCCTAGAAATTTGTCAATTGTCAGATGATGTGTTAAGATAGTGTTATATTAATTGCCTTTTCGATTTTAAGATAATATTTTGACAAAACACTGAAACGATTTGTTTCTTTGTTGTCAATGCAAATTAGTTAAGACAATAATAATATTTTAAGGATATGGAGATGGTATGCTGCAATTTATTGAGTTGTAGTGGGGACATTTGTCTAAAAAGATTATTATTTAACAAACGATATTTTTGATATCTTTGGGAAAAATTTACGTTTGACTTTGGTTTGTATTGCTTAAAAAATGGGAATATTGGGCTCATAACTAACACTGCTTTAGAAACTATAGCGAACTTAAAGATGCATTCTCTTCTGAAGCAATAAGCATCGCAGAGTTCTGTGAGGAGGTCAAGAATAGTCCGCAAGAAATAGTTATCATCTTAGCATAACTTCAGTAGGGAATTTTTACCTTTTCGCGTTATGTTACATGTATTTCGGAAAGCCATAGAACATCTTTAAAATCACATTATTTAGGCCCAAAACAACATTCCACTATTTAATCCATTATATGTTTTATTATAGAGTAACATATGCCCATAATAATTTAACACATTCTTAACTAAACAATAAATGATCAATGGTTCTTATTAAATCTTTCACAACATCGAACGTAGGCAACCGTTTTTCATTTCATTTTGCCGCTTTTGTAAAATACTTAGTTTTGGTTAACGAGATTTTATGCCTCAATTCATGTAATTTCGTAAAAAGCCCTAAAATATTTTTATTTCTTTTCTCCTGCCAACAAAAACTAAAACTCTTACAACACTTAAAATAAAAGACAAACACATTCACATCCATCCATACATACATATATGTATATGGGGCATTATTTTTGAAGCGGACAATCCAAAAAAAATTTTGTTGCTGAAATTCCTTGATATTTGTCATAACTATAATTTTAGTAGGTATAAACGTGTATGCAAATTTTTTTATTGTATGATGATTATTTGTCGCGTTATGATGGGGTGCGAAAGTGTTGCCGCTTTTTAAACAAAATTTTTTTGAATTATTGTTTCGAGGTAGAAAAGAAATAAAATAAAAGAAGTGATTAGAAAATCGTCTGATCTTAAAAAAAAATATTTAATAAAAAAATTGATTTTTCATGATCGAAACCGGAAATGACTAATTGAAAGTAACATTTTTCTAACGCTACCCTTTTGATTTTTTAATTTTTTTTTACCAAAATTAGCCAAGGGTGTCCTCAATATAATGTAAAAGTTTAATAATGGGACTCCATAAGTTTAAAAGTTATGCAAATTTCTTTACATGAACCCCACCTTTTGGTGATTGCTATAGAGAATCGATATAATATATCGTGTAAGCCTTACGTTTAATCTATTAGGTCTGTTCAGCACTTTTATGTAAAACTTCACGAGAAATTGATTCCTGGAAGATTTTAGCCCTCTGGCGCTTCGCTGTATGGGTCTTTTTGACCTTTTCTTAAAAGTGGGAAAAAAACTCCCCTTCGGCGGTAATATGACGGGTTAAAATATCCCACAATAAAATTCCTCATAAAATTTAATTATAAGTCTTTAAAGACAATAAATTTCTAAACTCAACTGGAAGGCCAGAAATTATTAAAAACTAATTATGAATAAATACGAAATTAGCTCTCAAGCACATTTTAAGTTTTTACTGATTTCTGGTGTTCAAGCTGAGTTTAGAAATTTATTATGTTCAAAGACTTGTAATAAAATTTCATGAGCATTTTTTTCTAGGATATCTTAGGCCGCTATCTCGCTGCTGAAGGGGAGTTTTTTCCCCTTTTTAAGAAAGGGTCTAAAAAGACCCATACAGCGAATTGCTAGAGTAATAAAATGTTTAATGAAATTATTTCCCGATGAGTTTTACATAAAAGTGGTGAACACCTAATAGTACATTAAACGTATGGCTTACACGATATCTGATATCCATTCTCTATATCTCTATTCTCTCTAATGTGAAAAAGAGGTGGGGTTCATAAAAAGAAATTTGTATTACTTTTAAATTTATGAAGATCTCATTATCAAACTTTTACAGTATAATGAGGACAACCTAGTCTAAAAACTTTTGGTAAAAAACTAAAAAAAAATCAAAAGGGTCCAAGTTACAAATATTTTATTTTCAATTGGTCATTTCCGGCTTTGATCATGGAAAACATTTTCTTTTAATAAATTTTTTTTAATAAAATCAGACGATTTTCTATAAGAATCCCTTATTTTAATTTTTTCTACCTCGAAGTAGTAGTTTAAAAAAAATTTTTAAACGGCAACCCTTGCGCACCCCATAACTCGACAAATAAACATCACACAAAAACTTTCCGTACACATTTATACCTACTAGAATATCAAGGAATTTCAGCAGAAAAAAATTTTGGGCTGTCCGCTTCAAAAATAATGCCCCATATATAAGTATTCATTCATGTTTCAGTAGATATAACGATGCCGCTACTAATCACAGAGTTAAAAATGAGCAGACATCCTGTGAATGATTGAATAAATTTGCTGTCCTGTTAAAAACAAAAATTGTGCAAATTATTCAACATCAAGTGACAATAGAAGAAGTCAAAAACTAACTCTTATTATTCGTTCTAATCCAATTTAAAAGGTCGTTACGCATTCCTTGGATCTCCACATAAAGAAATAGAGATTGAAAAACAAAACAAATAAACCTTTTTAACGCCACAACTAAACATCTACTACTGCTACTACCTTCCTGGAATAAAATAAAAAAATACATATTTTTTTTGCACAAACTATTTTCATTACTTCAATGTAAAGCGTAAAGGTGTGATAGGCTTAGTTCAACTTAAGCTGGATATTTCCTTTTCAAGCCCAACACACGAACAAACAATACTAAGCGATACGATACGATACGATACGATACAATAAACTAATAAAAATGTCAAAACTCATCAAATCACTTAACAAACACATACACACTCTTACTCACACACATGCTACAAAGGTCCATTTCTGTTTTAAAATTCAAAGATGTCCTTTTGTTGCAGGATTATACACACATACAAACTAGCCCACTAGCTCTTAAACATTTGACTTTTGTGCTGCAAAATGTGTTGTTACGCCTGTCACTCAGTTTTATGATGAAAAATACACTTCTTTTTTTTATCCAGCCGTAAAAAATACTATTTTTTTTGCACATTCATTGTCATAAAAAAATCAAGATTTTCTTAAAAAGGAAACAGAAGCTGTAGTAAGAAAGAATGTCCTTCCTTTGTTCCCTTTAAATCCTATTAGAAAACGTGTGTTCTTTTATGTTCTACTCTAGTATTTTTATGTGTCTTGTTAACACTTTATCTTAGTTATTGGTCATAATGTTGATATTGTTGTTTTCTTTTATTATTTTTTTGCCCGTAGAACGACCGACCGTTTTTTAAAAGCCTTCAAAAAAAAACATGTGTCGTCCCTTTCCTCTTTTTCAACTTAAGATACTATAAATATTGTATTAATATTGACTATCACACGTGTTTGATGGGATTAAATTCGTAAGATTGCGTCCCAATGTGCAGACATCTGTCAGGGTGGTAAATTGTGATTTATTTATTAATGGTCAATATGGAAGTACATATATCAGACAAAAGTCCTATATTGTAGTGTTTAAATGTATGTTTCTTATTTCAAGTAAAATAACTTGCGGAAAATTAAAATAACAGCTTTAAAAATAAGTTAACTGGTTATGATTCTATGTCTCATATCACCTATTCCTTGAAAAATCAATCACTTTTTGATGATAGGACTCCGATTTTGACAAAACTTAGTACGTTTGTTTAGTTTAGTGTTATGAAAAATTTTGAATAACATTTTTTTAATGAAAATTCTAAAAATTATTCTATATTAAAAATTTTAAAAATTTGTCTTTGTAAGTGTCATAAATTTTGGTTCTACAGATAATAATTAGCAGATTTTTTTTTTAATTAAGGACTCAAAATTATTATTTTTCTTAAAACTTTCTGTTAAAAAAATAGTTTTTTATTAAAATAAATATTTATTTTTAAATTTTAAGAAAAATGCATGTGCTATTTTTTTTCTGTGGAGATAAAAATTAATTTTAAGCGTTTAAAAAATGCAACTAAAAATGAAAAATATGCGCAAAAATATGCATTTATCTACGTACAAAGTACCAAAACTAAAATAGTATAAAAATATTTTCTAATTTTTTATTATTATAAAACAAACATAATTGGGTCTATTATTTAATGCAGCCGAACTTTAGTTGCGTTGCCGGTCGGCAACTCAAAATTAATGCTGGCAACCATTAATTTTCTGGCACTAAATACCAATTGAAATTGACAGCTCTCAGTTGCCAGTTGCCATCAGTAGTATTATTTACAACAACTGGCAACCCAACTGAGGCTCGGTTGGCATCCATAATCGGCATATTAATATTTTTTGCAAAAATTTAGATATATATGCATTAAAAAATTTTTATAACGCCAAAAATATGCATATATTATTAAAATATGCAAAAATACGCACTTAACACCAAAATATGCATAAATATGCGATTGCAAATCGATGCCAAACTACTTAAGATTTGATGATTCGCATAGATAATTAGCCAATACCACTTTATCTATCACCACAAAGCATGAAAGTCCCAGCGCTGCTAATAATTAATGTAATAATTAAATATAATTAATTTTAATTTTTATTAGAGTTTTATATATAATGGCGCATATTCAGAAATTATAACCAAAGTCGGAACTAATAAAACAAAAACTAAAAAATAGTCAGAGATCGTGTTCACAATTCAGAACTAGCGCAGCAACTGCTATTAGTTGGCAAAAGAAATGCAACCCTGCATATTGGTTTATAGAGAAAATAAAATGTCGATAATATATTGAATGATATATTCTTTAGTTTATTAAAAAGCTTATGAAGCTCTTAAAAAACTATGTTTTTGTTCTGTAAAAAATTCATACTATTCTAAAAAAGTAATTTTTTGGTTATAGTTTGTATATAAATCAATTAAAATAAGGGCCTGTAAAAATTAAGTTATTCAAACAAAATTTTATTGACCAAAAACACATCTCTAGTTCATGTTTTTTGTATGTATGTTTTTGGCGCATTAGAAATGGACGTAATCAGCTGTTCATTGAATATGTTAGTTTGTTGGCATTTAGTTACAGCTTTGTCCATAATTAGGTGCAAACTTTTCGTGCTGAAAGTAACCAACTGTGAATAACTTAAATGAGTACTTAAAAAAGTTAACACTTATTGATGATTTCTGCAACATTCGACTCAAATGAAATTCTTTGCTGATCAGTCAAGAACTACGAAAAATCACGATTAGCTAAATTCTCAAAGCATTAATACCTTTACACTCAAAATATTTCGTAGTTAAAATTAACTGAAATTGCAATATAAAATAAATTAAAACTCTACTTATTTTTCATTTAAGTTTAACAAAAACTTTATACAACTTTAAATGTTAAAAAGTTAACAAACTTAAAACCTAAAAAAAATTTATGATTCCTTATTTGTTTGGATCAATTTCATTGTTAAAAGGACTAATAGCAGCTTCCGTAAAAATAAAAGAGCTTTCCCTGTTTCTGCTATTTTTACTGTTAAATAATCAACCCCAAGTTCCGTAAAAATAATTGATTTTTGCTTTATTTTTAAATGTTAAGAGGCTAATTATTTCGTATCTTTAATTATTATTTTGTTAAATTTATATTTTTACTCACTGTTATGTTAACTTCTAATGAGAATCGAACAAAACTTGCTCGGGTTTGAAATCCAAATTATCAACCATCAGGCATCCAACCATCAAGCATAGTATGTAAATTAGCTGCACGAATACAACATAAACTTACTCAATTTTATTCATTTAACATTACAAATTAAAAAAAAGCACACGCTGGTCTTGGCTGAAATTGAACATCTGACCTCTCGTTTAGTAGTCTAACGTACTAACCACTACATCACTGATTTTAAATGTGTATTTATATAATTTCAATTGCAATTTCCGTTAATTTTACGCACAGAATATTTTGAGTATGTGTGTGTGTGTGTGGGTTATTTCTATGCGTGTACTTTTTTGCTACTTATAACATAAACAACGGACTATATTGAAAGCAACATAAAATCCTTATAATGTGTATTTAGTTTTATGTATTGAATCTTAGAATCAGCTAAAAATAAGTTTGCTTTGAATTTTAAATGTTTACTGTTTTAAAAATGATTGCACGAAATACTTCTTGCACAAAAGATATTCCGTTACTGTCATAATATTGTGAGTGTATCACTAATTACACTGTAAAACACAAACAACTTTAACTGATCCACCAAAAGAATATATACATATATCGGCGTTTTGAGAGTTTACATTTGTTTTAACTTTAAGGCTGAGTTCAACTTCCCCCTTTTCCATATAGTTATAGTGACTCGGCATAGGAAATCTTGTTAGCCTTAAATTTAAGGTATAAGAGGTTGTAGAAAATTTTAGCAACATTTTTGTAGAACATTTTAGGGGCAAAAACTCCTTTTCAGCGACGATATAGCAGGCTAAAATGTTCTAAAAAAATGTTGTTGCTAGTCTGGCCTAAAATATTTAATGTTAATAAAACAATTTATTTTATTTTATACCCAACGTTTCGTCAATTATTTGTTGACTTCGTCAGGTATTTTCGTCTATTTAAATTTTAAAAATCATCACATTTTTACAATTATAAATTATCATTTTACATACTTTTTAATTTATTATCTTTTTACTTATTTTATTTTTAAGTTTTTTAACCTTCTTCTTTATGTCTTGTCTAACCTCTATGATCTGGCATTTTGTTTCGGACTCTATCTTGGACTTGTCCTTGTTTCTCATTCTGTGCTACATTCTACTAGCCAAGCGCTTTTATTTATTACCCATATTGTGTTGGCTGACACTATACACATATGTATATATGTATAAAGTCCCCCATTTTGAAGTGGCCGCCATTTTGGAATAGGAGTTTTTTTCATTGTGTACTGGATTCTACAACTCTAACCCTTTCATTTGATATCCATATTGAGGTGTTTGTAAACAACTAATTAATTCGCCATTTTGAGATCAATCGGTCAATAGGAAGGGAGTAAAACTATATATTACTTTTTATGGGCGTAGCTGGCACAGCCCACTTTTTTCAATATAAAATTGTATTGTCATTGAAAGTAAAGCTGCCTACGAAATTTCAGAGCAATCCATCAAGAGGTAGGAGGAATAAGTAAATATTACTTTTTGTGGGCGTGGTACAGGCCACTTTTCTAATTACAGAATTGTATAGCCATCCTAAGTAAACGTGTTTACCAAATTTCAGATCAATCCGTTGACAGGTAAAGGCTAAAACTAAATATGTTTATGGGCGTGGTGCAGCCCACCTTTTTAATCACAAAATTAAATTGTCACCAAAAGTAAAGGCGGCTACCAAATTTCAGAACAATCGGTGAACAGAAAGGGGATAAATTTTCAATCACTAGATTTGACCCAACGAGACAAACTCTAGAAACCTTATCCTGTTTGTGGAGTTTGTGTCGTCGGGTCAAATTTAGTAAATAAAACCATTTAATAAAAAAAGTTTCTAGAAACATAGGAGCTTGTTAACATGACAGCTATTTACCACTCACTTAAGGAATCACAGAAAAGTGATTACCAAATTTTTTTATTTAATTTACATATATTAAAATAAATAACAATAATCAAATTTATTATTCTACGAGTACTCTTTTTAATTCCAATCAAGTACTCGTATTAATGCCTCTGATTTACTAGTATATCTTCTGGCTAGCAACAACAACATTTAATGACATCTTTTTAAGAAACTGTTCTCCCATTTTTGTACTAAATAAAACTAAAGAATTAGTTATTTTTCTTAAGGAACTTTTTGCGATAAAAGTTCAAGACGGATCATTTCTTGTTCCATTATTATGCATTAAAAAACTCTACTAAAGAACCAAAAAATAAACAAAGTAAGATAAAATATAAAAACAAATCCAACAAATTCAATTTTTAATACGAACATTTCCACAAAATGTCGTTTGGCTACTGGTTTGGCAATTTTCATTAATACTTTGCAAGGATTTTGTAATTTTAAATTAAGAAGTCCTTTTGTAGATGCCACAACAGCGCGGCTAGTCAGCGAGCTAAAGCAGCAGGAGCTTTGGTGGGATACACAAGCGGGTAGTGTGATAACCAGTGACTCCATTTGCATTTCTCACCAATTGTATTTATTATGCAAATATAACAAACAGAAAACTCAGTGAAAGAGATTGTGTGTAGAGAACCAGAAAGGAATAATAAAAATAGCATAGCACTTTGCGTTGGGGTGGTGGAATTTGTAAAATTGAATATAAAAGAATGTAAAATGAAATTGTACAATCATTGACAGAATTTTAAAGGTTATATTCTTATGAATTCTATGGACGGTGTGTGATTAGCCAAACTTGAAAATAGATCAATAGGTTGTAAACATGCAACTCGATTTAAATGCAAACAAATTTTTTCTTGGCTTTAGAAAATTCATAATCAAGTAAAATTCTTAAGTTTGAATTTAGTTTATTTCATAATATTTTTTATTAAAGTTTATATAGAAAGTGCTGAAATTAGGGATGTAACGAATACCGATACCGATACCGATATATCGGCGATACTTCAGATTTTCCGATACATCGGTTTCGGCGATATTTTACTGTCGATACGCCGATACTTTTAAAAATTTTTTTCAGAGTTTTTTTTAACAAATAATTTATTTTCGTTCGATTTTACCATGAATTAAATTCACTTCGTTATTTTTTAAATCCTATTAATATCAATTTTAAAAATTAATAATATTTTATGCTGTTATTTTGTAAAAAAAAATTTTTTTTTGTTAATTTTACCATGAATTCAAATTCAAGTCATTGTTTTTAAATCTTATTCCAGCAAAAAAAAAGATACTCCAAAGAAGACATGAAAATGTAGAATTCGCGATCTGGAAGTATTGCAAATTTTGATAATTTCTAATTAGTTTTACATATCCTTGCCATTGCAAGAAGTTCTGTTTTTCGGCTACCAGTCATCGAATTGAAAGCGATGCTAGGACAAATTTCTTTTTCGGTATTCTATAATGATTTTTCCTCAAGGAAAAAGGATACAAAATTACCCATTTTCAAAATTTTTTTATGTAAATTTAAGTGAATATATATAAACTTAGAAGTCTTTTAATAAATAAACTATTAAGTTATAGAAGAATATTAGTTGATAAGTGTCCTTTAAAAAAATCAATTTTTTAAAAAGCATGGCGAGTATTTTTTATAAAGAAATTAAACATTTTTTCTTGCTTTTCTACTAATTATCTGCATATTTTTAATATAAATTTTTTGGAAGCAAAGAAAATGTAGCTCCTTAAAAATTACTTCCAATGTTTTATCAATTTTAAATATTCTCTCTTATAATGTAATTTTTTATAATAAACAATTGGACTTGAGTTTTGTTAATCTAAACTTGAACTCAATTTCAATATTCGTATCGGTATCGGAATCGGTATCGGCGATATTTATTTTTAAATATCGGTATCGGTATCGGATCGGCAAAACGGCGTATCGTTACATCCCTAGCTGAAATATAAAGACCATAATGTTCGCAAAGATTACTCGGCTAACAGTGGAGCATTTAGGACTACTTCATTAAGCAAAATTTTTACTAGGCCGAATTGACTTCTGGTGAATGCATATTTTGAACGCGCTTTAAAATCGACAAGCAGACTACACGTCGCTTGAAAATGGCCAAGGAATCTATGATATTGTTTGCAATTGTACAACAGAAATTCTTTTTGTGAATTATATTCTTCACTTCTTTCTTATAGGGAGTACTTGGGACTTCAGTGACGGTTTGAAAAAGGAGATAGTGAGTATTTCTATTAAAAAAAGTTTAATGTGAAACTTTCGTTCAGTGATCTTGGCCGCAGAATGTCAAAACATATTTATACATCTAAAAATCACACACTGGAAGAATTTCGCTTCATAAATACAATGAAGCAATTTCGTTAGATTTTTTTTTCACAATTCAAATGAAATATTTCACGAATATTGTGAAAGAATTTTATGGTTTTGATTAAAAATTTCATGGTTTTGATTAAAAATTTCATTGCATTTATGAAAGACCTATGAAATAAATCCCATACATATTTTCTTTCATAACAAACATATCCACCCTTATTTATTTCAACAGTTGTCAATCAAAAGAAAAGAAATTTGCTAACCCTAAATCTATATATTTTATTCGTCTATCAAAATATTATATTTTTATGCTTCTATGTCCTTTCTTAACTCTAGATGAAAATGTGACCACAAAACAGATTTAATTAAGCCTTTAAAAGAGGACTTAATTAATTATGTGGATTAGTACCGAAGTATGCTTGGCATGTAAGAATGCACATGGCAGCATCTTAGAGCTTTGTGCTGAAATCTTGCTGTCCATAAGGTAGCTTAAGAGTAGATTTTATGATTGAAAATTTTTCCATATGCTTTTTTGCTGATGATTAGTAAGTTATAAAAAGAACGGCGTACTTACCAAATATTGTTTCAATAAAAGTCATATTAATTTCACACACGAAAATTTTTCCAGGTATGGTTAATATGTCAAGGTTGCTAAAACTGGTAAATCCACATCAAAGTAATAACAACACATTTAATAATAAAAAAAACGCATTGAAATTGCCATAAAAACTATTATAAAAATAAAAATTGGTAATGGCTAGGAAGAAAAAATGGCTAGATCTTCCGGCTAGATAAAATCTAGCCATTTTTTTTGGTTAGATGAAATAAAAACAGCTAGATCTAGACGGAAAATGTATAAATTTGGCAACCTTGGTTGTTGTACTCTTTTTTTTTTATTATATACTCATAGAACACATTATTTTGAGAGTGCTTTTGGTTGAAGCCGCATTTGTACTGAATTGTCAATAATTTAGAAACAAACTACAAATAACATATTTCAAGTTATTGGCCCCGACTGAACAATAATTTCATTAAAACAACGAAGTTATTTCATGACAATAATAACATAATTTCATTAAAATAATAAAATAAGTTATTTAAAATATTGCAATAATTTCACTAAAATAATTGTATTAAAATAATAAACTTATTTTATTAAAGTGAAGAAATGATTATGTCAAATTAATGATATTAATTAATTAATTAAATTATTTAATATATTTGATGAGATTTTCATTAAAATATTTTTTAACGAAACTTGTTTTATCAATCCTACGAAGCGTGGCGTTGGTTGAATTTTAATGAAGTTTTCTATCGTATTTAAGACGAAATACACAAAATTTATGAAGAAAATTCTTTCAACGTAGAGAAAAGACAAGCCAAATAGCCGGTTCCCAAGTAGAAGCGATTGGTTGGGGTTGTGAAACGCTATACAAAATTTTAATTAAAATTGAATGCGAGAATTATTAATTATTCTAATGCAGATAGTTTCAAAATGATAAGTTGACTTATACTGTCACAAATGGGACGTTGTTTTTCTTCATTATGCTCAAATATGCCTTAGTAACAATCGTATTGAGTGTGAAAAAGTCGATGTTGCTCGGGCACTGTTATAAAGCATTTTGACACAAAATTAATACAAATATAAAGATCTAAGGAGGATGGATATACATATATTTTCGTAAAAAAAAGAATTGATGGCTTTACTCATCCATAGTACAGCCAGAATAGTTCCGGTTATATCTCACTGACTCCAGATCCAAATGAGTTTCCTCATGTGGGCTGCTGCCTTAAAATTTTGCTTTATGGAACACCTTTACTATGCAGCAAAATAAAACAAAGCTTCAGCCCATTTCTAAGAATGCACTCCTTGCAGTCTCTGCAGCGTGGAAATATTAACGAGCAAATGAAATTGTTAGCTGTAGCTGAGACGTTAATGAATATTTCATTTGCGTTGAAAGTGGCTTAACGCTCATACTTCTTTATTCAGGTATTTTTTTTTTAATTTTAAGCTTTTGCGTGAACTTCGGACAAAAAGAGGATGCAGATGTTGTTGCTGTTAATGTAGTCGTTGTTGTAAAACAATGTACAATACGGCGCCATTTTGAAAGCCATGTTAATTTTTTGCATTTGTTTGTGTGGGTTTTTAAGGTTCTCCTAGAATTAACGTAAAACGCAAGTAAATTTATTTGAATTGTTGTTAGCGGTTGAGTTGGCTTAGAAATGTAAATTATTTGTTAATATAAGTTTATTTGTACATTTATAGATACGAAGTTAGGTTGATATTTTTAACCGACTTCAGAAAAGGAGGAAGTTATCAATTTGTGTGTATTTTTTGTGCATAACGCTGTCATTTGTGAGCTGATTGCCAATTTTGTTTTATTATTATTATATATTTTTTATTTTTTGAAAAGGTTTGCCTGCAGTTTGGTCCCAACATTTTTGTACGAAAATCGGTGGGGAAATTCGCTCTCCCGCAAAAATAACTCTATCATTTGTGCGCCGATTTTCAAAATTCTTTTTTGTTTGAAAGGTTTTGCTTGCTCCCATAATTTTTTTCGAAAATCGGTATGGAAATTTGCTCTCCCACGTATAACTCTAGCACTTGTCAACCAATTTTCAAAAATGTTTTGTGCTTGAAAAGATTTGCCTGCACTTTTTTTATTCTGTAATATTTTTGTGATAAATCGGTGGGCGAATTCGCGCCTCCAAGCAAAACTGTGCCATTTTTCTAAATTCTTTTTCTTTTAAAATCGTTTGCTTGCATTTTTTTTCGAAAATCTGTGGAGAAATTCGCTTCGCCGCAATATTGACTATCGCATAACTCCTCCATTTATGGACCGATTTTCAAAATTATTTTTTCTTACGAAAGGATTTACTGACAGTTTGTTCGCTTAAGTTTTTCGAAAATCGATGGAAAAAATTTGCTCCCCCGAAATATAAATTATAACATAACTTCTCCATTTGTGGACCGATTTTCAAAATTATTTTTGTTTGGAAAATGTTTGCTTGAAGTATGGCCCCATAAGAGTGGAAATCGGATGGAAAAAGTGTTAGCCCGATATATTGATTATGGCATAACTTCGCTATTTCTCTATTGATTTTCAAAATTTTGTATTTCGAAGGACATGAAAGGCTTATTACTGTGAAAAACGGACACACCATTTGACCTAGCGCAAAATTGCGTCCGCTTTGCAATATGTTCAATGGGATCTTTGTATTTAAGTTGGTTCTTTTTTTGGCAGAACTATTTTTAAACATTTGGTTATATAAAACATTATTTATTGCCTGTCCCACTATGCCATTTCTTCATTTCTCGAGTCTCACTTAAAATTGATGATATTTACATAATTATTTAATTTTTGTGTCTTGTATAAAATTCTAGTATTTTTGTTCGATCGGTATCGCGGGATTTTTTTTTTAATTGATGAGTTAAGCCTGTGAGTGCTCCATAAAGTACCGCCATGTAGTAAACTTGAGTAACTCCGATGTTATACAAATCTGTATTTTCTTTTTTGCCCAGGACATCGTATTTTTATTTCCTTCGTTTGTCTTTTTTTGGAGTATTCATCTTACCTTACATGTCCGTCCCGATTACATGCGACTTTAGCAAAAGAGAATTGAAAAAAGGGAAATGAGTTTTAATGAAAATGAGTTTCAACTTATTTATTTTGCAACTGACGTGAGTCAAATTATACTGTTGTCAATAAAGTAACTTTTAGGAAAGACCTCGTTTCGAATGAAAAGCGTTTTGAACAATTTTCCTGTTTAGCTGTAAAAGGATTTTAAAGGATTTGCATATGCAAGCCCACACCAGCGACCACTTGAGCGTATTTTGTGTCGCCAACAAATGGAAAATGTCACAATAAAAATGACTGACATTTATTAAATTCAAATGAATGAATAAATTCATTTATGCCGTTTGGCTGATTTAATTAAAAAATTATAGTAAATTAATTTTCTGCTTCAATAATTTGATACATTTCCCTAACACTTTCGTAATACATTCTATCCCATTTTGCTCTCCTCGAATGAACGAGTTCCTTCGTCATTTTTGTGATTGACAGTTTAAGTCTGGTCTACCAATCATGGTCGTAAAGTTAATAATACTAATTTGCATTTTGGTTGCGGTAAAATCATGTTTAATTCCTTTGACGTCTTAAACTTATAGATGTTTGTGTTGGATGTGTGTGTGTGTGTGTGTGTGTGTGTGTATGTGTGTATGTGAACAAGCGGCCAGATGTTTGTCATTCTTTCTGTTTTTAATGTGATTGTGTGGTCGAATGGTATGGTTTCTTTTAATCCTCAGCAAATTGAAATGCTAATTTTCTCTTTAGCCATCAACCAACAAAAACTCAAAGAAATCCCTACAAAATTTTATACAATTTCCATTTTAATTTTATATTAAAACAAGACCCAAAAAAAGGGAAAACAAACCTCTTTGTTAATATTTTACTAAGACCTAAGCTATAATTTATAAGACAATTTTACTTGAGGAAGAAAATTGTTGAAAGAATTTTTATTAAAATCAATGCGCAACAACTACTGGTGTTTACTTTTGTTAATTTCTAAGATTCTTATCTTAACGTTTTAATTATTTTATTAAGGAAACTCCTTTTTTTCTAATCGATACTCTCTCACGTGTGGCTGTCTTAGATTTTGTTTTCTTTTGCCGGAAATAAATGTCAACGAATTAGTTTATAAGAGACCACACATATGACGAGCACAATTAAACAACACGCTGCCCATTCCAAATAGCATTTTGAGTAACAGCCAATGGGCTGATTTTTTGAAAATAAATTAGTGTAAAAGAAGCCCCTCTTTTTTGGGTGCTAGAAATGCTATTTCCTGTACGATTTGATCGTTTAATTTTTATCACATTCAATCTTTGTAAAGTTGTACTTACTTGAGTCAAAAAATATAATATATGTTTCGATTATTGTCTAATAAATAATATTGTGTAAAATAAAATTGTCAAATTATCAAGGTGTGTTCAGGGTGGTAATTTGTTCTTGGGATAAGAAATTTTTATTCTTGTGAAAGAAATAAAAATTAGTATCCATTGCTTAAGTTTTAATAAAAAAAAAACCAAGAAACGATGGCGCAACATAAACAACTGACTGGGAGAATTAAAAAAAAAATTATGAAAAATTATCACCAAAAAATTTTCTAACAAAAGTTTGTCTCAAATAAAATTTAATTTTCATTAAATGTTATTTATTGAATCAGTGAATTTTTTGCTTGACTTTTATTTACAATGTATACACCAAAAACAGTAACAAAAACCCCCCGCACATAAATAACAACAACAACGATGACAGCAAAAGGAATGTGATTGTAATAAGTTTTTTACTGAAGATTTCTGAGTGAACCAATTCGTTAATGCTGTTGCGTTAATTCTTATTAAATTATTTTAGAGTCGTTAGATAAATGTACAGGGTTGAACGCATATAACAAAGTGAAATTTCATAAATGCTTAATGGATTTAAAACTTGATAATATTAAAAAAAAAGTTTTTACTGTCAGACAAAAAGTTTGATTGTATATTGAGAAAAATTCAATAAATATTTCTGTTTAATTCAGTACGTTATTTTGCTTAGAATTTGTAAATATATTTATACAAATTGTTTTATAGATTTGGACAATTTTTGTACTGGAAGAAACGTTTTTGACATTTACGTTGAGACATTTATGTCTGTATTTACAAATTTGTTTCTACGTCCGTTTCTAGACAATGTATTTACTAATTCAATGAATTTATTTACTGAAAATGAAATTTAGTTTTTTCTACGTAAGCTTATGATAGAAATTTGAACTTTGTCTTCTTAAAAAGGAGTGCACCAAGAGCCTTCAAAGTAAATAATACGTACGTTCCATTCGTTCTTAGGTATAAAGAATTATTAATGGCCAATTCACAAACTGTTATATGTGTTGTAGATCGTATAAATGTTGTACATAGGAAAAACAAAATTTCATTTTCTGTAAAGGAATTCAATGAAATAATAAATATTTTGTCTATGAACGGACCTACAAACGAATTTGTAAATATAGACAAAAATACCTCAACAATTTCATTGAAAAACGTGTTTTTTGCAGTGAACAAATTGTTTAAATCTATAAAACAATTTGTCTAAAAATATTTACAAATTGTAGACAAAAAATTTACTAAATCAAACAAAAACATTGACAGGATTTTTTGAAAAATATCAAACAATATTTCTGTCTGAATTTAATAAACAATTAGTCTAAAAATGATAACAATATTAAGCAAAATACGAGTGATTTACTTAATCAAGCAAAAATACAAACAAAATTTTTGTCTGTGTCATTCATTATCATCATATATTAAGCATTTATGAGATTTCACTTTGTTAAATGTGTTAAAGTCTGAATGTTTATCTAAATACTCTAAACAAATGAATGAGAATTAAAACAACGACATTTACTAATGGATTCACTCAAAAATCTTTTGTAAACAAACTTGGCATAATTGTATTCCTATTGCTATAATTGTTGTTGTTATTTGTGTGTATGTCGTCATTGAGGTAGTTTTTTACGACACAGTTTTTATTGTTGTTTTTGGTGTTTGCGGTTTAAATAAGAGTCAAACATACAATTCATAGATTATGAAGCGAACATTTACTGAAAATTAAATTTATTTTTAGACAAACTTTTGTTTGAAAATTTTTTGTTGATAATTTTTTCTGTGCAGGCAATTTCCACAATAACATTTGTTTTGATACATGTATATGTGAAAATTACCAACAACATTTATACGATGTACACCACTTACAACAACTTGTGAATTGACCAAGTTTGCTGAACTGTAATCTTCATAAATCATACAACATATTTTATTACTCATAAAACATAATTTAAGTTATGATTTATTTCTGGCGTTCAAGCTAATTTTCGGAGCTTAGTGTCTTTGGAAACTTATAGTAGAATTTCATGACAACTTTTGCCGGTTATATTCCCATTTAAAGTCATTGTTCACCTTTTTTCTCCAAACAAAGAATAAAAAAGAGTAATAGAGGAAGAGTTGGAGGGATAATATGTTTCAAAAAAATTTTCACCGTATTATTTTACATAAAAGTGCTGACCACATCTCCCTCCCACACCTACAAAGTCAGGATTACAAGATTTACCATGGCGATTCACTATAACAAGGAGCAAAATGGGGAATTTCGGTACCATATAAAATAAAGGCTAGACATACTGCCAGTTCTTGTAAAATAAAATGGAAATTTCGTATGAGAATTTATGTTGAAAACAATAAGAAAATACGAAAGATTGTTTTTGTTGGCAATATAATTTCTCACACGAAATTTTCGTTTTATTTTACAAAAACTGGCAGATAAAATTACAAAACACTGATAGACGCATAATTTGTGTCCGTTCTGCCGGAGTCCGGTGTCAGGGTAAATTAGAGCTTCTATGTATATCGTTACACTTGTTGTTCTTGTAAATCAATTATGTTGTACCATGTACATCGTATTCTATTATAGATAATAAAAAACAATACAGTTTAATAAAAATCTGAGTAACTAAAATGCATTATACATTGATAAATGTGCTAATGTACCACTCACTTGACCTTTCTGTAGTGTCTCGTTTTAAAAGTGATAGTAACGCATTATCTGTACTACGTGTAAGGCTGCCAGATTTAACGGCAAAGTGCCGATTTAACGATTTTTTTCATAAAAACTGATGATTTTATGCAATACTGAAATTAGAGCAATTTTTTTTTATGTATATTTCAGAATATACATTACTACTGAAAAATGTTTTCGATGATTTTAATATGAAATTTTTCTGTCTGTCTACTCGACAGTAATTGGAGTACATCTCTTGTGTAAGGATCGGAGCTTAAATTTTTGCTTTGATATCACTCGAGGTACAGGAGAAAGTGAAGAGATTGATCGCTGAAAGTAGAGTAATGAACTTTAATGAATGTGGGTTATGCTAAAATTTTTATCGCTTCTAAATTGAATGTGTTCCGTTCTTTTTTGCAACCAATACGTTTTTCATTTAGAGAACATCCATTTGCGGTTTATACGCCAGTAAATCGCACTACGCTTTGCAGAGAACGGCTCGTAGGTGTTATAATCTCCCTGCAGAGGTCATGCCAATTTCGATGTAGCAAAATGGAAATGTAATATCCACAAACAAAACTCCCTCTATTCTCTTCCAAAACCCAAACTTTTTAGTTCCCGCACAACGAATTGCATGGTGAGAGTCATTGCATGAGTGCCGGCTAAACAAATAGAAATACACACACACAGTTTCGTTACACTGTTCAATATCTATAAGTCTATTTCTTTCTACTCATCAGTACTGACGTACTTGTAGTGTTCTGTGTATAACAATTTCTGTTTTTCTTTTCATCCGAAGTACTTTTCAATTATGCGCGACCATTTAAGTAGTTTATGTAAACAATCGAGTGAAATAAAAACGTCACATTAAAATGTCAAATTGACATTAGCATATAAACTATAAAATAAAGCACTGGCGCATGAAATGAAGCGCATGGAGGCGAAAGAGACAAAAGTACCAAAACACATTACTCTTACTAGTGTTATTAAATGTTAATAAAAATAAAAATTTGTGGGGTGTACAAGTAAAAAATACAATAAGGAGGACAATATTGAAGATGTTGATGAAGATGATGATGACGATAATGATGAAGATGATGCAGAAGATGATGATGAGTCTTTTTGAGTTGAAGATGGCGGTTAAATAAATATCAAATAAATACTCACTTACCAATCAACCAAGAAAACAAATACCAGCAAATACTAAAAAAAAGACAATTTTGAGGTGATGAAATGTAAAAGAAACAACAAATAAAAATCATTATTAAAATAATGATTTCGGAAAATCGTTTGATATTTAACTAAATATTTGTCTTCAGTGATTCCCGATACCATCGTTTGTTGCTTTGACTAAAATCATTGACACTTCAAAATAATTGTCTTAATAAATGTATTGTTTTTGTTTAAGACATTAAAAATGAATATGAAAGGAATTGTTTTTTATCTATAGATTTTTAAACGAAAGTATTAAAATGGGTTATTAAAATGTTCAGTTTTCGTGCAGTGATATTTTAATGTTTCCTTTTTTTATTTTATTTATTCCACTTGGGAACATAGGGCCTTAGCGACAGAAAATAATATTTAGTGATCTAAATGTAGATTAGTAGTAAATTAAACGGATATAAAATTTTATTATGTATTACATATTATTTTTTTGTATAGTTGAAAGTATTGACTATGTAATAGATTTAACCCTTTCACTACTAAGTCAACAAGGTTGGAGGTGGCTATAAATCGTAATATAAATTGATTTGAAATGAGTTTATTGTATGCGAAAATGCACCATATCTCCACTAGAAGCTCATAATTTAGATTAACCGCAGTTGCTCCGAAAAATTCGAGAAATCTCCGAAAACTATAAATCATACATATAATCGAAAATAACACAATTTTTTATGGTTTTCAAAGGGTATCCTTCTTCGCCACTTGCCTGGTCGGTGGTGATAGACGAACTTCTCCACGTTCGTAGTGAAAGTGGGCATGAACTGACTGGATATGCCGATTATGGTAAGTGGGAAATCTGGTTGTGCTCTACTTCACTCTTAGGAGAAAAATGGATTTTGGTATAGTATCGTTAAAAGGATACACCATTCCTCATTCTATTGATGTCAGGTACTTATGTAATTTCTTTTTGGCAGAAAGCTTACTTGGAATACCTGTGTAGAATTATTTATATAAAAAGAATCCAGGCATTTGCTGGATGCACCTGGATAAAGTATTAGCCCGAAAATTATCAGGGGAATTCATGAAATTATACGGGTATGTTCTGTATTTCATGTGGAATGAAAATAGTCGGAGTTATTAAATCATTGTTGTTGCAAATTATTATTTATAATAACAATGCTATAGCAACTCCGAACATTTTTAGTCCGCTGGTAATACAGATAATGCCTGAATATCAGACCGACTATCACGTACGTCGCGATTGTATGGTGGCCGAGAACTCGGCTGGTTGTAGAAGCTACTAAGCTATGCAAGGTCAAGACGTTGGCATATCTTCTTGCTACCGGTGCAATTAGCATATGTCCAGCCTTTGCCATTCTGCCCCTTAATTAGTCCAACGGCTATTTAGATCTTCATAACATCCTCTGCATCTTTGGTGTAATTGCTAAAAAGTTTTTAACTTTGAAATATCCGATAATCTTTTATATTTTCGGAGTGATGGTAATTTTTGCGAGATTCCTTTTTCTTAAGTGATCAGCTTATCATACTGCACGATAAGCTGATCACTACACAGAAAAAAATAGACAAGAATTATATTCAATAAAACCATGTAATTAAAAAAAATATGAATTTCAATAACATTTATCTTTAACATAATAAAATATTTCGTAGTAAGAATTTCTTTTCCATGCCGGTTATTTCTTTTCTTTTTATACATAAGTACTTAAAACAAGTTGTATCCCATAAAAAAAATAAATGGGATATGGCTCAGCTAGAGAGTGTATGCTTTACGTCCGGAAAGCCCGGGTTCGTATTCCAGCCATGTCAAAATTTTTTTTAATTTATATATATATATTTTTATTTTGAAATAATTTTGTTATCAATATAGAGGAATTCTTTATCACAGGAAATTTGAAAAAAAAATTATTGAATACCGGGATTTTTGTTATCAAAAACGAAACTTATTTTTTTCTGTGTAACACACTTTTGGCGCATTTTCTAACCTTTATGTTAAATTTGGAATATAAGTAGAAGTTTAAATTTTTTTGGGAGTACCTTTTATTTATTGCGATTTTTCATTTTTCTTTGAGAAATCACGGGACTTTGGTCCACTTATGCACTAGGAATGCCAAACGGGACTGGTTATTGTAAATCCCGGGATTCGAGATTTCAGAATTTCAAATCCCGGGATCCCAGGATTTTAGGGATCTCGGGATTTTTCGGAATCCTGGGATTTCAGGATTTTTCAAGATTTCGCCATTTTTCTTTTTTTATTAAAACACTCAATTTATAGAGTAAAATATTCTGATTATATGTATTCTTAATAACGACTATAAAAAATTAAGAAAGAAAAGCTAATTTTAATGTATTTGAATACAAATTTTTAAATTTTACGGAATAGTAAAATATAAATTTTGGAAAGAGGACGTTACAAAATTAAAAGTTAATTCATTGAACAAGGACCTTTTAAAAATAAATTAGATACAACAACATTTAATCATATTGATCCCTTAAGTGAGCCCTTAGGACTTTTATTTAAAATAATGACGGCGCATGTTGCAATTGCCTCAATTTTCTCCTGAAATACTGTAGACAATTTGCACATGGAAACAGATATTTTATCATTGGGTCCAAGGACTCACGCAGCAGCACGCGGCTTTGGATCTATCCGCAAACCGCTATATATCTCTGGACAGGTGAACCAAACTCCTCACAGGTAGCCTTGATCGCCCGAAGCGGAGAGGTGGCATAATGTTTTGTCGATCTTCAGTTCCTGGTTTATGCTGTCATTCGGCATAGCTTATAGTTCTCTTTAAGATATTGTACTCAGAATCGATGAATGCTTGTTGCCAACACAATGGACATAGTCCACCACAAAATGCAAATTTCACAAAGAAAAATAAAAATCGCATAAAATTAAAATTGCTCAGAAAAAGAAGAAACTTCTCTGGAGGCACCCTTCAGTCATGAGTGGATTAAAAGATTGCTGGAAAAGTTTGTGTTATTAAGTTTAATTCGTACAATATCATTGACAAATTTAAATAATACTTTCTCCACATCTGCATGATTATTCAAATATTTTTATGATGATTAATATCACTGACACTTTTCCTAAACCTACAACGAGAAAGAGGGTGATACAAAAAAAAAAACGTTTTTAAATTGTCTCAAACACATACGACAACAGTTTTTTTGAAAGGATTTTTGTTAGTATATGTTTGCAATTTTTTGGTACATGTCATGTATGAATGAATTATAATTTATGTTATTTTTAAGTAGAGGAAAATTTATTTTTAAGGAAGCAATCAGTCAAACTTGTAGTTTAGTTGATCCGACAGCCATTCAGTTAGTCACGAAGTCATTGACATCTAAGTCCTCATAACATTCTACTCAAAATGGCACATATCCATCCCCATGCATTTATATTACATACACATTTTTGTTGTTAACAATTTTATTAATTCATCATTTTCATATTTATCGAAAATAAAGTAGTAGGTTTGCCACAAACATGGTTGTAGTAAACCCATTTTCTGTGGATGCTTTTTTTTACATACAAGTTTGTATAAAATCTGTGTTTTTGTTGCTAATTTTATTTTGTGGTATTGTTACCTTAGAAAATAATGGATGATATGCTCATTAGCTCTTAACTCCTCATTCTTACAATGGTTTCAAAAATCGTTGCTTTAGAATATTTATTTGCATTTATATCTAGATGGGCTTTGAGTCTCTGTGATCCCCTATATCCTTGTTAAAGTAACTAGTTATGTCAAAACTCCAATTTATAATTTTTATATAGTAGAGACCAATCGGTGAGTGGATTTGCAGATATATGTATCTCTTGCTGCTACATACATAGCCGAACCCAACCTTTTCATTCCGTTGGCAATTTCAGCTGACTTTATATCAACCCATAAGCATGTGGAGGGTTCTCCTTTCAAAACATTTAGCGTTGCCCGACAATCGTCATAAAGAGTAATCTCTTTGCCTCTTTTCACATTTTCATATATGCGACCCCCTTAAGAAAATCCCACTCCTCGAAAAGTCTGTTGAGTCCTAAGCAGAATTACTTTTTTTGGGATCAAAATCAATTTCATTGACTTTATAATCCACATAGCCCAGAATAATTGAGAAATTTTTTTTACTCTAGGTTATTAAAACATCCGCTGATCTTGATGTTAACGAACTTGAATAATAGAGTACTAAATATGCATGCGTGCGATTTCGCGCGCCTCTACTTCAGGTTAGAACTATGAGAGTATTAGTGAAAGATATATTTTCTCTTATAACTTTATTAATATAAAGTTCTTTACATGTGATGATCCTGATAATTGCTGTTTGTGTAAATTTTGTAGATTTTTAAATTATGGTTGGTATCACTGCTCAGACATGCCCCCACCCCCACTTTACAAGTGGACTTATCCCCACACTCACACTACTATTACAGTAACGGATTGTTTTTTATTCCAGTAGTATTCCTTACAGTCATTTTTAAATGAAAAAGCATTTAAAATATTAAGAAATTTTATTTTTATCTTATTCTAAAATTCATTCAAAAAGTAAGCACTTAATATTGTCCGTTGTTTATGCTATAAGTACCAAAAAAAGTACAGGCATAAAAATAACACACCTACATGCATACGCAGTAAAAAAATTATATTTTTAAGAGCGAAAGAGATTAAGAGTAAGTTTATGCTATCTTCGTGCTACCGGCTTTCATACTATAGCTTGGATGAGCTTTTGGTGTGTTGAATTCTAAACCTGAAGGAGGTTAGATCTATTCCCACTTGAAATTAAAATAACAAACAGTGAGTAAAAATATAAAATTAATAATTAAAAATACGAAATAATAAGCCATGAACATGACGTTAGTTTATTTAAAAATAGTACAAAAATCATTTGTTTTTACGGAATAGCAGAAACGAAGGAAAAGTCTTTTGTTTTTATGATTTTATGTCAGTTAATTTTTTAACATAAAAAATAAATGAACTTTTCATTAAATTGAAATGAATAATAAGTTGACCGGATTTTAAGTCAATTTTCATTTATGTTAAATTACAAATTCAGTTAATTTTACGTGCAGAATATTTTGGATGTACCTTAGCACCATATTTATTTCTTGGAGCTAATCACCAAAATGCTGAATTGTGCCCGATTAGCATAAAACAGTGGGACAGGCAGACAAAATTCAATATAATTGGTATATTTTACACTCTAAATCGATTTTTATCTACTCCAGCAAAAAAATTAAAAAAAAAATTTTTTCAGACAAGGTTCTTTTTCAGTTTTATTGTATAAATAAATATAGATAAGCCCAATTATTTCTGTTATTCTTCTAAAGCTCGTTGATTTAACTGTAATGCCAAACGATGCACCCTTACCCGAACGTATTTTAAAATTTTAATATCAAATAATTGGGTTGTCTTAACTAAAGTATTGTGTATCATTTTTTTAAACAGTTAAAGTTTCTTTGCCTCAACCATATTCTTGTTCCTCCTGTATATTATTATGGGTATTCGCCTCTGAACCCTGACAGGCATAAAGTAAATATACTTTATATTTATTTCGTTGTATATAATTTCATAAAAATAGAAAAATGTTAAACCTGCCAAAATCTAATCTAAGTTTTCTTTAATCTTTTAATCTCACCTGAACTGAAGAATTAACTTTTATATTTTGACAAAATTAACTTTATAATTTTGATCCCTGGAATTTACAAAATCTTACACAACATGTGTTGAATGAATATTACATTGCACACAAATACGAGCGAGGATGTATCAAATGAATATAATACCATGCATACATTATAATATCTTAGATATCCCTTAACTAATTTTGGGCATTTACCTCTTTACTCTGGTGTTGTGGTGGGCTTATGAATTTCCAATGTTTTTCCAACAAAATATTGTGACTGTTTTTATAGGATGATCAGTTTAAAACAAACTAATTACTTGTACCAAAATCTGTTTATACAAATTAAGACTTCGGCCTATACACACTCATCTCGTTTGTAGGTGTTCGTTTATACTTAATAACAAAGAATAACAGCCTCAACAGAATTTTTACAATCGGACTGTGGTGGATCAAGAAAACCACACAATAATCTGTGGAAAAACATTTTAAAACGGACATACATACATATGTACATACATGCATAAATTCATCTATAGATCGTACATATTAAAAGGAAGTAGTTTTTGTAGGCTGTCTAAAATTTTTCCATGTGAAACTCCCACTTTATTTTTTCATTTAAGCTTTAACACATGTTGAAGCTGCGACAACTATGAATGAAATATGTTGTTCACATTCAGGTAAGCTGTACATTAGACTAGCACCAGAATATAAAAAATTAACAGAGGCTATCTTGTTATCTGCCAAGACCAAATGTAGAGGTCGCTATACTATGTGTTATCTATATAAAATTTATATTTATATATATAATTTATGTTTTCTTCGAAAATATATAAAATTAAGAGATATCCTTTTTCACCTTTACAACGGGCACACGCTTCATTAATCGAAAGAATTCTATAAAAAGTTGAAGAGTGTGGACCATAATTAAACGTTGCTGATGAAAAAAAATCCTGTAATCTTTGTATATATTTTTGTTGCCAGCGCGATGACCCTTTGTAAAATTAAACTTTCTTGACTACAACCATGAAATTCAATCATAATATGTTTATCATCACCTCAAACATGTTTTTTGCTGTATATATACTTGTCATATTTTTTGGAACGAAGTTCCTTACGGCACGTTTTGCATATGATATGCATCATATATATTTTTTGTAGCTTAAAAAAATTTTTTTAATGAAAAAATACGTGTAACGTGTAAGGAATACTAGTAAGAAATACGTGTAGCGACAATTCAAAATAAAGGATACAGACCGATGCGAAGGTTAAGTTAAATTCCTTAAAATCTCAGTATTGCCACTTCAATATTTTCGCGATTTTCGGCGATGCGGTTGTTTTCCGGGAAAGTTGTGGAACTTAGGAGAGATTTTTGCGTTAGTTTTTGGGAATCCAGGGAACTTATGGGATATTGGGAGATGTTGTTCCTAGTTTTTGGAAATCCGGGGTTTTTCTGGGATTTAGGGGAGATTTTTTACAATTTTTTTGGAAGTCCTTAACCTAGGTTTGTGTCTTGGTTAATGGTTGGCGCCCTCCTTTGCTAAATAAAGTAATCCCGGCAAAACACCAGGTGTCTCGGCTGAATTCTCGAGAAGTATCGCACGACTATCGCCTAAGCATCTTCCAGGCGCTAGTTAGCTTTTGCTCACGAATTATTTTCTTTCTCCATTTACATGTTGAAATTACTTTCTTCGTTTACTTCGTGTCATCAATGTAGGCGAATTTTTTTTTTAATTAAACGTTTTATTTTTTGAGCGAGTCATCGCTCCCGATCCGGTGAGTATGCGGAGTGTGTTGAAAGATGATAAAAATGAGGGGGCGTCTGACATAGCGACCGAACGTGGCCGGCCGAAGGTGGTCTGCCAATGGCAGAAGGCCGAAAGTGGCCGCCCGATGGCATAACGTTTCAGCGGGAAAATTCAGAAGATCTTCTTACTTCAGGCCTTATTAAAGGCCTGCTCAAACATTTTTTTATTCAATTACCATTCTTATCTAACTGCTAAAGGATGCCTTATAGAAGACATTGGCTCTTCCGTATAAAAGATAAGATACACATCCTCATTCGCTTCTATGAGAAGGGAGAAGAGAAGGAGTAGGGTTTTTTTTACCAAACCAAAAAGAAATTCGTTTTGTTCATCAAAAATGTACTTTATAAATAACAAACATTCTCATACGGGTTTGTTCTGTGTTTCATGTGGAATTAAAATGTGTGGAATTATCAAAGCATTGTTGTTGCAAATTAATATTTATAACGACAATACTTTGATAATTCCGTACATTTTAGTTCCACATGAAATACAGAACATACCCGATATTCTTTTTTCGCAAGTATGTAATTTGTATATAAAGCTTAAATTTACGTAGAAGAGACATCATCCATGCTGCTGTTATGCCCTTTATGTTGAAGCTGATTAACTTATACTTATTCCGGCGAAACTATTCATGTGCAATTCCTTCTTAATAGATGAAAGGAAATAATTCGAAATAAAAAACCACATTTATCAGAAATAAAAAAGCCGCTATAAAAATACCGAGATTAGAAAAATGTATCTCGATTTCCTTTTTGAAAGACCTTCCTTAGAAACTAGGGATGTAACGATACGCCGTTTTGCCGATCCGATACCGATACCGATATTTAAAAATAAATATCGCCGATACCGATTCCCATACCGATACGAATATTGAAATTGAGTTCAAGTTTAGATCAACAAAACTCAAGTGCAATTTTTTATTATACAAAATTACATTGTAAGAGAGAATATTTAAAATTGGTTTTAACCCAGTATAAAAAATTGGAAGTAATTTTTAAGGAGCTACATTTTCTTTGCTTCCAAAAAATCTATATTAAAAATATGCAGATAATTAGTAGAAAAGCAAGAAAAAATTTTTAATTCCTTTATAATTGTAAAAAATACTCGCCATGCTTTTTAAAAAATCGATTTTTTAAAGAGCATTTATCAACTAATATTCTTCTAAATAATTATTAAAAGTCTTCTAAGTTTATATTTATTCACTTAAATTTACATGAAAATAAAGTCTTGAGTTTAAATTCGCATATAAAAAATTGTGCAAATGGGTAATTTTTTATCCTTTTTCCTTGAAAAATCATTATAGAACACCGAAAAAGAAATTTGTCCTAGCATCGCTTCCAATTCGGTGATTGGTAATCGAAAAAAGAACTTCTTGCAGTGGCAAGGATATTTAAAACTAATTAGAAATTATCCAAATTTGCAATACTTCCGGATCGCGAATTCTACATTTTCATGACTTCTTTGGAGTATCTCTTTTTTGCTGGAATAAGATTTAAAAAACAACGACTTGAATTTGAATTCATGGTAAAATTAACAAAAAAATAAATAATATTTTTACAAAATAACAGCATAAAATATTAAGAATTTTTAAAATTTATATTAGTAAGATTTAAAAAATAACGAAGTGAATTTAATTCATGGTAAAATTGAACAAAAATAAATTATTTGTTAAAAAAAGCTCTGAAAAAAATTTTAAAAGTATTGTCGTATCGACATTAAAATATCGCCGATACCGATGTATCGGAAAATCTGAAGTATCGCCGATATATCGGTATCGGTATCGGTACTCGTTACATCTCTATTAGAAACCCTTCAAAACGACCTTGTTAGAAGGTCTTTTGCAGGCCTTGCAGGCTTTCCAGAACTAGCAAACGGGAGACGTTCCCCGCAATTACAACGTGTGTAAAAAAGATATGAGTATGGAATGGAGCGAGCAGGCCTTGTATGTCCAAATAAAGGAGTACAGAGGCCTTCTAGAAGGTATCCGTAATCTTCCTTTTTCCCGCTGGGGTCGAATATAGCAAGCTGGAGACGCACAGTGGCTCCAATTGGAAAAAAGGGTAATAAATCTGTATCTTTGTAACTTAAAGAAGGACATAAGCTTTAAGAATGTTAAAATTTGGACCAGCGTCTTGAAATTTACGTAGAGCTTATCTCGGGCATGAAAAACCTTATCGTCCTCATAACTTTAACAAATATTACAAACAAATAAATACCGTTTATTTTATTAAAATATCTTTAATATATTCAAAGATATATGGCTTTGATTTTTAAAATTTTGGTTTTTGTCGTCAACATTGTTCTCTATTTCGTTAACATCTCCGGTAATAGCATAGCCAAAATTTAGAAAATATATATTTTATGATTTTTAACACAATCTTTGATAACATGCAAATTCACATAGTTGTTAAAAAGAATCAAAGTCAAGACTTTGAAATGAGAGTAAAAAATGGCTAAATGTTGAAAAAAATAGAGCTCAATTAATTGTTCGATGTTTTTCTTAAAAAACATTCAAAACTAAAATTTTTTATTTTCAATACATAATTAAAAGAATGGACTTAGAAAAAACGGCATTTAAATTTTTAAACCGATTAAAACATGTACGCTACATCCACCATTGGATGTAAATCGTGAATTTTTCTACGAAATTCTAAATTCATCACTTAAGAAAAAAAAACTCCCATCGAGTTTTTCAAATTTCTCTACAAATTATATCAGATATATTTAACATAATTAATCTGCCTTAATTTTTTAATTTTTATTTCTTGACTATTTATTAAAGAAGATAGCAATCCTCTTTTCCATAAAATATTAAACGATGTAGGTGTTAAACTGGCATTTTTTATGATTTTCTAATTTAAAAAATATATATGTGAAGAAAATGCGGATATCCAATATTTTTAGTGCAAACATCTTTTACGTATGGGTAATATGATGGCCTACGCCGATGGAGGGTGTCCCGTGCGTTCTATTTTCATATTCCCAATTTTATTGGTGAAACTTTCCAGGTTTTTCCAAAGGCCAGAAAACGTTTAAACTCAAACCAAAAAAAAAAAAACAAATCCTTTTACAGTATTTTGTATTGCGGTTTTTTGGGTTTGTTTGCCTGGTTAAATTACAATAGTTTGCTTAAACTAACAGCTACAGCGCCAGAAAAAGCAACAATAGTTGAAGCTGCAAAAAACAACACATCATCAGCTAGTGAGAAAAAAATACTTAAATATTTCCAGCATCACCTACAACATTATTACGAGTTGTTGCACATAGGTACCTGCGACAGATCCACAAACAAACAGTCACTTAAATAGACACACATATGTGGTAATCATGTTTAAAAGTGTTGCTGTTGTTGTTGTTGGTGTTGTTTTTGCCATTTATAAAAACCATAGTTGTTGTTATTGTTGTCGATTTTAGTGTAGTCATTAAATTTTTAATGAAAGTGTTTTTCCCACATGTTTACAGTTCAACGATTTACTTTTGTGTGGGTTTTTTTTTATAATTCCACTGCGGCTTGCCACATTTTTACTCTCGTTTATTTTAGTGTCCATAGTTAAAAAAAATCAACAACAACAGCAACAGTCTCAACTTGCAACTGCAATAACGCATTAACTATGCATGAAAATTGCATTATAGTCGTCTCTGTGTGAGTGCTCATATGTAAGTATATGTATGTGTGCGAGTGTGTTCAAATTATTGTCCTTGTTCATTTACTTGAACATATGTTTTGTTTGTCAGCATACATATATATATGTGTGTGTGTGTGTGTGTGTGTGTGTGTGTGTGTGTGTGTGTGTGTGTGTATGAATCAAAGTATGTGTACGAATTGTTCATACAATGTCAAAGATAAATATTTACATACAAAAATGCTCTGTGAGTGTTTGTGTCTTCATGTGTTCAACAAACCGGACAAATGTTATTGCATACAATTACCGTAATAATACAGCGGTCATGATTTTACCCAGTAAATGACCAGAACTACAAAATAAACATTGTCTGATATGGAGTTTGCACTGTTGCTGTTGTTCATGTTTTTCCGAAAAACAATAAGCTTTTCATTTTATTATTAAAGAGAATTTGTTTAAAAAATAATAAGAATATCATAGTGTGAAATATTTTGTCCAATATTTTTATAGCTTTAAAATTTGAAATAGCATCTAAAATAGTACGAATGGTAACTAGCGGGGGCTATTTGGAAGCAGAGAATTTCAAATTGAAATAAAATACCGGAAAATTGTATTAATAATCATGAAATAGGCTTCATTTAAAAGATAATTACCTATATAACATTAATATTTTAATATGATTTCGAAAGTTGGCGCGAATATGCCCATTCAAATACTCTGGATGGTTTATTGGACTGTAGTGCTGCCAACTACATACTGCATTCCATCTGGTTTCTAAACAAATTCAACTTTTTGAAAATAGTCCCAAAAATTATGATCATCATATAAATAGACCCACTTATGATGTTACTATCAAACAATAACAAAAATATATTTTTCTTGTTTTTTCTAATACCAATAAACATCTTGAAATTTATCCTTTAAAACCATAAAATTCATATAAATACATACTCAGCATGAAATTAACCGGTGTTTATACATCCTTGTGCCATAAAATGACCACCACCTATGAACAGTGAAAAACAAACGAACCCTTGGTGGTGGTGGTGGCCAACTAAAGACATATTGTATTTTTGGCTTAATGAAGCCATTGCTGAGCACGACGCTGATGATGACGACAAACAATTCCAATTTTTATTAGTTCTTAATTACGAAACCACACTCTCACATTAGTTTGCTTTAAAACTACACTAACAAATGCTGTTTTATTTGGCACACAAATTGTAACACCTTTTGTTCAATATATCCTTCATTTCTTATTTAAAAAAATAATAATAATAATAATAGCGAGAACAATCACAGTGGTCAGCTAAACTCAACAGGATACCAACATAAATTTTATGTATTTCAAAACAATTGATCGTTATTTTTCTATGTTTCTCTTGTTGTTCTTCTTTCTATGAACGATCATTTATAATGAACGATTCATGATATTTGTTTTATTGTAGCTAATGTTTAAATATTTTGACGGCTGTAAAAGGGACATCTGTATGGGGATTTTCTTTAAATGAATGACTTTTAGAGAGATAGATGGTTATTGTCCCATTTAAACCAGACTAAACAATTCGAGGTTAATTGAAAAGAATTTCTAAGAAACGAAAATTATTATTAATGTATTATATAGACATGTATTTAGCAAAAAGGGTGTCCGTATGATATTAAGTGTTTGGTATGTATTAAGGAAATAACCCAGACATTGAGGATCCTCTAGACAATGGACAGTGGAATCAATGGCAAAATAGTTTGGAATAAATATATCACTCACTTTTAAGCTTCTATTTAGTCACATTCATTTGAAATTTGCAAAGTCAGTAGAGTAGTTAGGCTTGAAGAATGTTGACTAATAAGGCATTCCAAAGAAGCAAATTACACTGTACAACAAAATAATTTTTTTTTCAACTACAATGTTTTAACAACCGATTCTGGTAGAACGCTCAAGAAAATGTATACGTGTATCGGCATTTTGAAAGTTTACATTTGGGATCTAATTTAGGGGGAATTAAATTCCCCCCATTTTGCAAATAGTTATAGCGACTCGGCATAGGAAATCTTGTAAACCTTACGTTGAAGTTATAAGAAGTGTTCACTACTTATATGTAAACCACAATGAGCAGCATTTTCGTGAATTATCTTAGCCCTATATCTCTTCGCAGTATAGGTCTTTTTGTCTCTTTCTCAAATAAGGAGCCGATATAGTGAGCTGCAATATCCTTAAACGTAAGGCTTACAAGATTCCTTATACAGAGTACTAATTGTGAATAAGTACAGAATTAACCCTTAAACACATTTAGAGGTTTGAATGATCTCTGTCCTTCCAGATTGGTTTCAAATGAAAAAAAACAGGTAATAAATCTGAATCTTTGAAACTTGCGATCCAAATACAAAACAATGTGTGTGAAAATCATAGAAAATGCGGATTTTTAATATTTTAGGGCAAAATTTTTTTATGTACGTATTAGTAATATAGTGGTACCGTCATATTACTCATACGCATAACGATATTATTGGAAATCCGCTTTTCTTCACGCATTTTTTGGAACATAAGTTCCTTATGGCGCGCCATGCACATCAATGCTTTGAATAACAAAAATCAATGCTTGGGGGGTAAAACAAAAATTTTTTGAAAATGAAAAAATACTGGCGAATACTGGTTAAAAAAATAGTGGGTGTGTCTTGGATAAGTGGCTCGTGGCAGTGATAGCTAAAGCTGTTTCTGCTAACTAATATTTATCTACATACATAGATAAAAGTGAATATCTGTTTGTTTCTTTGATTGTATGTATGTATGTATGTATGAATGTATGTATGTATGTATGTATGCATGTATACGTATGTTTGTTTGTCTGTTTTAAAGCTATGAACTTCTAAGCGAGTGAACCGATTTTGCTGAAATTTGTTTGCAAATTTTCAATTTGTTTAGTTGTATTATGTGCGCTAAATATCGTATTTTCGATTTCAGATTTTTTGGAGTAACTTCGATTTTTTACGAAATTTTTATTTCTTCAGCTAAAATTTTAATTTTTTGTGGACTAGCTGCACTTTCAATGCGTTGAATTGTTAATCTGCTTAGAGACATTGGGGGTTTATACTGGACTAAGTCAACTTTTAGTGTATAATCGCATCTTGATATGTCGAATTTTCGGAGAACTCAAATTTTTTTTTCGGAGCTTTGTTAGTGTTTTCATTTTTTCCTTTTAATTAAAATTCCATATTTCTTTTTAGATTAAATTTACTTTTGGTGCATATTCGAACTTTGGCGTTTTCGGAGTAACTTCGATCCTATTTTTCTATCTGTTTAGAGAAATAATGCGTTTCTGGTTTAAGTGCACCACACTTTGAATTTTTTCGGAATAACTTCTACTTTTCTCGAATTTTAATAGTGCTTGTGACATATTTTTATATTATAATATAATGGGATTATTTCCAACAAACTTATATATAATTTGTTTAATGACCACCCTGCAGCTCAATCATCTGGCTCAAGCCCGATTAAGCGAGTTCTTAACTCAATCCCCGTTTATAATATTTTCCTCCAAAAACATTGCAGTTAACATAAAAACATCATTTAAGTCTAATCTAGATTCAATAAATTCAATGCTTAAATATAACTTCAAATTCAATCTATTTCTATATCTAAATTGCCAATTTCAAAACAAAAGAAAGGGAACATAAAATAAAATCAAAACTCTTATAATCGCAATGCGTTGAACAACATGGTCAGATTAGAGGTTTCCGTTTTATAAAAATTAAGTAACACCCAGAACTAAAAAAAAAACAACAGCAGAGTTAACAACAAAAGGGACAAACAAACTCATCCTTTAGAAATCAAAAATAAAATAAATCCAAATAAAATTTATTACAGGGATAGTTAGTTTGCTAAATAGATATGTATGGATGTAAACATAAATATGTTAGCACTCACACAAACCGATTTACTAATATATCCCCGTAGGCAGAGTCTTCGGGACATTATCGATGCATGTGCGAAACAGGTATCTATCAGCGACGACGAATTGACGACAGTCCAAGCCAATTATTTACATTTTCGAACAAAGGGCACAAATTCGTTGATGACAACGTGGTGACATGATACTAAAGTTGTCGTCAATGAATAATAAGATAGCCTAGCATGCTATTAGCTTACCTATCCTATTAGCTTACCTCCACACTGGAAGGCTAGCACGGTACCAGGAAAATAAAAAAATCTGTGTATTTAAAAACCAAATTTATTTATCACTAAGTTACTTGGTTCAGAAGATTAGACCTTTTAAGCATTGAGAAAACATTTGGTTGTAATTCTTTATTGATTTTTATATCAAATCTGTTGGCGTATTGAATCGGTATGGATGGACGTTTTCGGACAAAACAACTTTTTTTTATTAAGTGTTATATCAGATATTTAAACGGTTTTTTATATGTTTGCTATTTCAGCTAAGGTTTAGAAGCGTAAGTACAGAAAAATCTTGTTTTGAAAACTTTTCTAAATCTTTATAGAGATACAAAAAAGTATACTCGAGTATACCTGAAAAGTTTGTGGAACTTTAATATCGATATTATACGAGTAGAGTAATATTTTTACAAAAATTAGCTGTGGAGACTTGCGTATGCGACTAACTTTCTAACTCTACGCCTTTTTAAATGGTGTGATTTGGCTTACCGTGTTCTTGGAGCTTGTGGAGTTTGTCCGTAGGTGGAGTTTAGTTCAAATCTAATAATTGCAAATTAGTCCCATTCCTGTTGACGGCTTGATCTAAAATTTTGTAAGTGCTTTTAATTTGGATGACAATTTATTATTGTGATTAGAAAAGTAGGCTGCGACACGCCCATAAAAATATATATTTAGTTTTAGCCCCTTCCTGTTAACCAATACGATGACTTTTCAATTTTTAATTTAAAAAGTGGGTGGGGCCACGCCCATAAAAAGAAATATTTTTATTTTCTTCCTGTTAACCGATTGATCTGAGATTTGGTGGACACCTTTATTTACTATGACTATACAATTTAGTAATTAAAAAAGTATGCGGTGCCACACCCATGAAAAGTAATACTTAGTTTTAGCCCCTTCTTGTTCACCAATTGATGTGAGATTTGGTAACACCTTTACTTACGATGACTTTACAATTTTTTAATTACAAAGGTGAGCAGCGCCACGCCTATAAAAAGTAATACTAAGTTTTAACCCCTTCGTGTTAACCGATTGATCCAAAATTTGGTACACAACTTTACTTTTAATTACTATACAACTTTAAGAATAAAAAAGTGGGCTTTGCCACACCCATAAAAAGTTATGTTGACTTTACCCCTTCATCTTGACCGATTGATCTGAAATTTGGTAAACAACTTTAACTTTCATAGCAATACAATTTTGTGTTTATAAAAATGGGCGGAACTACGCCCATAAAAAGTAATATATAGTTTTACCCCCTTCCCGTTGACTGATTGATCTGAACTTTGGTGAACACATTTAATATTCATGACTAATTGATCTGACGACGTTACGTTTATGTGTATTCAGTGTTATTGTAAATGACAGATGGCCGTCGTCACAGAATGGTGAATTCGTAATTTTTTTACAAACACCTCAATATGGGTATCAAATGGAAGGGTTTAGTAGAATGCAGTACGCAATGAAAAACTTCCAATACGGGTATTAAATAAAAGCGCTTACAATGAATCGTAATAATGATGCAGATAGTGCACTAAAAGCTAAAAAATAATTACGTAGTACCAGGTACCTGCTACCACACCACTCTCCTCACCAACATAGGGCATGGAACAGACTAAAATAAAACCGTGGTTTTGAATTTTTAATGCATTTTGAAATTTTAATGCATTTTGAAAAAAAATTTAATGCGCCCACTGTGCTAAAATTAGCTTGCAAATTGTCTACAAATCTTTTAGCCTACAGCCTTTCGTATAATGTATGCATGCATGGTTTTTTGTGGATCAGACTATTAGTTTGGAACATATCAGCTTTCCGACGACTAAATAGTTTTATCGGTAAAATTGGTCTTATATAACAAAATTTAGCGTCCACAGAGTTAAAAATAGCTGTCTAATTTTTATCTATACATTTTTTTGGATCAGACTATTAGCTTGGATGATATGGGTTTTTCGAAAACTTAGGACTTTTATTGGTGAAATTGGTTTTATACAACAACATATAGCGCCCACTGTGTTAAACAGATGTCCAATTTTGTAGAGACCTTAGAGCTTTCTGCCTTGCCTATAATTCATCCATCAGTTTTTGTGGATCAGACCGTCAATTTGGAAGATATAAGCTCTCCGACGACTAAAGAACTTTATCGGTAAAATTGGCCTTATATAACAATATATAGCGCCCACTGTGTCACAAATAGCTGCCTAACTTGTAACACACCTTGTAGCCTACATCCTTGCTTATAATTCATCCATACATTTTTTGTGGATCAGACAATTAGTTTGAAGGATATGATTTTTCCCAGTGTGCGACGTACTTAAAAAACTTTATACAAAAACACGTTTTGTGGGCAACTTGTACTCTTTAATGTACATAAATGGAAGCACGACAACTTCGATGCAGTTGTTATTCTTGTTGTCGGCAATAAAACCGTACACACGACAACTTCGATGTAGTTGTTACTCTTGTTACTCATCAATAAGGATTTGTAGCACAAATTTCTATAATCTTGTCAAAACTAATCCTTTATACGCGACAACGTATACCTACTTGTCGCCAAACTTAGTACTAAATGTGTTTTATAGGCAAAAAAACCATTGATTGTCTTGCAGGCAACATCGATGACAATGTCGTCGGTAATAACTGGGACTATAGGGAATACCTCACCCATATCAACGTGTATGCCTGTGTGAATAATTCCAACACTAATACATCTATAATGTACATTGAAGCGCAAAATAAGTTCAATATCGATGTTAATCTTTTGAATTGAATTGAAACAATATGGCAAATGATAAATGATGATGATTTCATTTACTCTTATCCATTCATACAATATGCTGCGAGTCAAAAAGGATACTCCAGTCAAGATTCCGTTACACACACACACTCGCACACATGCATGTACAAGCATTTTCAACTGTATACCAATGCACAAAAACAAACTGAAAGAACATAATACACAACACTCAAAATATTTATAGATATGTATGTAAGTATATTTAAACACATACACTTAAGAAACGTATAAAAAGGACAACAACCATTTAAACAAAAAGGATATCAAAACAATATTCATTATATGTATCATCAATATTTGTTTGTATTTTCAAACATTTATTTATTTATAAGAATTGGAGTGTTAAATTGAAAAGAAATAGAAAAAGAAATAACTTTGTTTAATAAGAAAAATTGTTCAAATATTAAAATTAAAAGAATGAGATGCGAATGAATAAGATAGACCACCATCAGGAGACGACACACGTTTCTAAACCAGTTAGGATGTTGGTTATTATTCTTGTTTCTTTAAAAATATAGCAACGGGTGGTCTTGTTCTCATTCCTCGTACTTTCTACTGTAAGGAGAGACAACAATGACAAATGTATTTATTTTCCATCAATACGGGAGAACAGCTTGTTTTAGCACATGATTGTATTAACATATTTATTTTTCTGTATTTTGAAGGACAATATTAATGAAAGGGACAGCGTTTTTTTTTTTGGGTAAAAAATAAATAAATAATTTGAAAGACAGTAAAATTCTGTTTCCGTTAGAAATGACCATATTTTAAATTTAATAGTTTTCAGTTTGTTTCCTTTTGTCTTTGCTGGATATTTTTCATATAAGTCATTCATGTTATATGGATGTAAGTATATATATTGAAATGTTTTAAATAATGTCAAATAAGAGTATCATATTCGATATTGGGTGTATCCCAACAAAAATGTTCTAAGGATTTATGAATGAGAAAAAATATTTTAGTATGTACTCCCAGGCCACTATATTTTTTGATGTGTTATGGTCCCCTAACTACAAAAACTGTCGAAATTTTAAATTCTCTAATAAGCTTTTTTTTAATTTTGGATTTTTCAGGATCCTGCTCCACAAATTTCATCACAACTTGGAAAGGGGTTGTCCAATTTTATTACAAAAAATATTAAAAACTTGAATTTAAAGTACCCGGTTTCTGAATTATTCAGACCGCAATGATGAAAAACTGAACTGATTAGGTTCAAGTTGAAACTCATTATTTCGGCTTAAGTTCATTAATTCCTTTTATGTTAATTCATATTATTATTTAGAGTGAAATATTTAGAATAGCTAAATAGCAGACGAATTTCGGATTACCAGCGAAAATTTCCTGCTGCTGATTTAAAAATACCATGGTTTTATATTAACTTTAAGCGAAAAATTATTAATCTAACCTTAAATATCTTTGGTTTAATAATTTTTAAGTATAAAAAGAAATTATTCAATATTGAATCCATAAAATCCTGTTTTATAGTAAAATAAATGTTTACCATAACAACTTAAAGCTGGAACATTGAAAAATCAACGTTACACAGAAAAAATTATCACCAACAAATTTTCAAACAAAAGTTTGCCTAAAATAAAATTCCATTATCAGTAAATGTTTTTTACTGAATCAGTCAATTTTTTGTTTGACTTTTCTTTAGGACGAAAACAGTAAAACAATAACAAAAACGAGTTTTCTGTGTCGTGAAAAAACAACACTGATGACGACATACACATAAATAACAACAACAACAATGGTAGCGAATGCGATTGTTATAAGTTTGTTTATTGAAGATTTCTGATTGAATCAATTCGTTAATGTGGTTGCATTAATTCTCATTTATTTTGTTAGAGTCTATAGATAAACATACAGAGTTGAACACTTTTTACGAAGTAAAATTTCATTAGTGCTTAATGGATGATGATATTAATATAAAAAACGAAAATAGTCGATATATCTATTAGTGTATATCTAAAGTATATTTGCGGGTGTTGTGGCTGCAGTAGTTAGCGCGTTGACTACCAACCACCTGGCCTGAGTTCGAATCTTTGCTAGGGCAGGCAACTAGAACACAAATTTTCTGATGCTTATGCTAATACACATCACTTAAGTAAAATAATTAATAAAATTACCCCATTAAATTGTGATTAAACTTGATTTTTCGTATTATTTCAGTAATAACTTCATTTTGCTTTAACTGTATTGGAATATTAAATCAACATGAAATATAGTTAATTCAAAAGGAAAAGTGTTCTTTGTAGGTTATTGTTAAATCATTTTGAATTAACATGAAACAGCGATGAAGCAAAATCACTATTAAAAAAATGTAAAATTAAACTTTTTTCGACGATTTTACTATGATTTCTTTTTTTTACGTTTAAGGTAAAAATGTGTTAAGCACATTTATGTAGAACATTTTAGCCCATTATATCACCACTGAAGGGAAGCTTTTTGCTCCTTATTTAAGAAATGGAAAAAAGACCCATACAACAAAGAGGTAGAGGGTTAAAATTTTTAAAAAAGTAGCCTCTTCTGTAAATAACATTTCTCGTTGGAAAATAAAGTTTTATCTATTGGACGTATTGCGTAATCGCGTAACTTGCTATAGTGACTGAATAGTACACAACAGATTGGATAGACGCCACCAAAATAATACGGATGGATGCAACAAATTGTGAATATTGAGACGCCTTAGTTGGGAAACATTACATACGGAACTAAAACCTTGGATATTAATCAGATCAAAACATTCTTCTAGGGGCTATAGAGCGCATTTCAGACATTCAATGGATATGTGACCCAAGCCAAACATAGCACCAACCAAGATTATGTTAGGTAGACAGACCGCTTATTAGTCGATATAATCAGAGCACTTTCTGCAACCTACACATTCCTATAAAGTTCTGGAGAACCAATAAAAACTTTTCACAAAGCATAGCAGGCCAACCGGTCAGTCAATGGCGCATCCTGAGACAGTGCAGTTCTTGAAGGATTCGATTGCTATGATGCCAGAGCCGTATAGACCCAGATAAGGTGTTAGACAGACTCGTCTTGTTCATCTTCTTCGTCGAAGTATATCCTACAGTGACAACCTTAGGTAGAGCAACATGCGTCCGGTCGTGAATGGTCTCATAATGATACCAACCAGAAGTGAAAATGATTTTCTTTCAGAAATTTATTATTTGACATATTGTCATAATTTTATTTTAAATGAAATTTATTTGCTGGTGTTTGAAGTCTACTGACGATTTTGTAAAGCACCAATGAAATGTTGCATGTAGACAATGCTTAAACACCAGCAAATAAGTTTCATTTATGATTTTCTTTCTCTCACTGTAAGTCTCGTAAGGCCCGAATAGTCTTGAATATTCTACAAGTGATAATTTCAGGCCGCATGGTTGTCTTCTCCCTGCAAAAAATGTTGTACCAATTATCTTCAACATACTTTGGACTGGAATTGGTGCAAAATGTTCCACAATCGTGTGCGATGAAAACACTTAACTCGACCAAAAATGCTAACAAAATATCCTCAATATACAAGCAGATTTCATCCGATTCAAAAATATCTGTTTAAAGTATAGTAATTTGACTCTTATTAAAGAAACCAGCACTCGACAAGTACCTTAATTTTGGATCTAGAACATAACACTGAGAATCTTAACAATGCCAATTGACCTGACCCCCTCCAATGGCAACATCATGTAAAAGTACCTCTCATAAAAAGTTGCAGAACTTGAACCGTGACTTGTCTCGTGATAGCCTCTCTTCCCTCTAGAGCACTTTGCATACGATATGTATATGAGAACTATTTTTTTCAAACAATATACAATAATTTAATTCCAAATAATACTAAAATATTATGACTTTCTTTTACAGATCATTACAACAAACGGTAAGTTCTCACGAAAAATTGTTTACCAGTAAGAACTGTAAAGGCATGTCGCCCACGTTGTACGATCGTCAATCACAACACTGTAAATGCCAGATTATCAAACATCAACAATAAGAACCTTAATTTAAGTTGTACTTCCCAACTTCCGGAAGCAAATCCCAAGAACAAATAAAAACAAAATTAAGATGAAAAAAAAAAGATTTGGAATTTTGCTATTGACCCAAAGAGACAAAAATGTGTTGAAATTTAAAATTTGTCAGGTGTTAACAGCAAATGTAGGAGAAACGCACCGAAACACGGTAACAGGCAATAAAAATTGTACAATAATTTAAAAGTAACAACAAAAAAGCAAGTGTCAGGCGACAGGAGTATTGTGAAAATTGTAATGCAAGTAATGAGTGTAAGAACAGCAAGTACATGTTTCTTCAAAAACATTACTTACTTTTTTATTGCGACATGTTTGCTGATAAGGATTTCTTTGGAATAAGTACGTACAATACATACTGCATACATATATTAATATTCTTGAGAGAAATCACAGATTTTCATTTTCTAATTAAATTTGTAAAATTAATATAAAAAAAACAGTTTTCTAAAGGCGTTTTCTAAACCGTTATTTTTTATTGTTTCCTTTAAGAAAAGTCAAAAATATATTTTATTTTTATGATGTTAACATCCTTAACACTTTTTAATTTCAATAAAATTTTCAGTTGGTTCTTTTCTAAAAATATGTTTTGCCAACAGCTTTTAGTTTAATATTTTTAATTTTTTCTTGTGTTTTGTTGCAAAATTTAGTTCAATAATGCTGCTGCTCGTATTTTGTTTCTGGCAATTTTCAACACGTGTTGTTCAGAGTTCATAAATTTTATTTTAAACTTGCAAAAAAAGTCATTTTATTTTCTTGTTACTCACAGAATTTTTAGTTGGTAGTTCGATAAGGTTAGAAAATATAGATTTTCACGCTGTTATACAAGATAGAGAGCCTTAAAAGTATGAACTTATGTACACAAGGAAAAATTTAATATTAAAATTGCAAACACGAGGTTAATTTAAAATTTTTCTGTAGTGATTTTGCTTCATAGATATTTCATGTTAATTCTACATGATTTTATATTAGCCTTAAAAGAATATTTTTCCTTTTGAAATACCTATAATATATATTGATTTAATATTCCAGTAATAACACGAAGAATCATGTTGAATCAAAATTATTTCAAGTTCAAACAACGTGAATTTTATAGTGAAATAGCACGAAGAATCATGTTGAATCAAAGTTATTTCAAGTTCAAATAACGTGAATTTGATATTGAAACGACACAAAGAATCATGTTGAATCAAACTTATTTAAAGTTGAAACAAACAACATGAATTTAATGTAGCAAAGGCATTAATTATTGTACTTACGTTATGTGTATTATCATAGGCATCAGAAATATCTGTGTTGCACTTGGCTGCCCCAGCCACAATTTGAACTCGGGTCATTTGCTTGGTAGTCAACGCACTAAAACCTGCAGCCACAACACCCTCAAATATAGTTTAGATATACTCAAATACTCAATACTCAAATATACTTTAGATATACATTAATATAAATACCATCAGAAATAACATAAATTGCATTTTAATTTAACATGATTTAATTGTTGATTTAATACAAAATGTATTTGAAATCAAAGTTATATAGTACACACAGAAAAAAAGAAATGTAAACTCAACATGGCGCAATTGTGATTTGAAATCATATTGAATTTACAAGAAATAATTTGTCATTTAAGTGTGTTAGTGTTTATTTGCTTTGGTCATTAATACAGTTCACTGCTGTGCTTAGTTGTGTGCCTTTTTGTTATTTATTCTTGCATATTTCGGCTGTGTAGAAAATTACCATTGTTTCATATTAATTTTAAAGGAAAACTTATTAATCTAACTTTAAATCTCTTTGATTTAAAATTTTTCACTGTTAAAACAACTTTATAAACGTTACATTTAATTTTAACTCAATTTGACTGTAACTTTAATTGCAAATACGTTTTATGATAAATAACAATTTAAATCATGTTGAATTAAACTGAAATTCATTAAACATACGATGGGTATTTATTTAGTGTATAGCTAAAGTAAAGTTTGAAGCTGTTGTGGCTGCAGTGAATAGCGCGTGGACTATCATGCAAGAGGCACGAGTTCAAATCTTGGCTGGGGCAGCCAACTACAACACAAAGTTTTCTGATATCTATGTTAGCAATCATCATCACGGAAATAAAATAATTAATAAAATAGCTACATTAAAGTAATTTTGTTTCAGCTTGATATAACTATAATTTAACATGATTCTTAGGGTGGTTTCAATATCAAACTCACGCTGTTTCAACTTGAAATAACTTTAATTCAACGTGGTTGTTCGTGTTGTTCCAATATCAAATTCACGTTGTTTCAACTCGAAATAACCTTGATTCAACATGATTTTTCGTATTATTTCAGTATCAACTTCATTTTGATTTAACTGTGCAGCAATATTAAATCAACATGAAATATTGTTAATTCAAAAGGATAAAGGTTCCTTCAATATTATTGTAAATCATGTTGAAGCAAAATCACTACCGAAAAATGTTAAATTAACTTTGCTTTCACCGATTTTACATTAATAATTTTCTGTGTGTACGTTTATACGCAGGACTTATTTGCAAATAAAACTGTAAACTGTTGCCATATAATTGTTTTATTGCGACTTACTGACTCGCGAAAACTATTCACGATTAACTCACTATTTGCAAATAGAATATTTAAGGTTGCCACGCTTACCAATGTTTGCTAATAAAAAACAACCAAAAATACATAAATATTGCGCAAAAAAACATTGATAAAGGAAAATTTAGACAATTAAAACAAGCAATTATTTGTTATCTAACTCCATTTCAAGTATTTTTATTTGTAAAAATACAGAAGTTTTTTTAGAAGTGCTGCCAAGTTTTTATATTTTTGCTATGCTGTATAAACAGTGAGCTAGTTAGCTTATTTACAAATAGAGCGCGCATAAACGTAGTAATAGTTATGTTGTTATTCAAAACTATCATATCAGAAAAACATTTCAAATATGAAGAAAAGCTATTTTTTGCGCGGATGATATCATCGAGTCTGCTCGAGACGCTGTATACGCTGTACAAATGAGACATTATGATAATTTTGCACATTCTGAAAAAACCCGCGATACAAGTTGCATATATTAGGTGACCGACAAGTTAAAGTGTGTGAAAACATTATAGCCATGATCATAAATGGATGACTCCAAATGTAAACGAAGAATTGGTTGTGAAAAAAGATAGCCCGTTTTCACATAACCGACAATAAACGCAAACAAAGAAAATACATGGTTAAGGCAACTATAATTTAAGTGCAGCATGCTATGACTGAACTATATAATTCTAATGAAATCATTTTATTGTTAAAATAAATCTATCGAATATATTAAATAAATTCACAATAGTGTAATAACTGAAATTTTAAAAAAGAACGAGATTCGCTTGAGGAAATGGCTCTTTCAAAATCTGTTAATAACTACCATAATATAGGTACAAAAATATTTATTTATATAACACAATATCTATGTTTATACATACTATATTGTAGAATTTAATGCCAAAATAATAAAATTTTACAAATACTTTGTTTTTCGTTGGTTGTACATGAAACTAGAGCAAGCAGACCATTAAGAAACAAATATGTATAGTATACATTTTTTTTTGGAAAATGTGAAAACAACAAATGACACTTGTTTCATGTTTTTAAAGCAAAACTGTGAACACTTTGAGCTTTCCATACTTGTGTTATTTTTTCCAATATTCATCAAACCATAAAAACATTTGTACATTCATTCCCTGCAGGAAATGTCAATAGTAAAATTGGACTGATTCACTATTGACTTTTGTAACCAGTACTACTGACTAATTATACCTCAGGCCAGGGTTCCCAGTTTTATTTTATACCCTATCCCCAACTTTCGATTTTTCGTCCCCAAAAATTCCCAAAAATAGCTATTTTCTCATCCCCAAAGATCCCCACAGTACTTTGAAAAGAAAATCATATTATGTATTTCAAAGGAAATGTATGCGTGAATTTATATATTTATACATATACCCAGCGGTAAATGGAAGGAGCAAAGATGCCTTCTATAAGGCTCTAAAAATAAAAGTGGTGACTTGGAGACACTTAACCCCATGCTTCCTTCAGGGTTAATATAAGACACCATAACGCCTACCCAAATAAAAAAAAACAGTTTTCCACAACCATGTTATTTTTCCTAAGGCTTTTTAAAATTCTGCATAGATGTTTCAACAAATTTGTATAGTTGTACTATATATGGATGTGTGTGTGTGTGTATGAGTGTGACAAAATGTTATTTAAAATACTGCAAAATAAAAGAAAATATTTTTCCATCAAGTTGTTATGAAAATCGTAGCACAAGCTGCAAAAGGGTTGTTTCCTATAATTTTCTTCTAAACATACTCACATATTTTTCCCCTTTACTTGCTTTGTTAATTTTTTTGATAAAGTGCCATACAATTTTATTTGCTGTCGAAAATTTTCTATGAAAATGAAATTTTAAAATTATTATTTTGTAATAAAAAATATGTTTCAGTGATTCAGGTTTCAGGGTTTGGATGTTTGGTCGCACAGTGGATCAGGAATTGAATTCGTGGGCCAAAACTTAAGTTTTGCTGTTGACATCGCTTTTCAAAATTGTAACGCCATTTAATAGTGAGCATTAGAGTGGTCGTAAAAAATTAATATTTTGATTTCTTCAATTTTCATACCTCAAATCGATGGGTATTTTTAAAAAATAACGTAAAAAAATTTCAGATCAATTAGTTACCAAAGTTTGAGTAAATTCTCCCTTCTGTCTGTTATTTCCCATAAATTAATAAATATAATAATTACAGAGCTTTTGCCTTACCGCCTTTTAGCTAAATAGCATATTTAGCAAAATAAACAGCAATAACGAAAAAAAGCCCATAACAATTAAAATATCAAAAGGATTACACTAATTTACAAATTGCGATATATTTTTGCATTTCCTAAGACTTAAAGCATTTTATTTAGTTATTTGCGCCGCTGAACACGAGTCTCCACTCCCGTCAAAATTGAAAGCACTTGCACGTTATATATTAGCGTAACTAGAGAAGGATTTGCCCTATTTAGTGAAAAAGACAAAGCAAAATTCTACAACAACAGTTTCAGAGATATCGTAAAAGGTGCGATTGAATATGTTATTCAGCTTTTTTTGTTCAATTAAAATCTCATGAAAATTACTAATAAAGCTTGAGACCGTTTATTTCTTTATCCACTATATTTAATCTATCGTCCAATATTTCAATAGTCATCGGATATTATTTTCAAGGAATTGACTAAAAACGATACAAATTAAAAAGTTACTGTCTTCACATTAAACATTGTACTCTGTTTAATATGAAGGCAGTGACTTCTTAATTTGTATCGTTGTTACTCAATTCCTTGAAAATGATGTCCTCAAGCTTGATAAATAATCTTGATAAGTTTTTAATATTGCAAAATTTTGAGCGTAAAAATTTTTAATCTCATAAAAAAATTGAAAAAGTTCTCTCACTAAATTGTAAATAAAATCAAAAGCTGTGCACCAATTTAGAGGAAAAAGATCTGAGTTCCTTAAAAATGTATAAAGTAACATAAACCTGGAAAAATGGGAACGTTGGTGTATTTTTATTATTTTTTTTTTTTGAATTTTTTATACAAAAAAATTTTTAAATTTTGTATGAAATTTTTTAATTTTAGGTTCGAACTTATACCATATGTCTGAAACTAATGGGTAGATTTATAAACAATATTCGCTCTTCTTAAAGATAATTTCGTTGTCGATTTTTTTTACTGAATAGAGCAAACTCTTCTCCAGTTATGCTAATATATGTCGTGCAAGTGCTTTAAATTTTGAAATAACGGCGTTTGTATCTCGAAAACTAGATCTGATTAAAAAAATTAAATGCATATTCGGGTTCAGCGTCCAAAATATATAGCTAGGAAAACTTTTTCAAGTTCTAGAGTACGAAAAAGTTTACTGAAGCTTATAAGATTATGGGCTTTTTTTAATTTTAATAGTTATGGTGTTTTTTCGATATATTCGATTTATATTATTAAATAAGGGAGTAAGACAAAAGATGCTGAAAACTTCATAGAGAATAACATTTTAGAATAAAAATTTCCTGGAAATGCAATATATATTAAGTTATGAGACATAAAAGACAGAAATAGAGCTGTTGGCTGAGTAGTCGGCGTGTTTGGCTACAAACCCTGAGGTCTTGAGTTCAAAACTAGTTCCAGGCAAGCCAACAACATCATGCATTTTTCTCATGTGCATTAGTGTGTTATTGAGTTGGTTGTTGTTGGACTCTTAAAGTGACGAAGGCATAGCACTGATCACTTTGGCAGTACCGGCAGCGATTAATGCTAACATTTACTAATGCACTTCACAGCACCCTCCTTCGTCAGTCTAGTAGCAGAGCCGTCGGCGAAGTAAAAGAACTAATAAAATGGCTACACAGTTTAAACAACTTAATGCCTCTACTTGTCACTAGAGGGGCTTGCGACACTGCTCTACAAAAAAAAAACGCGCAATAGCAGGGTTGTAAATTAATTAAGCTTTTTATATCTCTCCCACTTCACCACCTGTTCTCTCTACACTATCCCTTTGCCAAAGAAAGTCACACATTAATTAAATAACTGGTAGGCATTAATTGACTGATTGTGCTATTTCTCTTTATAAAAAAAGAGCATTTGCTCAAATTTTGGTGGACATGCGTTACACCATAATCTGAAATAATTAAGCTGAAAATTTTTTATCGTAGAGTTTTTATAAACACCCATGGATGGGTATGAGACTTGAAGAAATCCAACTTTTAAATTTTTACAACCATGAATTAATTGAAACAACATAACTTAATATAGCTATTTTATTAATTATTTTGCTTAGGTGATGTATATTAAGCATAGGTATCAGAACAATTTGTGCTATAGTTAGCTGCGCCACCCAAGATTTGATCTCGGGCCACTTGGTTGGTAGTCAACGCAATTACCACTGCAGCCAAAACAGCTTCGAACTTTACTTTAGATATACACTGGCAACCTAATGTATAAAAAATATTTTGATTTTTAAGAGGCTTATAAAACAAATTTTTGTATGAAAATTATTTACTACCCTGCGGTAGTACGTACAATCGAACCTGTACTGTCCAGTCCGTGTGTTTTTCCAAAAAGTCTTCATTTGTCGCTTAGTGTTATTTCATAAAAATTTAATATGATTTTAAATCAAAATTGCGGCATGTTGATTTTACATTTCTCTTTTTTCTGTGTGTATAAGATGTGTTCAGCACTTTTATGTAAACAACCGCTATATCGCAGCGGAAGGGGAGATTTTCAACCCTTTTTTAAGAAACATACAATACACATTACTTCTAATTTTGTTCACTGGGATTTTAACCGGATCGAAATTGAATATTCGATTTTATGATTTTTAGGAGATACAAACATTAGTTTGAAACTTATCAGTCACTCACTGATTGCATCAGTTTATAATTATATGGTGTAATATCAAACAATAATCCCAAAAAGGCGGGTCATGAGTTATTGCTTACAACTTTAAAATCATTTCAATCTAAATATGAAAGTAGTTTTTTTAATGTAATTATTATGAAAAACAAATGATTTTTAAAGTTAATATAAAAAGCGAAAATACATTAGGAGAAAAGCGCACAATGTTTTTTCATTTAATAAGACTCTTAGCTTTGCTAATAACCGTTTTCCAAGGGGTAAGCAACAATATAATCGATAACGTAAAAAACGAAATAAAAATAAAAATAAAATATATGTGTATGTACAAGATATCGCAGGATGTTCTTCAAAATATAAAACTTTTTTTGATGTTTAAAGGATCCAGAAAATTTTCTCCTCAAATCAATGGTAATATAAACCTGATTTTGGTTTACGAACAATATTTTTTATTTTTTCAGAAAACAGAATATAATGTAGACATTATAGATGTCGAATGGACTGATAAAACTGAAAGCAAATTTGAACAGGAATGGGAAATTTCACGCCCTTCACGAGGAGTTTTTGCACTTAGTGGCGTTATGGATATCAAAGATGACATAAACACAGACAAATGCTGGACTTTTGCTAACGTGTATTACAGCGCCAACGGCATATCCTACATGCTGTCACCTTATCGTATACCACGTAGTCTATTAACAGATGCTATAAATATTGGATATAAATATTATTTCATGGATGCAGCGAAGGAATGTTGCGAAAATTCATTAGAGTTTGATGGAAATTTTAAATCACCTTTAACTAAACGTCGAATGGTATGTCAGAAGTGCTTATTCCCTACCGATAATTTGCCAACACATATGCGTAAGGGGTACTATAGAATCGAAATAGTTATAAAAGGTGAAATTGAATCTGTAGCAACATTTTTACATGTAGTGGAGGATGAATGAGATGAAAAGTCCTGAATTTCACTTCGAGCATTTGTTATAACTCAAAAAAAAAAATGTTTTACAGAAAACAATTTTAAAGTTTTGAATTTATTAACAAATTTATGGTAAAATAATTTTACTTTCAAAAGATGAGTCTACAAAATATTATTACACAATATAAAGACTAAAAAATCCTATTTTTGAGTTACGACACTATTGCAGTAAAGGCTCGAAATGTATATAGACTAGAGCGGCTAACCTTGAAAGAACTATTTTTTACCTCTTCTTAATTAAAGATTTGTTTATTTTAAGATGCTTCCCAAAATAATTTGTTCTATTGCTCCCGAGCTGGACCTAAAAAAATATATAAATAGATATGTAGTTACAAATTTATCATACATACTTCTTATTCCTTATCAGTCGATACTAAGGATGTTTTGCATGGTATGAATGATAATACCATGCAAACATATATTTTGCTATAAGTTGGAGTATTCTTTTATGACGTGCGTGTGTTAATCACGCTGTACAACAAAATCAAATTTTTCGAAAATATATTAGCGTATCGTCAGTTTGAAACTTTACATCTGGGATTAGTTTTAGCCGTACTTTTAAAAAATAAGACGTGTTCATCACTTTTAAATAAAACGCAACAAGAAATATTTTTGTGGCACATTTTAACTCTTCGTTGTATGAGGATATTTGTCCCTTTCTTAAAATAAACTCAGTAAAGTGCGACTTTGACTCGCACACGAAGAGTTCCGTACGAATACCATATTATACATACGTATAACCCTTTTGTGTTTTTGGGCACTCTTTTTCAGTTTTGGCGCTTTTTTTTCGTTTTGGTGATTTTTCGGCTTTTAGCGATTTTTTATTTTTGCAGACTCTTTCCGTTTTTGGTGACTTTTTTGTGATTTTTCTTATTTTTGGCCTATATTTAGTTTTTGGCGATTTTTTAGTTTCAGTAATTTTTTCGCTTTTGGCGATTTTTTATTATATTGCGATTTTTTTTTATATTTAAGATATTTTAATTTTGGCCATTTTTGATATTTTAAGCGATTTTTTCGTTTTTGACGATACTTTTATATTTTTTATAAAATTTTTGGCGTTTTTTCCGTTTTGGAGATTTTTTTTAGTTTTGGCGTTTTCTTTTCGTTTTGGCATTTGTATTCGTTTTTGGCGTTTTTTTTAGCTTTGGTAATTTTTTCGGCTTTTGGCGATTTTTTAGTTTTGGTGATTTTTGTTTCGTTTTTTGAAATTGATATTTTTAGTTTCCTTTGAGAAAATGCAAATAAATTTCAAAATTACACTACCTGATAGAATACCCTTTAATTTTTAGTTAGTGTGTTATTTTAGCATTTGCTACTCTTGCCATTAAAATGCTGCACTAACTGTGCAAATTTTAAAAGTTTGGGTCTTACGATTTCCAAGATACAGCTAATTTTCAAAATTTTATTAACTGAAAGAATACCCTTTAATTTTTATTTTGTTTAGATTTCAGTATTAATTGGTGTAGTCTGTATAATAATACACTAACTTTGGAGATATAAGTGTCTATATGTATATTAAATTATGAATCTGTAAATACAGCTAAATTTCCAAATTACATAACCTAATAGAATACCCTTTAATTTTTAAATTTTTTTTAGCATTCGCTACTGTTACTTTTAAAATGTTGCTCTGAACATTTCAAGAGTTTGCCTCTTACAGTTTCAAAGATACAGCTAATTTTCAACATTACATTAACTGATAGGATACCCTTTAATTTTTATTTTCTTTAAATTACAGTGCTAGTTGGTGTAGTCTGTATATTAATACACTAACTTTGAAAATTTCAATTGTCTATATATAAATGTCTGCAGATTATATTAGTATTTCAACATATCGACGTAGTTGCGTAAAAAGGGCCAATCTCAGACCATTTTACACAGCAGATTGGTCCTTTCTTGCTTTAGAACACCATTTGATAACTGTCATATAGTTATTGTTGTAGCGGTCATAACACTACGTTGCCTTTACACTTTTGGTGCACGGAACCCTAAAAAGGCAAAAAACTCACCTTCATGGGCAATATAGCGGCTGAAATGTTGTAAAAAATACTCCTCGAAATGTTTTACATAAAAATGCTAAGCGTACCTAGAACATAAGGCTTGCAAGATTTCCTATGCCGAGTACTATGTGTGAATAAGTACGAAATTAGCCCTTAAAATTTTTAATTATTTCTGGCATTCAGGTTGCGTTTGGACCTTGGATGCCTTTGAAGATATAATAGAATTTTATGACAAATATATGAAGGGCAGTTTTTTACCCCTTTTTGAAGAAAGGGACAAAAATACCAATACAACGAAGAGTTAGAGTGTTAAAATGCTCCACAAAAATTATTCTTGTGGTGTTTTAAAAAAATGCTGCTAATATATTACAAAGACGGAAAAAATACCAATGTAAAATCAACATGTTACAATTTTAATTAAAAGTCATATTAAATTTACGAGAAATAATTTGTTGTTTAAGTGTGTTATTGTTTATTTACTTTTTGTCCATTATTACAATTGACTGTTGTGCTCAGTTATGAGACTTGTTGTTGTTGTTTATTTTCATGATCGTGCTGTTTAAACGTGAATAGCTGACAAACTTCGAATTACCAGTGAAAATTTCCTACAAAAAATTATTAATCAAACCTTTGATTCAATATGTTTGACAGTTAAAACAACATTGTTATCAACGTTACATTTCATTTCAAATTAACATGATCCTAACTTTAATTTCAAATAAATTTAATGTTAAATCATCAATTGAATCATGGTAAATTAAAATTAAATTCATGTTACTTATGATGTTAAGTATATCTGAAGTGAAGTTTGAAGCTGTTGTGGTTACCCGTTACCCGTTGACTACGAAGCAAGTGGGCCGAACTCAAATCTTGGCTGGGGCTGCCAATTACAACGCAATTTTTTTTTTTGATGCCTGTGCGCATAGACATCACGTAAGTAAAAAAATTTAATATAATAGCTATGTACATTAAACTCTTTTTGTTTAAACTTGATATAACTTTACTTCAACATATTTGATCCAAAGTTTTCGGCTTTGGAACCCCCACGATCGAATTTGAACAAATGTATGCATAAATATTACACCTGCCAGACTAATTTATCGCTCATATAATGTAGGCTAATAACTTTAATCTTATTTCAAACAACTTTTATGACTTGTAAATACAAATCGTGTAATGTTAATTCTGTTAGTGTGTTGGCGATGTCATAAAATTAATGTTATTAACATTTACAAAATAAAAAGCCATCATACGCATTTGGGTGAGTGAACAATAATTTTTGCATCATTTCATGGCAGTTTTGTTAATAAATCAATAAAAATTATATTAATTAAAATGCGGATAATAAATTTGAGTGTGGATAAGAACGAGACCATAAACTCAACACCCTCGATTTAAGATAAATACAAACAGAAAACAACGATTTTTATACAGCAGATCGTACATAAGTGAATGCGAATTGGCATTGAGTACAAACAAAGAAGAGAAAAAAATGCCAGCAATAATAACATGCTCTAAAAATAACCAGGAAAACAAGAACAGTTTATTAAAGTCAACACAAAAAATTTATTAATTTTTGAAATAAAAACACACTAGAAGGCGAACAGCAATAACTAACGGACGGACAAAGCGTAAACAACAGCAATATTGACAATAACTGCAACAAACAAGATTCGCTGAAACACTTTTGGAAACAAGAAAAACGATAAATCGATTCATATTCCTTGATTTGCAAATACATGACATGTCAGTCAATACACACAATTGTACGTGTTGGTGTTTCAATAATAATAAAAAATTAAACATTTAAACAAGAGATGTGTAACACTCACGGCATTGACGTGAATTACACGTGGTTGTGAACGCATTTTTTTTTTACTTGCGTGAGCAGCAATTAGCGCGAGTTTTAATAAACAACATTAAATAAAAATGGCTAACTTCGAAACGGTCGCACTGATTTTTTTCAAACATAGGTTGGCAGATTTTAGATCAAGTCATCTTTAAAACGAAACACTAAAGTCAGACGTTTAACTCTGCGCTAGAGCAGACAGACACATATATACCTAATTGAAACTCATAATTTGGTAAGATATCAACTCTGAATTCTGCGAATAATTAGAGTATAAATAGCCAATTAACAAAAAATATGAACTAGAATTAAAATTATAGTTTTACAACTCCTATACAGAAAGATTATTTTTATTATCTGTCGGTGAGCACGGAGAAAACTCTTTTGAAAATTGAATTGCTTTTAATATTTTTAAGTATTTTTCAAATTGATCACTTACGTAAAGATCAGACAAAATGTTGCGAATGAATGTAAAGATCGTAAATGAAAAATTATTTGCGATCCCATCTCTAATTCTAACAAATAAATTTTGGAAAAATTCACTTAAACAAAATAACATGAAATTCTTGTAAAATTTATAGTTTTCCCATGAACTTACAAAATAAATAATCAAACTTATTTGTTTTAAAATTTTTGGAAATAAACACTTTATAGAGGCAAAATGTATCGTCTTTTTAAAAGAAACGATAGCATTAACAAATAAATAAGTACGTTTTCTTGAGTGATATGTTACACAATGGGACGAAATCAAAATATTTCGGATATCAATCAGTAATTTCTAAACGGTTGGTTCGATCGGGATAATTTTTTTCTGTTTCAGCTGAAATTTTGGGGATCGATATCCCAGATTGCTAAGGTGCATTGCTATGAAGTCTCAAAGTAGTGAGCTTTGGGTAGACAAAATTATTTTATCATGTGAGTATAAATAACTCGTTTGAAAATTAATTGGGGGATTCAAACGGTTGTCATAAACTCATATGTCTTAAAATAATAACACAAAACCATATGACTGGTGTGAGCACCCCATCATAATTTAGTGTGCTATTTCAAATTTGAGTCAGCTGATTAAAAAAAATTATATACATTTGGAATTAAGATGCCAAGAACAAGCGAAAAAACAAAAATAATAGCCGGTTTGTGTGAAAATTTTACATATTGGACGTTGTAATGGCAGACTCAAGTAATTATGAAAAAAGACCTTACCTGATTATCGTTTAAACCCTCCATTCTTAACTAAAATCTAGATAAGCATGTTTCCTTCGTACATACAAAATTAAATTGTTAAAATACATAAACATAAACAAAACCAGCTGTTGTTCACTAAGCCGACTAATTTTCCGGACGGCTGCTATTGGAAAAACGATCGGTGGCCGCCAGAAAGCAAAAGTATAAACACATAATTCTGACTATATAATTTAGACAATTTGCTGTATCTTGGAAACCGTAAAAGGCTAAATCTTGAAATTTAAAAAAACACAAAAAAAAATTCCAAAATTAAAATAATGTCAAAACGAAAAGCGGTCAAAATGGAAAAAGCGCTTAAAGAAAAGAAAGCACTAAAATTAAAAAAAAAATCGATAAAGCCCAAAAAATCACCAAAACTAAAAAGATCGCCAAAAAACTTGAAAAAAAACGACACAACCCGAAAAAGTCTTCAAAACGAAAAAAAGCATTAAAACCTTAAACAGTCGCTAAAACTAAAAATATCATCAAAATCGAAAAAAATCGGTAAAAATGGGAAAAAAAACACCAGCACAAAAAACAAGCGCCAAAACAAAAACAAAAACGGCAATACTAAAAAAATCACCAAGAACCGAAAAATCGCCAAAACCAAAAAAAAAATCTTAAAAACTAAAAAAAATCACCGGGAAAATCGTCAAAACTAAGAATATCGTCAAAAAGCAAAAAAAAAACGTCAAAACAAAAAAAAAAAACGTCAAAAAATCGTCAAAACTAAAAAAAATCGGGAGCAAGTTGAGAATACCAACGCTGTTGAAAATAAAAAAAGCATTTCAAAAGTGACAGATTTAAAGTATATACCAAATGAAAGCTTGGAAGGTTTTCTATAAAATTGTATACATGGCTAAGTACCGTTATATGGATCACTTTTTGAGATAACGGTGTTTTACGTAAATATTCGGGCTATTTTTTTTAAATTGCATTTGGTTCACAATGGGCTAATGGATTTAAAAAGTTTATATACCAGCAGAAAGGTATCTTAGAGCATTATATACATATCGTTTATATCCGCGCAGAATTGTAGGAGCTATGCCCAGTTTAAAATAAAAGTTTTGAACCCCGTAACTCCGGAAACAAAAGAGAGCGCCGAAAAACATTTGGCAAAAATAGTTGTCCTAAAAAGGGCTATTACCTCATGATTTTTATATTAATTTTTAACAGCATTGGTATTCTTGACTTAAGCCAAAAAGCAAAAAAAAATTGCAGAAAACGAAAAATCACCAAAAAACGAAAAAAAATCACAAAAATTAAAAACGCGCCAAAACCAAAAAAAAAAAAGGGAAAACAACGAAGAAAACTTAAAATTAAAAAAAAAAGCAACACAAAAAAGTTGCCAAAATGAAAAAAGTGCAATAACGAAAAGGGATATATGTATGTGTATTCGAACGGAACCCTTCGTGTGCGAGAAAAAGTCGCACTTTAATGAATTTATTTATTTTTACCTCTTTAAAATTTATTAAAATATAAGTATGTAGATATGTATGAACATAAAAAACTGTGAACAATTTTCAGGAATACTTACATATTGCATACATAAATCATATATCAATAGCGCCGGCTTGTAAATATCACCGGCTCTACTAAAGACTCGGCCGTTCGGCTCAGATTTCTACTGTGTAGTTATGACAACACAATAAACACAGCGAACAAAGTCTTATTATATTAGGACTTTTTTGTTTGAAGCACAACAACAACGTTTTAAAACTATTGTAAAATATTAAGACATTATGACAAAATGACTAGATAACACACCCGTTTGAATCCCCCAAATATATTATAATTTTTCAACACTTTATCCCATTATTTTTAAGACATGGTAAGGTGTAATCTATTTACCTCTGCTATGTCCATATAAAACTTTATCTTCATCGCATCAGTCGTTTAAAGATTGCTGAATCTGTTTAACATCAATTACCTCCTGTTTTCATAACCATCTACCCGTCAGTATTTATACGTTAATGTATTAAAGTCTTGTCATGCAACCACAAAATAATTCCACCGGTAAAGGAAACTACCGGTTTTAATTTAAGTCGCCTGGAAACCTTCATCACCAATATAACATGCATTATAAATACGGTGACCAACCAACCGTACACTATTATAGTGAACAGTACATTATGTTAGGCTCTTGTCCACTATTTTTTTTTGTGTACGCTATTTGTACATTTGTTTTAATCATGTGCCTTATGTACATTACTTTTTCTCACAAATGTTCAATTGTATTCACTTTTTTTCATTACTTCCAACATATTTAGCAAATAATTTGAAATCAGCTTAAATTACATAAAAACTCCAGCTGGAAACCCAAAGTGTTTGATATTCATCTTATCGTGAATAATTTTCCCTCGAAATGAATAGCGTGTTGAGTTTTTGCTTTCCCTTCTTTTGCTATAGTGAATAAAAATTCAAAAAAATTCCGCTTATTATGAAGAATATTTTTCACGTGGATTTTTTTCTTTCCCCTGTTTTTGTTCACTTTATTTTAGCAAGCGAACTGGATAAATACATCATATAATTCCTATTTTATCCTTCCAAATAATTATTAAAACTTGTAAATATTTATTTTTAGGACAAAATCAGTGAATAGTGCTCATTTATCTTATTACTAACACATTTATATTAATATTAATTCCTTGCAGCACTTTTCTGACACAATTGAACAAAGTTTTGCGGTGATGGAATCACAGGCTATATGGTCGGTGGATGGAATACCAAATGATTTTTCCGCGTCTGTAGGGAATCATTCATCGCGTCCAAAATATATAAAAACACAGTTTTATTCACTGTTGATTTTTTATTAATTTAACACCAAAGACAATTTGATTAAATTAGGCAGGCTGTTTGCAATTTATCGGGTAATCCAAGGGAATGGATGCATCTAGTAAACCTGCACGAACAATTCGATTTTGTTTAGATTCCTCATGGAATGAAAACATAATTTCAATTCTTAGCACTGTATTTTTTATTTTAAACAAAAATTTCTTTGTTTTTCAATTTATTTCATTGAGCTTCTTTCCTTTTTACATTCATTGAGAACTGATAGCGGGAAAAATGTTCACGGGAACTTCACAATAGCAATTTTCCCTCGAAGGAAGTGAAAATTTCATGGGAACATAAATTTCATAAATAGTCCTGACAATCTTTTACAAAGTATTCCTTGAAAGATCTGCATAAAATCAAAAGCGACAGACAAAATTAAAATATTCATATGTTTGAGAACATCCATTTAAAATCATTGGATGTGTTGATTTGCAAATTTTTTTATTGTCATTGTCTCTGTTGCAGTTGGAAAGTCGTTGTCGTAAAGTCTCCCAAAAAAGCAAATAAAAATGTTGCAGACAAAACCAAAGTCACTTAAGCGCCTGGAATACTAAACAGCTCTTAATTAGACTTCGGGTGATTAATGTCGGATTCGGTTACGATTTCTGAAGAATTAAATAAACAGATTACGTTCTGAGGTGACAAATCTTGATCTTTTTTGAACGATTGGTTTTAGCTTGTTGCTTTTTCTTTTTGTCTTAGTGATGAGGGCTTTGGCAGAATAATAAAAGAACAGCAACAAATATGCTGTTAATAAAAATAAGACGAGTCAGCGAAAAATATATAAATAAACCAAGAAAAAAAAGAGTTGTAAACGTTTTCGGTGAATTTCCATTTAAATAAAATGTACAGGAAACACATGGTTGTTATCGATACGATCAAACCACCCATGATTCGTGGTATTTCTATAAACAAAAAACTAAAAAAATAAAGTTTTTATTTTATTATATGATGCATCAAAAAGAAAGAAAAAAAAACATCTCCTTAAAATTATATCTAGCAATCTTAAGGATCGTTTTTATAGCATTTAATAAATTTTGTTAAATTAATTTAACTTTTATTGTTGGCAGCATTCGTTATTGATTCGATTTTAAGTGGCATCGAGTTTGAAGTTGTTAATTTCAGATTATACAAATTTCAGATAAATTATCAAATAAACACAATAAAATACATACTTACACAGAAAGTTATCTTTTTACATACAAATGTATGTACAATATACATATGTATGTGTGTGTATATTAATAATTTTCAATATATACATATAATTTTTTCGAATAAATATTTTACATTTCTTTGGTTAGTCGAAGGAAACACGGATACGAGTGTGTTATTGTTTTAAAAAAATGAAAAACATTTTTAAATTTTGTTTCTAACTTTATTACTTTCGAAGATAAATGTGTTACAAAAAAATATCTTTTGGTCCTTTTTAGCACCCTAAAAAAGTGAAAAAGCTAGTGTATATTAAATTTGTATTTTTATTATAATGGGTGATTTTATAAGAACTATCGGAAAGTAAAAAAAACAAAAACACATAAAATTCAGAAAAATGCATGAAATATTTATTTGGATCGATAGTTGGGTCGATATAATTTAATGTTTGAAGATTATTTCATGCAAATGTTGGCCGCGGCTGCGCCTCAAATGGTCCATCCGCTTAGTCCAATTTTGGCATACTCTTTCCAACATTTCGGCCGGTATCTCACGAATAATGTTGGCAATGTTGGCTTCCAGTGCATCAATCGAAGCGGGCTTGTCGCTATAGACATTAGCCTTAACATAGCCCCACAAAAACTAGTCTAGAGGCGTTAAATCGTACGATCTGGGCGGCCAATTGACTGGTCCCAAGCGTGAAATAAACTGTTCACCGAACTCGCCTCTCAATTGGTCCATTGTTTCGCGTGCTGTGTGGCATGTGGCACCGTCTTGTTGAAACCACATGTCATGCAAGTCAAGCTCTTCCATTTTGGGCAGAAAAAAGTTTGTTATCATCGCACGGTAGCGCTCACCATTCACAGTAACGTTGTGATTCGCATCATCTTTGAAGAAATACGGCCCAATGATGCCGCCAGCCCATAATCCGCACCAAACGGTTGTTTTTTGTGGATGCATTGGTAGCTCTTGCAATGCTTCTGGCTGCTCTTCACTCCAAATTTTTTTACAATAGCCCGAATAGAAGCCTCAGTAGGTCGATTAAACTGACCATAAAATGGAAGAAGCGCGCGATGAACTTTCTTAACAGAGCACGCATTTTGGTAATAAAATTCAATAATTTGCAAGCGTTGTTCGTTTGTAAGACGATTCATGATTAAATTATTGACCAAACTGAAGATGTTTGACAGTGACACAAGATACAAAACGTGCGTGAGCTGTCAAAACTAGTGTTGCCAAAAAGATAATAGCAAAAAAATCACTCGTTATAAGGAGATAAATTGGCAACCAAAAAAGTGCCAAAATTACCTGTTTACACTTTTTCCTCTTAAATGCGAAAGTTTCAAAAAGTACCAAAATCCCTTTCGCTTATTTTTCGATCTAATTTTAATGTTTTTCGAATTTTACGTATACTTTAGCTAGGTCTAGAGATCTAAGGTTACCGAAATTACCCGTTTTTACCCCTTTTTATCCCATTGAAATGTTAATTTCTGAAAAACCCTTCTTAATACTTATCGATAGATTTTCGTGGAATATAATTCCATAATACATTTGAGATTTACGTACCCAGCACAAAAAAGACATGTAAAAGAAATAGTTAGTGCATGTGTTCTACTAAAAATGAACTGTTCAATTTAGGTGCAGAATGTATGATTTTAAAACAGGCGTATCATTGACGTGCATGGGTTCACATTTAACAAAACTGCTCATCATTGAAATGAGTTCTTCGAACCAATGCAAGCAAGTTCGATGATTCGGTTACGTTTTTGCATGGGCTCGTGAAACTCATATATAAACAATGAAAATAAAAAAATATTGCCGCAGCTGGGATACGAACCATGCTCTTCTTGCTATTAAGACATGCTCTCTCTCTCTACTACTGAGCTATTGTCTTCTTATTTTTTGTATTTTTGCATGCCTTTTTCGGTGGATATTTTATGCAATATATTACCTAGTAAAATCGCATGGGTTTTTAACGAGTTCAAAAACTATAGCTTTATTTACGATTTACGATGGTATTCAGAGCTCAAGAAATCATGAAACACTATTTCATTTCAAACGCGTTCATTTATTTTTTTGCTGGGTAGCTTCGTGATACAGTATTAAATATGCGCGAAAAAGGTCTAAGCGCAAAACTTTGAAATTTGATTAAGAAATCGTAAATTTTTTCAAAAAAGTGCTTTCATAACTTTCAAAATTATAAAATTGTTTTTTTAGAAATGTTAGTTTCATTTTTTTACACGGTGAAAGGCCACGCTTCAGTGATATATTTGGCGCCCATTTTTGTTCATTTTGAACTTGTACCCTACAATTGGCAGTGGTAGAAAAACATCAAGTTTCAAAATAATTTTTGATTTTATGCGCCTGTAAAAAACTTTGCACAGGGTACCTCTAAACTCCATGGACAAAGTTTCATTAGGTATGTAGTTGGCATTGTTCTTGCTTTAAATGAAGACATCCTGGCTATAAATATAGCTGCTATGGAAAAACTTTTAAGAAAACTCAAGTTTCTGAAAGAACGTTTTTATATTATAAAAAAGAATAACTAAAAATTTTTTGTTTTTTCTGAAATTTGTACTGCGCGCTTTAAATGCATTATTTACCTACGTGGTAAAAAATTATTGGTGTACATTGTACCGATCCCGAGATATAGACATCGTAGTGTAAGTAGCAAAGAAACCAAAAAATGCAGAAAAGGCATGATTTTCAAGCAGACATAATATATAAAAGAAAAAAAGTGGGCTATTTATTTAACCAGATCCACCTTCCTAAATGTATTTTGACGCTTTAAATCCGAATATGCAGTCCGTTGATGCGTTACCCCTCCAAATTTGAGTAAATTACGAGAAACAATGGTAATTTTAAACCAGCAGCAGTAAATTTTCGCTGGTAATTCGTTTTTTGTCGTCTACATAGACGACCCATGTAAGAATAAACAACAACAAGTCACACAACTAAGCAGAACAGTGAATTGTAGCAATGAACAAAGCAAATAAACACTAACACACTCAAATGACAAATAATTATTTCTTGTAAACTTAATATGATTTCCAATCAAAATTTCGGCATGTGGATTTTACATTCCTTTTTTTTCGGTGTGTTCTTGTCAAATAAACAGTCCACTTTTTCTTCCTTTATATATTTTGTCTGCTATTTTTGTCTTCTTTACTACCTACACTACGACTTCAATATCTCGGGATCAGTAAAATGTACATCAATAATATTTTAAGATGTAGTTAAATACTTCATTTAGTGCCCATAGTAGAAATTTCAGAAAAAAATTTCACGGTGTAAAAAATTAAATTTAACATATTTAACAAAATTTCTTACAATTTTAAAATTTATGAAAGCATTTTTTTTGTTGGAAAAATGAACGATTTCGTAGTTAAATTTCAAAGCTTTGAGTTAGATATATTTTAAGATTTAGCGGCTCAAAATATGTATATCAAAGCTTTATTTCGCGTGTTTATTTAGAATTTCATCTGCATTTTAATGATGTGCTATAATTTAAAATACGATCATGAACAATAAATTCAGTAAAGTGCGACTTTGGCTCGCACATGAAGGGTTTCACACGAATATGCATATATCTGTTTTCGTTTTTTCCCTTTTTTCATTTTGGCAATGTTATCGTATAATTTTAGTTTTTTTTTATATTTTAACTTTTTTTGATTTAGCGATTTTTTGGTTTTAGTGCTTTTTTAGTTTTGATTATTTTTTTCGTTTTTTTTTTTGGCAACTTTTCCTTTTTTCAGTTTTTTTTTTTGTTCTTTGCCGATTTTTTTAGCTTTGATGATTTTTTGGCTTTTGGCGTTTTTTTTAAGTTTTTTCCGCTTTTTGGCGATATTTTTACCTATAGCGATTTTTTTTAGTTTTGGTGCTTTTTTCGGTTTTGGGGCTCTTTTCGGTTTTTGGTGATGTTTTTAGTTTTAGCGATTTCATTTTTGTTCTGGCACTTTTTTTGTTTTCAGGATTTTTTATAGTTTTAGGTTTTTTTTGGCGATTTGTTTTTGTTTTGGTGATTTTGTTTCCCATTTTTTCGTTTTTTATGATTTTTTCGTTTCTGTGATGTTTCTAGTTTAGCGATTTTTTACGTTTTAGTGCTTTTTTTTCGTTTTGATGATTTTTCCGGTTTTTTTTTAGTTTTTGACGATCTGTTTAGTTTTGGTGATTTTTGCGTTTTAGTGATTTTTTAATTTTGGTGCCCTTTCCTTTAAGTGTTTTTTTTCATTTTGGCGATTGTTCGTTTTGACATTTTTAATTTTTGAATTTGTTTAGTTTTAGCGTTTTTTTTAATTTCAAGAGTTTGCCTCTTACGGTTTCCAAGATACAGCAAATTGTCTAAATTGCATTGTTAAAATTACATTAACTGATGCTACATTACATTAACTTGTGAATTGGGCTTATATCTATTGTGAATAAAATCAATAGCCCAATTCACAATCTTGTGCAAATGGTCTTGCATCGTTGCATTTGCAAAATGGTATAGCATATTGATACTCACCACTAACAATTGTTAAGTGGTGAGTATCAATATACTATACCAATTTGCAAATGCTACGATGCAAGACCATTTGCACAAGATTGTAAATTGTACATCGCTTTCATTAAATAAATCTTCTTTAAAAAAAAATTAAAAAATTTGTTTTTGCCATTTTCAATTTTTTATAAATTATTAAAAATAAAAATTAATAGTTCCGAAATCGCTGAGTAAATAAAAAAGATGCAATCATTGACGAAAATAACGAAAACTCGTTTTAAAACAAAAATTTTCTATACAAATTTTAAACGGTTAGAAACGTTTTAATTTAAAAAATCTGGCTCCAAGAAATCTCTGTTTTTTTTTAAAGTTTTATTTTTACAAATTTTAAAAACGTATAATTTGTTCATGTCAAGGATAGATGTTTGTCTGTGCTAAGTAATTATAGTCGTTAAGATGTCGGTGATGGCAAATTAAAATATATTACTAATAGAAAAAATTAAATATTTTACCTGTAGAAAAAGTTGCCTAACGTGCCCATAGAAGTTTTCACTTCAAACAAATGTTAGAACGACTTAAAGGTAATTTCGTTTCAAGTTTTTTAGTATTTTTTCGCAATAAAATTGGTCAACCGCTTTCAAAGTTATGATACTTTATATAATTAGTAAAGTAGCCCCTTCATTCAAAAATCCCAAATTTTAGAAAAAAAAACTAAAAAAAATATCCCGTAGAACTTAAAATTTCGACTTTTTTGTATTTAAGCGACCACAACATATCAAAAAATGTAGTGGTACTCCTTGGCATTTTTCTTGTTGCCTAGTGTAATTAACCAGTGGGCTTTTTGAGTATTTTCAACAAAAATTTTGTAAAAAAAATTTATTTCGGAATAGCAAAATAGATTCTGTTTAGCGATACAGCTATTAGCCGGCGAGCTAGCTATATTATGCGTGCATACAAAATATTTATAAATTATTTCTGCGCAACGGCTATGGTCTTAATTGTAAATGCCCTTAATTTTTTTTTACCAAGAACTAAATTTAAAGTGCACTTTAATATCAGCTTGAGAGTGATTTAATTCTCGTATTCAATTTTCACGAAGAAGTTGTATATAATTATAAGAATTAAAAATCACATTCAACAGAGCCACCTGATAAGTGGTGATAAGCAAATACACGTGAGCACTGACGATGGAAGTGTAGCGGCTTCCGAAAGTGGCGCCACTCTGTTCTGCTGTGTACGTTGAAAAATTAAGTTGATGTTAATTTTTCCCCTGTTCCTTGGAATATTAATAATGCCCAATTCTTTCTGAATATAATAACGTTACGAACCTTAGCCTAATAATCAATTTGGATTCACAAAGCAAATACGTTCGAAATAATCATATTAATAAATAAATTAAAAGTATTTTTTTAGGTGTGTTAACATAAATAAAATATTGAAAAACCTTAAAAAATAATAACTTTCAATTATCTTGATTACTATTGCTGAAAAACTTATGCCTACAATAAGTAGACATAAAAATAACAAAAATATATTTAAAGTAATTTAAGATCTTTTATAATGTTATACATACTTACTTACATAATCATAATTTCAATGATATAAATAAAAGTACTGTAACCGAGCAAAAGCGATCATACAACACGTAAAAGCACTATATTCGGCTGAGACGATTATCGGATACCCTTCACCTGTTCAGCTATAAATAAATATGTATGTTCATTTTAGTTAAATTAAGGGGGCAAAAATGACCCTTAATCAGCAATATAGCAGCCTGAAGTGACCTACAAAAATATTCGTCATAAAGTCTATATCAGTGTTGCCAGGTAAATTTTTTTTCTTCCCCAAAAAAAAAATTTAAAAACCCCTTATATTTAGCAAATTTTGAAAACAAAACCACTAAATGTAAAACTTTATATAATAATTTAATTACAAGTAAATTAACTTCAATCAGTTTCAACTTACGAACTTACCTAACTAAATCGAAAACCCTAAATTTTAAAATTTTTTCTGAAAATCCCCACAAAAATAATAATAGTTTGTAGAACATTCCCTACGGTAAATGGAACTGACACAAAACAAGTCACTTGACCGGTCCCCAGGTGGTAGGGACTAGTCCGAGTTCTAACACTTCCTATGAAGCGGACCAGCCACTTTTACATGGGGATGGCCTAGGATGGGGTTAATTGATACTTTGTATGCACCTTGTAACTTGTCTCTGAACTATCTTATGGAGTCCTAATCGGTGTAGAATAATATAGATTATATATAAATATTATTCCAAAACTCAGCTGTAACTATCGATTAATCTATTTTTTTATTGTATTTTATTTTTAAGCGGTGTCTTTGATAGGATTCGAACCGACAACCTCCGGCATGACAGGCTAGTACACTACCCACTCGACCACAGGGGCACTTATATTTCAATGTTATAAATACTAGTTAAGCTGGAGTTAATATCTGAATATAGTTACGGAACAGGTTCCTGAGTGGCATGGCCGTCTCATTGAAGGGAGACAATTAATATTATATAGACTCTATGTGATAGGCCTTAGATCCAGGTGCATCGAATTTGTTCAGTACCGTTTACTACAATACTAGCCGGAGTACCAACTAAATTGAAAATGGTTAATATGTGACAATTTACACAATATGTATTTTTTCACCATTCACAAATCCTTATTTTTGGTACCAGTCCCATTTTCTCAAGTCATAGGACGAGTACTTTTGGATCATTTGTCACCAAATTTTCCGCAGGGTTTTAATTAAATTTATCATTTGAGATATTCTCCCAATTTTTTTTCAAAAAAGATTTATTTGTTGATGGTTAAGCATGTCTATATGTATTTCATTGGTGCTTTTCCACGTCATCACTGACTTCAGCCGTACTTTTGAAAAGTTTCAAACTCAAACTTCTTATCTTATGCAGAGACTTTCAAAAACCATTTGAGAATTAACAAATGATTTCTTTTAAATCACATTAGAATAAGCGTAGTAGGCTTAGAAACCTATACAAAACCCAACAAACAATTCATATTCGATATGAATCTATTTTATTTTTCTACACCTTAGTAGCCCATTAGGTGACAATAAAGGCAAAAATAAAGTCCAAATAGTATTTATTAAATTTATTATTTGAGATATTCTCCCAATTGTATTTCAAAAAAGATTTGTTTGTTGGTGCTTTACCAAATCATAAAAAACTTAGTTTTATATCCTGCAACATTTTTAAAAATGATAATAGGCGCATTTGCATTTTACATGACGTATATATGCAGGTATATAAATTGAATTTTATATCAAAGAGGTAGTAGCAAATTGGTTTTTATCAACATTGGAATCAAGTTTCTTCAAAAATATCAAGAAACGCCAATCATCATCGCTAAATTTATGCCTATTATCAAAATTAGAAAGTTTTGGCATACAATTGAAAAGCAACATATTTTCAAAACTCTTTTCTTTGTAAATCTTGCACTTGAATTAAATTGTAGTTTGATTTTAATTTATCTACTACGAGAACGAAATTGCCTACCTATCATATATAGCAATGACAATAAATTATCTACTACTACAGAGATGTTGACCAGTTGTAAAGTATAGTAGAACTTAGATCTTGTATATGCATGCAAATAGGAAAATCCCCTAGAAATCCCCTAAATATAAATTTATACACCCTAAATATCCCCCTAAAAACTTTATCTCCCTAAATTTGCACCTAAATGTAATAAAACCCCTAATTCTAAGGGGAAACCCGCAAAACTGGCAACTCTGGTTTATAGAGACACCAAAGCTCAAAACTCAACGGATTGTCGGCAAGGTGAATTGATTTACATATACAATTACACCCTTAGATTTGTGTTTCAATTTTAAGTGAAAACTCTTTTTCGATTGCTTTGTGAAACTTGAATTATTTTTGTATTATTTAACTATATATTTTATTGAAGTTTTCATATATGCACAACGTATATAAAACTATCCATAAATATTTGATAAAATTTTGATTTCTTATGAAATTATGCTTCTGGGTTCTACACTGTTTTGATAACATTGTATTTTTGCATAAATTACAAACAGAACGACAATTTTATAGGTATTTAGCCATTTTAGCTATGGTGAAGGGTACACTAATATAAAGTTTTAAATGTCATACCTGTAAACAAAAATTAACAAAGCAAAGAAAAAAAAAGAATATTATAAACATTTTTTGTTAAATGTCATATGAGTATGACAATTTTGTCATTTGTTTAAATAACACTTTGTTACAAAACTGACACTCGTACGTACAGTAGCTTGGGAAAAATTAGTTCCAAGAAATTGTACCGGAATTCTGTTGAAAACGCGAGTTTGTTTTTTTACTTCTTTTTTGGTATATTTTTTTATGTAGTAAAACATTTTTGTAAAAAAATATCATTCAAGTAATTTTAAATTTGAGACAGCTTTTTTGATAACTTCTATAGCAAAGTATATTTTGCGTTTATTCGCCCAAAGTCAGCATTTAATTAGTTTTATTTAAAAAAATATTTTTTTAAAGGTTGACACTTTTTTGCAGATTTCAGCAAAATTTTTCCAAAAAGAAAAAAAAAAAAGATTATTACTAAGTAAAGTTTTATTCAGCTGCATTAACGAAGATTGTTGTTGCTGCGACTAGTTTCAGTTTAGGTTTAATATCATTTTTGAAGTCTTAGTAAAAAAAAATTATTATGGATCATGTCTCGTCGCCAAATCTCTTGTTGCTTTACAAAATTTGATATTATGAGAAAATTTTGTTCTAGGAAAAATTTTTGAATCACTAAGTTAAAATGTTTTTGAATAATACGTGTAAATGAATTTGCATAAAAAAATGCACACAGACTTTTTTAAATTAAAGTGTGTGATATTGTGGAATGCATTTCTAAAGATTGTAATGCTAAGAATTTCAATAAACACCGTAAGGAGCTTAAGCCAAAGTATAGTCTACATGAGTTGTTAGTGGAAAATCATTTTGCAAACTTTTTCCAAACAACTTTAAATTACACTGTACAAAGAAATGAAAAAAGAACAAGCTTCTAACAACTGATTCTGGTAGATGCTACCAAAATACCAGTAATTAATATTAAAGTTTACCCCATTTCTTAAAAAAGGGACAAAAAAACTACCTCTAAACAGGAACATAGCAATATAGAGAGCTAAAATGCACAGAAAAAATGATCATAGTTTTTTATTTTAACACACTTGTGTTTGAATTTGTTTTTAAATTTTATTATATTTTTGTGTGATTTTAAAATATTTCAATAGAAAATTTTAATAGAAAAAAAAATGAGATTTTTTCCTTATTAAACATTTTTAAGTATTTACGAATTTTAGTTTTTAATTTACGAATTTTGTGACAGGTCCCATTTCTGTAAAAAAAATATTTGAATTTATGAATTTAGTAATAGAATACGAATTATAGTTTTTTCTGTGTGTCCTTTAAAATTATTCGTCAAAAAATTCTATCACAAGTATTTGGAAAGATTTTCCGTCATCCCGCAATGAAACGTTTTTGATAACCTTTGATGACCACTATATTTTTTTATGGGTGTGTTATGGTCTCCTAACTAGAAAAACAGTCGAAATTCAAATTCTATGGATAATTAAAATTTTTTCTAAAATTTGCGATTAGGCTGCTCCACCGATCTTATCATAACTTAAAAAGTGGTTCTCCAATTTTATTACAGAAACCACAAAAAAACTTAAAATAAAAGTGCCTGCAAGCCGTTTTAATATTATTTTTTTATATACTCAACGGTTTCACAACTATTCAGACCGCTATAATGAAAATTTTTTCAATGCAAATTTGGAAAATTTTTATTTATTAAAAATTTATAAAGAATCGCAAATGGCAAAAAGTTAACATTTTTAAGGCAACATGTACTGTAAATGAAATAAGCTTTTTACGTAGTTTTTTATTTTTTTTTGAACTGATTAGGTATAAGTCTAAAAATGTTTATTATTTCGGCTTTCTAGTTCAATATTTTTGAATTCAAATTATTTTTATTAAGAGTGGAGTGTTGGAATATTCAAATCAGATTAGCAGAACGGATCAGTACTACTGATTTCGACAGGCCGTTTTTTTTATTATTTCGGCTTTCTAGTTCATAATAAGCTTTATTTCATGAAAACCAATGGATAAATATTGATTTTTATCACAATAAAGTGAAATTACTTGATTTTTTGCAAAAAATTTAAGATTCTGCTTCACAGATTTTATGATAACTTCAGCAAGACTCGTCCAATTTCGCTAAAAATTAATTTAAATAATTTGAATTTTAGCCGTCTTTGAGATGTTTTACCATTTTTTTATATGCTTAAAAATTTCGCACTTATTCAGAACGAAATAATAAAAAAAAAATTTTTTTTTGGTAAAATTGATTTTTTTTTTAATTCATAAAAAGTCAAAAAAGGCAAAAAATAACAATCTTTTATTCGATCTTGAATTATGGTACATTCAACAATTATTTATCCATCGATTTTCGTGAAATCCAGATAGAAAAATAAACCACCCGTAACACTGGGAATTGCTGTGGTAAAACGGTAAGTTAACATCAACTTAAGTGATATAATTCTCGTATGCAATTTTAACGAAAAATTATTGTTTTTCACTCTATAAAACAATTTGTCAAAAAATATTTACAAATTGTAAACAAAACAATTTACTAAATCAAACAAAAACATTTACTGGACTTTCTGAAAAATATCAAACAATATTTTTGTCTCAATTTATAAAACAATTAGTCTGAAAATACTAACGAATATTAAACCAAATAGTTTACTTAATCAAACAAAAATATTTACTGGATTTTTTGTAATATATCAAACAAAATTTTTGTCTGGGTTATCATCATCCATTAAGCATTTATGAAATTTCACTTTGTTAAATGTGTTCAAGTCTGAATGCTTATCTAAAGACTCTAAAAAATTAATGAGAATTAACGCAACGATATTAACGAATTGATTCACTCAAAAATCTTCAGTAAACCAACTTGGTACAATCGCTTTCCTTTTGCCATCATTAATGTTTTTGTTATTTGTTTGTGTATGTCGTCATCGGGGGTTTTTACGACACAGTTTTTCTTGTTGTTTTTAGTGTTAGCTTGCTACATAAGAGTCAAACAAACAATTCATTGATTATGTAAAGAACATTTACTGAAAATGAAATTTATTTTTAGACAAACTTTTGTTTGGAAAGTTTTTGATGATAATTTTTTCTGTGTGAGCACTGATGATGGAAGTGTAGCGGCTTCCGAAAGCAGCGTTTCTATGTTCTGTTGTGTACGTTCAAAAATTAAATTGTTAATAATTCCTTTGTTCCTTGGAATATTTTTAGCCTAATAATCAATTTTGATTCATAAGCAAATAAGTTCGAAATAATCGTATTAAATAAAAAACGTTGTAATTTTACCAAAAAAAAAAAATATATGAATTTTTTTCATCATTGCGGTCTGAATAATTCCGAAAATAGTAGGTGCATAAAAAATTGTGATAAGAAACCTCAAAGCTAATATTATTTTAAGTTTTTTAGTGGTTCTTGTAATAAAATTGATTAACCGCTTCCCAAGCTAGTATAAAATTCGTGGAGCAGCCTGTTCAAAAATCCCAAATGTTAGGAAAATTAAAAAAAAAATTTTTCTTTGGTAAGGGGAATATAACACATCAAATAATATAGTTGTACTCCTTGGCATGTTTCTTGTTGCATAGAGTAATCAGACCGGTTTCGACTATGTGCCATCTTCAGTGTTCATTTCAATACTATTGAAGGAAAAAGGACAAAAAGACCCCTACAAAGAAGAGTTAGTGGGTTAAAATATTTTACAAAAATGTTTGTCGTGGTATTTTACATAAAAGTACTGAACACATTTTATACTATAACCGTAAGGCTTCCCGGATTTCCTATGCCGAGTACTAATTGTGAATAAGTACGAAATTGGGCCTTGAACATATGTTAAGTTTTGAATGATTTCTGGTGTTCAAGTTGAGTCTGGAGCTTGAGTGTCGACCTATAAAAGAATTTTATGGCAAATATTTTTGTAGAAAATTTGTTGTCGCTAGCTATATATCGCTGCTGGAGGGAGCTTTACCCAATCTTTTAAGAAATAGACAAAAAGACCCATACAATGAAGAATTGGAGGATTAAAGTGTTTTACAAAAACGTTTTTCCGTGGTGTTTTACATAAAAGTTCTGAACACATCTTACGCCTTAAACGTATGCAGAGAAAAAATAGACAAGAATTATGTTCAATAAATCCATGTTATTGAAAAAAATATGAACTTTAATAACATTTGTCCTTAATTTAATACAATATTTATCAAAACAGTGCATTTAAAATAAAAACGCAATAAGAATTGTTTGATAAAAAAGTTATTAAGAAATTGCAAATATTTAATAAACAGAGCCGTTAAATTAAATACATGATTCGTTTTATGTATTTTTTCCCATGCCGGTTATTTATTTTCTTTTCATACATTCTATGGGCTAAGTATTTTAAAACAAATTTTATCTCATTAAAAAATAACTAGGACATGGGTCATTCACATATCACGTAGCGCTATTTTCGGAGCTTTTATACCTCATCCTTTGGTAATGCTGTCTAGAAAATTTTACAAATTACAATGTAAAATCGTCGAAAACCAGGTTAATTTAACATTTTTCGGTAGTGATTTTGCTTCATATGTGTTTCATGTTATTTCAACATGATTTATAATATTTATCCATTTGAATTAACTATATTTCATGTTGATTTAATATTGCAGTACAGTTAAATCAAAATTAAGTTGATACTGTAATAATACGAAAAATCATTTTGAATCAAAATTATTTCGATCTTAAACAACGTGAGTCTGACATTGGATCTGATGAATCATGTTGAATTAAAGTTATTTCAAGTTGAAAGAATGTGAATTTTATATTGAAACAACACTAAGAATCATGTTGAATTATAGTTATATCAAGCTCAAACTACATGACTTTAATGTAGCTGGTCTATTAATTATTTTACTTACGTGATGGTTATTTGCATAGGCATCAGAAAACATTGTGTTGTAGTTGGCTGCCCCAGCCAAGATTTGAACTCATGCCACTTGCATGATAGTCCGCGCAGCAGTAACCACTGTAGCCACAACAGCTTCAAACTTTACTTTAGCTATACACTAAATAAATACCCATCGCATGTAAAATGAATTTCATTTTAATTTAACATGATTTAAATGATTATTTAACCTAAATATTATTTTAAATTAAAGTTATAGTCATGTTGATTTAAAATGAAATGTAAACTTTATAACAAAGTTGTTTTAACAGCGAACAATTTAAAATCAAAGAGATTTAAGGTTAGAGTAATAATTTTTTATTTAAAATTAAAATGAAACAATGATAATTTTTAGCCTGCAGAAGTGAATCTTCGTTGGTAAATCGTTTTTAGTCGCCTAGATAGCCGACACATGTAAAAATAAACAACAACAAGTTATACAACTATGTAAGCACAACGGTGAACTGTAGCACAAAGTAAATAAACACGAAGACACTTAAACGACAAATCAGAATTGCGTAATGTTGATTTTACATTCCATTTTTTTCTGTGTGTAACAAATCTTTAACCCCCTCCTCCCCCCTGAAGCGTTACGTAATATGTGAATAGTGCCTATGGTTGGGCTGTAGCGAGCATGCTTTACGTCCGAAAACCCTGGGTTCGTATCCCAGCTATAGCAAAATTTTTCAAATTTTTTATTTTGTTTTAATAAATTTTAAATAGATTTGTTATCAAAATTCCCCCAAGTTATAACAAAAAACTTACTTAAATTTTAAATAAGTTTTAATGAAAACATTATAAGTTATTGATAAAATGTTTTATTCATTCAAATACTTCGATTACTAATTAAAAAATTTATATTTTTTTATAATTTTAGTTATCAATATAGCGAAGTTCTTTATCAGAGGAAACTTGAAAAAAAATTAATTGAATACCGGGATTTTCGTTATCAAAAACTAAACTGATTTTTTTCTGTATGGGTTACAAGATTTCCTAGACATTTCAATGATTATGCGTGTAAATAGCAAGCGAGACCATAAAATAAAATAAGTTGAGTTAATTGGTCAAGTGCTACTTTTAAATGCTTAATTAGTTATAATAAATACAGAAACAGCTATAATTAAACTGTGTCATTTCATTTCTCAGCTTTAGCGATTTCCTTCAAAACAAAAATCATAAAACTATTTTAAAAAATCTCTTTTTTTGTGTTGATCAACGAGAAAGAAAACATAATAAAACAATGTTAAAAATGTCATGCAATAATTTTATGATTGGCAATATTTTTGTGACATTTTTCTTAAAAGTATATTTTTTAACAACTATAACTACATGAATTCCTGAAACCCAAAAAAATTAAGAAAAAAAACTACAATAACTTAAACATCATATTCCTCATGTTAGTTAACAGTTGTTGTTTATTATGCCACAAACAATACTCCAGCAAACACAATCTGACTCCATTGAGTCTCTTAACCAAAAGGATGCGATCAATTAGTGGTACGGTACCATCATTCACTTGTGTCAAAACGCTTGCTCTGTTGGATGAAAATGGATGGAGTCATACAACAACTAAGCGAGCATTTAAAATGCAAAGCACGTACAACGTGTGTGTCCTGACATTGTTTTTCGCATTGTTTTAGCTGGAGGAGAGAGTATTTAAAAACAAAAAAGAATTTAAACCGTACCATTCTTTTAAGCCTATCACGATATATAAGAAACAATAACCCATAACATCCAAGCATCTGCAGTTATAAAAAAAAAACGATTCTTATTTGGAAAATGTTTTGAACATTCCATCTCATAGCAGTCATAAATGCGCGACTTACAAAATGTTTGACAAAATATGAATTCATAAATTGAATTTATGAAGACAGCACCAAAGTCCATAAACACATTATTAAGTCATCATTTACGAAAATCAAAAGGAAAAAAAAAACCTAAACAAAAAATTATGATGACGATGATGATGAAAAAGTGACTGACATACAACTGAAATACACTAAATGACATTTGTGAGATTTTTTGCTTCAAAATTCAGTTGTATTTAAAAGATGTTGTTTTGATGTAGAATCATGCGGCTGTGCTGAACGTATGCTTCTTGCTTTTTATACTAGTGTCTTTTTGTTGCTTCAATAATTTTTTATGTTGGTAAATTGTTTAGTGTTGCTGCTTGCAAGTCGACAGTATTAGTGATGGTATACAGCATGTTTTATTAAGGAAAAATTATGAATTTATAAGTAGGTGTTCGATATAAAAAGCAAAATCAAAATTTTTGTTAAAATTATGAATGCAGGAGCGCAGTTAACAACAAAGTCATGAAAGTTTTCACTCCCCTACTCATTTTACTAAGCGCTAGTATTGGCAACTTCTGCTTCTTTGAATTACTCAATTCTTCTCAATACTTTTAATTTGGATAGTCAAAAGGTGCCCTTCAACCGCGATATATCAGGCTGAAATGCTCCTCATAAATGCATACATAAAAAATATGGCTACAAAATAATGTCTCACTCTCATTTCATACAAATTTTGCTGTCTCCGCATTAAGATGTAGTTTTACACATTGCATTATTTACAAAAACAGAAAACAAATGCAAAGATAAATAACCGTAAATAAAAGAAAACACATCAATTTCCTTTCTTATTCCCACAAAATAGAGCAAATTCAAAAGAAAAGGCTTTGTTTTTTATTTGGAAAGTATGTATGTCCACAAGTTGTTTATCATTTGTGGCTTTTCTTTTTATTACTAAATATTATTATACAATAAATCAATAAAATGGCGAATCATATAACTTAATTTATTGAAAAGTTTGTACCATGAGCTTCATCAATTTCCTGAGGATTCGTCATTCGTTACTTGAATATTTATGCAAAAAATTTTGAACAGTCTTGAATAAAAGCAATTTTTTTCAAAAAGAACAATCTATAACTCAATCGTTATAATTATAGTCGTAAATAATTCAATTATACTAGAACATCTGCTTAAAATTTGATTGTGAAAAAATTATGTAAAAATTGTAATTCGTGACTTTTATAATTGTATGTAATTTGTTGTGTAAGTTTCTAATATCTGATTTCGGTGTTTTTGTTTTGGGTTTTAAAAGAGAAAAAAACTAAGTTAACAAGAGCAGAGATACAAAATATAAAAAAAAATTGCAACTGGACGAAAAACGATATGCAGAATAAGCAAAACGCTAGGGAAAGTTAACAGGAAATATTCTTGAAACAACTCATTTAATTTATTAATGCTTTGATATTGATTTTAAAAAAATTCTTGGCAATTAAAACTAGATTAAATACTATAGAAATGAAATGGTCCTAAAGTGAGGTAACGAATGATAAAAATACAATGGTAAAAAAATAAAATCAATGTATTTTTTAAGGAGACTGCTATGTTTCAAAATAGACAGACAATGTTTGAAAATTTTAAAATAATAAAATAACTAATAAAATAACTAATTAAATATCTAATTAAATAACTTTGGATAAAATAATTAAGTTAATATTTCAATTATTTTCTTGCTGTACGATTATGTAGATATATTCAATAATAATCTGGCAAAACACACCGACTTCAATACGAAGAGCCAAATCTTGTACGCCATTTGCAAAAACAAATTATGGGACCAAACTGCAAGCAAACCTTTTGAAACAAAATAACAATTTTAAAAATCGGTAATGGTAATCAAACATAAAAAGAATTTTGAAAATCGGTCCATAAATGAAGAAGTTATACGATATCAATATTTCCGAGTAGGGGCAAATTACACCACCTATATTCAGAAGAAATTATGGGACCAAACTGCAAGCAAGGCCTTTCAAACAATAAAACAGTTTTAAAAATCGGTGCATAAATGGAGGAGTTATGCGATAATCAATATTTTGGGGGAAACAATTCTTAAATTGGTTAGATCAACTGATCGTATGCTTTTGTCATAACTAAGTAACGAATATGATGAGCACAACCGAATATAATATTATGAATTGGATTTTAGTACCAATTATTAACAGCTGCAACAAAAAAAAATTGTCTTCCTAGATTTAATTTACTTTTTATCGTTTGCTGCAACTAAAAAGTGCATAATTTTATTATCATTGACACAACTCGGCTGAGAAGGAGGGACACTCTTGCTCTCAGCCGAACACGAGAGACGTAGACAACCACAGAACCACCCGCTGAAAAGAATATTTTTGTCTGGCATTGGTTGGACTTGAACAATTTTAATTTTAGAGTTAAGATTTGATTACTTATTGTTAGTTCAATTTTATTGAAGGTACAATAACTAAATATAAGCGAAAAAATGTATACACCCAACCGACTAACAGGATCGCATTAACAATTATTTATTAGAGAAACATAACTTCTTTCTCAATAAGAATTCTATGATAGTTGCTGCAACTGCCAAAATTCGATTGTCAAGAAATTCGGTTGTCTCAACGAATCTGTTTCTCTGTGTGTCAACTATATCAGCTTTCTCATATAAACGAAATAGGACCCAAAAATCCTTTAATTAGCTACTTCTCTGTTTTTGTTCGAGTACAAACTCAAACCGAATAAAAAACAAACATTAATATTATCAAACAACTTCGTTATGATCTCTATATGAACAAGACAACAATCAAATTCGAAATATGAAACAACATTTAAAAAACAGCAACAGCAACAATATATTGACAATGAATAGTACGAGTACAAAAGTTACGCATGAGCATTAAAGCGTAACTGCAACAGAACTGTTTGTTTGTTGTTTAAATTCGCTTTTTGATGGCTGTTTTTTTTAAATATATTTTTATAATTTTTTATTACAATCGAATTTGTGGCTTTTCCTTTCAACAACAAAGTTCAACTTTAAGTGAAATAAACTTCATCAATACATAAAGAAAAAGCAAACAATACACAGATACAAAAGTCATGATGCACTGCGGAATGGTAGAACTGGCGCCATGGTTTTTGCTTTATGGTCAACTCATAAATTCATAACTATAAAATTTTTAAATTGTCAGTTTTATTGGTTTAAAACGTCATGTTTGGATACGTTGTCATAACGCAAAACGACTATGATTTTAAAAGTTGTTCTTTTTCTACTTGACTCAGCAACAAAAAAAGTACAACAATCTTAACAATTAATGTGACATATAACATTTAGTTTTCTCCTTCTCAACTTAAAATAATCATTTGGTATTCAAAAGGTTTGATAAGTCATAAAACACACACATTTCAATATAAAATTTCTATTAAACAAAACAGCAACTGCTGCAACATTAAAACAACAGATCCAAAGATATTTGACTTTTATTACTCAAAAAAGAAAGAAAAAAAATAATGAAGTATAATCATAAAATATACAAATCGAAAACAATAAATTTAAAAACGTTTTGTTTTATAATTTCGATTAGATAACAAATTGTATTTTAATTCTTTTTATTCTTTATGGTCTTTCTTTATGAGAGTCTCTTTTGTACTAAAGTAAAAGCTTGCTTACAAATCCTTGACAAATGTATTACTTTTAAGCGTATATCTGCGGTTATCATGAATAACCGCTTATGCTTTTTTAGTTCTTTTTGAGATCTTAATGCTACATTGTATTATTTAAAAAGTTTCATATTAAATAGATCAGTTTTTATTGTTTTTCTCACTGTAAAACAACGTGACTGCTAAATTGGTAAAATTCATTTAGCATCGTACAAAAAGGGGGAAATTATATATGAACTTTGTTCTTTTAAAATTTTTAAATATGTAATAAATCTAAAGATATGTAACGGTCAACAGTCTCCATAATATTTTTGTCATTCGTTACCTCACTTTACAACGATATTTTTTGCAAATAATTTCACTTTGTTTTAATTGCTTAGAACTCCTATAAATCAAATACACCGAGTTGTCTTAAGCGTAATTCCGTGTATCATTCCCTTATTATTTACTTATATTCTGCACACCATTTTTCGTCTAGTTTTAATATATAACTTTCTTGGATGACTGCTCTGGTTAATTTGTTTTTCTTCTCCTCTAAACTCCGACACAATACCAAAAACAGCGAAATTAGATAATAGAAACTACCAAAATAAAATCGATACAAGTAGACAAGTCACGAATCACAATATTTTTACATGTTTCTTTTTCCTTATAATCAAATCTTAAGCAAATGGTGTATGTACTATGATTGAATTATTTATGACTCAAATTATTACTATGGAAACAAAATTTTTTCTTTTCGAATAATGCTTGCTTTTATTATTCATTAATCGCCGGATTTTTTGGAATATATGTTCAAGTAACGAATAATAAAATCTTAGCAAATTAAAAAAGGGCACCCATATTAACTCTTCTTTCTATTAATTCTGCTATAAATGTACTCTTCCCACTCTTTCAGCAATTGTTATCTTATAGGATTTTTTCCTGGAAAAAGTTATATTAAGACATGTGCATTTATTAGTGAAAACCACAGAATAAATTTCTATCAAATGTAAATCACTTTTTTATTTAGATGTGCTAAAAATTTCATAGATAGTTAGGCTTATTTGTGGGTCCATACATATAAACGTTTTCTTTAAGTAATTTAATTTATTTTTTTCTAACCAAAATTCCTCAAGTCTGGTTGTTTTACTTCTGTAAATATTTTTGTTTTTATGCAAATAACTTAAAAACGAAAAATGAAATTGAGGTGATTTTAGCTTTTGCGATTTTCGATTTCTTAAAAGTTTTTATATAATAAAAATGTTCCAATTTTGCATAAAAATATATATTTTTAATCGTTGCGGTCTGAATAATTCCGAAACCATTTAGTATGTAAAAAAATAATGTTAGAACGTCTTAAAGGTATTTTATTCCAAATTTTTTAATGTTTTTTGTAAGGAAAGTGAATAACACGTTTTCAAGTCTAAAATCGGTGGAGCCGATTTTTCAATTTCATTGAAAAAACTCGGATTTTTTCAGTAAACAAATTGTCCAAATCTATAAAACAATTTGACTATAAATCTGTACAAATTCTACACGAAATAATTTACTGAATCAAACAAAAGTATTTACTGGATTTTCTGTAATATATCAAACAATATTTATGTCTGAAGTTGTAAAACAATTTTTCTAAAAATGGTTACAAATTCTGAACAAAATAGTTTACTGAATCAAACAAAATATTTGCTGAATTTTTTTTAATATATCAAACAAACTTTTTGTCTCCTTCAGTAAAAACTTTTTTTGTGGTATTCTTAAGTTTTATATAATAACGCCATCATCCATTAAGCATTTATGAAATTTCACTTTGTTAAATGTTCTCAAGTCTGTATGTTTATCTAAAGACGAAATCTATATGCTGATGGCTAATTATTTTCTATATGCATTTCATTGGTGCTGATCTTAAGACTATAAAAAAATTAATCAACAATAACGCAAGAACTTTAACGGATTGATTCATTCCGAAATCTTCAGTAAACAAAATTGTTACAATCGCATTACTTTTGCTATCATTGTTGTTGTTGTTATTTATATGTATACAGTTTTATGTGTATCACTATACAGGAAACTGTTTTTTGTTGTCGTTTTTGGTACTTGCGACCTATGTAAATAAAATTCAAACAAAAAATTCACTGATTCAGTAAAAAAAAATTCTAAAAATGAGATTTTATTCTAATGAAAATTTTGTTTGAAACTTATTTGAAGATAATTTTTTCTTTGCGGTATTGGATACAAATTTAAGGCAATATGTTTACTTTGCAATAAATACATCAGTTTTATTGAAAGATAATGTTGTATGAGTTTATATTCAAAGAAATAAAAATTTTTTCTCTCTAATATCTTATTCTCACACAATAACTATATTGTTGTCTTCTCATTAAGATGTAGTTTTGCAGACTGCATTATTTGCAAAGACAGAAAACAAATGCAAAAAGAAATAACCGTAAATAAAATTAAACATAGCAGTTTCATTTCTCATGGATCAAAATAGAGCAAATTCAAAATAAATGGCTTTGTTTTTGATTTTAAAAGTACGTCTACAAGTGTTTTGTCATTCGTGACTTTTCTTTTAAATATTAAATATAATGAAATAAAAAACATTAAATAATGAGTCGTATAAATTAATTAATAGTCTATGAGTTACAATTCCAATGCAAAAAACTTATTAATAGCATGTGAAATTAGAGTGTTTGTTGAAAAGTTTGTAGCATGAGCTGCAATTTGATTAGAATTCGTCATTCGTTACTTCAATATTTATTCCCGAAATGCAGGTGAGTTCTAAATTAATGCAAATAAATTGTATATCAGTCGTAATAACTTGAGATGTAAATAATTTTCTTAATATATGATTATGAAGAAAAAGAAAGACGTAAAAAACTGTAATTCGTTACTTGTCTATTCGTATGGATTTTGTTATTTTTATTATTGTTTTGGTTTTTAAAGGAGAATAAACTTAAATTAGCTAGAGCAGAGATCCAAAAATTTTATAGAGAAAAATTAAAACAATATGCAGAATATAAGCAAAAAGCAAGGGAAGATTAAAGGGAATTACTCTTAAAACTACTTATGTTATTTAGTAATTCTTTGGCTTTGATATAAAGGAGTTCTAAGCAATTAAAACGAAGTGAAATATTATAGAAATCATATCATCCTAAATTGAGGTAACGAATGACAAAACTGTTATGCGTTGATATGGTAAGACAAGAAAAAAACATAAAAGCTATGTAAAATAAGCTTAACCAATGCACAGATGAGTATTTGGATTATCTACGCGGCCAAAAACAGAGCAGCGAGGTTTTTGGAAATCGCTACACTCCCATCATTATTGGACTGTATCTCTCTTTATCACTATCTACTTATTATGTGGCTCAGCTGAATTTAATCGCAATTCATCTTCGCGTAGGTTGAAAACTAATTGAAGGTTTTTTTCCTCTGTTCCTTGAAATATTGATCCTGCCTAGTTTTTTTCTGTTTATCACGTTACGGACTTTTGCGTTATAAAATCATTTGGACTCAAAAGCAGATTAGTTTGAAGAATAATAATTGTATTGAAAAAATTATACAGAATGCTTTTGTACTTCCCTCCAACATATTCATTTAAATATATAAAATATTTTTATTTATTGACATTTTCTTAAACATATCAAATATTTAGTTGATCGAAGATTATGAAATAATATGATAATAAATCATATTTCTAATTACCCCAATAATAATCAAGCAGAGCCATTTGTCTTGATATAGACATAATAAATTATTTGATTTAACCAATCATAAAAATTGTTTAAAGTATCAAATAACTTTAAATATCAAATTCATTTGTATAAATATTTCAAAACTTTATTCAAATGGAGGGGAAATCCACTTAAAGTGTGATCATATAAATTTTTTTTTATTTAAAAACATAAATATTTTGATTAACGATGTGATCTAGAAAATGAAAACAAAACAATAAAATCGAACACAAACTTCCTTTCCATTCAACACTATTTTCAACTTCATTAAATAAGTCAAAACATGGATACGCAGCATTTAAATTAAGTTTTATTTTACACCCCAAAATGCTAAGGAAACAAAAGGAAATACACGAAAATCGAATGGGCCGCCTGGGGATTTCAAATTGATCGTCAGCAGTCATTTAATCGATGAGACACGGCATGAAACAGAGGGAAACTAAAATGCTGAACGACACCGTCCGTGTCTTGTTGTAGTGGATACAAAAACATAAATTCAAACTGATTTGATGCTTCAACAAATATTTCACAAAAAAAAAAAGAAAACATAAAACGTATCTACAAACAGAAAAAAAACTCCAAAGAAAAGAACCCACATCAAATTAATTCACTTGAAGTAGAAACTGAACGGAATGGATGAAGAATCTACTTTCACAGTGAAGCAGTATTGCTGCCATCACAATTCACAGTATTCATTTAGTCATTGAGATTGCTAGTAATTTTTTATAATTGTTGTTTTTGTTGTAAATCAACAATATTAAAATAAAGGAGATCAATTTGAGTGCGAAGAGCCATAGAAATGTAAGTGAAGTGAGTTGAAGATCATCGCACCACCACTACTACCACCATTCAACATTTAATGGTTTTAAGAAGCAAAAAACTTCAAACTGATCACTGTTTCATTTAAATTAATAAAATGCTTTTTCCCCCTATCTCCTTTCGGAGTATCTTCTATTTGGTATGACTTTGCTTTTGGTTATTGGGGGCTTGCTGTGAGAACGTTAGCAGGCGCGTTTTGCCCAGCATGAGTAGCTGTGATTTGACACCTCACATGACAGCTTCTTCAATACTATTTTAAACAAGTCAAAGCAACAAATTACTATACAAAATGGAATACAACTTATTAGGCCCATCTTTACATTAAACGCTAAGCAAATGCTTACGTAGGAAGCAGACAGACCAGATCGTAAACAGAGTGTAAATTATTGAAAATACAAATATAAATTATAGTCGGGCAAATACGATCGTAAAATGCTTTATATACATGTGTATGTACATACATATTTTAAAAGAAAAAGTATTGTTTTATCGAATAATATTTCTTACTGTTTTTTTTTTGTACTTTTACAAATTATTTAGGAAAATTAATAATGTGGGACATATCAACGGGTCACTTTTGATGAAGGTAGCTAGTACACCAATATCAAAATATTAATTAAAATATTAATTAAAATATACTGTGTATTATTACACGAATCCATTCGAGCTGTTTTACCCCTTATAACTTTGCTCCACTTAATCATAATATAATGAAACTTGAAAGATAAGGTCTCGCTACAGAGGTAACCGTCAAGCTTGAAAGTTCTACCATTAAAGCTTCCCCAGACACGAAGGTATAAAAAGTGAATGTTTTATAGTACCTATTCACTGACTCACTCACTGACTGACTCACCAATATTATTGGGAAGTTCTACTATAGCTAGAGATTTGGAATTTTGTATACAGGTAGGTCTTGGTGAGCAATTAAGTAGCAAAATTTCAAAACTGGCACTTTTTATCTTGGGGGGGGGGGGGGGGGAGACTATGGTGCCCCTTCTTTGTATGGGCCACTTCCAGTATACCATATGTTTCAACAGGTTGCTTTCAACATTCTTAAACCTTCGGTCATCCTTTATGATTTTTACTTACATCATTTTGTAATCGGATCGCACGTTTCAAAGAAGCAGATTTATTACCCTCTTATTCCAATTGGAAACTCTGGGCGGCATTGCGAAGTATTATTCCAGAATTAAAATATTATAAGAAATTTTTGGAACGTAATATTGAAATAGGAAATTTGCAGAAATTCAAATAATTTAACCAAAGAGAGAAAAACTTACTATGAAATGAATTTTGATCGAAATTCCCTTTTTTAATTGCTCGATCAAATAAATGACTAATACTCTTCGTGCAACGATTAATCGAATGGATACGGTAGAAGCAACAGACGAACAGTATCGCAAATACAGACTTTAAACTTCCCTACGGCAAATGGAACTGATTCAAAACAAGTCACGTGGCCGGTCCCTAGGTGGTAGGGACCAGTCCGAGTTCTAACACTTCCTATGAAGCGGACCAGCCACTTTTACATGGGGATGGCCTATGATGGGGTTAATACTTTGTATGCACCTTGTAACTTGTCTCTGAACTATCTTATGGAGTCGTAATCGGTGTAGGATAATATAGATTATATATAAATACTAGCTATACCCGGCGTGCTTCGCTACCCCATTGTTGTGCAGACATAGGAAAATTAATTAGCTCATTTAAAAATAACCATAAAATTGGTTAGTTTTCTTTGGCGATCTTATTAGTTTTGGCGAATTTTTGCGCTTTAGCGATTTTTTCATTTTGGCGATTTTTCCTTTTGAATTTTTTCATTCTGGAATTTTTTAGTTTTAGAGTTTTTTAAAAATTTCAAGAGTTTGCTTCTTACGGTTTCCAAGATACAGCAAACTGTTTAAACTACATAGTCAAAATTACATTAACTTTCAAAACACCCTTTAATTTTTGTTGTGTTAAATATTCTACAGACTACACCAATTAACACTAACTTTGAAAATTTCGAGAGTCTATATAAAAGTGCCTGTATATTACATTAGTATTTCAACGTATTTCGTTGCTCGCTTTAGAACATCCTTTAATCTTTAGCCCGTAGTTCTTATGGCTCTCGAGAAAACAGCCTGTGACAGACAGAAAGAAAACAATAAGATTAATTTACACTTTTGGTGTACAGAGCCCTAAAAAGAACCTTTTCCAAAAAGTAACTTTTCAAAAAGTAACCATTTTCAAAAGAGTGCCATTTTCAATAAGTACCCTTTCCAAAAAACATTTTTCAAAAAGTACCATTTCTTAAAACTACATTTTCAAAAAAGTTTGTTTTCGAAAAAGTACCTTTACTTTCAAATATAAATGGTTAACAAAAAAGTACAAAAATTATATTTTTACCCTTTTTTGGCGCCTAAATGTACAAATTTCAAAAAAATTTCAGACACCTGTCCGCTCATTTCTCTATCTTATTATGATGCTTTTAGAATTTTATGTCTACCTTACTTAGATTCGAAGATATAAGGTTACCGATTTTACCCGTTTTTGCCCCTTTTAATTCCCTTAGAATTAAAATTTTCAAAAATCCTTTCTTAGTGAAAATATACAAACATATTCATTCACTATGTATATCAATTTGCATAAAAAATAGTTGTATGGAAAAAAGTGCCACAAAGAAAGAGCAACCAATTTTACCCTTTATATATTCGAATTACAAAAAAGTACCAAAACGTGTTTTAGGGCTTCGTAAAGATAGAAAAATGCATTTTAAATTTAATTTCTATCTTCATTACTTTAGGAGATAAACGGTTAACAAGAAAGTATCAAAATTATATTTTTACATTTTTTCGGCCCCTAAATGTAAAAATTTCAAAAAAGTACCAAACACCTGCCCGCTTTTTTTTTATTTTATTATGCTGTTTTTGGAATTTTATGTCTACCTTAGTTAGATCCGGAGATATAAGGTTACCGAATTTACCTGCTTTTACCCCCTTAGCGTTTGAATTTCCCAAAACCCCGTCTTAGTGGCTCTATAGATCCTGAGGGGAGCCCACATACGAAATTTCAACTTTCTAGCTTTAGTGGCTTGGGCTGGGCGATGATGAATCAGTCAGTTAGTCAGTTAGTCAGTCAGTCAGTCAGTCAGTCAGTCAATAAATAACGTTACTCTTTTATTAATATAGATTATTCCAAAATTCAGCTGTAATTATCGATTCATTTATTTTGTATTGTAACAAATACAATTAGAAATTGTATTTTATTTTTCAGTTGTGTCTTTGATGGGATTTGAACCGACAACCTCCGGTATGACAGGCTAGTACACTACCCACTCGACCACAGGGGCACTTATGTATATTTCAATGTTATAAATACCAGTTAAGCTGGAGTTAATATCTGAATATAGTTACGGAACAGGCTCCTGAGTGGCATGGCAGTCTGATTGAAGTGAGACAATTAATATTTTATAGATACTATGTGATAGGCCTTAGATCCAGGTGCATCGAATTTGTTCAGTGCCGTTTACCACAATACTAGCCGGAGTACCAACTACATTAACTGAAAATGCTGAATATGTGACCATTTACACAATATGTCTTTTTTCATCATTCACTACTCCTTATTTTTGGTACCACTCTCATTTTCTCCAGTCATAGGACGAGTATTTTTGGATCATTTGTCACCAAATTTTCCGCAGGGTTATAACACTCCACTAATTTCCGTAGGGCATTTAATATAATAACATGGTGTAAGCGAGTGCATTTTGAATGTGGGGAAAGTAGAACTTACCATATTCATGATCACTCTCGCAAGTTTCAAATTCACAATAAATAAAATGTTAAAATATATTTGTAGCCGCTCATAATTAAGTTAAAACAAAGTGTCGTTTTTATGCCTTAAAACTATTTTAAATGTCAAATGTGTAATTGTTTGTATTCGTAAATTGTTGTGTTTTAAAACACTCACACAACTTCGAATCCAAGTCATAGAATTTATATCTGCTGCGGTAGAAATTGTATTTTGTGGTAATTTGATCTTAATGTTTATGTTTTTACTAATAATATAATTTTTATTTAATTGTTCATAAGAATTGGAGAAATTTGTTAACATCATATATAGAACACAAAAAACATTTGCTTAAAAAAAACATTAAACACCAAGCCCATATTAGTGTCTATTAACATTTTATTGTCATCTTTTATAGGAAAAGAAACTTTAATTGTGGTTTTATTGACGACAGTTTTACGATGAACGTTTATTGATGTGTATTATATGAAAACAATGAATGATCTTTATGAATTCAATTTTAGAGCTGGTTTAAAAAGCTAAAACCTGATTTGGCAAAAAGCCACAAATGCTATTGAATTTAAACATTTGCAATTTTTAGATAAAGTTGTTGAACTTAAAGTTATATTTTTTACTTGCTCTATATGTTATTAAATTGTAGAAACATTTTTACTCATATTCAAATCCGTCAAAACAATAAAAAATTGTATGTACGTTAAGAAAAAAAATAAAAAAAAGATTCAACTCGATATTGAATCAAAATCGTTTGTACTTAAATATCATACATGATTAGTGTTTTAGTTTTAACTACGAAGTTGCTATAATCAATAAAAATGGAAGCGCATTCCATTCGCTATTTCCCTCCATATATGGATCATATTGGCCCAATGAAATTATTTCATAATTTGATGAAATTTTCAATAAAATAATTTTAGCCAAGCTTGTGTTCATTAATCCAACGAAGCGTGACATTGATTGAGTTTTAATAAAGTTTTCTATTGGATCAACGTCAAAGTTAATCGAATTTGTGACCAAAATTCTTTAAGTGTATGTATACTTACTATTTTTCTACCATTTTGTTGAAGAAAATAACAACGTAAAGTCAGTACAATTCCCTAATTGTACACGTTAAAAAAAGTAGAAATTAACATATCAAAATTTACAAAACTATGTGTGGCTTTCAAGACGGTATTCAGATTTTAACGATTTTTTGCAAAACAAATGGGAAAATTTGCTATGTGCACAGAAAAAATAAGTTTCGTTTTTGATAACAAAAATCCCGGTATTCAATAATTTTTTTTCAAATTTCCTGTGATAAAGAATTCCCCTATATTGATAACAAAATTATTTCAAAATAAAAATATATATATATAAATTAAAAAAAATGTTGACATGGCTGGAATACGAAACCGGGCTTTCCGGACGTAAAGCATACACTCTCTAGCCGAGCCATATCCCATTTATTTTTTTATGGGATACAACTTGTTTTAAGTACTTATGTATAAAAAGAAAAGAAATAACCGGCATGGAAAAGAAATACTTACAACGAAATATTTTATTATGTTAAAGATAAATGTTATTGAAATTCATATTTTTTTTAATAACATGGTTTTATTGAATATAATTCTTGTCTATTTATTCGGTGTGGTGTCGTGTGCATATTAAATTTTTCCTTAATGCTGTAAAATAGTGCTGGCAAATTCTGCTACTTTTAATTACTTAATACTATTTATTTGGGCACTCAATACTTACTTTTAACGCTTAGAAAATGTTATATACATACTTTTAAAACAGAGCTTTTTATTTTGCTCAATAAAATTACCAGGCAGTCGGATTTTTACATTAAATTGCACAGAAAACTTTTTTAGAAATTATGCTGTGTGTCAGTTCTGGGTTGTTCTAATAGATGATCAATAGAATAAAATCTAAATTTTATTTAACCATTTATTTCCATTTTATTTGTATCAAAATCAATAGTGAAATAAATTTAAATTTAATTGGAAAGATATGATGTCGTGCTGTTGTAGAAGTAAATGATGATGTGCTTAAAAAGAGTATTAAAATAAAATGTAAGAAACCCTTGCGAAGCAAACTCATTTAAAACTGTTTTGTCTTGATGAAAACCAAAAAAAAAAAAAAACTTAATATCACAGTCAGTTGTTGTTCTGTGGTGTTGTTGCTGTTAAAAGTGTTGATTGGTTGGCTTCTTAATTTAAGAAAACATATAAAACAATATTTGATGTTGCTGCTGCTGTTATAGCTGTTGACGATGATTTTCTTGCAATATAGACAGACGACACATATATGTATATCTATGTATGTATATACAGCCACTTTAATTGTACATGCATTTTCATTGAAAATATATATACAACAGCATCTTGGTACAAGACTACATGCATTTTTACACAAGTGTGAATTAAAAAAAACAAGTAAAATAAATGTGAAGCGCCTTATACTCATTCTCTGGTACATGGCTGCTGCAAAACAAATAAAACTGATCGTATTGTACACATTCATATCTAAACTTTACAATCTTTTGTGGAAGCAGAATACAAAACTACAATATCCAGCATAAGAAAGAAGAACAAAAAAAGGTACAAAAGAAACTTGAAGTTCTTTTATACTTGTCTACATGGTACAACACCATCATCATTCAATAATTCAATTGCTGGTTTTTTTCCTGCAAAAAAAACACACCACACAAAACAGCATTTCAAATTTTACCATCATCATCGCCATCATTGCCAGCTTGCTTGCTTCTCATCATCATCACCAGCAATGTCAAAACAACGCCAACAACTACTACATGAAACAACAACCGTATATTAAAAATCTTATAAAGAAAAAAAATCTACAAACCATCCATTCACTCCACTCATTCATATCCACCCACATTTATACTTGTTTTATCCACCAAAAATTTAAGAAAAAAAGTTGCAACAGCAAAACACGAACTGCTACAAGTTGTTAACTTAAACATGCGCATGCGCTTACAACTTACACGGAATCCTTATTCCTTAAAGTTTATTGTACGATTGACTACATACATACCATGAACACATACATGATTGTACCCAGTTAGCATTTTATGAAATTTCTAATCAAATTCGAGTCTTTCGATACATCGGCACGATTAAAAAACCAGAATATGCGCCCTTTTTCTGATCATAAATTATACTTTCGTCGGGAGAAAATGGTACCCTACCCGCGACTCTTCTGGAAGAGTCATTTATGATTCGTTATGATTCGTTCATCAGTTGCGAATCTTCTTCGTGCCATATTTAAGCCTTTTTGTAATCATTTTCGAATCATATTTAATTAATATTTTTAATCATTGCGAGTAAAAAGTTATCCAATGTGGATTGAGAGGATGATGGATGGATGTATTCCAAATGCGCTTACGTCATGTTGACATATAATATTATTTGGTATTTTAATGACTGATTTTATATTTTTACTTACTGTTTGTATTTTAAATCTACTGGGAATCGAACCAAGCTCCTTTCAGTTTGCAGTCCCACGTACCAACCACTCAGCTAAAGCACTGTATACAACAACTGTAGCATAAAGTTAATATAAACTTATTCCTAACCAGTCAGTATTTTATGAAATTATTTATCATTTTCAAGTCTTTTATGACTCTTCTGTTAGCCTAGCCGCGACTCTTAACAAAGAGTCTTTTATTACTCGCGTTTCTAATCAATTACGACTCATTTTCGAGACTTAAATGAGTAAAATTTCGAGCATCTGCATGATCAATTTGTGATTGCGCACATTCTATACATTTTGTTGTTGCTTTTTAAACAAGTCGTTTTGTAATCATTTGTGTGAGTCATTTTCGAGCCTTTTTTAAGCGCACAACTGATTAATCAGTTTTTGATCATCTAAGATGGTCTTAATAGACTCAGTTTGGTGATTTTTTCTAAAACAATCTTCCAAATGCTAGCAGGGTAGCATTCAGAACATACGATTACACACGTATACTTACATTGTACAACACTCTCAAATAGGTTATTGAAGCAATCTCGAAAGGCTTTTCAATTTCAAGTCACGGACGAATTAAGTAAACAATTTCCAGGATGATCTAATGGCTCGGTTGTCTGAATGGCAATCATAATAATAATAAGCAATATTTAGTAGCAGCTAGCGATGACGCTTTGGCTTACTTTTCACTTAGATTTACCATATGCGTGTCATCATAGGCTGTTTAATCGGTGTGCTCTAAAAAGTAAGCTACGATGTCCGTACGTGTCGCTTCTGTGTGTTTACATAAAAAGTGGAGATTGTAAGCGAGTTTGGTGCTGAAATATAGCACAACAGTAGGCCACAGTTTTTTACTTTATACATATAAGGGATAAATTCGAAGCTATTTAGCCGTATCACAGATTCCGATTTGATTCCGTAGTTGTCATTCCGAAAAAGTTAATTTTTGGGTGCTTTAGACTCCGTTTATTTTGTATTTCGATTTTACAATAATAATATTTTTATACCTTCAGGCGTTTGTTTTTAGAAACAAATCTCACATGGAATGCATATGACCAAATATTTATTTGACGCTCCTAAAAGTATGCACGTTTTTAAGTATTTAGCGCAAATGAAGCAGAAAAGTGCTTGTCAATTCCGCTTTGATATTTAAAGGTGGTTTGGTTACGAAGAAAATTTTACTTTTTCATTTTCTGAAGAAGCAACTTACGGTATTGAGATCACTTCCGATCGGAATGGTGCTCTGTGACAAGGCTGATTATTAGTAAATTACATATTAGATTACACGTACATTACAATCTTCATTTACCACTTGATAATGATGATATTTCTGATGAGCTAAAGCTTTCTTTTTGCATTGTTACATGGATAAAATTCTTTTAACATCCCAGGAAACATACTTTGCCGACATGTCTAACGGAGACACGTCTTACGGAGACTTTACCAGATAATCAACCGAGTTGTCTAAAATATTCTAAGAAATTTGGCAGTGTAGTCGGTCGATTTCTGGTACGACGTTTCTGCACATTTTCTGAAATATTATTCGATTAATATCAGACTAGTTTGCACATTATCTGAAGGCAATTTAATATCCCTTAAGACATTTAAAAGAATTGTCTTCACATTTTCTGATTTACGTTTTACGACTTTTAGCACTCACTTCCCCGCACATTGCACTATGGCCGAATTTCCAAATTTTGCAGCAAAAGGTAAATTTTCAGCTTTAGATTTAAAAAAAAATTTTATAGGGCTTAATTCCCAATATATTAAAAAGAAAAATTTTTAAATATACATGACAGCTGGTAACCCTGTTTATGTATACAAAGCTGCCAATGTTCACTCTTTTTATAATACGTATTATCAGCTGTGAAGCAACAAATTTTTTACAAAATTTAAACATTGTTTATCAAAAAGTATTTGTATTAAACAAAATCTGTGAATATGGCTTCTAATACTCGAGTTGTGTATTTTTAACTTTTCTAAAACATATTTGATAAATGTTTATTTTTGGTACTTATTTTGATATTTTTAAAGGATCATGCTTTTTTGTGATATTGTGAAAAGTTTTATCGTTTTATGTGGACTACAACTTACCTACTTCCATGCACTCCAAAAGGGATGCCGGGACTACCCCGTTTCCTCCCCGCTTGTATCCGCGCCTGAATATAGGGAAACTCAAGCTATGTTTATGTCATATTAAAATTTTTTGCAAACAACTGCAAACTAACGAAAATTGGATATTTCTTTAGAAACATTTAAGGTGGAAAACTCTAAATATATACACTTATGTACATAGTTAGAGTGATTTGGCATGTGCAATTTTGTAATCCTTACGTTTAAGGTAAAAGATGTGCGCTCTGTTTTTATGTAGAATACTATGAGGAATATTTTTGTGAAACATTTTGACTCTTCAACTTGTTGTTGTATGGGCCTTTTTGTCTCTTTTTTAAAAGAGGGGCAAAAGACTCACCTTCAGCGGAAAATGTTCTACAAAAATGTATGTCGTGAAGTTTTACATGAAAATGCTGAACACATGTTTTACATTAAACGTAAGGCTTACAAGAGTTGCTATGCCGAGTACTAATTGTAAATAAGGACGAAATTAGTCCTTAAGCACAGTTTAAGCTTTGAATGATTCCTGGCGTTCCGGTTTAGTTCTACTATAGGTCCTTAAAGACCTATAGTAGAATTTAGTGGCAAATATTTTTGTAAAACATTTTAGCCTGCTACATCAAATCTGAAGGGGATTTTGCTTACCCGTTTTTAAGAAATGGACCAAAAGAACCATACAGCGTACAGTTGTATACAAATTTTTCTCGTTATGTTTTACGTAGAAGTAATCAGCATACTTTATACCACAAACGTAAAGCTTCCAAGACTTCTTATGCCGAGTCACTTTAACGATGTGCAAATCCCCCCTATTGGTACGCCGCTGCAAAAAGAATGTGAACAACCTGCTTTTTTTAATACCATATTGTGGCAGTCGAAGTTTGCATACCAAGTTTGGTGACACCACGTTCTCGGGAAATATTTTTTGCAGCAACTTTGCGATTTCCGGCTATAGTGGATTGTTTGATTTTAGTCTTAATAATAATTCCCATTTATCTCTTGAGAGTACATGAAGAAATATTTGAGTTTTTAAACTTATAAAATATGGGTAAATGTTTTTTGATGAGCTGCCATAAGCAGCAGAAAAATGTATGGCGAATTTTAAACGACTTTTCTTCAACATTATTTAATACGACAGGATATAAAATGTGTCAGATAAATCGGAAATTTTTCTGATGTTTTGTCAGACATTTCTTAAAAAAATTCTTAAAAATTCGTACAGACTTCTTTCTCTTAGACATTTCGGCACAGTTTTTAGAATTTCCTCAGACAAAGAGGTGCGTTTTCTTGTCAACCACTCCCATGAAAAGTCGTAACAACTTACAATTTGACTCGATAACTACTTATTTTTGTTTGAGAAGTCCAAAAAATAAGGGGTGTACCCCTTCAAATGCATTAACATTCTCACAGCAATTAAGTAGTTATTATTTTGCTTACTTGAAGCCAAAAAATAACTAGTCAAATAAAGTAATTAAAATTAAAAAAAAATGTTATAACACATTATGTTTTTTTATATTTTTTTCAATTTTATTAAATTTTTTTATTTTTATTTTTTGGCCCAGCTGGGTGGGATACGAACCTGTGCTCGTTCAGATATGAAGACAAGAACTTTACCCACTCAGCTATTAAAATTGGTTTTTATATACAAACACATGTTGACTCAAAAAGTGCTTGTCGACTTATTTTATTAATACATATCAACAAATTGCAACTACTTTCAGATAATGATAAAAATGCGTACTAATATTATTAAAAACGAAGTAGTGGTCATGATTTGGAGCATATTAATTAAATAAATAAGTACCACTCATTACTTTGTAACCCATTAATAAAGTACTACCGCTTACAAAATGGGAAAATTTTTTGCTGGGCTCATATGATTTTCGGTAAGTTTTCTGACCGACTTCGGATACGAATTCGACATGTTGTGCAAGCTTTCTGCCCGACTTCGGACCTAAATCGGAAAAAAATTTTTTGTTGGGATTGTACAAAAATGGATTGTACCGGAGTTGGTACCTGTGGGCTAAATATCTTCCTGAGGTACCTGGAATACAAATTGTTTAGCCATTGATAAAACCATCTCTCGCACAGTGGTTCCAATTGCAATAAAATTGCTAATAAATCTGTATCCTTGAAACTTGCAATCCGATTACAAAACGATGTATGTAAAAATCATAGAGGAGAACCTAAGTGTTAAGAATAGTAATTTTCTGACCACCCTGGTGAAAGATGCGTTGAGCTAAACGGTCTCAAAATTGACTACCTCGAACATCAAAACCTTTATTGACATCATAGCTTTTACAAATATAAACCGATTTTAATGAATTATAACTTGTTGTAAACTTTTTTTGAAATTGGAATCTACACGCCATGACCGAGCACCTCTTGACCATATCTGAAACTCTAGCAATTATATAGATAATCTGCTGATAATATGTTATAAAAAACGTGTCTGAAACAAACTTGACTTTGCAAAACCGTTTTAGGCATTGCAGAATATCATCATGAGTCAAAGAAACTTCGAGCTTATTTGATTTGTCACTTTTTTAACTGCTTCAACTGCCTTCGTTTTAAACAAATACATGTGGTATTCTTAAGACGAAATTGTTTTAACAAAACTTTTAATTCATACAAACAAGAATTTATTTCTACCTTATGTATGACATTATATATGTATGTACGAAAATACAAATATATGTTAGTGAGTAATGTTATCCTTAGGCAGCTTTTTGAAAGTTTGTATGTAAATATTTTTTTAGGCTATATTCCACGTATATAAATACCAACAAACGTTGGATACTTATTGGTGGATCAGTGATGCCAACTCTACCATTTGAGACATAGATCTAGTTATTTTGTGCATTGTACTCAGAGCTACTACAACATTGCGAGCAAAACTTATCTACTTTTATAGTTTTTCAAATATATTACAACTCTTCGCATTCAATCAGAGTAAATTATCAAAGTTGAATACTTCTGGAATTATTTGTGTATATAAAATCCTCATCAAAATGAAATTCACAAATATTTTCTTTACTTAGGATTGCCATCCGTCCTCTTTTTTAGGGCGTCCGGGGTAGTCCTACTTCTTTTTTAGCAATTGTCCGCGGTTGTCCTACTTTTTAGAACTTTCTGCAGATATTTTTTCATTAAACTAAATCTAATTTTTTTTTCATGAAAAATTCTTCCTTTCTCTTTTAAAGTTGCTACGTATGTATTTCGTCGTCTGTTTGTACGTTAAAAGAAACTATTTTTAAACAAAAGTTTTTTGGAAGTAAACTTTTTTCTATAACAAATTATTTGCTTGTGTCCCATTTTATAAAAAATAGTTATTTGGCAAAAGTGTTTAAGTCTGATCAATTATATCATAATAAATGTCCATAACGTTATAATTAGAAGGGTTGCACTGTTTTTGTAATGTTTTTCATATATAGAGGTTGACGCTTATTATAATATGTGTTGGTCCTGATAAAAAGGGACCTTATCTTCACATCAAGAATTTTCAGTAGAGTCAAAAATAAAAAATTAAATTTTGTCGCTTTGATATCACTGTTCAGACATGTTCCTCCACTTTACAAGGCGAATTATCCCTATATTCACCTCCGAAATGACTTATAAAGAGGTTGTTTCCAACCTCTTCGTCTTGCACGATATTGATAAACTTTAAAGCTTATTTACACAGAACTATAATTTTACATTATGAAACTTTTAGCAATAATCCCATATATTTTGTGGTCCATTTAAAATGTAATAAAAGTAATATGTACAGTGGAATTCGGATAAGCACCGTATAAAAGAAAAAAGTTTATTAATTTACCGACGACGAAATATCTTGTAGCGCCGACTCGTTTTAATCGTATTATATATTTGAGTTTGTAAAATAAATCTGAAATTAAAGTCAACTCACATTTGTTTTATTTCGAATGCTATCCTTATCTTCGCTTTCTAGACTAATTTTAAAAGTGCTGAAGTAATGAATTCGTTTAACCGAATTCATTACTTCAGCACATTCATTTATCCAAACTTCGTTTTACTCAAAATCGTACATAAGCGCAACAAAGTTCCTGTAATTTTCCATTATCGCTTAACCTAATTCGACTGTATACTACACTCTAAAACATTTATGTTGAAAATTAGGTCGATAATAGTCGGCAACACTTTACAGATTTTTATCGGCCTAAAATTGCACACGCATTATTTTTAAACAAAATGTTCGTACTAAAAAAAGCGATTGGCTGCGTGCAGGTTTGAACCGCGACCTCCTTTCTGGTAGTCTGACGTATCTACCATTCAGCCATACCCTTATTATACTTTATGTTACATTTTTTCCACTTGGACTAAATATATTTAATTTGAGGGGTTTTTCTTTAATAAAATAGCTACAAAATCGATGTAATTTTAGACAAGGAGAAATTTTCAACACAAATTTAGACAATATATGATCGTAAATATGAAGTAATGTTTTAGAGTGTACATATATCAATAAAAAATTCCCTTATCCTCAACTCGAATTTTAATGCCCAACCACGAAAATAAATCCCCAATTCGGAAACGGTCTTCCCAACAAAACAAAATTTTTTGCAATAATTTCATGAAATATTTCATCGTGTAAATTCAGTCTTTCATTGAAATCTTTGAATTGTTGAGAGCGCTGTACTGTCCTTGTTTGTTAAATTAATTTATTTATAAAAATATTGTCCTCTTTTCTGAGCCTCGTTTTTTGTGATTGCCGTTTCATGGAATGTACATCAACAAAATTATACTCAAAAAAAGATTTTGTTGTAATATTCTATTTGATGAAGATTGTGTCGAACATTTTTCACGAAAAACAAAACCAAAGCTAAAAAATATAGAATTTAATACTGTCGATATATTTTGAAAAAAATATTGGTATAATGCAACCAAAAATATCGACGATATATTTTTTTAAAAATGTCGATATATCGATATTTTTTACCCATCCCTTGTACGAGCCAAACAGACTTCAGATTCGGATTCAGGCTGTCAAAATACATATAGATAAGCGGGTTATTGATAGTAAGGTATGTTCCTTTCAAATCTTATCAGCCTCTAACTAAGAGAGATTTCATGTTGGCATCACTGGGACGGATGTATGTTTTTTTTTCTGTTTGTAGTATGTTGCTGTTGTTTGTATCTGTTAAGCAACCGTGAAAATTAAGTGTGTTGATTGTAAAACAAAAATAAATAAAAAATTAAACAGAGAAAAAAAACTAGGAAGGGAAAGAAAAAAATAACACAATATTGAAATCAGAACCCAGTGTAAAACGTGCAAAAGATTTGTTTTAGGCTTATGCGTGATCTGTTCTCATTGTTTTTATGGTTAAACAAATCAAGAAAATTTGCAATTAAATCACTGAGTTGTTGCAACAATAAACAGAAATAAAAACAATAAAAGAAATGAATTTTTTTTATGTTAAACAAAAAATAATCTCCATACATCAAGTTACTCGTTTGCGAACATTTTCTAGGAAGGGTTTGAAAAGTGATTTTCATCTACTGTTGATTGTTTGGAAAATTGTGAAAATATTATCAAAATACATAAAAACTAATACAAGACTATTGGATTAGACATTATGACTTTTACACTAAATGTGATTTTATTTATTAAGAAGTGTACTAAAACTTCTTCTACATGTCAAATGCCTAATTATATTTAACTATAGCTGTTGACCCATCACTTTGTTGGCGGCAAATAAAATTTTTTGGCCAGAAGTATTTGTTTTTTATTTATTAATACGTACTGTATCTTCAATATAAATGGAACACTACATTACACTCTGAGACAGAAAAACATCAAGGAAGTGTGTTTGAGTACAACAACAACTTGCTTTTAGCATTTGCCCAGCACTTCCAAAATCTTGAGTTACAGATAGAAAATTGGCTTCTCACACCTTTATACACTTATTAGTTAGAAATCGACCGGTTCTAAGTTTCTCAGCTGATATAGAAAAAAAACTGAGGCATTTTGAATGGTATATGGGTAATACCAAAGGAAAGTCTACTTTTTGTCACGTACGTCACCAAGCAATTAAGCTTGTTTTTTTTAAGGAATCGTACGTTAATTTTTTTATTTTTTATATATTTGTGTAGGCCGCAAGTAGCTCTAAATTTAGTAAAAGTTAAAAAAAAATCGAACTACATGATTTTGAAATACAAGCTTAATAATTTGGTGACGTTACATGACAAAAGGAGGAAATTACTGTAAACATGTCCCTACATGTTATTAAAGTAAGTAACTTGGAGAAATCTGTGTGTATATATCCAGCAAAAAAAAAATAGTTTCTTAATTTGTTCGTCACTATTTATTAATTTCCTTAAACATTATGTTAATATATGAGTGAAAACCCAAACTCTGTTTTCAAAAATCGATTGGAAATTAACTTAGTTATTAAATGTACTAAAACAAAATTTGTGCAAAAATTACTGCACAATGTTTGGCGTTATCTTTTCATGCGCTCTTAGTTTAGTGAAGCTTATAGCAGGTGCAATGTTATAAATACAAATTGACGCATAATAGAAAATTGGTACAAGATCGTGCGCTTGTTAATTACATTTGTCCTTTATAACAAGCTGTACATTCCGGTAAATTAAAATTTCCTTAAAATTGGTTTTGCTGGGGATATTCCTGTTAGTATGAAATACCGCAGTGGAAGAGAACTGGTATTTTATTTTTCGAAAAGTAACTACTTCAAAAGCACTATTTTCCAAAATAAATTAAAAAAAAATACATATGACGAAAAGTAACTTTTTAGAAACGTAATTTTTCAAAAAAAAAAACAAAAAAAAAAGTATATATATAAATAACTGCCTGTCCCACAATGTCGACAAGTCGATTTCGTTCTAATATTTATATTCAAAACAAAAAAAAATTTAAATTTTTTATTGTTGTTTTCAATATATACATGAGATCGAAGTCGACTTGTCGATATCGTGGGACAGGCAGTACACATTTAAATAAATTAAGTAAAGTGCCACTTTGGCTCGCACACGAAGTGCTCCGTATTAATACCCCTTTTCAATAGAAGACTGAAGATGGCACATACAAGAAACCGGTCTGTTTACAAACCAAATTTGACGTGGTATGACGGAAAATCGTTCCAAATTAAAAAAAAACTAGTCGGAAGAAAAACACAACACCCCTTTTCGTTTTTTGCTCCTCTTTTAATTTCAACTGTTTTTGTAGTACTTTTTTGTTTGATTTTACTTTTTTTATTTTTAAAATTTGTTGCTGTTTTTGGCGGTTTTTTTTAGTTTTGGCGGTTTTTCATTTTCGTGATCTTTTCGTTTTTTTCTAGCGATTTTTCGTTTATTGCAATTTCTTGTTTTCTGTCGATTTTTTAGTTTTGGCGATGGTTTAAGCGTTTTTTAACGTTTTTTTCACTTTTTGATAATATTTTTAGTTTAAGCGATTTATATTAATTGTGGCGATTTTTTCAGTTATGGGGCTTTTTCGGTTTTTGGTGATTTTTTAAGTTTTAGCGATTTTTTTTGTTGTTTGTTTTTTTTTCGTTCTGGCGATTTTTTCGTTTTTTTGGGATTTTTCGTGTTTTGCAATTTTTTTTAGTTTTGGCGTTTTTTGTTTTAACGTTATTTCGCTTTTTGACGAAATTTTTAGTTTAAGCGATAAATTTTAGTTTTGGTGCTTTTTTCAGTTTTGGTGCTTTTTTCGGTTTTGGGGATTTTTTTCGTTTTTTTGTGATTTTTTTAGTCTTAGCGATTTATTTAGTTTTGATACTTTTTTCGTTTTGGCGATTTTATTTTGGTCTTTGGCGATTTGTTTATATATTCTTTTTTTTTTGGTTTTGGCGCTTTCTTTCGTTTTTTGATGATATTTTTAGTTTTGGCGATTTTTTTATGTTGTAGTGCTTTTTTCGTTTTGACGATTTTTTCGGTTTTTAAGGTACATATTTTTTTAGTTTCTTGGCGTTCTTTTCAGTTTTGGTGATTTCTTGCGTCTTAGCGTTTTTTAGTTTTGGTGCTGTTTTCCTTTAAGCGCTTTTTTTGTTTTGGCGATTTTTCGATTTGACAGTTTTTTAATTTTGGAATTTTTTAGGTTTAGCGTTTTTTAAAATTTCTTACGGTTTCTAAGATACAGCAAATTGTCTATATTACATAGTAAAATTACATTAACTGTTAGAACACCCTCTAATTTTTATTGTTTTAAATATCAGTGTTATATGGTGTAGTCTAGTTTGAAAATTTTAAGTCTATATATAAGTGTCTGTATATTACGTTAGTATTTCAACATGTTTCGTTGCTCGCTTTGGAACACCCTTTAATTTTTAACTGTCATATATTTGTTTTGAATTCTGTGAAAATTTCAGGTCCGTAGCTCTTACAGTTCCCGAGAAAACAGCCTGTGACAGACAGACAGACAGACGGACAGCGTAGCGAAAACAATAGAGTTCCTTTACACTTTTGGTGTACGGAACCCTAAAAGGTACATTTTCCAAAAATTATACTATAGTTGTTTAAAAAATTTTCTTTTTTAAAAAATAATTTAAAAAATAGGTATATATATTTATAAAATAGTGCTTTTTGAAGAAGGTACTTTTTGAAAAATAAAATACCACTGCTCAAAAGAGCCTTGCCAACAAATTGCATTTTCTAAATAAGTAATATTTTCAAAATAGTACATTTTTCAAAAGTACTTCTTGCAAATACATACACTCTAAAACATTACTTCAAATTTACGATCATATATTGTCTAAATTTGTGTTGAAAATTTCTCCTTGTCTAAAATTACATCGATTTTGTAGTTATTTTATTAAAGAAAAAACCTTTCAAATTAAACATATTTAGTCCAAGTGGAAAAAATGTAACATAAAGTATAATACGGCTATGGCTGAATGTTAGATACGTCAGACTATCAGTCAGGAGGTCTCGGTTTAAACCTGCATGCAGTCAATCCCTTTTTTTTTTTTTGTAAAAACATTTTGTTCAAAAAGAATGCGTGTGTAATTTTATGTCGATAATAATCTGTTGTAAAGTGTTTTCGACTATTATCGACCTAATTTTCAACAAAAGTGTTTTGAGCGTAGTACCTGTTCCAAAAAAGCACTTTCCAAAAAGTGCCTTTTCTTAGAAGTACTTTGTTCAAAAATATATTTTTCAAAAAGTATGTTTTGCAATGAACTTATCATAATGGTTTGCATATAATTTGAGATTAAAATTCACTGTAGATTTTAGTTGCGAGTCATTACTATATTCTACAATGATTTTTTAAGTAAAATTGTACGGAAAAACTCATTAAGATCAAGAGTAAAATTTCGTCACTTATGCCAAGCTCATGCCACCAAGTTTTCGTTATGGATATGGCCCAAAGTGATCAAAAGAAAACTAACTAACCTTAAATCTAAATTAGAACTGAATTTTTATTAAAAAAACAGATAAACGTGTGAAGATGTTCCTTTAACACGACTATATTTGTAGCTTACTTATAATCCGGCTAATGAAATTTTTTTATTTTGTTTTAAATTTAGTTTTTTAAAGCTTGTTAAGCCTTATATTAGACTTAAGAAAGGGAAAGAAAAAATTAGATTTATTTGGTCAGATTTGGATTTTTAGCATGTTTTATGTGGACATGTTACTGTTGATCCAAAATGTTCATTTAGGTGTCTGGGATAAAATATATCGACACTCGAAATCCAATTAATCAAAGTCGCGACAACTTCTGTCACCAATTGTTTTCTGTTTCCTCCCTTTTTTTTGCATTCTACAAGTATCTCTTTGTTGTTTTATTGCGTGTACGCGAAAGATCACACAATGAGAATCAAAAGAAGAAACGTGTTGCAAAGATATGAAAAAGAAAAAAAAAATCAAGGGAAAAAAGCAATCTGCAAGCAACAAAGTGTCAACATTTTAAAGCGGATATAAGTAGAAAATTGTTTGCCAAACTCCAGACTGTTTAAAGCTTTTTTTTTACACATAAATGATTTGAGAATAAAGTGTTTTCGATGAAACACTCTTTGCAGGTTTCAGTGAAGATTGTATACTGGGGAGAAAAAACCAAAGTTAAAACAATACAACAATCGTTGTTGGAGCAAAAAAAATATATATAAAAAACAAGTCGAAATTTATGTTAAAATTGTTTTAAAATTTGGAATTTTTCAAAACAATTGACCACCGTGCTGCGGCATACATAGCTAAGTATGTATGAATTCAATATGTATTGTTTTGGTTTTGCGCCAACAAAAATTATATGTGTTTCAAATGGTTCTTAATGTCTATGTTTAAGCAAGAACTTTTTTCGTCACACTCTTTAGAATGAATACAACTTCAAAGCATGCAAAAGTGGTCTCAGGTCAGAACTATTTACGATATAAGAGATATTGGTACTATACGTCATGTTTGGAGGAATACATTTTGTTTGAAAATTTTGACAAATATTTTTCTGCATATAAAAAAGGAACGCATGGTGTCATGGGACTTCGGGTAGAAACGAAGTTCCTCTTGTCTTCGGCCTACCGCGTGTCGGCTCGCACCTGCTACCTTATGTCATCGGCAGGCCACACTTCGGTGATACCAAGTAAATGAGGATAGTAATTTCAACCCGTAGATGAAAAAAGAAAACAATTCGTAAAAAAAACACTATCGCCTGGAAGATACTTAAGCGATACTTTCCAAGAATTTAGCGGAGAAACCTTAACCAAGATAGAAACCTGGTCCAAGGATTCTCAAAAACCTGCAATAATATCTCAAAAATTCTAGAAGTTCCCCGGAAAACAACGGCAACACCGAAAACCGCGAAAATGCCTAACCGGCAACACTGAATTTTTAGGGAAGTCAACCTTCGCATCGCCCTGTTGCTTTCATTTTAAATTGTCGTTACCAGTATTCGTTGCACGTATTTGTTAAGGCCCTGTCACATTGTAATACAAGCTTTGAGATTTTTATTAGATTTTGTGAGACGAAAATCAAATCAAAATCAGCCTGATTGTCAAAAAATCTTTCTACAGTATTCTATTCCAAATAAAACGTAACATAAATAATTTACTATAAAGCAAATTTTTTTCATACTTCTTTTTCTTTATTTAAGCCGGCAAACAAATACACCACTGTTTTTGTTATTGCTATGTTGGTTTGTGCAAAAGACAACCCTGATAAAACGAAAAATGTGATTGTTTAGAAAATTTCTTAAAAATTACGAATACCATAATACTGTCAAATTTCTTTACGTATTATTTGACAAATCATTACAATTTGTTTTCACACCGTTGGATTTCTACTTAAGATTTGAGTTTTTGCCAAGTATTAATACTAAATCTAATAGTCTGAAGGCCGCTTTACCGGAATTCGTTTAACCTATTTGTTACCAGTATTCGTTACACGTATTTGTTACACGTATTTGTTACACGTATTTTTACACCCATGCATAGAAACCATTTATATGCTGCATATCATATGCACAACGTGCCATAGGGAACTTCGTTCCTAAAAAAGAAAACTGATGCTGTTTTAGCGGCCTCCAAAACCAACATGCTATTGTCAGAGCTATTTAGCTTTTCTTTTATTCCTTTTTTTTTGTAATGTAATTTAGTTATAAATTTTAATTGAGGAACTCTAAGTATTTCATAAATTTCAAATAAAGATATCAATATCTTATTAAATCCCTAAATATTTTCTTTAATATCATTATAAATATCATATCTACCATTTCAAACTATCAAATATGCAAAATTCTTTTTTATATTCGTTACCATGATTCTCCGATGGGTACGATACGCTTCGTTGGAAAATGCTAAATTTCTCATAGAATATTGAAAACTCTTTAGGAAATATTTTAAAACTGCCACCTGATTTTGAGATCACAATTTTTAAAAATACTGATTTGCATATTGGATAGTTTGACACGGTGAAACGTAGCATACATGACATGTCACTACGCATATATAAATGTGACATAACATGCTTGACATGTCAGTACGTAGGTATAATTTTTGTTATGCTTATTCTCTATATTCATTAATACGCTGTGTGTATGCACATACACACATAATTAATACTAGCATCTATTTTTATGATACAATTCTCATTGAGTTCATAAATTGAATTGGATATATGATTGAGATTTGCACAACAGAAGGAGAAAAGCCCTGTCAAGGTGGTCAAGTATAAAGTTATACTAGCACTACGATTCACACTTAAGTGCGAGACCAGAACTTTTTCCGATTTATACATTATTACTCAGTGGCATTCGGGCCAACTGTTCCTTCAGTAGCCTTCGGGCTAGCTGTTCCCTCAGTGCTCTTTGGACTAGCTGTTCCCTCAGTGGTTTCAGGCTAGCTTTTTCCTCAGTAGTCTCCGGACTAGCTGTTCCCTCAGTGGCCTTCGCGTTGGCTGTTCCCTCACTAGTCTTCGGACTAGCTGTTCACTCAGTAGTCTTCGGGTAAATTACTCACTCAGTAGTGTTCGGGCTAGCTGTTCCTTCATTGGTCTTGGGGCCAACTGTTCACTCGGTAGACTTGGGGCTAGCTATTCCTTCAGTGGCCTTCGGGTCAACTGTTCACTCAGTAGTCTTCGGGCTAGCTGTTGCTTCAGTGGCCTTCGGGCTAGCTGCTCCCTCAGTAGTCTGCGAACTAACCGTGCCCCTACTTACCATATTGTCGTTCCCGACTAAAAGTAGATGCTTTCTCTTATATAGATACCTCGTTGCCGAACCATCCGCAACGGAACGACGTCAAGTATACCCGCAGGCTAATAGCCGAGCCTGCTATACTTACATCCCGACTAGAAATTTTCATGCAAACACATTTGGGATCTAACTGGGATCCCAATTCCGATGTAACGCAGAAACGTATTTGGGACCCGATTGGTTTGCTGTTGGGAAATATCAAAACCTTGCAAAAATTTGCTCAAATCGGGAAAATATCAAACTCTAATATTGAATTAAAATTGCTGAAGCTATCCAAGGGATAAAAGTATGTAGCAATCATCTCTTTTGAAGATGAGAAAAATATACGATTAAAGATCTGTGTTTGATTTTCCCAACAAGTTCCCAATAGTTTCCCATTTGGGAAGAACTTGTATTAAGGCATTAATTTGGATATGGGCTGTCCCAACAAGTTCCCGATCAAATCACAAATGCGATAACCCTTTCGGGTGTGCCACATGAATTCCCAATCGGACCCCAATATGAGTATTGGGGAAATTTCTAGTCGGGATATTGAAGATTCGTCAGAGCAAATGCTACAAGTACAAACCGATTATACCTGTGGACTAAAACCGAGTCCAGTATATACCGTAGATACACGAAAGCCGCTCATACCAGTACAAGCCAATTATTCCTGTGGACTAAAGCGGAGTCTAATATATACCGAAGATACGCGAAAGCCGATCATACTAGTACAAGCCGATTATACCCATATATACATATATACCGAAAATACATGAAAGCCGAGCATACCAGTAAAAGCCGATTATACCTGGAGACTAAAGCCGAGTCCAATATATAGCGAACATACGTCAAAGTCGAGCACACCAATACAAGCCGAACCCGAGTAAACCAGTGCCAGTAAACTGAAGCAAGGTTCGTGGATCCGTAAGTAGGCCCTGGACGCGACTGAGCGACCTCAGCAGACGACAAAATCACGTTACAATGGTAGGGACGATGTATGTATTTATCTACTAAAAGGCATATAAAAAAGTTCATATGTTTATGTTACTAAAACTTGCACTTTCTGTAAGGGTATTTGAACAATAATATTGCTCATTTGTTGCAAGAACGTAATAAGTCGAAAACTAGCTTCACAAAAAATTATTTTAATGTTTTAAATTAGCTCACAATTAAATGGGAAAATAAAATATAGTTTTCTTTTCAACAGCTGAGTAACAAGATATTTGTATAAAATTTTTACACAACTTTCAATTAATTATTCATTATTAACTCAAAAATTTTGTTTATTATGACGTTCTTGCGGCAAATGAGCGATAAATATAAGACAAGGAAAATACCATTATGCACACGCAGTTGAACATTTCGCATAAATCACCCTAAACAACACCTATTTGACTTTTGATGCAAATGCAAATTATCTACACGACTATGAATGGTTTTCACATCGACGTCGAACCTACGCATGATCATCAACGTTTAACATCAACATCACTTTTCCACTGTCGCCGTCAGACTCAACGACATCGTCGTCATCATTATCATCACAGCCACTGGCAAAGCGTAAAATAAATACATTCATCAATTTAGGACTACAGCAAGCACATTCACCAGGCTACACCATAATGACAAAAATATCGAACATGTGGTCAAGACGTGCAATCATCATACTAGAGATGGACGTCGCAGATGTGATTAAAACGTACATCAAATATAGCAAACACTCACGATTTTATGTAGTTTTTTTACCGCCACATGAGCGTTTATGAGAGTGATTGTTAAAAATCTTCCTCAGTGCGAGTGTCTGATGGTGTTATGTTAAAAAAATTTTATTTTTATATATTTTTCTATACCGCTAAATTCAAAAACACTAATATAAAAAGTCTTAGCATATCATTTTAAGGTCCTGGACATATAATATGACAAATGTCATAAATGAAAATTGGCAGCAATGTGATGACAACTTTCATCACAGAAATTTTTCATATTTTAAGTATCATCTATGTTATGAATGCAACAACATGAATTTGATGACACATTTTTTTATACTATGAAGATGCAAATTTTGGATAAACTAATGAAATAAATATTATTGCTTACTTGTACTTAAACTTGCGCAGAAGAAATAGATAAGAATTATGTTTAATAAAACCATGTTATTGAAAAAAATACGAATTTCAATAACATTTGTCATCAACTAATACAATATTTCGTTGTATATATTTCTTTCCCATGCCGGTTATTTCTTTTCCTTTTATAAATAAATACTTAAAAAAAGTTTTAAGTCATAAAAAAGTAACCGGGTTATGGCTCAGCTGTAGAGAGTATGTTTTACGTCCGGAAAGCCCGGGTTCGTATCCCAGCCATGTCAAAAATTTTTTTAATTTATATATTTTTTTCTTTTGAAATAATTTTGTTATCGGTATTCTTCATCACAGGAAATTTGAAAAAAAAAGTTATTCAATACCGGGATTTTTGTTATCAAAAACGAAACTTAATTTTTTCAGTGTGGTTGGTTTATTTATGATTATTAGTTTTTCTCGAATTTTTAATAAATTAAAAAAGTGTATCATATTATTGTCAATTCATTCATTACTATGACACTTGGTCATCATAAGTGTGATGCATAAATTTTTTTAATGTCTATCACCTTCGCCACGTTCAGATTTCAGATATAGATAGCCCAAATTTAGCTTACAGATATATTTTCTGACATTGATGTGATATACTTATGATGACTAATGTCATCAGTATGGAGACGAGGTGTCCTATTTTCTTTACATTAAGAGGCCGTAGTCGTAATGTTTGACTGTCCAGATGTAAATAAAATTAAGGACAAAAATAAATACAAACGTTAAAGCATACATAGGAAATTCTTTTTCTTGGGGTTAAAGACTGGGATATAGTAATTTGTAATAAAGATAGTAAAGCACAGAAAAAAAAGTAAGTTTCGTTTTTGATAACAAAACTCCCTGTATTCAATTATTTTTTTAATACCCTATGATAAAGAATTTCGCTGTATTGATAACTAAAATTGTAAAAAAAAACTATAAATTCTTAAATTAATAATCGTAATATTTGAATGAATAAAACATTTTATCAATAACCTATAATTTTTTCAATAAACTTTATTTCAAATTTAACTAAGGTTTTTATTAAAACTTTGGGGAAATTTTGATAAAAAGTTTATTTCACAAAATATGTAAATTTAAAAAAATGTTGGCATGGCATGGCTGGGATACGAGCCCGGGATCTTCGAACGGAAAGTATATCCTCTAGAGCCGAGCCATGCCCCATCTATTTTTAATGAGATAAAACTTGCTTTAAAGTACTTAGCAAAAAGAAGAGAAATAACCGTCATGAGAAAGAAATAGACACAACAAGATGTGTATTTGATTTAACTGTTCTGTTTATTAAATATTTGCAATTTTTGAATAACATTTTTATCAAACGCTTTTTATTGCGTAATATTGTAAAATGCGCGATTTTGATCAATATTGCATTAAGTTATTGACAAATGTAATTGAAATTCATATTTTTTTCAACAACATGGTTTTATTGAACCTAATTATTGTCTATTTTTCTGTGAGGCGAAGATCAACATATGATAAATTTCGATTCACTAATAAAAAACTGAAATATGAATGTATTGTAAAGGCGACAAAGCTTTTTTACATTTGAACTTTAAGAATAAAGTTTTGGTTTAAAGATGGATGTTTAACTGCTTGACGCCATCACCTTGCAACGGTGGAAAGCTTAGAAACAAAAGAGCTCTGATGATGAGATCATGGTTGATCTCGAAAACATCATGGTGTTAAGTTCGACCCCTGTTTCGTCAAAAATTATCTTTGACTTTTCAAATATTACATACTTTGAGTATTCATTTCTAAATAAAACATTTTATAAAAAGCAAAATTAACGAACAAAAATCCTGAATAACAAAAACTACTTTGTACACAGAAAAAAATAAGTTTCGTTTTTGATAACAAAAATCCCGGTATTCAATAATTTTTTTTTCAAATTTCCTGTGATAAAGAATTCCCCTATATTGATAACAAAATTATTTCAAAATAAAAATATATATATAAATTAAAAAAATGTTGACATGGCTGGAATACGAACCCGGGCTTTCCGGACGTAAAGCATACTCTCTATAGCTGAGCCATATCCCATTTATTTTTTTATGGGATACAACTTGTTTTAAGTACTTATGTATAAAAAGAAAAGAAATAGCCGGCATGGAAAAGAAATACTTACAATGAATATTTTATTATGTTAAAGATAAATGTTATTGAAATTCATATTTGTTTTTAATAACGTGGTTTTATTGAATATAATTCTTGTCTATTTTTTTCTGTGTAACTACCCTGTAGAAAGCCAGGCGCCAAGTGTCTCCAAGTCACCACTTTTGTCGACAAGTTTTGTGACTTTTTGCTGACGTTGTCAACGAATCGTCTACACTTTTAATTTTAGCTTTAATGAGAAGAGAAGTTTTTAACAGCTAGAAAACGATTTTTATGGTCTCATTTTGATGTGTTGAAAATATATGCGGCTGCACGGAAAACTAAAAATTCTCGTAAAAAATCTAAAGCTTCATATGTGTTGACTAGAATCATTAAAATGCACTAGTGAATCTCTGGTACACGTGTCTCCATATGGTACCATAAGAACCACCTAGTCTATGGTAAGTCAACAGTTCCGAGGTCAGTAGTGGAATCTCAATGACAAGCACATGTTAAATGTCTATAGCACAGAACATTGCCTGGGTACAATTAGTCAGTAGTACTGGTGACAAACTCAATAGTGAATCCGTACAATTTTACTATCGACATTTCCTGCAGGGTAATAACATTTTTCGAGAAAACGCTATAACTTATTAATTTTGTCTTTATTTATTGATCGTGACTAATATTTTTTAAGAATTTTGTATATTTTTAATATTTTTGAAAGAACCATGATCAACAACTTTCTGCGCGTAAGCTTGCATTTTAAAAGAAAAATTGCCCACATTCCCATCTCTTCTTCATACGTGCACTAATTTTGTATTTATAAAGTTTTATATTGTAATTTAAAAAAAATTTTATATTAATAAAATCCTCTCATACCCATTTCCTTGCGTTTAAAAAAGCTTCTAGAATCTAGAGGTCTGATTAATCTCAGATCTCTATTTGTTGTTTATTTTAGCCTTTTATTATTAATTATTTAAATAAAATTAAAATTTTTCAAAAGGATCTCAAGTTAGTTCCAAATTTTTCTGTAAAACTTTGAGCTTATAAAACTTGAAATGTAATGCTTTGTTTGCTTTGCATTTTGAATCTTAAAAAAACTGATTAATGCAAAATGTGTTTGGAATAGCAGAGTGTTGATGCGGTTCATTAATTTAATCATGTGTATAATTTTTTTTTTTCTTTTATTCGTTTCTGTTTGTAAGTCATGAATTTTATACATTTGCGGGCGTAGTTTCATTTATGTATGAACGCGAGAAAAATTATGGATTATTTAAGTACGAGTATTTCTAAATGAGCACGTGCTTATTCTTTTGCCACAATTAATTTTAGTTTTTTTTTTGGCTGCAAGTATTATCGTCATTATTATTATTTTGCGCTTAAAGATTTCGTGTGAATTTAATTGTATTTAAGTATCTAATTAAGAGATCAAAGTAAAAATAATTTCTTTGGGGGATCTAGCCGATCATTATATTATTCTTAAAATATTGTGATTATTTGATGTTGCATTTTCATGCATTTACTGGCGAATTACAAAGATGCGGGAGAGGTTGAAACAGTTTTAGGTGTTGACGATTATTACAAAAGAGAGACAAAAGTAAAATGAAAATAAACATGGTAAAGTGTCAAAAGTAAAGTGATGAAATTGTATTTCCTGTTTATCAAGTATATGAGTTTTCACTGCAATACATACATATGTATGCGGTAACGCTCTTTTTAGGTTAAAAAAATAAATAAAAAAATGTGTATGTATTTTTATTATAGTTAATGAGAATTATAGAATGATCACATATATTGCGTTTGTTTTGGAAATTGTAGTTAAACAATTTTTGCTTACGAGCTCAATTTAGGATGTACACTAGAGCGGGCCAAAAAAATTGACTTTTGTTTTTTTTTAAGTATATCGAAAATATTATTTGGGATGAAAAAAAAAGATATATTGTCAAAATTTGATCGCTTTATATTAATATTAAGAGGTCTATCATCGCAATTTAAAATTTTTTTTGTCTATGCAAGTTTTTGACTTTTGACTCCCTAGTAGAGTTTTTCTTTTCCCGGACTTTTTCATTTCCCGGGAAAGCGGGATTGATTTTTCAATTTCCCGGGAATTCCCGGGTATTGCCGCCCAGTACAAAACGATACAAAATAGCATTTCACTTAATTTATTTGAACAAAAACAAATACAAATTCACGAGATCTGTTAAATAAGGTTATGGAAGCATTAAACGTAAGTAAAAAAATTATAAAATTTGAGGTCTTTAGCCGTGCCGTTTAGTTTTTAATTTAAATTAAAAAAAGTTATTTTTTATTGTATAACTTCTGATTAGTAGCCACCCGAAGTAAAAAAATGTACTAATTTCATACTTTTTATAATTACCGTAGCTTCTTAAGTAGAAAAGATATTGCAATGATTTATTTCATAAGACACTAAAGAGCATTTTATACTGCTAAGCAAAACTGAATTGAATAATTAAGTGGCGGAAAAGTGACCACATGAAAATTAAATTTTTTTTTGTTTGTATCGATTTTTAATTGAACCCTGTGTGAACCTGTTGTGGCTTAAAATAACAATCTGATATTTTCAGAAAATATAGACCAGCCGCCTTATTCCGTAATCGCTAAAGCTAAAGCTAAATCTTGATCGCTAAAATGCTGAACAAATACAAAATTAAACATTTTTGGCGATGACATAAAATACTAAAATTTCGGTGGATTAAATTTTAAGACATTCCATAATTTAGCAATACACGTTGCAAAATTGTATTCGTAGAGGAAAATTGATAAATCGACCGTATAGATTTTTAGCGATAGAGATTTAGCTTTAGCGAGTTACAGAATAGGGGGCAGTACTTCTTTATTATGCCCACTTTCGCTATGTTCACTTAGTGAAAATCTGTTATTTTCATTTCTTCACGAAATATGTCTAGAAAAATATGAAAAAAAAAGGAGACAAATAAAATGTGCTCAAAACTAAAAATTTTTTCTTTTATTTACATATTTTTCTAAATAAAAGCAGCACTAAAAATGTGTGCTTACAAACAACAAAAGTTATCATAATAATATTTAAAAAATCCCGGGAATTCCCGCACAATTTTTCCGGGATTTATTTCCCGAAAAATGAGCGGGATCCCGGCAATTTTTTCCCGGGAAATCCCGAATGAAAAACACTACTCCCTAGCCATCAACCCAAACGGAATTGACCTGAACATATCTTGAAGCAAATTAAATGCTTTATGAAAAAGGTCCTAGTGAAATTTTTGTCAGATGAACCGTTTTCTTTTATAACCATGCCCCCAACCTTGGTATGATTTTACAATTTGATTTTTAAACTTTCGAAATTTGTAATTCATGTGAAAATTAATTTCTGAAAAAATTAAATTAAATTCTCTACAAAAAAAGTTTAGTAACATTTTTAGCTAAATTCACTCGTTCAAAAGTTATTCATAGTTAAAGTTAAAGTAAAACAAAACTTTAACTATGAATAACTTTTAAACGAGTATGTTTAGCTAAAAATGTTACAAAATTTTTTTTTTTAGAGAATTTAATTTTCTTTAAGAATAGTTATTGGCTTTTTTCAGGAATTAATTTTTACATGAATTACAAAACTCGAAAGTTTAAAAATCAAATTGTAAAATCACACCAAGGTTGGAGGCATGGTTATAAGGAAACGGTTCATCTGACAAAAAATTTCACTAGGACCTTTTTCATAGAGCATTTAATTTCCTTCAAGATATGTTCAGGTCAATTTTGTATGGGTTGATGGTTTGGGAGTCAAAAGTCAAAAACTTGCATAGACAAAAAAAATCTAAAATTGCGATGATAGACCTCTTAATATTAATATAAAGCGCTCAAATTTTGCCAATAATTCTTTTTTGTCGTCCCAAATAATATTTTCGATATACTTAAAAAAAACAAAAGTTCATTTTTTTGGCCCACTCTAATGTACACATGTTACAATCTTTCCCTCCCAAAGACAAATTTATTCGAAATATTTTATTGTAGAAATTAAAGAAGGTTTCGTTAACACGAACTTAGCAATTAACACAGGCATACGAAATCAAGCTTTTCGGAGACTTTTTATTTCAATTTTCTTTATTTTCATGTATTTTTAGGCGCTGCAACCAAATCTGGTGCCAGTTTTTAAGTTGCCTTTCTAATATTTTCACTAGTTACATAAATGTTTGTGGGTTGTACTGTGTTATATCGTTCCCTTAATATAGAAACGCACTAACTCATTATATTTTCAAATCGAGTTATTTTAAATGTTGATGGATTAGAGGTTCATCTATCGAATATGAACTGCAAAAAATTCGATTCGAAAATAAATTAAAGCGTTTCTATATTAAGGCAATGATATGTATGTATGTTTTAAAAAAATCAAGCCTACAAAACTTAAGTTAAAAATTTTGTTAATGGGTTATTAAGCAAATTTGTATATTTCCCTTCAAAACAGATATTCCAATTAACATTTTGTTAAACAAACAATCATACAGATAGAAAAACAAGAAAATTATAATATCCGTAAGATAAATAAATGCCTACATATATTTTTATAACAATTCTCAAGACAATCCAAAATAAAACTTTAAGTCAACAATCAAAAATTCATTTGCATTTTACATACTACAACATACAGATCGAAGTATAAAGAATAAAGGAGAATGAAGGAGAATTTAAGAGAATAATGATTACAATTAATTAACACTGTAGAAACACTGATTTAGCATAATTTGTGGCAAACACTTAATGTATTGTAAAGCCCTCTACACGAACATTCATGAATTTTGGGAACAATGTGAAAACATTCTCAACAAAAAAATAAAATAAAAATAAAATAAAAGTGTAATTCATTAATTCAAGTTCCAGATCGCTTAAGACGGAAACATAATGCCACCTCATCATTATCGTTGTAATCGACATACGGACACGTTTGAGTGAATTGCCATGTACAGCAGTAACAACAAAAACAAACGATTTTTGAACACCATCGCCAGCCACCAACAGGCCAAGAGCAACAATAAAACAAAAATTTACAACAACAAAAAAAGCTTAACATGTCAATAAAAGCATATGCAAGCAAGAAAGACAAAGCTTCTTAAACACCAGCAACAACAACAACAACAAGAACAATAAAAAGTTGTCGATAAGAATGAAAAAGGTGACGTCTCAAATAACAGTAGTGCTTGGTGTTCTAAGCAACAACTGCATCAAAAAAAGGCGTAGTCCCATTTTTTTAAATTATAACGTGTCATCATTGTTTGTTTTTCCTTTTTCCGTTTTTTTTTACATTTTTTTTCGTTTTATCCAAGCGAAGTTTTATTTGTGAATACACTTGTGATTTTTGAAACGCAATTTTCCAGAAACTTTATGATCGCATGCTATAACGTCCAAAGGAATAATGGTCCGTGGACATTATTTCTACCTCAAAAGGAAATAATGTCCATGAACCTTATATCGTTTTCCAAAACGAAATAATGTTTAGTGTTTGTATATTATCTGGTTAAATCTTAATTATTTTTGACTGGACAATATGGAATTATGAACTTATTTCTTTAGCAGAGCAACGGTTGTATGCATAACCAGGCTTTGGACGGGATTAAGGATTTTCTTCTCTGGGTATATCAAATAATTGACTCGAGGAGCACATATTGTCTACCTTGCAGGGCTCAGCTTGGGCTTACAGATTTCTTTCTGAGGAAAACATTTTTCTGCACACTCGAACTCCGGCCGGGCTGAAAGGGTTTCTTCTCCGCCTAACATAAGGATTTTATTCAGAAAATTTTTAATTATCGATGCCAAATTCTTATGAATAGCGCGAGGCCGGCTAGCCGGAAAATCTTTACTCAACGAAGTCCGAAACCTCTAGACTGGCCGGATGACGGCAGGTCAGAAAATCTTTACTCCGCAAAACCACTAATCGACGTACTTAAAAGGAAGAATACTTTGGAGGCTGGAAATGCAGAAGTCACTATTCAACAGACATACCCATAGGGGAAAAAATCGTAAGCCTAGACCGGCGAAGTCTCTTTTCGACATACACAGAGAACAAAAGCTAAAGTCGCTCAAATTTATTATTTGATATACATAATGTGAAAATAATGTCCATTAACAATATTTATCATTTATGATGGATATTATATCCTTCCACGTTATTTCTTGCAAGGAACAATCCGAAAAAGTAAACCGAAAAAAAATCGCCAAATCAAAAAACGCCAAGCAAAAAATCCCAAAATTAAAAAAATCGCAAAAACGAAAAAACGAAAAACCGAAAAAATGAAAAAAAAGAAAACTGAAAAAACCAAATATTAAAAATTTAAAGCGAAAAAAATTTTCAAAATGGAAAAAAGCGTTAAAATGAAAAAAAGCACTAAAACGAAAAAATCGCCCAACCAAAAAAAAAAAAAAATACCAAAACTAATAAAATCCAAAATGAAAAAATAACCAAAACGAAGAAACTCTGGAACGAAAAAATCGCAAAAGCAAAAACAGAAAAATTAAAAATTAAAAAAAAGATCAAAAATAAAAAAGCGCTGAAACGATAAAAATGACCAAAATAAAAAAATTACCAAAATTAAAAAAAAAATCTACAAAAAACGAAAAATAGCCAAAACGAATAAAATCGTCAAAACGCGTTAGCTAAAATATTACCCAAAATTATAAAAATTGTAGAGTCCGACCGAATATTCGGTTTCGGATTCGGATTGGGCCAAAATTTTTGTTCCGGCTGACATTCGGTGTAGGCCAACTTTTTGATCGAATACCGAAACCGAAACTTTTCATTCTCTATAAATAAGAAAGTTAATCGAAATAGTATTTTCCAAATTTAAAATATGTCACCGCAGTTAATCTGTTTTTTCCCGTCCCATATCTCTTCAAATTGAATGAAAATTTTACTTAGTTTTATAAAGCGCAAACAAAAGATATACATAGTAACATAAAGTCTTCAACTGTTTGTTGCCAAAATAAATAGCATAAACTAGGGAATGACAAAACGATTTCGATTCCAACCGAAAATCCATTTTATGTTATAATAAATCGAGTTATCGCAATCGAATTTACTTTTGCAGTTTTGCACTGAAATTGATTATTTGTTTTTTAAAATAGATTTTTTTATAATAATTTCAAAATATGAAAAACGCTCGTTTCAATCTTCACGATAAATTCAATACCGTCGAGAACAATTCTTTATTGTGTTTATCATCGATGAAACGCGGGCGTAAACAAAAAAACTTAACAAAATAAATGAAATCGTATAGACTTATGGCGTTTTCTATTCTACAAAGAAATGTGATATATGTTTACTTTTTATTAAAAAATTTGCAATTTAACCTTTGCGCACTGGGTATAGCTATGGTTTGCTTGTTCAACCAAAGTTAACTTTAATTATTAATAATCAACACTCGTATAAATAGGCTATGGTGTACAAGTAATAAATAAGTCTTTATGTTAAACAACTTATGAATGAATTTAAATCACATCATAACCTAAGAAAACAATAACATGGATAAAATGACTGGTTAAATGGATGGATGAATGTTCAGTTATAGACTTGACTTGCTTGGCCTGGACAAACATACGTAACATACGTAACTGAAAACAGTAACCAAAATCTAAATTGTCTTGTAGGTGAGTGTTTTCATTACAATTCTTATGACTATTTCTTGTCTTATATTTCTATATTTGTTTATTTGCTGTTTCAAAGTGGTCTCCTATTTTACATGTGCCATGATGATGAGACAAGAAATGATGATGAGTATGACGACGATGATATTAGTTGGAATTGTTAAGCCAGTGAAACACATGTTTTTCTTTATTGCAGTTTGTCCATTTTAGTAACTGTCTTAAAAATTCTTTCTTTACGTTTTGAGTACATACTCACTCGTAGCCAGACATCATCATATTCGTATCATTTGTTTGAAAGAACAAAATTAACATAATAATAGTTAAACAGTTTTGTCGTTTCCGGTGCTGTTCACTATTGCTGCCCTGTTATATTGTTTAGTATATCGATATTATGATGAGTTACATACTTCAAAGTATTAAATAGTATGTGATTTATAGAGATAATGAATTGATGTCAGAATATGTTTAACCAAGGAATACCGTTTATTGTTTAATATTGCAGCAAGAAAATAAACTACGTAGCTTAAAAGCAAAAAATTGACATTCATTACCAGGGAAACCGCAAATATGCAATTGCATGTTTTTTTCCTGTGCGCTGTATGTAGGCGAAAATAAGATATTAATACGTTTCAGAACTTTTTAAAAATTTTGGCATCGATTTGTTAGGGCATATTTTTGCATATTTTACCCTTTACAGAATGTTTTTGCATATCTTACACTTAGTCGCATATTTAGGAAATTTTTTCTATTTTTTGGGCACATTTGACTGTTTTCCTGCATATTTTGTTTTTTTTTTTTTAATTTAATATGCTATTTACAAAAAAGTCTGTTTTTGTCATTGAAAATTTTTAAAATTATCCTCATTTAAAAATTTTATCTTTTACGATTTTAAATTTACTCTAATGCATTTTTTTCCCAAAAATCTTATAAATTTTCCACTGATTTATTCTTAGTTTATTTCACAGCTTTCAATATGTTCAAATATGTAGTTTTGAGAATTTTTTGTCGATATTGTTGTCTCATTTGCACTTCATAGAAAACTGGCAGCATGAAAATAGCTGCGTTTGCGAGTATTTAAGCTATTTATGCGATTTTGCTGATTTGTTCCTACTAGGAACCATAAAATATGCCTTGGTGCCCAACACTTTATATTCGGAAAGATGAAAGTTCACGCTGGCATTGTTAAATCGACTCAAGTACCCATAAGGAACCAGTATATATACACTCTAAAACATTACTTTTAATTTAGGATCATATGGTGTCTAAATTTGTGTTGAAAATTTCTCCTTGCTAAAATAACATCGACTTTGTAGTTATTTTATTAAAGTAAAAACCTTTCAAATTAAACATATGTATTTAGTACAAATGGAAAAAATTTAACATAAAGTATAATACTGCTATGGCTGAATGGTAGATACGTCAGACTATCAGTCAGGAGGTCGCGGTTCAAACCTGTGTGTAATTTTAGGTCGATAATAATCGGTAAAGTATTGCCGACTATTATCGACCTAATTTTCAACAACAGTGTCTTAGAATGTAGGCTGCATGCAATACCGTCCAATGACATAGTACCCATGGACGTTATTTAAACATTGAGAAGGAAACAATGTCCATAAAAACTGCAAATAAAGTTCATGCAAACAGTACTGCAAAGTGAAGATTGATTGCATAACCGGTCTTTGGACGGGGGGACTAATTGTTTTCTTCTCTTTGTGTGTCGAATAGTGGCTTCGCAGAGCTCAGATTTTTGAATAGGCAGAAAATCTTTACTCTGCGTACCCACTATTCGATATTCCCATGGACATTATTTCCTTTTTGAAGTGGAAATAATGTCTGTGGACGTTGTCTTCTTGGACATTATTGCATTCCACCATTTTATTGCATAAGACATTTCTTATAATTTAGTATCATATGTTGTCTAAATTTGTGCAGAAAAATTCTGGTTGCCTAAAATTGCATGGAGTTTGTACACTCTAAAACATTACTTCAAATTTACGAACATATATTGTATAAATTTGTGTTGAAAATTTCTCCTTGTCTAAAATTACATTTGATGTTGTAGTTATTTTATTAAAGAAAAAACCTTTCAAATTAAACATATTTAGTCCAACTGGAAAAAATGTAACTTAAAGTATAATACGGCTATGGCTGAATGGTAGATACGTCACACTATCAGTCAGGAGGTAGCGGTTCAAACCTGCACGCAGCCAATCGCTTTGTTTTTAGAGAAACCATTTTGTTGAAAAATAATGCGTGTGTAATTTTAGGTCGATAATAATCTGTAAAGTGTTGCCGACTATTATCGACCTAATTTTCAACAAAACTGTTTTAGAGTGTGTCTAAAAAACAGCAGAAAAATGTTTAAAGAATAGAAACACGCCATAGTTTTCTTCGGTCATCAAAGTTTAATTTCTGGTATTTAAATGATTTTAAATATAAATTTTTGAAGTATTGGTAAGTAAATATTGTTCACTTATAAACAAAATCCTAAGGCTTTCTTGTTTTAATAAATGTAATGAATTAAGAAAATGTACTTCATACATTTTTATTAAAGAAAAACTTTTCAAATTAAATATATATTTAGTCCAAGTGAAAATGGTAGCTACGATACACTATCAGCCAGGAGGTCACGGTTCGAAGCTGCACACAGCCAATTGCTTCGCATTTTTTGTATTAAACATATTTTGTTCAAAAATCAACAAAGAGAATGCTTGTCTAATTTTATTTCAATAATAATAGGTAAAATGTGGCCGACTATTATCGACATAATTTTCAACAAAAGTGTTTTAGAGTGTATGTACATAATACGTAGTATCAGAAGTGAATATCATATAAATTATTAACGAAACGATAAAGTTTTAAGAGCATACTTTTTTCATTTTTTAGGGCTTCCGGTTTCCCTGTTCATTACTAATGGTTGTCCCAAAAATATAACGCAAGATTTTAATTAAATAGAAAACACAGTTTTTAGTATATATACATGTGGGGCATTATTTTTGAAGCGAACAACCCAAAAAAATATATTTTGCCGAAATTCCTTGATAATTGGCATAACTATAGTACTACAGGATGGCGCAGAATGAGCTATATGGTTTAAATGGTATATAATTTTTTTATTTATGCGATTGCTATAATTTTTTTTAAATAAACTATATTATTGGGGAATTTTTTGCAATTAGCTTTGAAAAATGATATCCTGTAAGTGATGTCCATTTCCTGCTTATTTGAGTATTTAATAACCAGCGCTCGGACTTTCATGCAAATGCATGTTTTCTTCAAGTGATAGATAAAGGGGTATTGACTAATTATCTATGCGAATCGTCAAATTTTAAGTAGTTTGGCATCGATTTGTAGTTGCATATTTGTGCATATTTTGGTGGTAAGTGCATATTTTTTCATATTTTGGCAATAAATGCATATATTTGGAGTTATCAAAAAATGTTTAATGCATATTTCTCAATTTTTAAAAAATAATATTAACAGGCCGATTAGTTGCCAGTTGCTGAAAATGATACTACTGATGGCAACTGGCAACTGAGAGCTGTCAATTTCAGTTGCTATTTAGTACCTTTTTGGCAATCATTAATTTTCAGTTGCCGACTGGCAACGCTACTAAAGTTCGTTTGCATTAAATAATATACCAAATTATGTTTGTTTTATGTTTTTTTCTCTAATAATAATAAAAAATTACACGAAATATTTTCATATTATTTTAGTTTTGGCACTTTGTTTGTAGGTAAATGCATATTTTTGCGCATATTTTTAATTTTTAGGTGCATTTGTTAAGCGCTTAAAATCAACTTTTAGTTGCATGAAAGTCCGAGCCCTGTTAATAACGAACTGTTCTGTAGCTGAGTGGTAAGAACGTTAAGGCTGATTTAGCCGAGCGTAAATGTAGAAAACGTTGATGTAGTTGCATGTGCTGATCGTTTCTGTCACATTGAAAAGCTATGAGACAGAAACGATCAGCACATGCAACTACATCAACGTTTTCTACATTTACGCTCGGCTAAATCAGCCTTTAGTCTATTAGTCCAGAGGTCGCCGGTTCGATTTCACCCAAAAGACATTTAGTGTTTTTCGCAGATAAGCAAAAAGTCGTTTCGAGTTTTGTGATTGTGTATAAAATATATTGTTAATACAACAACAATTGTGATAATTAAAATTTGTTCGGGTAATCAACAGTTCACATTGTTGATATAACAATAATTTTAATTGAAATAATTTTGAAATCTATAAAAAAATTGTTAATAAAATTGTGGTTGTCAACAAATTCTTTGTTGATATAATTAATTGAACATATTTTTTTTCTTTTCTTTTAACTTATAATTTCGTAATTGTATTTACAAAAATCGTTGTAGCTTCAAAATCAATTAATTATTTAATTGATATAGCAAAAAAATTAATTGTATTTACAAATCTTTTTTTTTTCTTTTGTGTTCTAGAACTATAGTTATGCCAAATAACAAGACATTGCGGCAAAAAAAAATTTTTGTATTGCCTGCTTCTAAAATAATGCCCCATATATATAATAATATTAAAACTTACACAATTTCGAGCATATTTTGGAATAAATTCACACGAACATAATTCCAATGACTCAATTTTTGTACTTTTTTTGTCAAAGATTAAACGCTACTTTATCAAATATTTGAATGGATATACAAAATCAAAAATGTATTTTATTTTAAAAGGTTCATATTAAATTGAATGGCTTGGAATTATTTGGGAAACAATGAGAGAAAAACACTAAAGATTAAACAGTCAGTTATAATAAGTGAAAAACACAAAATTGAATTTATTTCTTTCTGTATAAAGCCCAAAAATCTAAATAAAAAATCTCCAGATTTAATGCTTGGTTGCATTTGGGTTATTTTGACTCACAACTAGAGGCATATTCATTTTTTTATTTCAATAACTCCTGAATTTGCTGTGTAGAGTCTATACACAATTTGGATAAATTAAACCTTTAGAATCATAACGAACCCACAACTTTTACTGTGACTGTATGTCAATGATGTCAATAAAAATCCTTATTATTTGTAGAAGATGTACGAATATTTTTTTATCTCTTTTTGGATTCACTCTGTTGTTGTTTTTGTTGTCGTTTTGATATTTTCAAAACCAGTAGCAAATTTGAAAAGACACTGGTGTTGTATCTTAATGGATTTGGTTTGTGTGAGGTTCGATTATGTTTTAATTTTTTTTTTTATTATTTTATTTCTTAACTCATTATTACAGATACATTTTTATATATTTTTGTTGTAGTAGTTGTTTTTGTTGCCAGTTTTGTCTGATCAATTGTATACTTTAACATTGTTGTTGTATTAGTATTGAGTATTAAGGTGTATCATCTGAGCATCAAGAAAATAAAAATCGATGAAGGTATAAAAATAAATTTTATATTTAAACAAAATACACATTAAAAATGAAACAATAGGTTTTTATTTTTTATAAATTTTACTGTCCACGGGATTTAAACAGGTATTATTTTGCTCTACGGCTGTTACTTCTCTTATGTCGTATGTGCTAATGCTCTGTATTGATGGATTTGTAAATATTTTTTATTGAAACAAAAGCTTAAGTCTTATGGACTTGACGTGTTGTCGTCGCTGTTGTCAACTCATTTGGAATTGAATCAAAAGGCCAAAGAAAGCAAACGCACACAGTTCTTATGGCCTTTTGTAAAATTATAACTAATCGCATTGTTATTGAGTTTAAAATACAAGTTCTACAATATATTTTATATGAGCGAAAGTAGCAATAAATATGTACACAGAAAACGGTCAACTGTTTGTTCAGTAAAAAAAAATTTTTTAAATAATAATTTAATCAGATCAATGTTCGTTTTAGTTGATTTTAGTGTTCAAAACATGTGAAAAGCTCAAGCCAGTAGCAAATTCGTTCGAAATAATCATACTTATAAAAATTTTTATATTTTCCAACTCAGAAATAATGCTTCCATTAATTTTTTTCAAACAATTTGAAATGTTGTTGTTTAACTGACAAAAAAAAATACAGGGCCAAGGTTTCGAAAAATTGAGATATTAAAATTTTCAAATGAGTATATCTGGATAAGTGCTTGACCAACCTTAAAAGGTTCTAATCGGCCAAGAATCAAACAATTTACAAGTGTTGTTTGGGACTTCATAACACTGCTCCTGGGCAATATGGGAATCTCATCTTCCTTAAGTAAGTGAGAATACTGAAATGGTTGATTTATTTTCAAAATATTTTGATTCTACCGCACTGTGCATTGTAAAGTCATGTTGAATTTTCAGTGACTTTCCAATTCTATAAACTTTTCTACTGTTGGGTGTTATTGATAGATATTACTTTTATTAGATCAATACATTTCCATACTTTTGTCTTTAAAGTGATTTCAGTAACAATCGGCTTACCATTTAAAACCAACACAATAACATTAACAACTTGCTACCACTTCTGATGTTTCATTAATGCCACCGTTATCTATCTTTATATCTATTTGGGGACAATGACTAAAATATACATATTAAATGAAAATATAAAAAAACAACAACAAAATGTATAATAAAGAAAATGCAGTTATTTGAGATTGAAATGTAGTCAAAAGTTGAGTGATGTTATTCGATCAAATTGCCATTAGGGAAACGTTTTAACATTAACATTCATTTATTTTGTTAAGCTGACTTCTTTATTTTCTTTTTAATTTTATCAAGCACGGCGGTTTTTTGAATCACATCTTTTAAATCTTTTCTTTTCACTTAAATCTTTTCACCTTCTTATATCTCGTGTGTCTTGCGTACTATGGAGGCATTTTGTTATAATCGGTTTATTGTTCATGCTACTTTTCATTTTATCTTTTCTCTATCAGTGTATATATTAAAACATTTCAATCCCAAATTTTTGAAAACAATTTACTTATGTTACAAAAATGTTTGTCTAATATACTAGTAAACTGATTTAATAATTTTCTTCGTATTTGTGTTATGTATCAAAAGTTGTAGTCTTTGTAACTAACTACACTCTAAGACATTACTTCAAATTTACGATCATACATTGTCTAAATTTGTGTTGAAAATTTCTCCTTGTCTAAAATTACATCGATTTTGTAGTTATTTTATTAAAGAAAAAACCTTTCCTCCAAGTGGAAAAAATATACCATAAAGTGTAATACGGCTATGGCTGAATGGTAGATACGTCAGACTATCAGTCAGGAGATCGCGGTTCAAACCTGCACGCAGCTAATCGCTCTTTTTAGTAAAAACAATTTGTTCAAAAATAATGCGTGTGTAATTTTAGGACGATAATAATCTGTAAAGTGTTGCCGACTATTATCGACCAAATTGTCAACAAAAGTGTTTTAGAGTATAGGCAGGAAAAGATGACATGCTAAAAAAGAGTTAAGAAAACATGGGTTGTATTGATATTAGGGGTTTCCCGGGAAAATTGCTTATTTTCGTTTCCCACTTTCCTTGGAATTTTATCCGGGAATTCCCGGGACTAGAAACATCTATGCGCACGACAGTGCGCCAGTGCGCCAGCCCCAGTTCCGCCCACACAGTGTGTATTATTACACGAAACCCTTCTAGCTGTTTTTACCCCCCTCATAACTTTGCTCCACTTAATCATAAAATAATCAAACTTGAAACATAAGGTCTCATAGGTAATCTCATAGGCGAAGTTTGAAAGTTCTACCATAAAAGCTTCCCGTGATATGAAGCAGTAAAAAGTCCATATTCTAGTACCAATGCACTGACTCACTCATTCACTCACTGACTCATCAATATTAGTTGGCACTTCCACTATAGCTAGAATGCTGAAACTTGGTATACAGGTAGGTCTTGGTGAGCAATTAACTAGAAAAATCTGAAAACGAGCACTCTACACCTGGTGGGAGCGGGGGGATAGGTGGCCCGTTCTTTGAGTGGTGCACTTCCAGTATAACTAGAAAGCTGAAATTTGTTGTACAGGTAGGTCTTGGCGAGCAATTAACTAGGAAAACCTGAAAATGAGCACTTTTCATATGGGGACACTAGGGTGCCCCTTCTTTGTATGGGGCGCTTACAGTATAGCTAGAAAGCTGATATTTTGAACACAGGTAGTTCCTGATGAGCAGTTAACGACACAAATTTGAAATTTGTTTTTTTTATCTGGATGGCCTAGGGTGCCCTTCTTTGTATTGATCACTTCCAGTAAAGCTGGAAAGCTGAAATTTGGCCACAAGTAGCTCTTGATGGTAAAGTACTAAGAAAATTTTGAGGACAGAAATTTTTCATCTACAGCGAGGAGGGGATGTCTAGGGTGCCCCTTATATGTATGCGACACTTATTATACCAAATAAAAGCTTAGAAAAAAGAACTGAGATCCGCACAAAACATAAATGTGAATATAAGGCCAAGTTGCTATCCAAAAATGTCGGCCGTAAGAAGTACTGAGATCAAAATAAGGACCAAGTTCTTGATAGGTACAATACCATCTCATTTCTAGGTAGCCTGTTAGCCTAGCAATATGTTTTAGCCTTTCTAATAAAGAAACCAACGAAGGCTCAAAGTGTACAATAGCTTCGATTTAACCGGGTGTTTTTAAACGCACGTTTGACTTGACTGCAGCGAATTATTAATTTGTGTCGCTATTCCTTAAAATCTCATACAATTTTGTTTTCTAAGTGCACTTTTTATACCAGCAATTTTAAGAAAAATGACTTTAATTTTTGGCACTTTAAAGCAATTTTCATACAAAAATTCAACCTTAGCTGCATTTTGACTTAACTGCACAAAATATTTGTTTACTGTTGTTATTCTTCAAAATCCATTTTTGAGTGCAAAAAATCTCGGTATTGAATTTTTTTTTCAAAATTCCTGTGATAAAGAATTCTGCTATATTGATAACAAAATTATTTCAAAAGAAAAAACAAATATGGCATGAGATAAAACTTGTTTTAAGTACCTATGTATGAAAAGAAAAGAAATAAGCGGCATGGGAAAGAAATACATACAACGAAATATTGTATTAAGTTAATGACAAATGTTATTGAAATTCATATTTTTTTCAATAACATGGTGCTATTGAACATAATTCTTGTCTATTTTTTTCTGTGATAAGATTGTGATATGAAACAATTAATACATTAGCGAAGTTCAGTAGCAGAGTTCAGTGTGTGATGCAAATGGTCTTGCAAAAGTGCAAATGCAAAATATCGTAGCTTTTTTTAAATTTTAGGGATTTTGTTGCTAGATTTCAGAAAAAAGCTACAATATTTTGCATTTGCACTTTCGCAAGACCATTTGCATCAAATACTGAACTCCGCTATTGACTGTTTTAAAAAACCATTTGCAACAAAAATATAAAAGTACAGAGCAGAGAATTTTCATTGCATGCCAAGAAGTAAAGAACTCAATTTAATATTCAAGGGCTGCAACATTTATCCTAAACAACTTTTTAATCGCTCTTTTGATCACTTCCGCCCTCAGAAAATCACGTATTAAAATCATTAGCGGTATTCGATGTTTGATGCGTTTTGTATAGCAACTGTTTTCAATTGCAACACTTCTGTTACTCTTCATGAGCCAAGCGCTGATGAATAGTAACACTTTGAAACACAAAATAAAAATTTACATATCCACTTAAATACCCACATACACATGTACTTCTGTGGCTACATCCAGATTCCAAACAAATTTCATTACCCTGTGTATCCAATTTTTATATGTTTTTTTTTAATTTCCATTAATATTTCTTGAACAAATTCTTTAGTTTTTTCCGGATTTTTTATTATTTAATATTTTCAGTTGTCAAAATGTAAGTTGCGACATTGCAATACAAAAAAGCTATACCGATTTGGTTTAGCGTAGTTGCAAAAGCGTTGTACGTGCGAAATAATGTATTTTGTTGCTAGATTTCAAACACATTAATTAATTGACTGGTAGGCATTAATTGCCTGATTCTGTTATTGCTCTTTAAAATATATAAACGAAAATTTAGATTAAAAAAACGTATGCTATTAACATTACCGCGTCATTTGACTGGTTCCAAAGGACTGGCAACCAGTTAGAGTTCTGGAATTTTATATGGGAGTGATATAACACTTCTACATCGCATTGTCATTGACATAATTAAGACATTTTTGTTCTATTTAAGTGATATTTTCTTTTTCCACTAATCACGACTCGGCAACGTACTGTTCCACTCCCATTTTCGGCAGTCACGAGATGAGTATGTTAAAGACAATTGCTGCAAGATTTTGTGCAGGGTACAAACAAGTTTTTGAGATTTTGAAAATCAATTTGATGAAATAGGTCAAATAAGATATGACAGCCCAGGTTACAAATATTGTTTTATAATAACTACGAGATGAAAATTAAAAATTTTTTTCATTCCGCGTAAAGTTGTTAATTTTACATATCACAATAGTACACAGAAAAAATTATCACACAAAAATCTTCAAACCAAAAGTTTGTCTAAAAATAAATTTCATTTTCAGTAAATGTTCTTTACATAATCAATAAATTGTTTGTTTGACTTTTATTTAGGACGCAAATACCAAAAACAACAAGAAAAACTGTATCTTGAAAAGTCAACCCCTATGACGACATACACACAAGTAACAAGAACAACAATGATAGCAAAAGGAATGCGATTGTACCAAGTTTGTTTACTGAAGATTTTTTAGTGAATCAATTCGTTAATGTTGTTGTGTTAATTCTCATGCATTTTTATTAAAATCTTTAGGAAAACAGTCAGACTTGAACATATTTAACAAAGTGAAATTTCATAAATGCTTAATGGATGGTGAAGACCCAGGCAAAAATTTTGTTTGATATATTACAAAAAATCCTGTAAAAATTTTGCTTAATATTTGTTAGTATTTGTAGACTAATTCTTTTATAAATTCATACAAAAATATTGTTTGATATAGTTCAAAAAATCCAGTAAATCTTTTTGTTTGATTTAGTAAATTGCTTTGTTTACAATTTGTAAATATCTTTTTACAAATTGTTTTATAGATTTAAACAATTTGTTCACTGAAAAAAAACACGATTTTTTTCAATGAAATTATTGAGATATTTTTGTCTCTATTTAAAAATTTGTTTGTAGGTCCGTTCCTAGACAAAATATTTACTATTTCATTGAATTCCTTTACAGAAAATGAATTTAGTTTTTTCTGTATATTTAAAGTACGCAAGATTTAAGACCAACAAGTTTTAAGTTTAAATGATCAATTTTATATAACTACATAATTGTATAATATGAAGCAATGTTAATCTGAATAATAATACTAAAAAATTTACATGTTTTCTTTTTACAAAAACTTTTCGTTTTGACTAACTTAAGTGGTTTTTCTTATGTGTGTAGTAGAAACGCAATATACTAAAATGTAACCATATGACTGCCCTTATGCCCCAGCCATTAAAGACGTAAATTTTTTTTCCATTTTTCACTCTAATAAAAGTTAAATGATAATCACTATTCTATTCAATATATTAAGTTGTATTTAATACTCCTATATGTGAGTATTTTAAATAAAACTGAATAAGAGGGATCTTAAGTCTTTAGGGTCTTCCGTTTTGCATTGTTTTCATAGTTTATTTGTTGCTGCTGCTTGCTTCGGCTATTGTTGTTTGGTATTTATTGTCTTGTTACTGCTGTTGATTTTGTGACCAAAACAATTTGTACATTGTTAATATTATGAATACTTTATACAATGAATTATGATCTTTACGACATAATATACGTTTTGTCTCTTCATATTTAAAAGAAACAATAAAGAAAATGAAAAAAAACTTACTTCCACACACATAAATACTAAATACATTTTTTTAAAAAAACAGCAAGTTGTTCAGACACCAACCAACGAAGAAGCAACCAACAATGAACAGCAAATGCTAACGTTAACATTTTGATTATTGAAGTCTTTAATAGTTGCTACGATTTGTTGCCATTGTGGAGTTTACAAAACTTTGTTGGTGGTCACAAAGCCTGGTACTATAATATACAATCCTCATTCATCCACATCTAATAGAAGTGTTTGTGAATTTAGTGACGGCGACTACTGGGTATTTGTTGTAGTTTTTTAAATTAAAGAAAAAATCAAAAAGTTTTTATTAAACATTTTTTTTTTCACATTCACTCATTCACAACATTTTTCTTTCTTTTTTTCTTATACATATTTTTTAGTAATTTGAAATTTGAAATGCTACTGTTTGATTATGGCATTATTATGGAAATTTAATATGGTTGATGATGATTTGATTTCCCTTTTTTTAAAAACCAAAGAAATTTCATCAACAAAATAGTATTTAAGTACATAATTTTAGAAAATCATACTGACGAATAAACAAAAAAGAAACGTGTTGCATAGAGTCGTTATGTTAAGAGTATTTAAAAGTTTTCATAGACAAACTTTTTTTTTCGTATTTTGTACGCATACGCATGCGCAAGTGATTAAGAGATCAGGCGTGGAACCAGTTTGTTTAGCTTTTGTAGGTGGAGAGAATGGAACGTACAAATTTCAAAATTTACTTAAAGCAATGCAATAGAAATAAGCTATAAGTATATTATTGGTGTGACCCTATGTTTCACCTAGGATCTTGGAAGATAATAATAAATAATAATAATTTTATTGGTTTGGAAAGTAGCCAGAGTGCAGAAATTACTATCTTCTCTGATTAGCGGACTATCAAAATTGCAAAACTGAAATAATGCTAAAGAAAATTTTAATTACTAAATATATAACAAGGCCCCACCGGCTGATTCTGATACAGGTCAGCAAGAAAATATATAAGTATATAGGCCTTTTGAAATTTTACAGCTGAAAGTTTAACTGGACGAAAATTCATCATCAAGGAAGGTAATTTTCTAAACACACCTCTGATGATTCAAGCTGGGGTTCCTCAAGGTAGCATTTTGGGTCCTCTATTATACCTCCGACATGACAACAGGCTATGACTTTCTCACATCAACATTTGCTGACAATACAGATTTTCTAAGAGTAAGCGCAAGTCCACAAGAAGCATCCGAAAAATTGCAGGAATATGTATTGCATCTGGAAAACGGTTAAAGCAGTGGAGAATAAAAATAAACGAACAGAAATGTGTACATGTTACTTTTACATTACGCAGGGAAACATGTCCGCCTATTTATATCAATAATCATATCATACCGCAGCACTTTGAGGTTAAATAGATAGGAATTCACCTTGATCGTCGTCTAACATGGAAGACCCACATAAATTCAAAGCTGACCGAAATGAAATTGAAAGCAGTTCAACTTAATTGGCTAATAGGAAGAAATTCAACATTTAGTTTAGATTGTAAACTTTTTCTATACAACACAATACTTAAACAAATTTGGTGCTATGGTATTCAGTTATGGGGTACTGCCTCTGCTTCAAATATAGAGGAAATTCAAAGGCGACAATATAAAATTCAGCGTTTGATTACAGCCCCACCTTAATATGTCAGCAACCAGCGCATCCATAAAGATCTAGATGTTCCATTAGTAGAAACTGTGTTTTCAAAGCATGTGACACCATATAAAAAAAAACTCGAATCGCATCCAAATCTCTTAGCCCGCAACATCATTAATTTAGGGGGCACACTCGGCTGAGTAGGAGCGACACTCTTGCTCTCGGCCGAACACGAGAGACGCAGGACATCTAAAGAAGCAACTCTTGATATTTTGTCTAGCAGTGGCTGGATTAATTATTAACAATTTTAGTTTTAAGATTTTAATACTTATTGTTAGTTCAATTTACAATTGAAGATTCAATGAATAAATTTAAAAGCTAAAAAAAAGTAGTGCAACGTTGAACATTTTTACTATATTGAAGGTAAATTCTTTGAGAGTATGGGAAATCTAGATTTTTGTTGATTGCAGTCTCAAATTTTGCAAGAATTGAGTGTATTAAATCTCCGTTTAGTGACAGTGCAAAAATTAGCACTACCACTAAATTTCTTTGATGATAGCGAAGAAAACACCAATCATAATTAAGCTGGTGAAAAATAATGCAAATTAAATGTTTTGCAATTTTATTTAATGCTGGTGCAAATGCTTATTGCAATCAGCATTTTGTGCACTACCCTCAACTATGATAAACATTTGGAACTTATTGAATTGACTTGCTTACTAACCTCTAGTTTTTCTTTAACCAATTGCAATCTCTTGAATTTTCTCATAATTTTTGCCAACAACCAATAAACTATTAACGCTTTAACAATTTTATTATAAGATTATTAAATTTTTTAAATGTTGTGTTATATTCTCTTACAGATTTTGTATATACAAAATTATATTATATTTTTATATTTGATCTTCATATAATCACATACTATAAATTTAAATGGATTTATCATGTTGTTCGAACGATAATACAACAATAAACTCGCAAACCTTAAAAAAAAGAGTAGTATTTCATCATTATACCGCACACACGTAATACTAAAAAAATTGGGTTCTACTTAGCAAGAAAAGCCAAGTCAGGCAAAGTAACACAAGCATCACTCTTGTCATCAGCATCAAAAGCTGGAAACTTCAAAAGTAAAGAAGAACAAATGAATATTGCCAAAAAAATAAAATTCACCGGCAACTATTCACTATCTTTATTATTATATATCAACAAGTATGTATAGCGCAGAAGGGCCTATAAGCCAACATATTTTATGAGCTTAAAATAAGTACAAGAGCTGAAACCAACTAATGTAATCCTTGAATTGCTTTCTATGATATGGAGCTTAGAGAGAAAGCAGGGGCCGAATTACCGCATTCGTTATCGAGTAGGCTTTCGTATCGAATAAAATTTCGTCACGTATCGAATGTATGGATTACCGCATTCGATAGCTAACGTATGGAAATGTTTAAAAAGTGTACCAAGTTTATATTATATCGGTTGTTGAATCGACTAAAAATTTGTACAACATTAAAGAAAAGTTTTGTGTTTCTAGCAGCTAGTATAACAACCAAGTCGATTGGCCAACTGTAATAAGGTTTATAGGTAATGTTCCATGGTTTTTTGCAAAACAAAAAAAAAATTTAAAAAAATATTGTATTCGATCGCTCTAGTGCTAACGAGTGGAATTTAAACAGCAGCTACTCGATTATCGTATGCCGTAATCCCAAAAAGAATATTTACGAACAACTTTACTCGATCACGTATGCGGTAATTCGGCCCCAGATTTTACAAAGAACACCTTTAAACTAATATTATTTTATTGTAATAAAAGTAGGGAAGTGCGAGTTTAGTCACGATTCTATCTTAGTCTAGCAGACACCAGTAAACAGAAAACATTGTTTTACGCCATAATTATACAAATATCGATTATGGTGCTTTCACTACCTTCTTATTACGTACTCGTGTGTACGTTAGTGCGAAGAAAGCAACTGAAACGAGCGCACGCGTTGATGTGAGCATACAAGTGTCTACAAGTCTACCACGTCAGTATTGAGTGCGACCTGACAAAATACGTTATAACTTTTTATTAAACCATTGATATTATCTCTTTTTTCTCTATATTGATTAGCTTAGGTATAAGCTAAAATTAATGTTAAACTTTTTACCAAAAAAAAATTATATCTGAAGTTTTTTTTTGATTTTGTATGGATGTAAGTTTTTTAAGGCTAATTTATGTCATGCCAATAATTTTGTTTTTAATAAGATTTGTCGTTTTGTTTAAAAAAATAATTACAATAAATAAGAAATAACAATAACAACATTAAACTACGATCAAAAATATTTTCAGTGGGCTTACAAACGGAACTTGGAAAATATAAGCAGTCGAAATAGTGTCTAGTGTACTACCACGTCAGTGGAATTGTGATAATGAAGTCACGTCAGTCGCAGAGAGTTAAACAGAAATAAATACTAACTAGAAGGTGCATGATAATTCCTTCCAGAGACTTCGATGCCACAATAAGCAATACTGAGAAAGAGAATCATTACGCCACGCCATTAATTTAGCATGTAAGCCAGTAGCTCTTGAAGGTATATACATACATTTAATATTACATCAATTTGAATTAAATAAGAAAAACTCTGGTCCAAAGACCGTCCCTGCGGCGACGTCTAATGGATCTTTTGTCCCACAGATCATTACACAGAAAAAACTAAATTTGATTTTCTGTAAAGGAATTCTAGGAACGGACCTATAAACAAAGTTATAAATTTACATAAAAATATCTCAACAATTTAATTGAAAATAAATTAAAAAAATCAAAAAGCCCGACTGCGTAAAAAATAAAAGAAAACAACTTTAAACCGTCACAGTTCCTAAATGGTCATTTGAAATTAAAAGTCCTAAGAGAAACCTAAAGATGATTTTCAAATACCTGTCGATTAATACCCATTTTGATATAGTTCGCCGACTTTTTATTTTTTTTCGTACAAACAAAATGGCGTCTGTTGGCCGCCATATCGAATTTTGACTACTATCATATCTTCAGTGACACTCCCCGAATTAAGCCGAATCGATTGACGTAAGAAAAATCGGTCTACGCGTTCGGTTTATATAGTGCCTCAAAGGAACACGCATCCATACATACATACTTACATAGGCTGATAAACACAATACCCTTCTTTGCGTCGCGCAGTCGGGTAAAAACGTGTTTTTTTCAGTGAACAAATTGTTTAACTCTGTAAAAAAATTTGTCTAAAAATATTTACAAATTGTAAGCAAAACAATTTACTAAATCAAACAAAAGGATTTACTGAACTTTCTGAAAAATATGAAACAATATTAAAAAAAAAATTATACAACAATAAGTCTAAAAATACTAACAAATATTAAACAAAATAGTTTACTTACTTAATCAAACAAAAATATTTACTGGATTTTTAGTAATACACCTTTTGTTTGGGTCATCATCATCATCCGTTAAGCATTTATGAAATTTCACTTTGTTAAATGTGTTCCAGTCTGAATGTTTATCCAAGAACTCTAAAAAAATAAATGAGAATTAAGCAACGAACTGATTAACTCAAAAATCTTCAGTAAATAAACTTGGTACAATCTCATTCACTCCTATCGCGAATGTTATGGGAAGTTGTTTGGGAGCAAACCAATATTCCCATTGCCAACAAACCAGTATCGTGAATATTTTGGGAGTAAAATTGTCTATTGTGAATTATTTGGGAGTAATAGTTTCCATTGTGATTTATTTATCAATGCTTTATAAATAATTTGTGTATATACTTGTAAAAGGAAAATTATACACATTTTGAAGAAATAAATAAAGTTTAACTGCGTTTTGTGGTGCTGGAAGATACATATGTGATTAATCGTTAGAGGAAAATTTACCTGTTAGCAGATGTTCAAGGTACCACCCGTAGTGAAAATTGCTGGCACTTTGGCTAGCGCGCATCTTCTCCAATCGACAATTAATTTGCTATTTATTAACACTTGTGCTCTTTTAATACAATAAAAAACAAATTTAATACATTCCTAGCTTAAATCTAGTCGCACGATAGTGCTCTAGGCCAAGTTCTGCTACAAATTAAAACTTACATGTTATTTCCTCCTTCCCATCGACACTTGTCGTGAAATTATTTTGTAAAATTATTCACTGGAGTAAACATTGGCGATGCCACATTTTTTAAGTTTGTGAATTCGCTCTCAAAAACTTTGTTATGAGAAACATTCACGACAGCAAATCAGAAAATTTGGGAGTTTTTTCATGGGAATAGATATTTGCGATAGGGGTAATTCCTTTTGTTATCATTATTGTCGTTGTTATATGTGTGTATATCGTCATCGGGGCTGTTTTTTACACCACAGAAAACGGAGATTTCTTGTGCATTGATTCAGTAAAGGACATTTATTAAAAATTTAATCTATTTTTGCACAAACTTTTGTTTGAAAATTCTTTGGTGATAGTTTTTTCTGTATTTTTACAAAAAAAAAATAGTTGATATGTATAAAATAACAAAAAATTATTTGCTTTAGTTGTCATTATTTTCTTTTATTAATATTTTTTGCGAAATATTTATCTATTTATTGTTTTTTATTAACAAACATTTGTAAGCGTGGCAACCTCAAACATTTTATTTGCAAATAGTGCGTTAATCGGGAATAGTTTTCGTGAGTTAATCACCCCTATCGTGAATACTTTTTCCCTCGAAATGTTTTCCCTTTCCCATCTTTTGCGATCGTGAATAAAAATTCGAAAAATTCCCCTTATCCTGAATGATTTTTTTCAATTGGACTTTTTTCAATTTCCTCTGTTTTTGTTCACTTTATTTTAGCAGACGATATGGATAAATACATTATATAATTGTTATTTTATCCTTCCAATTAATAATTAAAGCTTATAAATATTTATTTTCAGGACAAATTCAGTAAATATTGTTCATTTATCTTAATACTATACCTCCATGCAATACCTTCCCGGCACACATGAATTAAGTTTTGCGATGATGGAATAACAAATGATTTTCCCGTGCCCGTAGAGAATCATTCATCGCGTCTAAAATATATAAAAACCAAGTTTTACTTACTCTTGAGAAAATTTCATTTAACACTAAAAGACTATTTGATGGTATTGGACTGCCTGCTCGCGAACTCCAAGGCATTGGATGCATCTAGCAATCCTGGACGAACAATTCGATTTTGTTTAGATTCCTCATGGAATAAAAATATAATTTCAATTCTCAACACTGCATTTATTTTTTATTTAACAACAATTTCTTTGATTTTTAATTTATTTTATTAAGCTTCTGCCTTAATTTACATTCACTAAGAACTAATAGCGGGTAAAAATGTTCACGGGTACTTCACGATAGCAATTTTCCCTCGAAGGGAAATAAAAATTTTGTTTGTTATTTGCGATAGGGGTGAATAAGTCGCAATAAAACAATTATGTGGCAACAATTTACAGTAGTAATAAACAACAACAAAACAACACAAACTTTGCAAAGTAAACTTTGCATGTGCAAGAAAGTTTAAAGGAAAATTGAAGAAACTTTGTCAAAGTAAACTTTGATAGTGCGAAAGGGGACAAAAAAGAAAAAAAAAGCGCCAAAACTGAAAAAGCGCCAAAGCTAAAATAAATTGCTAAAAATAAAACTAGCGTCAAAAAACCAAAAAAAACGCAAAAACTAAAAAATCACCAAAACTAAAAAAAAATCGGCAAAAAGCGAAAAAAAAAATAAAAAAAAACTAAAACTAGACGAAAAAGAAAATGAAAAAAATTGACAAAATTAAAATAGAGCAAAAACGAAAATGTGTATTCGTACGGAACCCTTCATGTGCGAGAAAAAGCCGCACTTTACTGAATTTATTTTTCTGTTTGTATAAGATGTGTGCAGCGCTTTTACGGAAACACCCGCTATGTCGCAGCTGAAAGGGAGATTTTTAAGAAACATACAAAAAGACCCATAAAACATTACTTCCAAATTTGTTCACTGGGATTTTAAACGGATCGAAATTGAATATTTGATTTTATGATTTTTAGGAGATACAAACATCAGTTTCATCATTACGTATCAGTCACTGATTGCATCAGTTTATAATTAATTATATGGTGTAATATCAAACAATAATCCCAAAAGGGCGGGTCATGAGATATTAGTTTACAACTTTAAAATCATTTTAATCTAAATATGAAAATAGTTTTTTTAATGTAATTATTATGAGAAGCAAATGATTTTTAAAGTTATTATAAAAAGCGGAAATATACTAGGAGAAAAGCGCACAATGTTTTTACATTTAATAAGACTCTTAACTTTTCTAATAATAACCGTTTTCCCAGCGGTAAGCAAATATATAATCGATAACGTAAAAAAACGTTTATATATAATATAGGTGTATGTACAATATATCGTAGCATCCAGAAGTTTTTCTCTTTAAATCAATGGTAATAAACTTGATTTTGGTTTACTAACAATATTTTTGATTTTTTCAGAAAACACAATATAATGTAGACATTATAGATGTCGAATGGACTGATAAAACTGAAAGCAAATTTGAACAGGAATGGGAAATTTCACGCCCTTCACGAGGAGTTTATGCACTTAGTGGCATTATGAATATCAAAGATGACATAAACACTAACAATAACTGGGCTTTTGTTGACATCTATTACAGCGCCAACGGCATATCCTACATGTTGTCACCTTATCGTATACCACGTATTCCATTAACAGATTGTATAAATATTACATATAAATATTATCTCATGGAAACAGCGAAGGAATGTTGTGAAAATCCAATAGATTTTGAAGAAAAATTTAAATCACCTTTAACTAAACGTCGAATGGTATGTGAGAACTGCTTATTTCCTACCGATAATTTGCCAACACATCTTCGTAAGGGCTACTATAGGATCGAAATAGTTGTAAAAGGTGAAATTGAATCTGAAGCAAAGTTTTTAATATATATAGTGGAGGATGAATGAAATGAAAAATCCTATATTTCATTTCGAGCCTTTGCGGCAAGAGAGTAATAACTCAAAAAAAAAAGAAAACTTGTTTTCCAGAAAACGAGTTTAAAGTTTGGAATTTAATAACAACTTTATGATAAAATAATAAGTTTCCTCTCAAGAGGTGAGTATAAAAAATATTTTTACACTATAAAGACCGATATGACCATAAGTTCTTTATTATTAACTAAAAAAACCTATTTTTGAGTTATGACTCTCTTGAAGTAAAGTCTTAAAATGTATGTAGCCTAGAGCGGTCAATCTTGAGAAGCATATTGTATACCTCTGCTTAATTAAAGATTTGTTTATTTTATTAAGATGTTTCCTAAAATAACTTGTTCTCCTGACCTGGAAATAAAAAGTATATATAAATATATATAATGAATTTACTAACAACTTTATGGTAAAATAATTGTTTAAGAAATATTTTTACACAATATAAAAAACGATATGGCAATTAATTCTGTATTATTAACTATAAAATCCTATCTTTGAGTTATGATTCTCTTGTAGTAAAGGCTCAAAATGTACATAGACTATTGCGGTTAACCTTCAAAAGAGTATTTTGTACATTGCCTTAATTAAAGATTTGTTTATTTTATAAAGATGTTTCGTAAAATAACTTGTTTCATCGCTCCTGAGCTGCAGCTAAAAAAAAAAAAAAATATATATATATATATATAATATATATATATATATATATATATATATATATATATATATATATATATATATATATATATATATATATATATATATATATATATATATATATATATATATATATATATATATATATATATATATATATATATATATATATATATATATATATATATATATATATATATATATATATATATATATATATATATATATATATATATATATATATATATATATATATATATATATATATATATATATATATATATATATATATATATATATATATATATATATATATATATATATATATATATATATATATATATATATATATATATATATATATATATATATATATATAAATAAATAAGTAGAAAGTTGTCATCCTTATTATTATTTCCCAGCATAAAATTTGCTTACTGCACAGAAAAAATTATCACCAAAAAATTTTCAAACAAAAGTTTGTCTAAAAATAAATTTAATTTTCAGTAAATGTTATGTCCATAATCTATGAATTGTTTGTTTGACTTTTAACTATTTAGAACGCAAACACCAAAAACAACAATAAAAACTGTGTCGTAAAAAACCACCCCGATGACGACATACACACAAATAACAACACCAACAACAACAATCATAGAGAGGAATGCAATTGTACCAAGTTTGTTTACAAAAGATTTTTGAGTGAATCGATTAGCTAATGTCGTTGCATTAATTCTCATTCATTTTTTTAGAGTATTTAGATAAATATTCAGACTTGAACACATTTAACAAAGTGAAATCTCATTAATGCTTAATGGATGATGATGATGACACAGACAAAAATTTTGTTTGTATTTTTGTTTGATTAAGTAAATTATTTTGCTCAATAATTGTTAGCATTTTTAGACTAATTGTTTATTAAATTCAGACAGAAATATTCTTTGATATTTTTCAGAAAATTCAGTAAATATTTTGTTTGATTTAGTAAATAGTTCTGTCTACGATTTGTAAATATTTTTAGAAAAATTGTTGTAGAGATTTAATTAATTTGCTCACTTAAAAAAACACGTTTTTTTCAATGAAATTGTTGAGGTATTTTTGTCGATATTTCCAAATTCGTTTGTAGGTCCATGCATATACAAAATATTTACTATTTCATTGAATTCCTTTACAGAATATGAAATTTGGTTTTTTCTATGTGGTAGGCAAAAAAGTATATGAGGATTTAAGTCGAAAGTTTAGTTGGATAGGCCATACCCTTCGCAAGCCACCTGAAGGACTGTGCAACCACGTCTTTGTTCACAATCCACAAGGAAACAGGAAACCAGGACGGTGAAAGAACAGCTGGCGGCGATCCCCATTAAAATAAGTAAATTTCATGTCTCATAGTCATAGTCGTGAAAGAACGTTCAACAACATCGGGGAGCTATAGCGGCACATTAAATTACTAAAAGTTAGCCTGATTCGGGCTTGATTGATTTAATTACGCAGCGGCACTGATTACCCAGTACGCAGTTAGGATTGTCAAGTAGGCGGCTGATTGATTCAAGTATTCAGCGGGCTTGAATTGACATGTTATACGCTACTTTTCGGCTATGCCCGAGCAACGAAAATAAACAACAACAAGAGCACAACAGTGATTTGTGGCTATCATCAAGCAAACAAACATCAACACATTACAAGCACGACTGTGTATAAAATATATGAAGATATTCGTACTTAAAATACGATTTTTTTAACATGAATAATGGATAATCAGACTAAAATTAAATATTTTGCACTTAAATATTCCGACGTAATACATTTTTCTATACTTGATTTCAGAAAAACCGGTATTACCGTACTTTTGACACCGCTTGGGATTAATTTAAGTGCGGATGGATTGACTTTTCTTTTCAGTATATGAATTCGATACGAATTCGAAACGACGTGTAGGTACGAAAAAAATTTGTTCCGACAAACTACCGAAATGTCTTAACGAATTCGTTACGACAAGTCTGATTTCAGACAAACTTACGGAGAGGTCTTAACGAATTCGTTACGACAAGCTGGACTTCAGAATAAATCGACAACTTTGATTTGGTGGGTTATTGAATTTGCCGAGAAAAACTGAAAACAAAATCTCAATCAGAATAAATTGACTACCAAACAGCACTACTGACCCCGGTATCATGGTTAAATGTTTGAAGAAAAATTTTTATGTTTGAAGAAAAGGTTATTTCGCGTTCGATATTCGTCTGCTTGTCTATCCTGCTCTCTACGTTGGGGTCAAATATCGTTATAAACGTTAATGCTAAAAATTACATTTTGTTTACTTTTTAATACAGTTTTTGAAATATGAACAAATAATCATAATCTTCAAACCTCATACCAAAAATATGTCACTTAATACCTTTGTCACTTTAGTTAATGATAAAAAAGAAATTAAAGAATTAATGAATGTATGGAATCCGAATCATAATTCAATATAATAAACTTATAATGTAGTTTGTAGTTGGCGGTATTTGGTTATTTTTCTTCTCTTTTTGTTTGAGTGTACGTTTTAGTTTATTTGTTTGACTGCATAAATATGACTGCAATTTCATCTTATAGCCTGACAACATCACCAAGCAATTGGACAGGAACATGAGTCCATCATAAACTGATAAAAACCGATAAAATAATGGTAAAGAAAAACTTGACTCAAGCTTTAATACACAGTTTGTATTTAGACAAAAATCATCAAATAAACCAGCATTTTGAAAAAAAAAGTCTGTTTGTGTGTTAAAAAAAGTATTATATGGACAACAATTATATGATTTATGAAGATCACCCTTTTTGTGCCAAGAGGACACTGGCAAAAGCAGCGCTGAAAAAATTTAATACAAGACAAGACATTACAAACGTGCTTTATGTTCCTGAAAAAAAGGAAAAGGAAAGAAATTCATCGATAGGATGGGATGCTTAGTATTTTGTTGATTTTGTACGAGTTTTGAATGATTCTCATAAACAGAAAATCTGTGCTTGAATTATGAATGTAATGTACACAATGACAGACACATGGTTATTATTAGGGCGACATTTGATTAATGAGAGTAAACATTTTAAATTTACATTAAAGTCATAAGAATTAATCGCAGTTTTTGTTTGTAAAAACTTTTGTGTATAAAACCTTGACAATTACATACTTATGTATATCAGTTATAGGGTGTACCCTAATACGTACATGCACACATAAGTCATTAGTCCCTTATGGCTGCCTGTCCAGGATGTACGAGTATTGTCAACATTTCACAATTAATAATGTTCAGTTAGCGGGTGTTTTTAGTCGTTAGTCCATTTGATTGTGTCATATTTGTACGTTACAGACGTCCATCTAGACGATAAGTCACTTATTTAGTTGGTTCACCAACTCGTTCTTTCCTTCAAGTTTGTTTTTTTTTTGTATTGGCTTCCAGTCAATCCTTTTTGCCATTCACAGGTTATAGAGTTGTTTGAGAGATTATAGAGCGGCGGCATTATTTGTGGACAGACATTTTTGTGACTGAAAAATTCTGTCATAATACTTGTGTTTTTATCTGGCCTGTTGTTTTAACATGTTTTTATTTTATTTTTATTATTTTTTATTGACGTTTTTTACATTATTTTTCTTGGTTTTGTAGACTTGTGTAATTCGTATTTGTACATGTGTTTGCTTGAACGTTTGATAATTGTGTTGTTCGCATGTTACATTTTGAAAAACATTTTTTTTTTACTTCCTTCTCTTTGCTATTAAATCAACTGCGCTACAATCGGTAGCAGCATTGTGTTGTATATTTTTCATATCATAAGACTATTTTGACCAAAAGTCTAAAAATTTGTATATTCAGGATATCTAAGAGGTATTATCTCCGACTTATATACCAAGTTCAAAATTATATCTACAGACCAATATCCTGTCTGATGCTTAGTCGCTTGTCGCTTGTATTAAACTTACTTTTATCAAAATAATTCAGTATCTCGTGAACCGTTCAAGATATCGTACTGAAATTTCGCACAGACATAGCGCAAGGGCAAGGCTTTCAGGCATGAAGTGAAGCTCGCAGGCAAGCCCCCAAAGTTGGTTACCTCGGATGGTAAGTTTTTTAAAAAACTCGCCAAAAGTTAATTTATAGACCGAGGGATTAAATTTTTTATGTTGATGATAGTCCTTGAGAATTTCTACAAAAAACATGATTGTATGTGTGGAATATCTCTTTTAATTTCAGAGATAATTGCGTTCGAAATGTTTTCCATTTATTTTTGGGGGACTTTAATTAAGTTTTTTTGAAGTGGTGGACTAACCTAATACCCGATAATTTTCCCAAAAAAAAATAGCGCTATTGGTGATAAAATTTAGAACAAAATGCCGAAAATTTCATGCCGATATATTTATTCGTTAAAAAGTTAAAAGCAGCGGAACATGAAAAATGAAAAATTCTCAATTTTTTAGTTTTTATCCCAAAAGGTTGGTGTTGCTTTTTCGGTCATATAAAATAAATTTCCTCTGGAACATACAAAAGTTTTGGCAGTTTCTTAAAGAAAACTTATGAAAAATGAGTTTAGCAGAAAAAGCCGTCTAAAAAGGTAATATTTATCCCTCCAGCCGTCTTCAAAGTTGACCAAATTTAAAAAAAATTTTAGTTTCCTTAAAAACTCCTCTCAACAATTTAATTGAAAACAAACCGGCTTTTTTTAGTACACAAATTGTATAAATCTGTAAAACTATTTGTCTAAAAATATTTACAAACTCTAAACAAAATAATTTACTGAATCAAACAAATATTTACTGGATTTTCCGTTATATGTCAGACAATATTTTTGTCCGAATTTATAAAACAATTTTTCTAAAAATACTTACAAATAATAAACAACATAGTTTACACAATCAAACAAAAATATTTAAATCTATTTTTTTGTAATATATCAAACATATTTTTTTGAGTCGTCATCATCATCCATTAATCATTTATGAAATGTCTCTTTATTAAATGTGTTCAACTCTGAATGTTTATCTAAAGACTTTAAAAAATGAATGAGAATTAACGCAACGACATTAATGAATTGATTCACCCAAAAATCTTCAGTAAACAAACTTGGTAATCGCATTTCTTTTCCTATCATTGTTGTTGTTGTTATTTGTGTGTATGACGTCATCGGGATTATATAGGAGGGTGGGGTCTGGTCAAAAGCACAAACCACATTTTTTAGCATGCATGGGGGCCACCAATTAAAGTGGGCGCACCACGCCAATTCTCTCTACAACGGATCGCTTATCTATTGACATTGTATGTCCCAAATTTCATTTCGATATATGCTATGAAACGAGAGTTACTAATTTTGACCGCCTAAAATTGCGAAAAGTCACACTACATAAAAGGAAAAGTTACAATTTATTGATATGTATTAATAAAATAAGTATACAGCCATTTTTTAAGTCAACATGTGTTGGTATGTGAAAACTAAATTTTGTTGCTTAAACTTATAAGTGAACAATAGTTGACTGGGTATAGTGCTTGTCTTCAAATCTGACCGAGCACAGGTTCATATCCCAGGTGGGTAAAAAAACTAATTTAAAAATATAAATAAATTTTTAAAACGTATAAATTTTTTTTTTAATTTTAATTTGTTTATTTGACTACTTATTATTTAGCTTCAAATAAGCTAAAGAGTAACTGGTTAATAGCTGCGACAATGTAAATACATTTGTAAGGGGTACCTTTTATTTATTTCTTTTACTTCTCAAACAAAAATAAGTAGTTATCGATTCAAATTGTAAGTAACTACTACTTAAATCCTCATATACTTGTTTGTCGACCAGTAAGCAATGTTTTTGCTGAGATAGTGAAAAATTACTAAATTTTCACAAAAATAGAGCTTAATTGTTCGCCGTTTTTGTCAAAAAAAAGTATTCAACTGAAATTTTTCATTTTCAATATTTCATAAAAATAGACTTCAAAAATGACTGCAGTTGAGATTTTCAGTCGATTAAAGCAAGCACGCTACATCCAGCATTGGTCGGAAATGGTACATTTTTCTAGGAAATTCTAAATCGCTTAAGAAATAAAACGCCCATCGAGTTTTTCAAATTTATCTACAATTATATTAGATATATTCAATTTTATATCAAATATTTTTTAGGCAAAAGGTTGCGTACATTCAAAATATTCTGTACGTAAAATTAACTGAAATTATAATATAAAATAAATGAAAATTTAATTAAAAATTAAATTCAACAAAAAACTTTATTAAATTTTAAATGCTAAGCACTAAAAGAATTAAAACCGTAAAAATGAATGATTCTTTGTTTTGATCAGTTTAACTATTACAAGAACTAATAGCAACTTCCGTAAAAATAAAAGATGTTTCCCTTGTATCTGCTATTTTTATTGTTAAATAATCAACAGCAAGTTCAGTAAAAATTAGTGATTTTTGCTTAGTTTTTAAATGTTAAAGGCTTAGCATTTCTTAATCCTTATTTATTATTTTTATTAATTTTATATTTTTACTCGCTGTTTTTTATTTTAATCTCTACTGGGAATCAAACAAAGCTCCATCAGGTTTGAAATCCAACACACCAACCACTCGGCTAAAACATAGTATGTAAACCAGCAGCACGAAATTTACATAAACTTACTCATTTTTATGCATTCATTATTAAAAGCAAAAAAAACACACGCAAGGTCTTGGCTGAAATTGAACATATGAACTACCTGTTAATAGTTTAGCACATTAGCCACTACAGTACTGATTTTAAATGAATATTCATATATTTTAAATTACAGTTTTTTGCTAATGTTACGTACAGAATATTTTTAGTGTTTGTGTGTGTGAGTTATTTTTATGTATGTACATTCTTGGTACTTATAACATAAACAACTGACAATATTAAAAGCAACCAAAAATTCGTATTAATGTGTACTTGGATTTTTCATTGAATGCTAAAATTAATTAAAAATAAGATTTCTTATATTTTTAAATGTTTATTCGTTTGAAAATGACTGTACAGATTACTTCTTGAATAAAGTACATTCCGTTACTGTAATAATATTGTGAGTGTATGAGTAATATTATGGTACCATCATATTACTCATACGCATTTCATTAAAAATATTGGATATCCGCATTTTCGTCACATCAGCAGCAAGAAATTTTTGCTGGTAATGCGGAAACTGTCGGCTATTTGCATTTACGCTGCACGAACATCAAACTAAATAACAATAAAACAATAACAAGTCACACAACTGAGCACAAAAGTGCACAAAGCAAGTAGACAGCAACACCCTTATAGCCTTATTCTATAACTCAAACGTTGCCTCTGTTAACGTTAGTAACTTGAAATTTTAATATTTCCTATTCCATAAAAGTTTTATTTTGAAACAATTGGCATTTAACAGAAAAAATATATCTTATTCAAAAAATAATGCAAAATGGAACATAATCATATTCTACATTCAATGTTAGAACGGGAAAAATGTTAACTTCAACGCCAGGTATATTATAGGTGCCAAGGAAAAATATGTATGAGTCATTTTATGTTTGCAATACTTAAACAAATATTAAAACATATTCTTATAATTTTTTTGCAACTTTCTTTTTCAAAAGAACAAAATTATTGGTCTAAAAGTGCGAACTTTGCTGCCATCAAAGTTTTTCAAGAAGATTTCTTAGGTTTTAAAATCGAAATTGCTATAAAAATTTTTAGAAAGGATTGAATATGAAAAGCCACACAATATATATATTTTTTTAAACGAACACACATACTGTTTAAACCTTTGTCGGCTTTTCTGCAGAAACACCCAGGTTCCTGGCAGAAATCGAACCTACGACCTCCCGGTTAATAGTCTAGCCACTATCCACTACACTACGGAGGTACCGTCCCAGCAAAAATAAATTTGGTACAAGGAAGCAGGTAGATTAATTAGAAGTGCTTCGGAGATGCGGGAAAGTACACAGGATGCAATAACGTAAGCGAGCGAAGAAACTTACCACACACACGATGAATTTGGTCGGCTATTTATGTTTTTTCATGTCTTTTAAACACGAAGTTTTTTATTCAACTCAAACTTTTTTATAGTGCATCATCTCTCGCTTACGTGGGTACAAATATGGATGCGAGCGTGATTTTTGCTTCGTAATTAAATTTTTTTATTCTTCCATTGAATTGTGTATGAAAATAAATGTGCCTCAATAGCTTAGTGGTTAGTGTTCTAGTCTACCATGCGGATATCTTGGGATCGATTCCTGATTCAATACGCGAACAAAAAGTATTTAATAAAAGTAAATTGTAGTGTAATATAATTTCCAATTATATTTGTATCATTTAATATATAAATAAATATAAAAACAATATAAAATAATGGCAAATAAAAAATTAATCCTAGTGGGGTAAAATTGTGATATAAAGAGCAAAAATTTTTTTAATTATATACATACATATAAAAAAGACATGAGGTTAATGCATCTAGGATGCGCAGAAAGAAGCACATGCCTCCAGACCTACCAAGTGGGACATCCCATACAAAAATCATGTAATACCGAAGCAGGTTGGTAAGGGAGAGTACCTAAATCTCTCCCTTACAAACCTGCTTCCAGTAGACGGATATTTTTGCTGGGGTATGTATTATATATGCCCAATTGCAGAAAAAATTTATTAAAAATTAAAACTTCTGTTGGCTGGGTAGGTAGTGCGTTTGACTACAAACCCTGAAGTCTTGAGTTAAAGACCTACAGTAATGAGTGCGACATGTTGTTTTTACATTGGTACATTTTCCTGTATGTAAAAAAGGAAATGATAGCCGGTGGACATGATTTAGTTTTTGAAAAGAAAAGTAGTGGCTTTGCTGAGTAAAATTGTTCTGCCTAGCTGGCCTTCGGCCGAGCTTAATAGTTTTTTTCCTCTGCGTATGTCGAAAAGTGTAATAAAGATTTTCTGCCTAGCCAAAAATCTTTACTCAGTGAAGTCACTATTCGAGATACCCAGTGAAGAAAAGTCTAAAGCACGGCCGAAGGCCAAGGCAATTTCAAAATGTTCATCGCAGAAAACATTTTTTTATCGCCAAGTTTGACGACAAATCGAGATATCTGACAACGCTGACTCTAGCTCTTGGACTATAAGTAGATATTAATTTCGATAGTTTAGCGTAGGGACCAACAAAGTCGTCCAAACTCGTCAATTTAAAGAAAATTTAATTATGACATAAATGCCTAAAAACAACAAATCTTAAACGAAATTAACTTCCCGTCGATAGAGAAAGATACAATACGGTATAAAAAACATATTTTATACAATTGTATTGCAAAAATAAATTTTAGTTAATGTTACTGGCGGCAAGGTACTCGTTGATGTTTTTTTTTTGCTTTATTATTATTAAGTTCTTTATACGGGATCTAAAAAAAACGACAAAAAACCTTAAACATAATCACTAGTCATACAAGTCATATTACAACTGATTTACTAACAAAACTTACGTACGTCAATATATCCAGCCATACTCGCATATGATACATACATACATACATAGCGTTAAATAAAATTCAAAAAGCCCTATCTAATAAAAAGCTCTAATTGGATATTTAGTGAAGTCCCTACTAACATACAGAGCTACACTCTAAAACACTTTTGTTGAAAATTAGGTCGATAATAGTCGGCAACACTTTACAGATTATTATCGACCTAAACTTACACACGCCTTATTTTTCAACAAAATATTTTTACTAAAAAAAAACGATTGGCTGCGTGCAGGTTTGAATCGCGACCTCCTGACTGATAGTCTGACGTATCTACCATTCAGCCATAGCCGTATTATACTCTATGTTACATATTTTCCACTTGGACTAAATATGTTTAATTCGAAAGGTTTTTTCTTTAATAAAATAACTACAAAATCGATGTAATTTTAGACAAGGAGAAATATTGAATTTAGACAATATATGATCGAAAATTTGAAGTAATGTTTTAGAGTGTACTATAAAAATCAGACCTACCCGAACGAAAAGAACGATAATATTAAGAAAAATATAGTTAAAAGGAGAAAAACTGGCCAATTAAATAATTTAGCATATATCTGTGGCAATAAGGAATAAGTGCTTAAGTCGAGATAGGCAAATTTTGAGTTAATGCAACCATTCTCCATATTCAAAATTACCTCTAGGCAAATTTTCATTTATTTCGTACGAGTTTTCAGAAAGTTATAGCCTGATGACTTGCAGCTTATCTTTTTTTTCAACTCATAATCTCATATGGAATAATTGCTTAATTCAGCTTATTATATATTAAATTTCAAATTGAATATCTTTATTATAGTACAAAAAGTTAACATTAAGTGGACTAGGAATAAATTTCTAAAAGTCCACTTGAAAGTGTTAAAGTGCTCTCCTACAAAACTGTAAAATATGACTTAAGCACTTTTTCCTTTTTACCATAGATATATTGATTTTCCTGTAAAATGATGAAAATGTAAGTTAGGGCGTTTTGCGCTTCAGGTAACGATATACATATGTACGTAATATTGACTGAAGATAAAACAACATACAGACAGACGGACAACAAGACAAGGGACAGACAAGATTTTAAATAGAATGACAGCAAATGCATTTTGTTTTTGAGGTAATACGCCCGTGTAGTGACGTTAATTGTCAATGCTCCCATGTAGTGGAACATGTAATGGACCATATTAAATTAATATATATGTACCTATATAAACGGTATACATGCTCCTATATACATACATACATGTTTAAAGAAACCTGTACATTATTACACTCAATCATATGAACATGTATTTTACAATGTGACTTCAAAAACATCAGTAATGGTCAAACATTCTCGTTTATAAATATCTTCTAACAACTTTATTATTTTAGTTTGATAAATGCAATTGCAACAATATTGTCGTGCACAAGTATTTTTGGCGTTAAACATGTGTTCACATATCAAAACTCGTAAGATTAATTAGCATCCGGTATATATGAGAATCCGTATAGAAGTTTTTAAGTCGTGCACAATGTTTTAAATTTACATTGTTTGAGAGTATTTAAAATATTATTATATTAACTTTACAAAATAAATAAGTGTTCCGGTAATTCATTAGTTTTTTTAAAAATATTGTAGCATTTGCGCTCCCGAAAATTTTAAAAATTTCTCTGGGGTGTATGGGGCATTATTTTTGAAGGGAACAATCCAAAATTCCTTGATATTTGGTATAACGATAGTTCTAGTAGGCATAAAAAATGTGTATCCAATTTTTTTGTATGATGTTTATTTGTCGAGTTAGGGGTGTGAAAGTGTTGCAATTTTTGAAAAAAAAAATTTTTTTAATTATCGTTTCGAACAGCATATTCAAAACCGGAAATGACCAATTGAAATCACGCACACGCACGACAAATGCTTAAGCTTTCCCGATACTTATTTTTTTATATCCCAGAAAACACAAAATCGAATGTTTAAAGTTTTAAGCATTTTTTAGTGTTAATATAAGAACGAGTTATTAGGCCAATGAAATAATATACATAGGCGATTATTATCATTCTGAGTGTACATATGGGGTTTCTTATTATTTTTAGGGTTCCGTACACCAAAAGTGTAAGAGAACTCTATTGTTTTCGCTACGCTGTCCGTCTATCTCTCCGTCCGTCTGTCTGTCTATCTGTCTATCACAGGCTGTTTTCTCCGGAATCGTAAGAACTACGGACCTGAAATTTTCACAGAATATGTAAAACTTTGGCCGCTACAACAACAAATATATGCCAGTGAAAAAATCAAGGGTGTTCTAAAGCGAGCAACGAAAAATGTTGAAATAATAATGTAATATACAGACACTTTAAATTTTCAAAGTTAGTGTTAATTGGTGTAGTCTGTAGAATAGTCTACACAAATTAACACCGATATTTAAAACAATAAAAATTAAAGGGTGTTAAAGGGTGTATCAGCTAATGTTATATTGACTATGTAACTTAGAAAATTTGGTGTATCTTGGAAACCGTAAGAGATAAAATCTTAAAATTAAAAAAAAAGCTAAAACTAAAAAATTTCCAAATTAAAATTGTCAAAACGAAAAATCGCCAAAATGAAAAAAACGCTTAAAGAAAAAAAGCACCTAAATTAAGAAAATCTCTAAAACGCAAAAAATCACGAAAACTAAAAATGATCGCCAAAAAACTAAAAAAACGAAAAAAGTCAAAACGAAAAAAATGCACTAAAACATAAAAAATCGCTAAAACTAAAAATATCGTAAAAAAATTGCCAAAAATGGAAAAAAATCACCGAAACGAAAAAAAGCGCCAAAACAAAAAAATGCTCCAAAACTAAAGAAATCGTCAAAAACCGAAAAAATCGCCAAAACGAAGAAAAGTGTCAAAATCAAAAAAAAATCGCTAAAACGAAAAAAATCATCAAAAACCGAAAAAAGCGCCAAAACAGACAAAAAGCGGCAAAACAAAAAAAAAACTAAATATATCGTCAAAAAGCGAAAAAACGTTAAAACAAAAAAAAAACGCCAAAAACCAAAATTATAATTTTTACTACCATTCTAAAGTATATCTTTGATATGGGTAGAAAGTTTTGAATTTTTTCTGAATACTGCAATATGTATAATATATATGAATTTTTCACAGTGGGTCATATTGCAACAAAAACTTCTAGTGATAATACTTGGTTTTCAATAATGCGGATTGTGAAAAAACGTGAGAAAATGATACAAAAGTTGAACCATGGTAGGAATGGTTTTTGACTGCAAGGAGAAAGATGGAAAACAACGGTTAGTATAGATTATGGCGTTGATGTTCATCTCGTAACTGCAGTAAGAATCAGAATTAACGTGGATCACGTGGACTCGTCAAGAGCTGAAAAGAAAGAGCAACCGACGTAAGGACCTAATATCTCTTAAAACGAAAAACTTATAGTCATGTAAATTTTAGCAAAATAATAGAAATCCATTTTGGATCATCCTGTTCACTGCGATATAATTGAAATAGAGCAGCAATTTTTTGGTTCCCGAAGATTACTGGTATATACTTTCAAGTGCGTGAATTTAAAGCTAAATCGGTAACCGTAAAATAAATTATTTTTGGCCGCCTTTTGAAAATATGTGGCACAGTGAAGCGTAGAAAACTTTTACATGCCCGCAGCGCCCTACCTGCTATGACCATATGAAGTTTTATACTGATAAGATTATCCGTTTAGAAATTGTTGCTTTATTTCGAAATATTTTGATTTTGTCCCACTGTGCAGCGTTTGTAATGACTGTAAACAGAGTCCTGCCCGAACGACTATAAAGCGCCCTTCAGAATATTAGATTTAGTATTAATACTTGTCAAAAACTCAAATCTTAGCTAAAAATCGAACAGTGTGAAAACAAATTGTTATGACTGTCAAATAATATGTAAAGAAATTTTACAGTATTATGCTATTCGTCATTTTTAAAGACATTTTCTAAACAATCACATTTTTCATTTTATCAGGGTTTTCTTTTGCACAAACAAACATAGAAATAACAAAAACAGTTGTGTCTTTGTTTACCGCCATAAATAAAGAAAAAGAAGATCGAAAACATTTGCTTTATTGCAAATTGTTTATGTTACATTTTATTTGGAATGTGATAGTGTAGAAACAAAATGTTTTAAGAAGATTTTCTTTAAGATTTTTTGACAGTCAGACTGATTTTGATTTGATTTTCGTGTTACAAAATCTAATAAAAATCTCAAAGCTTGTATTACAATGTGAAATGGCCTTAAGCAAATTGCAATCGATTGTGGCCTTGTGGTCTATACCGCCAGAATGGTCTACGCATTTTCTGTGCCGCAATCTGATGACTTGGGTTTCATCGAAAGTAATGCCAATGCTAAGCACTACTACCAATAATAATGCAATTGCCAATGCTAATGCCGATGCTAGTGTTAATGCTAGTGGCTACTGCTCTTGTTAAAGCTAATGCTTATGAGTATTTCCGTTAAAGCCGTGCCATAATTTGTGAATCGCCCCAAATCAATAAAAAATTAGTTCTGAATTAATTTTCTTAAAAGTATAGTTTTTTTATATTCTTTCAGATTTTTGAGTCATTAATTCTTCAAAATTGTTTTACAATTTACTGGCACTTTAGATAGGACATACCTGAGATAAGTTGCTTTGAAAATACTGGTGTACTGTGTGTGAGTACAACAACATGTCATGTTGTGATTATTTTGTTTGACACAAATTGACAATCTGTTGCTCATAAAGTTGTTCTTTATTCTTAATGTTGTCGCTGCAATTGTTTCTGTTCTTGCTGATGTTTTTGTTAACGTTGTTATGATTTGAAGCAAAAGTAACGACATTATTATCAACTTATTTAGTACTCGTATTATAATCACAATATGATTTAATTAAATGTTGAATCCATTTAATTTAAAAATTTATTAATGGATTTTTTTAAATCCAGAAAAAATAAATCAATTTTTATTGTATTTATTTCTGTTGTAATTAAAATTGATTGTTTGCCAAAAATTAAAATAAAATTGGTAAAATTAAATTTTTTCGATTTGTGTGCCTTTTTGTGGTATAATTATGTTAAATTGGTGTCACCGGCCGGAAATGCTAAAAACTCAATATATTTTGAACAATTTTTTGGAAAAAAATTATTGCTTATAAAACGCACAATTGAGGAAAATTTTCGCTGGACTTGCACAAAAATTTTATGAATGAAAAGGTTAAATGTTTTGGACAAAAAACAAAAGCCACTGATCAACAAAAAACAGCAAAAAGTTAAATATTGCTTGTATAATCAATTTAAAGACAAATTGGCCATTTAGCAAATCAGCTTGAAAAAATATACATTAAAATAAATTTGGAGGAAAAAAACAAAAGCATATTTAAAACAATGCCCCCACACTTTGTAAGCTTCTACCTAAACTCTAACCATTTCAACCAATTGAAATAAAAATTTAGTGAAGCTTTTATCATTAACCAATTAGCATTTATGAATAGATAAACAGTAAAACAAGAATATATTTTAAAAATAAATCCAAACTAAATGATAGAAAAATAAAAATCCCAAAAAGTTTAAAAGGGAAAAAGTCCACCGAATTTTGGCATAAAAGCGCACAAAGATATTGACTAACTCATTTGTTTATGAGAACAAAGAAATTAAAATTCTAGAACTAGTCTAAAAATAAGCTGCTGTATTTATAATAGCTGACTAACGCTTGTTTGATAAAGGCTATTTAGCTTAACATAACACTGAATTAAAATTAACTTCTTATGTTAAAGGCGTCCCAGCAAAAACTTTTGGTATTTTTGTAATCGGTAGTACTCTTTTAATGGGCTAGAAATTAATGAGTGGTATTTATATATCTTATTACTATGCGCCAAATTAGAACTACTAATTAGTTATTAATAAAACTAGTACGTATTTATCTCATTATCGGAAATGATTTGTAATTTATTGTTATGTATTACTAAAATAAGTAGACAAGCACTTTTTAAGTCAACCTGTGTTGTACACTCAAAATAAAGTTATAGGTAAATCTAGCCAATTTTAATAGTTAACTTACTGTTAATGTAACTTGTTATTACAAGTTTTATGAAATAACAAATTTTTAAAGTTGTAAGTCATTGCATGTCTAGGGTTTCTTTGTGCTATCGTTGCTCAACAAGATGACTTAGTTGGTAAAGGCGTCCGGTTCATAAAAATGAGAACTTAAATTCAAGACTGAAATATTACATTTTAGTGAATTGTAAAATATAAATTGTGGAAAAATTACGTTTGAAATTTAAAATTATTTTTGATAGTTAAAATTATTAACTTAATTTTAAAAAATTTTTGTGGCTAAAATTAAAAAATTTGTATGGTTACAATTATCAACCCAGCAAAAATTATTGCTTGCTGGCAGCATTTTTGTAAGGGAGACTACAAAATGGAATCACTTGCAATTGCGCTTTTATAATGCATAATTTTTGTTCGCGATGAGCTGCTTAGAAGCAATAGCTTATGCTTCTATAAAATGCTTGTATTAGTGCCGAAAATCATCAAAAATTTCAGCACTAAAACTGAAAATATATGGAAAAATGGTTCGATGTGGGTTGGCGGGGCTGATGGATTTATTAGCGTCATGTTAAAGGCTTATTACTTTTTATCTTTATTTATCAATTTTGTATTTTTACTCACTGTTTGTTATTTTAATTTCAACTAATATCGAACTAAGCACCTTCAGATTTGAAATCCAACACACCAACCACTCAACCAAAAACACTGTTGCGAATCGGCAGCATGAAGTCAAAATGAACTTACTCTTATAAATACATTATTTTAAAATTATTGACTTTATTTTTAAAATGTACTGTTCCTGTATAGACATGAGTATATATGTGTACTGTTCGTGTATACAATCGTAGAACATATTTAAGGGTCTCGCTTACGTTAGTGCTTCCAAGAAGTACTATCGTCAGTGAGAGAAGTTAAATATTAAATACTTATTTGCTTTGCATATATATTTTTACATTTTAATAAATATTCGTGCATATTTGTTGGTGGTCTTTTGCAAACCTTAGTGCATTTGTGGTAGCATTTTTGGAAGCACTTATTCTTAAATAAGCAATGCATTGCTTCTAACAGCTTTCAGTGCTTCTCAATGTCTCAATTTTTCTGGTGGGAATATAAAATAATAACAACGAAAATAGTTATTTTACCAAAATTACTGTATTGAAGTCAAGCAAGTCACCACATGTCTATGTATACTTTGTACTATCGTTATTTAATAAGATGACTTAGCTCAGATTATAAAGGCGTCGGGCTTATAAATATGAGAACCTAAGTTCAAGACCAAAAAATTTAAAAAAAAAACTATTTTAAAACAAACACACGTATTGCTTTAGCCTTAGCATGCATCAACTCAAAAATTCCATTAATTGATTTTTACTGCATTGGTTAGAAATTGGTTAGATTTACCAATATTTTCTTTAGAGTTCATATACGTCACTTAAATTTATAAGTGAACAACTGCTGATTGAGTAAAGTACTTGTCTTAAAATTTGAATGAGAAAAGGTTCGTATCCTAGCTAGGTAAAAAAAAAGAAAACTAAAGTGTGTAAAAATATAAATAAAATATAGTGTGTATAATTTTTTTTTTGTATTTTATTTTGTTTATTTTACTACTTATTTTTTGGCTTCAAGTAAGTCAAATAGTAACTTGCTAGTTGCCGTGACAATGAAGGTATCTTTGTTAGGGGTACTCCTTATTTTTTAACTTCACAAACAAAAATAAGTAGTTATCGAGTAAAATGATTAATATTTAGCATTTAAGTCCTCATATACTTTTTTGCCTACCAGTAAGCAATGGTTTTGCTGGGGTGGGATATGTTAGGTATGGGCAAAAAATATCGATATATCGATATTTTCTTAAAAATAAATCGATATATATCTACGATATTTTTATTTCGATATCTCGATATTTTTTCCAAATATATCGACAGTATATATATATCGATATTTTTTAGCTTTGGTTTTGTTTTTCGTGCAATTTTTAAAAACATTTCGGCACATTCTTCATGAAAAATTACTAATAAAATCTTTTGTTTTATTTATAATATTTAGTCGATCCGAAAAACTATCATTCTTTGAGTGTAATTTTGTTGATGTATGTTCCTTGAAATATTGGTGGAACAGTAAGGATCTTGGAAATTAACTCTTTCCAGCTTAATTATTTATAAGAAAGGAATTTGTTTTATTTTTTTAAAAAATTCGGGGACTACGTATGAATTCTAGTTAATGAAAAAATATCGATATTTCGATATTTTTTATTCAATATATATCCATGCTGCTCGATATTTAAAAATATATCGATATATATCGATATATTTTTTCACTTGCCCATCCCTAGGATATGTAAGCCGTGTCTGTTAATTTTAAATGCAGAATGGGTAAGAAATAATGCTGGAAAATAAACTTTTTTTTATTAATCACTTGAAGAAATTACACTGTACAACAAAATACATTTTTTTGTTTGTTTCAAAATAACAATGTTCTATAACGACTGATTCTGCTAGAGTGCACTAAAAATATTTACATATATGTATGTACATGTATCAGGCGTTATGAAAGTTTACATGTGGAATTGATTTTACGGCTAGCGATTTTACTTCAACCATACACATACACTCTAAAACACTTTTGTTGAAAATTAGGTAGATAATAGTCGGCAACACTTTACCGATTATTATCGACCTAAAATTACACACGCATTATTTTTGAATAAAATGTTTTTTATTAAAAATAACAAGTGGCTGCGTGCAGGTTTGAACCGCGACCTCCTGACTGATAGTCTGACGTATCTACCATTCAGCCATAGCCGTATTATACTTTATGTTAAATTTTTTCCACTTGGACTAAATATGTTTAATTTGAAATTTAGACAATATATGATCCTAAATTTGAAGTAATGTTTTAGAGTGTATATAGTTCAATCATAACATGCTCAAACTTATCTTCTTCTCTTTAACAATTTGCTTAGAATTTAACTAGATATCTACCTGCATAACTCTGTACAAGATTGTCAACAATATAATACCATTAAAAATTTATATGCAGAGTACAAAGCCAAAAATTATTGTACATAATAGTCGTAAATATTAATAAATAGTTCAACATCAGCGTTTTTTTTTTAAGAAATATATTTATTCATACATATTTTTAGGTTTGGAAACCAATGAACAGAAGAATGTACGTATATCGTTTTGTTTTCTGTGCGTTTGCTTGTTTTGCAATTAATGTATTTAATAAAAGAAACAATATTGAAAGGCAACATTCAACCAGCAGCAAAACAAACAGAAAAAAAGAATTAAAATTTTTGTTGAACATTGTTTTTGCAAATTTCTAAAACATGAGCGAAATTTGATATTGTTAAGTATTTATTTTAAACATATTTTCCCCACTTCTTTTTTATTTCTTCCACTTCTCTTTCAATATGTTTATTTTAATTGTTGTTGTTGTTACTTAAAAACAACACCGATTTGCTGTTGTTGCTTTTTCTATTGTTAACATTTAAATAATTGATATTTGGTTACCAGAGACATGCTGCTAATTATTGATTTTTCTGTAATTCATTCAAATATATTTTTAACATGTTGAATTGAATTTTAACGTTTGTTAATGTGTATCGATTAATGTGATCCCCAGCTAATCTGCTGCTCTCGAAAATGTATGTGCATTAAACTTTTACTATGTAGAAGGCTTACATTTATTTGATTGAAAAATGTTTTAATAAGGTTATGGGTGGGTGATTCTCATTCTAAACGTACATTTTGTTGTTTTTTTTTTGGTCTTTGTTTGCCACTGTAAGTTAATAAAATATGAGAAGGTAGGATTCATAGTATAGTTTTGGATTCTGAAATAAAAGTATATTTTTCGATTTTTTACATTTTTGTATATTGAGCGTTATATTTATTTGCCTTCGCGTTTGTTCCGGGAATGATTTTTGCGAAAAAATACGCCACAAAAAATTAGTATAGGGTTTGAAAGCACTATAGATTTACTCTCTAAAAACTAAAAATTATAATAATCGCACGCCAAAATTAAAAGTTACGACCACTTTTTCAATTTTGACTGGGGCTCACATGGTAAAATAAAAAAGTTTGTACTTTTTAAAATAGTTCTTTACAAACATGTATTCATAGGCAAAAAGTAGGCTAACTTTACTTTCAAATAAGACAAATTTTAATAAAATCAACCAACAATGTTAAAAGCTATGTCGATTTCAAATAATTATTCGTAGCAAAATACGACCTACATAATACATTCTTCGAAAATATAACAACCCACTGTGCGGTAGAAGCAGAAGTTTTTCAAAGCAAGTCAGAAATTGTTAAACGGATAATTTTCTTAATTTCGTTTATACCCTTCAGCTCCTGTTAACTTTTTTTAACGTCCTATAATTTATATATAAATTATACTTAAATTTTTTTTTTTTGTAACGCTCCATACATTTTTATAGGAATTCAATATTTTTCAGAACACACAACATATTTTGAATTTAATATAATTCAGATGTATAATTTTCTATGTATTTTAACATAAACTTTTTAGTTATTCACAAAAAATTTTCAATTATATTAAAAAAATATGGATAACACTCAATACATTTTTTTGGATACAAACCATGGTTGACTGATGAAACATTTTGAAATATAATACTATTTCACAAAGTTCACAAAACGTTTAAATATTTAAAAGTTCAAACATACGCTGTTATTTTAGTGTATGTTGTTAAAGCAATTTTAATAATCAAACTGAGTAATGAAGCCTACTAAAAAAGTGTAACACTCAATTAAAAAAATATATATATAATTTCTAATATATTTCAAAAATGTAATGTGTGAAATAAGAGAAGCAAATGCAAATAATCTAAAACCGTTTTAAATTTATTATCGTTTTTGGAAAAATTCATAGTTTCCTAATGCGGAAAATCAACAGCATGCATTGCGAACACGCCATTTTGTATGAAGAGAATATAATCAGTATTTTCGTTCTTCGTTTTTAACATATAATAGACAGTGTTACACAAAAAAAAAAACTTATGTAAATTTATTTATAAGCTATTAATTCATAATAAAGCAGTTTTCATTTTAAAATTTATTTTATGAAATATTTTACTATACTTTCAACCAGGCGCGGAAGCAAACGAGTATATTTCTATAGAGTTTTATAAAGAAGTTTGAAAAATAGTATGTTTTACTTAGAAGTTCCCCCCCAAGAGCTCAAACTAGATCCGCGGCTGCTTTCAACGGACACGAAAAAAAGCATTTGAAATGAGAGTGAGCCATATATAATCGTTGCACTATGGCACATTTTATGAAGTAAGTAACATAATTTAAAGTTAGTCCAACAATTAAAAATTAGATATGTAGTTCTAAAATAGGGTTGACACCTCCCAGCGGTAAATGGCAGTAGTCAAGAGGCCTTCTAGAAGGCCTGTTTAGCAGATATGAGGCCTGCCAATCCGTATTCCATACTCATTTCAGTTTTACCCATGCTATCATTGCGGCACAGGCCTTCCAAGCCGCTTCCCAATGTAGGAATTCTTACAGGCCTCTTCTAGCGTGCTATTTTGAAGGCTATCTGCCAAAAAGCAAATAGAGGTGCACATATTTTTCTATTTCAGTTTTTTTTATTTTGAACTATTTCTTTTCATCCAAAGTAGTAGTAGGGGGCAGGTCTGACATAATAGCAGCATGTGTAATGTCTCTTGTATGTAAATTTCAGTCTTATATACAAATTGCATGCGAAAAAGAATACGAGAATGTTTATTATATCCAAAGAACTTTTTTTTATATTTTAATTTAAAAATACAATACTCCTTCCATCTTCCATGTTTAAAGAAGGGAATGTGGAACGTATATCGAACGAAAAATTAAAAAAATAAAGTACTACTTTCACCTTCTTGCAGGCCTGAAATTTGCAGGCCTGTAGCCTTTTACCGCTGGGTTCCCATGGAATTTATTGTAGGCGGAGGGTTAAAATGTTCTACAGAAATGTTCCTCGTGGCGTTTTGCATGAAATTTCTGAACACATTCTCTATCTTAAATTTAAGATTGAGAAGATTTCCTATGCCGATTCATTATAACCATGTGCAAAATTTCGGAAATTTAACTCGCCCTAAAATGAATTCCAGATGTGAACTTTTAAAACGCTGGTATATTGATTTAGAGCCCTCTGCCGGTCGTTAGGAACATGTATTTTTTGTGTTGTACAGTGTAACTATTTAAAAATTTCAAAATTTAGAAGGCAATTGAATTCACTAAACATAATAATAATAATAATAATAATAAAATAAATCTGCTGAGCATTAAACTCGTGCCATTTGCGAGTATTTTACTTACTGGTCGACCGCTGCTCATTGGTCGGACTTAAAACTTGTTTTTACGAACATGCACACAATAAAAAAAAGTTTACTAGGCTTTGCCAGGGGTTGAACCTATGATCATCTGCATGGGCACTACCTACTCTGTCAATTAGAGAATAAATGAATTGTTTATTTAATATTAAGTAATTGATTTAATTACTGCCCAGCGGTAAGATTTAAGAGCCTTTCACTAAACATCTCATTTAGGAGGCCTTCGAAACCGGAAATAAGATCCAAAATGAATTATTTTCTGCGTTCTGAGGATGGCCTTCTAAAAGTCCTCTACACTCGTATCTAAAAGATTCTATACACATTCGTCTTCCCCTTTTTTTAGAAGGAGTATTCTATTTAAACAACTTTAAATCTACTTGATTCTTCGTGTTATTTCAATATCATATTCACGTTGTTTCAAGTTAAAATAACTTTGATTCAACATGATTCTTCGTGTTATATTAGTATGAAATTCACTTTGTTTCAACTTGAAATAACTTTGATTCAATATGATTCTTCGTATTATTTCAGTATCAACTTCATTTTGATGTAACTGTAGTGGTATATTGAATAAATAATAAATATAGTTATTTCAAAAGGAAAAATGTTCTTTGAAGATTATTGTAAAATCATGTTGAATTAGCATGTAACACCTATGAAGCAAAATCACTACCGAAGAATGTTAAGTTATCAGAGTTTCTTTGTTATAGCTATAGTGCAAGGAAACATTTTTCAATAAAGGGGGCTTTTCAGGGAACTCAGGAAAAATTCATTATATTAAGTTTTTCGTTATAGCGAAGTTGGTTAGATCGTAGTTTCACTGTAGTTCGAAATCAAATATAACATTCATCAAAAATATATATATAAGCCGCTATAAAAATGCCCAGATAAAAAAATTTGCTTTTTAACAGACCTTCCAAGACCAGGCCTTCTATCATGCCCGCCACGTATGATCTGCAAATAAGCCTGCTGAAGAATGCCTTCATTCACGCCTGCTAAGTGATGAGCATAGGAAGGGCCCTGGTCCGCATTAACAACGCATGTAAAAAATTTATGAATATACAATGGATAGGGAAGTAGTAGTTAGTGCCTGCTAAATAAGGCCTTTCTTTTACCACTGTGTCTAGACGGTATTTAGTTTCTGTTGAAAAGTGCATATGTTTGGTAATAGCAAAGTATTCTTTCTACTGTTGGAAAGAATTTTTTTTCTTAAAAATTTAATAACCTACCCCAAACATCTTTGAGTATTAAAACTGCCAAACGATTTTTTTTAATAATTTGTTCTTTTCTTTATTTAAGGATTAATTGTTTTTTTTATGTTATTTTAATTTATTTTTATATTGCAACTAAGTTTGTGTTTCTTTTTCATTTTATTTTCTCTTTTGTATTTATTTATTTAAATTTTTTTTATAACATATTTTTTATTGTAATTGATATTATTAAATATGTTATATTTTTGTTATATAAATATTTGTATACATATATTTTATATATTTATGATAATTTAATGATAATATTAACAAACAGATACTTATTTTTCAAAGTATCTGCTAGACAGACAGACAGACAGGGTGGGTGGTGAAATTTAATTGGTGATAGGAAGTAGGCTGGTGTGTGGAGGTGAGGTTAAAGAAAGAAGTACTGGATGTATTAATGACAAGTGTGTAAGTGAATCTGTTGTTATTTCTTTAGTTTTCAATTGTAATAATTTTTATATATTTTTGTTCATTTTTATCAGATCTTTCTTGTAGTTTAATTTTCTCTATTTTTTTTTTTTTTTTTTGCTTTCCTTTCCAGTAGCTTGTGTTATTATGTACTTACAAACAAAAATAATAGATTTTACATTAATATGTTATACTTACATTGCAATTACACTTTAGTTTCTATTATGTTCCTTTTTTTGCTTGACCAATAGTTTTTCTAGACTTTTGTGTTTTTTTTTTAAATTTATACAAAACTGTTTTATTTTTTTTTTGCATTTTTTTTATTTACTGTTTAATTTAATTTTTTATTTAACATAATAAGCTTACAATAATGATTTTTTTAAGTTTTATTGTAATTTTATTTATATATAAGATATTATTATTAATTACTTTATTATTTAATACTAAATTTTACAAAATTAGTTTCACTTTTACTTATTAATATAAGAAATATTTACAGATTTTACAGCCAACTTAAAGATATAATTTATATATGTATACTTAAACTTTTGTTTACTTAAACTTTTTATTAACATGGAGCGCGATAAAGTGATAAGGTCACTTAACGTTTGTTCTGAATGTAAGAAAAAGAAAATTACAGAGAATATTGCTGAGCTAAGAAAAGCTAGACAATTTTATAAATCATAATTGGTTATAAATCATAATGTCTGCAGACGCAATGACAGACAAAATGGCGTGATAATGTCCATGGATATTGTTATACACAAAAAGAATTACGCTTCATAATATAATTAAACGTTTTTTGTTTGTTTGTTTCCACAATTCTAATGAAGTATTTCAAAATATAAACAAAAAACTTCACGAATATTGTAGAAGAATTTCATTGGAATTGCTCCATTAATTTTCGAAGTTGCGTTAGAAAATTTTACTGGCGGTATGACAACAATATTTTGTCATTTTATAAAAAGGAAAGTTTTTTGGAGCATCTAAAAAAACTATAAATTTTTAATGACCACTCTAATGTATATGTACTCTTAAAAATTAAAGATATACAAAAAATTTTTAACTTTTTGAATTTTATAATTTCAATGAAACGTATTTCATAGTTTTGATGAAAAATATCATTGCATTTATGAAAAACCGATGAAATAAATTACTCATGTATTTTTCCTTCATAAAAAGCACACTCTTAAGCTTAACCCACACCGACTGAAGACAATACTGATTTTTGACTAATACGACAACAGTACATTAGTTCTTATGATACAACCTACACCAAACAAAACAGCCGCAATACTGTCTCTTTGACTTAAGCATTGGTTTTAGAAGGAACATGTAGTTTGATACAACATACCCACACAGAGTTAGACAAAACAGACTGAATCGAACCTCGTTGCATATAATTGCGTGCGTGATGTAACCCAAACCAATTAAGACAAGTCAAAAAACGAAAAATACAAGAAACATAGTCGCACTGCTGTCTGATTAGCGGCTGTATTTTAAAACAAAAATTTGAAAAGACGTATTTTTTTTTGTTGTGGGCTAGCATCAAAAAAGTGTATTTGACTTAAAAGACAAAAACGTTTTGCCTTTTGTTGGTGTAGGTTCAGTCTCATTCGTTTCAATGGTGTTGTTTTTGTTGTACTCTTTCTCATTATCATTCACTCACATAGCTTATTTATTTGATAGTGCTGTTGGCCGAAGTAGTTAAGACGTTGCCCATAAAAAATTATGAAAATCAAGTTTCTGAGTTCGATACTGTGAGCGGTCATCAACATTACAAATTTTTCTGATGTGCTTACTATCTATCGTAAGTATTTGTAGCATAGAATTTACAATAAATTTAAATAGTCAATAAAATGAGAATACTTATTAATGTTATGATTTCCTTAAAGCAATGAAATGGTTTTATTAATATATTGACATGATTCATTAAAGTGGTGAAAAAATTGCATTAAAATGGTGAACAAATTTCGTTTAACTAATGAATTAATTTCCCTAAAATAATAAAATAATTTCATCAAAATTATGAAATAATTTCGTCAAAATAATAAAATCTTTTCATTAGTTTAGCGAAGTTATTACATTAAATCAATGATATTATTTCATATATCTAAGGAAATATGCATTAAAATAATTTTAACGAAACTTGTTTCATTAATCCCAGAAAGTAGAATTGGAAAAAAGGTTGATAAATCTGTATACATATTTGAAACTTGCGATCCAATTGTAAAACCAATAGAGGAGGATCTAAGCTTTAAGAATAATGTAACATGGGCCATCCTGATGAAACACACGGTGGGCTACTGGGTGTCAAACCTGTCTACCTTGAAAAACTTTGTTGGGCTCATAACTTTTACAAATATTATTGGATTTTAATGAGTTTAAACTTTTTGTAGACAAATAATTTTAACAATATATTGAACGGTAATTTTTTACGAATTTTTAATTCCAAAAAAAACAACGTGAAGAAAGTGCTAATTTCCCATATTTAGCACAAAACTGCAGGCGCATGAGTAATATTAGTACAAACCATTATATTCATCATACGCCCCATGCGGATATACTGTGTATGCGTGTAGTAAATAGTACTTTTTTGCAATATTTCACCTGAGGCGTCTGTTTTGTGCCAGTTTTATTTAGTATTTCAAATCAATAATATATATGTTTTATATACCATTGGACAGGTAGATAAGTGTATTTTTAATATTTGTATGAATTTTAATCATTCTGCAAACCAAATAAAGGATTCGACTGAGAAAATTTAAAAAAATCGCTATTCCTATGTTTTTCACATATTTTTTTTTTTTTTTGGAATTAAAAATTCATAAACCAATTCCCGTTTAATGTGTCTGTGAAATTTTTTTTACATAAGAGGATTGCTATGTTTTTAATAAATAGTAAAGAAATAAAAATTAAAAAATTAAGTTTGGTACTACTTTCTTTCATGCAGATAAAAAACATGCATCTGAAAATTTTACTATTTTTAGAAAATCTGCTTTCCTGGCCACATTTTTGATCGGGCGGGTAACAATTAATTATATTTACAGAATTTGTAAAGAAATTTTAAAAACGCAATGGGCGTTTTTTTTTCTTAAGTGATTAATTTAGAATTTCTTAGGACAATTCACTATATTCGTCCAATGCTGGATGTAGCGTGCATGATATAATCCATTTAAAAATTCAGCTGTAGTCATTTTTTGAAGTATTTTTGAATTATTAAAAATAAAAAATTTTAGTTTTGCAAAATTTTTGAGGAAAACTTCGAACAATTTCGTCAAAATTCAGTAATTTTCACCCTCACTTCAGAGTCTTGAATTTGATTTTTTTTCACGCCTACATGAATTAATAAAACTTACAAACTCGTTCAACATATCATCAAGGATTTTGTTGAAAATCATAAAATATATTTGTGAAAATTTTGGCTATGCTATTACCGAAGATATTTACAAAATGGGGAACTAAGTCGAGGCCAAAAACTAAAATTTTCATATTCTAAGCTAAAAACCTCTGAAAATATTAAAGATATATTAATGAAGTAAAATGTATTTTCTTTGTCTATATAAAAGCTTTACAAAAAATTAAACTCATTAAAATCTGATAATATTTTTGAAAGTTATGAGTCCAACAAAGTTTTTCATGCCAGAGGTAGTAAGCTTTGACACCTTGTACCTTACCGTGTGTTTCAACATGGTGGTCTATGTCTTATTATCCTTAAAGCTTAGATCATACTTTATGATTTTTACATACGTCGTTTTATAATCAGATTGCAAGTTTCAAAGATACAGATTTATTAACTTTTTTTTAAGTCAAACCATTGTGCATTGGGAGATTTTTTTAACCGACTTCAAAAAAAGGAGAAAGGTATCATCATGTATTTTTTGATTATGTATGTTCCCTCAAGACTTCACCATTTATGAACCGATTTCGGAATTTTTTCTCTATTCAAAAGGATGTACTTCCAGATTGGTCCCGTTGAAAAGTGGGCTGGTCACGCCCATACAAAATAAATACACATTCGTTTTCAACTACTTCCACTAAACCCATTCTTATGAAACCTTACACACGCTTTAAGCTTCTGTTTAAATACTACAGCAGGATAAAAAAAGTGGCCTGTGCCACGCCCATGCAAAGTAAATATTCTATTTTAACAACTTCCACTGAAGCGATTGTTATGAAACTTTGCATACATCTTTAGTTATCGTTATAATACAACATTGTGTTTAGAAAAGTGGGCAGTGCCACGCCCATTAAAAGTAAATTAGCATTTTAACTACTTCTACTTAGCCGATTCTTATGAAACTTTGCATACACATTTAGTTATCATTACAAGACAACATTGCGTTTAGATAATTGGGCAGTGCCACGCCCATGAAAAGTAATTATTCATTTTAACTACTTCTACTTATCCGATTCTTATGAAACTTCGCACACACAATTATTTTTCGTTAAAGTACATGATGATAAAATAAGGGGGCGGTGCCTCGCCTATTTTGTTGTCGATTTTTTTTTTTTGCATGAATTATCATTAAACTAATGACGAAATTTACTAAATTTATGAAGAAAATTTTCTTAGTGAGCTATTGAAAATACTCATATCTTAATGTCCATGCTTCACTACAATTATCTATTATGAATGATCATCCAGTTGTATACTCTGCACCATTTAGTTTAGTAAACATTTTCTCCTCTGAATATGTCGAATGGCGGCTTCGTTGAGTAACAACTAGTTATTTAGAAAGCCTTCGACTGTACTTAAACGTTGCCTTTTATATGTTGGGTGGCTTTCCATAGATTATCTATTAACAAATTAGTAGACAAGTAACATAATGTGTTTTTTATATAAAAACTTTATTAACATGAGAACAAAATGCTCATGAATTTTAGACACACACTATTCTCTTGACTTCTCTGTAAACCACAAAACTAGCAAAGTTACCTTATCATATTGTTGCGCACCTTACACTCGAAAACCATGGTGTGTGAATGTACGAAAATAAAAGAAAAACTCTTTATATTTGTGCTTTATTTTAAAAATAAATTATTGTTGGTTGGTTTTTCTTTAAATTCAAAATTATTTTACAGGAACAATTTCATAAAAGAGTATAAAAATTCTAAGAAGAAACTAAAAAAAAAAACTTAAAACAATAAAAAACAACCTATAAATTATTTTAAAAATCTATTTATGATTTTTATCAAAAACTTTTAAAAATTTTATAATTTGCCTGGCGATTTCTTGATATGTTCCATCATCATCCACTCATTTTATATTTTATCCCATTTCTTTTCATTTCATATTTCGAATCTATAAATAATATTTACAATGTCTTAGATACACGTTTTTCATCTTTTCGATTATTTTTGTTTTCTTTCTTGTATTTCGTTTAATACTCTGTTTATGTTATGACGGCAAATGTATGTTGGGTTTAAAAATTATTCTATAAGCTCTGTTTTACCTTATTTTATACATTCTTTGTCCAGCTGTTAAGCAGCGTTTACAAAAATTTCACAAACACCTTTTGTTACCTTAAAGTTTTTGTTTTTTAATTTTAATGTTTTTTTTTCCTAAAAATGTCTTTCACATCACATGTTTAATTATTGTCCAAAATTCTTGTTTAAATTATGTTTAAAAGAAAAAATCTTATTAATTTTTATTATTTTTTTAATGTTGAAGTTTTAGTAACATTTAAGGTCTGAGAGAAAGCTTAGGTGTTTGTTGCTGTAAATGGTGCTCTCGAAAAGCGATAAGAGAGCGAAACGCTGAGAGTGGCGATGTGGTGTTTATATTATTTGGTTTATTGGTTTGTTCTTGTATATGTTGTTGCTGCTGTTGTGGTGAGTCGAGGCGCGATTGTCATGGTTTGCCTGGCGACAATTTGTCAGAGTTCGATGACGACGAAGATGAATTGGAATTGTGCGAAATGGGCCCTAAACTATGATGCAAACTAGGCTGCGCAGAAGGTGAAGTTTGTACCACATCACAGCCCATGGAGGAGGTGGTGCTTGAGCCAGATGGTGAGGCTCCGGAAGGCGGGACATGTTGGCCTGGATGATGTTGCTGGCCAGTGGTTAAACTAAGCGGGTTAAAATGTGGCGCTCCTGCAGCAGCTCCGGTTACTGCAGCTTTCCATAGCAAAGGATTCATACCCAGACCATTATGAGCCGCTAAGCTAGCGCCAAAAGTTCTTTGGTGTTCTAAAAATTCCTGTGAAGGTGCACCCAAATGAGCTGCTGCAGCAGCTGCGGGTCCATAAAATCCTCTATATAAATCTGGCCTAACATAAGGCGAATAATTTGGTATTCTGGCTGCCAAGGGTGATAAGATCTTACCAGGACTAGGATGCTGACCCGGATGACCATAGAAAGCAGGATGTGTGGCTGGCAAATCACTACCGGGTGGACTATCTTTATTACCATCTTTATTGGCATCTTTCGAGGCCATATCCGCTAATGACCAAATACGTGGCTTTGCCGCTAGACTAGCTGTGGTACTGGCTGCCCCGGCCGCATGTAATGAATTTTGTTGGGCCTGATGATGTTGCTGCAATAGCTGTTGTTGATGATGGTGATAGGCAGCAATGTCGGGTGGCGAACCAGCTGGTGGTCTAAAGTGATGTAGGGCGGCGGGATGAAATAAGGGATGACCGCCACCTGGCATCATACCGGGACGATCATAAAGATCAGGAGAACCATTGGGTGAACCAGGCCTTGAGCCAGACCACTCACTGTTGCCCTCCCCAGGCATACGATGATCTTTGTCTTCATTAGAGCCCAAACCAGAGTCCTTGGCATCTAAAATTATAACATAAACGAAATATTTGATTTTAGCGTATTGCTAACTTCCTGTTCAATAACAGTTACTGCAATTTCATTGCCTTATTTATAATACTAATTAAAGGTTTATCAAAGGTTTAAAGAACAAATTTTATATGGAAACTGGTTTTAATGCATACATTAACTTTACTATTCATTTATGATTATGGTAGTCCCTACGAGCATGAAAAATGTCTTCTATATGTAAGCAGATTTCTTTATTTCTTAATTTTCTATTTTCATAGCAACTTACCTAATACATCATTATCATCTGTACTCTTATGATCGTCATCATCTAAATTGCAATCATCATCGTCAACACGATTTCTGGGCTCCCAAGTCATTTTATTTTCTTTCTTCAGTCTTCTGCGCGCATTTGCGAACCATGTCGAAACCTGCGTCAAAGTCATTTTCGTTATTATTGCCAACATTATTTTTTCTCCTTTTGTCGGATACGGATTCTTTTTATGCTCATTTAACCAGGCCTTTAGCGTTGAGGTTGTTTCACGGGTGGCATTTTTACGGCGGGCTCCATTCAAGTCCATGCCATAACTGAAAGAATATAAGAAAAATTTACGTATTACTACAACACTGACTAGATTCATTCCTCAATATAAAATAGAATTACTAAAGTTAATAAAGATTTATGGTTTTTTTTTACCAAGTTTTTGTAATATATATAAATGTGATTTACGGCCCTTTTCACAATGTACGATTAAAAGTTAACGTTGACTTGAAAGGCAAATTTTGTATGCCGAAAACTATAATAAAATACGAAGTGATGTTATTGTTTTTTAAGTCGAATTAGCAATTGAAAATAGTAATGCCTTTAAAAAGTATATTTCGACAACTATCGGTTCCAAAGGTATCGTATCTCTTAGACTTTAACCAACCATACAAATTCACAATATTTCATTGCTTTATACTAATACCAACACATCAGTACACCTTCAACTTTCATATTTGAAATGCTTACATAACAAAACTTTCGATATAAAAAGTTTAAAAGCACAAGTATGGTCAACTTATGTCTTGTGAAATATTTGGAGTCCGACAGTTTACTTAGCGGCCGGCATTATGCCTTTTGTAGGACAGCCTGGCTTACGTTTTAGAAAAGTGGTGCCACGTCGGCGAAAGTAAGGTAGCTAACTGAAGGCATGGTAAAGGTGACGTAAGTCAAGAACAAACTAAATTTCATTTCAATGAAATAGTAAATATTTTGTCTATGAACGGACCTACAAACGAATTTGTAAATATAGACAAAAATACCTTAACAATTTCATTGAAAAAAACGTGTTTTTTTCAGTGGACAAATTGTTTAAATCCATAAAACAATTTATCTAAAAATATTTACAAATTGTAGACAAAACAATTTACTAAATCAAACAAAAATATTTACTGGATTTTCTGAAAAATATCAAACAATATTTCTGTCTGAACTTAATAAACAATTAGACTAAAAATGCTAACAATTATTAAGCAAAATAATTTACTTAATCAAAGAAAACTACAAACAAAATTTTTGTCTGTATCATCATCATCATCCATTAACCATTTAGGAGATTTCACTTTGTTAAATGTGTTCCAGTCTGAATGTTTATCCAAATACTCTAAAAAAATTAATGAGAATTAATGCAACCATTTTAACTAATCGATTCACTCAAAAATCTTTTGTAAACAAACTTGGTACAATTGCATTCCTCTTGCTATGGTTGTTGTTGTAATTTGTGTGTATGTGGTCTTTTACGACACAGTTTTTATTGTTGTTTTTGGTGTTTGCGTTCTAAATAAAAGTCAAACAAACAATTCATAGATTATGGACAGAACATTTACTGAGAATTGAATTTATTTTTAGACAAACTTTTGTTTGGAAATTTTTTTGGTGATAATTTTTTCTGTGTAGGTTTTAGTTTTCTTACAAGAAAACGTTCTTCTGCCTCAGAAAATATTTTGTTGTTAGCCTGTTTTGGTTTGTTTTACATATTTCAGTCAGTCAAGTTCCCTGTTGAAAATAAAGCTGATTTTAATAAAATGTCAAGCTAGTATACTATTTGAATCTGGCAGCCCTAGTTCCAGGGGATAGCAATATGCCCAGAAATATTGTTTTGGACGAATTAGCCAAAGCTGGAACCCGAATGCACATTCAGGATACGGATCCAGAGATTGGCGTCCCTTTGCAATGTTGCAAAACTTTAACGGATCACCAGGTTCACGAGGATCACGAGGTTGATATGGCCCCAATATGATTGTAGTAGATCTGCAAAACTAGTATCTCGTGGGCAATTGTGCATACTTCTGGCTCTAATTACTGAACACTGAACAGATAAAATTATCACCAACAAATTTTCAAACAAAAGTTTGTCTAAAAATAAATTTAATTTTCAGTAAATGTTCTGTCCATAATCTATGAATTGTTTGTTTGACTTTTATTTAGAACGCAAACACCAAAAACAACAAAAAAACTGTGCTGTAAAAAAAGAACCCCGATGACGACATACACACAAATAACAACAACAACAACAACAACAATGATAGCAAAAATAATGCGATTGTACCAAGTTTGTTTACTAAATATCTTTGAGTGAATTAATTCGTAAATGTCTTTGCGTTAATTCTCATTCATTCTTTTAGAGTCTTTAGATAAACATTCAGACTTGAATACTTGTAATTTCATAAATGCTTGATGCATGATGATGATGATGATGACCCAAACAAAAATTTTGATTGATATATTAAAAAAATCTACTAAATATTTTTGTTTGATTAAGTAAACTATTTTGTTTAATATTTGTTAGTATTTCTAGACTAATTGTTTTAAAAATTCATACAAAAATATACTCGTAGTTTGATATTCTTCAGAAAATCTAGTTAATCTTTTTGTTTGATTTATGTTTACAATTTGTAAATATTTTTAGACAATTTGTTTTATAGATTTAAACAATTTGTTCACTGAAAAAAACACGCTTTTTTCAATGAAATTTTTGAGATATTTTTGCTAATATTTACAAATTTGTTTGTAGGTCCATTCCTAGACAAAATATTTACTATTTCATTGAATTCTTTTACAGAAAAAGACATTAGTATTTTCTGTGTGTTTTGCGCATGTCAGGAGATTAAATCTACCGTATAAGGATTTCTTTAGAAATAGTCGTAATGAAGAGGAGGAACTGATTGTACAGTACCTCCTCTGTTATAGTCCCGCACTCTATCCTGAACTCTCTGAGAAAAAGGATTCCATGGGCACTCCGGTGCTGCAAGATGTAAAAACAGTCGTTGAGTTGGTTTAGCACTGAACCTCTTCATGTAACACGACGATACCAAGTAGGACGCAAGTAAGCTGTTTCAACTTTTAAAGTAGCAGCCGGAATAATTTAACTTTAGTTAAATTGGTGACTCTACGAAAGCGTTTTGCCAAAAACTGCTTGCTTTTGGTGTCAGTGATGACTTTTCTCGATTTCTATCGGGAGATCGTACTACACAAGCTATTACAGTTTAAGATTAATTCACCGGCACTGCAAGGCTCCGTTCCTTCACCCAGTTTTAATTTTTCTCTACAACGTTTTTGGATATCTGCGCTAGTAAGTATAGTTTTTTCCCCCTTTAAAATCCAAAACAATATTAAAAACACCGAAATCAGATATTAGAAACTACAAAATCCATACAAATAGACAAGTCACGAATTACAATTTATTTACATGTTTTTGTTTTCTTCACAATAAAATTTGAAGCAATTTGTTATTTTCGAAAATTTTTGGCTTTTATTCAACACTCGCCTGAACTTTTGCAATATATATTCAAGTAACGAATGATGAATTCTTAGCAAATTGATTAAGCAAATGCTGCAAAATTTTCAATAAACACTTGAATTGGTACATATTTTTAATAACTTTTTTGCACTGCAATAATTATTTTTAGAATTTTCATTTATTTATACGACTTAATACAAAAACAAAAAGTCACTGATGACAAACAACGTGTAGACATACTTTTAAAATAAATAACAAAAGCCTTTTCTTTTGAAGTGAAGATAATATATTTAGCTTTATTTGGTGTTATTTATTTTTCATTTCGTCGCGCTTCTTAAACCACTTAAACGCCATTTTTTCGGAAATGACTTTTTTGGTTTTTATGGTAGAAAATAGCATTTGCCACCCGATTGCATTCTTATCTTGACAACTTTGTATGAAAAAAAAAGAAATTAAAGCCATTTCGAAAACCTCGTAAGCGCCATACAAAATGACATTTGCATGCAAAATAGAATTCTTTTTATATTTAAAGCTGGAAATGTTTGAGTCTCACCCACCAAATTCTTTGTTTTTGAGATAAAAAAAATCTAGAAAGTTTCAGGCCAATCGGAGCATTCTTGGTGCGGCGTCAGGCTCTCAAAGTCAGTAACTTTGGTAAAAACGATACTTCTCGTCGAGTATTCTGTATGCGAAAGCTTTATCTCGATATGTAAATATGGCTGCCGTAAAAAACCCCGTTTTGAGCTAAAGTTTGTTTTCGGACCCAAAGGGGCTAACGCGTGCCCATAGAGGGTTAATTGCTAAGACCGACCCCAATTATTTTGATATAAGCAACATTTATTTCAAAAGATTCAAAGCGCTATCTGTACTCCTTAGAGTAGCTCCAATACAAACCGTAAAATGTACGAAAAAAACATGAAATTGATCGAATTTGAGCTATTATATTTTTAAGCAATATAATGAACATGGATGCCATGTTCTACAAATTGAATTTTGAAAATAAATTTATTTTGTCTCCCCATAACATAAATTATATTGGTCTCAATTTAACGTTGCCTTCACTTTACAAAAGCTCCATTGGCATTAAAAAGGAAAATATGAAGATTTCATAAGTTTGAAAAAAGTAATGACGGCAAATAGTTGATCATTTTTTTTTTACCAACTTGTTATTAATAATAAATAGTAAGATTTTTTAAGTGTTATTTAAAGTTTAATTAGTTATCGGCCCTTTTCATAATGTACGATTAAAAGTTAACGTAGACTTGAACGCCAAGTACGAAATACAAAACTTGTCGCTAAAGTCCACGTTACCTCATTGTATAAAGTGCTGTAAGAAAAAAACATTTTCTTTGAAAAATATAAGAATAAATGTTAATTTACACACAGAAATGTATGTTTTTTGATTTTACAAAACCTCGTAAGCGACAAAATTTGCGAATTGTTGTTTGCCCCAAAAACACGTAAGCGACAAATTTGGATACAGTTACTTGTTATTAATGATTTATTTTTTTTTAATGATGCTACACCCTTCAGAGAGTCGTAAAGCCATGTTTTGTAAAAACATTTTTGTTATAAAACACATATTTAAAAAGTTATTAAGTTTTTTTTTGAGTTGTTGTCGCTTACGTGGTTTAAGAAGAAAAGCGACGATTTGTTTTCTGTCTTTGTAAATAATGTAGTTTTACATTTAAAGCAGATACAAAAAATTTTTTATGAAATGATAGTTAGATAGCATTTTGTAGACAGATAAAATAATAATAGAAAAAAAACATTTTCTTTCGTATTTATTATAAATTAAAAATATTACCAACAGTAAAGATCTCAAATAATTTTTATCGAATACTGTTGGATAAATAGTATTAAAAGCTGATGAGACAAAAAGTATCAATTCATTTTGAATTTAACCGATGTGGAATAAACTTCCTGCAGAGGTCTTTCCTGTCGCTTTCAATGTGAGACAATTCGAATATTCACAAACACTGCTCCCTCTATTCTCCTTCCCATAACCAATTTTCTGGCAAAATACATTGCATAGATAGGGGTCATCCCCTGAATCCTAGTTCCAAAAATACCTGATTTTATACATTTTAATTTATAAAAAAAAACTGTCTCTAAGTTCTTCTATTTTTCCCCCACTTTTTCTTTAATGATTTTTTAAATTGTTGCTGCCATAATTTGCACGTGTGTTAATTTTAATAGTCTTCTTGATCATTTCCCTTTTATGGTAGTGTTGTTGTTATTGCCATTAAATTTGCAACAATTTTAATTGTCTGCCATTAATAAATGTTACTTGCAACTTGTTTTCATGTTTAACTTAATGTGAAATGTCTGTTGCAAAATTATTTCTTGTTTATTTTTTTTTTTTAATTTTTTTGTTAAAATTTTAATAAAGCCTTAATTTATGTTATTGTATTTACAACAATATTATTGCTGTTGCTGTCTGTTGTTGTTGCTGTTATTATTATTGTTTTGTTACTGTTGTTGCTCAATTTACACATGCTTTTATGTTTGGTGGTCATTTTTATAGAGCAATTTTGTGGCTTTTAGCAACGCTATAGAGAAGATGCCAGGGACAACGAAAACAAAATTTTGTATCGACATTTAAAACAATCCACAACATATCCACAATTACTGATGTTATAACGAAACGTAAAAGAGGGGCATGCAACACAGCTCAACAATTACGATATAATGAAAGATACCAATACAAGACTAGCAAGTGCAAATAATGGCCAACAACAACAACAACTACTACAACCAAACTAAATGGATAAAAAGGACCAGCCAGCCAAAAAAAGGAATAAATAAAAAATGTTGCCATCATGGTCAACCCTTAAGTTTAAAGACCAAAAATGTTTCTACTTATTATTATTTTTTTTTCGTTTTGTATCCTCTACCAAATATGTTTTTCTTTATTAATTAGAATTTTAATTAACACCTGCAATTTTGTGTTTATTTCAACTTTTTTTTTATAATTTTTCTTTGCTTGTGTTTTCATTCATTATTTTAAAATTTTCTACAAAAATGACTCAACTTGTTTTAGTAAAGTTCAGTGGTATTGCGTTAAAACGATAAAGTGGCTAGCTGGCTGGCAAGCTAGCAGGCTGGCTGACTGTCTGACTGTTGCTTAGTATCTTTATACAAGTTTTTTTTTTCTTACACCGTCTGTCTGTACGTGACGGGATGTTTTAAATTGTTTAATTGCCTTCTTAAGCTGGAAATTAATAAGTTGTTTTTTTATTGAAAAAATTTTTTTAATAAAAAAAAACTATTACTGTTATTTAAAATGCAACCCAACAGAGGAAGTAACGGTCATTTGTATGGGATGTAAAATATGCAAAAAAACATTTGAGATTTTTTTTTTTAACTGTTAATTTTTTCGATGTTAAATGTTTTTTGTGTGTATTTTTAATGTAATTTATGAATGAATTTTTATTATGAAATTAATTGTTAAGACAGACAATTGACGCAAAAACGTCAATTCTAGATCATATAAGTAAAAGTTGTTCAGTAGGGTGATCGATTATATTGCATTTCCTAAAAACTGACTCCTAAAAAATCATTGTTGCAGCATAAAAATTAGGTCAAAATAATTGTAATTTTAGGCGTGGCATACTGATTAACACATATATTTTATATAATTTTAGAAAATATGTGATTTAGTTATATTTGATCAGAAGAAATTATAATTTCTCGCAAACTATCGTCGATGATACGAAATTATTAGGATTGTGTTATTTGAGGAGTGATACGGTTAATGATCAATTAAAGTAAATCGCACGGAGAAAGGGTCCTCTTTAACCATATGTGTACTTTCGTACATGCCAGGAGCCGCCCGTAGAACACCTTTTTAATTTTAATGCAATTATACACAGAAAAAAAAGGAATGTAAAATCCACATGCCGCAATTTAGATTGGAAATCATATTAAATTTACAAGAAATAATTTGTCACTTGAGTGTGTTAGTGTTTATTTGCTTTGTTCATTGCTACAATTCACTGTTCTGCTTAGTTGTGTACCTTGTTGTTGTTTATTCTTACACGTGTCGTCTCTATAGACGAATTACGAGCGAAAATTTACTGCTGCTGGTTTAAAATTACCATTGTTTCATATTAATTTTAAACAGAAAATTTTTAATCTAACCTTAAGTCACCGTTAAAACAATTTTGTTACAAACGTTAAGTTTCATTTTCAATTCTTGTCTGGGGCAGTCAGCTACAACGCAAAGTTTTCTGATGACTATCACGTAAGTAAAATAATTCATAAAATAGCTCATTAAAGTCATGTTGTTTCAGCTTGATATAACTTTAATTCAACATGATTCTTCGTGTTGTTCCAATATCAAATTCACGTTGTTTCAGCTTGAAATAACTTTGATTCAACATGATTATTCGTGTTGTTCTAATATCAAATTCACGTTGTTTTAACTCGAAATTACTTTGACTCAATATGATTTTTCCTATTATTTCAGTATCAACTTCATTTTGATTTAACTGTACTGTAATATTAAATAATCATGAAATATAGTTAATTCAAGAGGAAAAATTTTCTTTCAAGATTATTGTAAATCATGTTGATTTAACATGAAACACCTATGAAGCAAAATCACTACCGAAAAATGTTAAATTAACCTGGTTTTCGACGATTTTACATGGAAAATTTTCTGTGTGTACTTGAATATTATTTTCCAAGGAAAACGAATTTTCTCCCTATTAGTATAAAATGGGTTTCTAAACTTTCACCAACTCAAAGACGTCCGATCAACTTGAAACTGCAAACCAATACTAAGGAAATAACTTAAGCTTTAGCAGCCAGAATATTCATATATAGTATAGATTATTTTTAGAGAAAAATGCGAAGAATGATAAAATGAGAAGTATGACAGTATAGAACAGGAGAAAAAGGTACTTTCCATAGCAATTAATTAATAGTAATGTGTTGTCTGGAAATCTATAAAAGTATGAAATTTCAAATTTGGTATCACCAGTTAACTTTAATACAAGATACGAAGTTAGGTTAAAAAAAGTGACAGGGTAGGTGCTAGACAAGGCTTGCTCCCCGTACAATTAAGAGTCTTAAAATTCGGTATGAACTAAACGTGAGCATAAAATATTTGCTTCCTTATTCTTCACAATGTGCAGTATATAATTGTGCTCTTGATTTTATGAGAACACTGAAATTAGTATTCCCTCACTTACAAAATTACTACAGTAACGAAATGTACGTTATGCAATAAGTATTCCATGCAGTCATTTGTAAATGAATAAACATTTAAAATTATAAGCAATTTTTTTAACTGATTCTAATATTCATTAAAAAAACTAGATACACATTAACACGGATTTTCGGTTGCTTTCAAGATTGTGCGTTGTTTATAAGTAAAAAAAGGGACATGCATGAAAATAACACTCACGAACACTCAAAATATTATGTACGTAAAATTAGCTGAAATTGTAATTTAAAATAAATGAATATTCATTTAAAAATGGAAGTGTAGTGGATAGTGTACTAGAATATTAATAGGAAGGTCACATGTTCAATTCCAGCCAAGTATGTGCTTTTTTTAATTTCTAATGCTAAATGCATAAAAGTGACAGACATACAAGCACACCCAGACAAAAAATAATATTGCCTGAAAGCGAAAGAGTTTAGGGTTAAGGTTATGTTAACTTCGTGCTGCTGATTTGCATAATATGCTTTGGCCGACTGATTTGGGTTTCAAGTCTAAAGGAGTTTTGTTCGATTCCCAGTGGAATTTAAAATAACAAACAGTGAAAATATATAAAATTAATAAAATAATATTAATATGATTATTTCGAACGTATTTGCTTGTGAATCTAAATTGATTATTAGAATAATAATTAAAAATGCCATACAATAAGCATCTAACATAACGTTAGTTTATTTAAAAATAAAGTAAAAATCATTTGTTTTTACGCAACTTGTGGTTGATTACTCAACAGTAAAAATAGCAGAAACAAGGGAAACATCTTTTATTTTTACGGAAGTTGCGATTAGTTCTTGTGACTGTTAAATTGATCGGAACAAAGAAAGAGCCATTAATTTTTTACTGTTTTAAGTCAGTTAATTTGTTAACATTTGAAAGTAAATAAAGTTTTTGTTAAATTTAAATAGGTAGACCGGTTTTTAATTGAATATTCTTATATTTTATTTTAAGATTTCAGTAAATTTTTCGTACAGAATGTTTTAAATGAAATAGTAAAATAAACCTGCAAATTGAAATTAAGTTAATACCAGAGGAAAAATAGAAATGATATAATCACTTTGGATTTAAAAAAAATTTAAAATTTTGCCGATATATTTTTCGGTCAAAAACAACAACTAAAATTTTACTAATTACACTGGACAACAAAACAAATTTTTTCGCAATAGCAAGGTTCAAACAACTGATTCTGGTAGAAGGTAGCTAAAAAATATGCGCGTATAACGGCGTTTTGAGAATTATTTTAGGGGGAGTTAAATTTCCCTCACTTTTGCACATAGTAATAGTGACTCGGCCTGGGAAATCTTTTAAGCCTTACGTTTCTGAGATAAAAAAGATGTTCAGCTCTTTTATGGAAAATACCACGACAATTTTTTTTTGTTTATATTTTAATCCTCTGAATCTTCGTTGTTTGACTCTTTTTTGTCCCTTTCCTGAAAAAGGGGCAAAATACTCCCCTTCACCGACGATAAAGCGAGCTGAAATGTTCCGCGAAAATGTAAAAGTGCTCAACATTTTTTATACCCGAAAGGTACATCTTTCAAGATTTCGTATGCCGAGTACTAATTGTGAATAAGTACGAAATTAAACCTTGAACACATTTTATGTTTTGAATGATTTCTGCCATTCAACTTGAGTCTGGAGCTTGGGTATCTTTGAAGACCTATAGTAGAACTTTATGGTAAATAGTTTTGTAAAACATTTCAGGCCGCTATTTTGCCGCTAAATAGTGATTTTTTATAAAGAGAAGTAAGACAATCAGACAATTAAAGCCCACCAGTTAATTAATTAATGTGTTACCTTCTTCGGGAAAGGTAAGTGAAGTGGAAGAAAGCTAGAAAGCTTAATTCATATACAACTCCCTAGCTGCGAACACTTCCTACAACACCACATCTCTGTAATGATATTTGCCACACTTTGTGTTCAACGAATACTAGCTTACAAAGTGTACGACGGGAGTGTATGGAATTCACAAGAATGAATTTCATTCATCTTTTGTATCAAGGTGTCTTTTACCTGCTGCCTACTGCTAACTTACAATGTGTTCGAAGAATGTTCAGGACGTCTTCCAACTGCTCACAATGTAAGCGAAATTGTATTCGAATTGCCTACTGCCAGCTTACAATGAGTTCGAAGAAGTGTTCAAAATGTCTTCTTGGATGAACACACTTCAGTATCGCGCTTACTTTGTGTATGCGTCAATGCATTTGACCATTTCCACAAGATTGTGAATTCGGCTAAAAGCTCCATTCACAATATTGTGTAAATGGTCTTGCATTGTAGCATTTGCAAAATGGTATTGCATATTGATACTCACCACTTAACAATTGTTAGTGGTGAGTATAAATATAATATAACATTTTGCACATGCTACGATGCAAGACCATTTGCACAAGATTGTGAATTGGGCTAACAAATAAAAATAATTCACAAGTAGAAGCACTGCTATATGCAAATATCGAATAAAAAAATTCTTTCCGTCGGACTTTTGAAATTGAAATATTGAAAATAGTTGCTCCAGTATGCGTCAGTTACCACACACTTTAGTGTTATTAAGACCCTAAACTTTTATATTTAAAGAAGCTAAAGCTCGATGAAGTTCTTTCTTAGTCGATAATAGCAAATCTTCTGCCGTAATGAAACTTAAGGTAAATTATAATGAATGGATTTTATTGTTGGCTTACACTTTTTTTCTATTGAAAGAGAAATTGAGTTATAAAAAATTCTATAGGAATTTATTTACAAATAGTTTCTGTTAAAAAGAAATTATCTCTGGAATCAACCAATTTATTTTCATTTTACTTTAGCAGCCGTAAATAATATGTTAGAACCTCCTTGTCTAATTTAAACTCACAACTTGATTAAATTAAATTTTATTAATATTCTGCATAAGTAGCATTCATATCTAATATGTTTAGAATATTGAATAAGAAATAAAATTTGCTTGGCATACATAAATTTTTTTTTTGTTGTTCTATTCAATTTTACTCCCACTCACTATATTGTTTGAAAATTATGCACATTGCATTGAAGGCCATAAAAATATTAATGTACATTTTACAACTAGTACAATTGAATGAATTTTTCTTGAAGTCTTTTATTTTTTTCTTACATTGTTCGTTTTTTGTTTTTTTTTTTTTGTGTGAAGAGGCGCCTGCAAGTAATAAAACCTTTTCGGCTTAAAGAATATATAGATAGGGAAACACTTGTACTCGTCCATTATTATGTTCTGTTTATAGACATAAAAATGCTTGTGAATTAGAAGCAAAAAGAAAAAGTGAATGTTTATTTGATAGCAAATGCTAGAATATTTACATGTTTGGATAAATATTTGGCTGTGAAAGCGTTATGATATGATCTAAAGGAATTCATGTGCTTATTGAAGCTTTTTTAGTTTTTAGCATGATTATTCGGAATGTTTAAAGTCATGTGGTAGCTACTTTAAGTTTTCAGAATGTGTAGAAGTTGAGTGATATCTTCGATTTTCAGAGTGCTGCTAAGGCGTGAGAAGGCTTTGTAGAGCATTACCCTTTGGCCACATATCCTGCTACATTGAAGTAATATTATTTTCGACTTTCGTGTCTTCAAATCAAAGTGATCATTCCGGGTCAGTTGTTCATCTAGCGTAGCACTAAATATTTGACCATCCGGAATATATTAATTTCCCGCAAACCCCATAAACCCCATAAAGAGTTGTATTACAATGCACAGTGGGGACTTTTGCAAAATAAATGGTAATAATTTTGGAACTTCTAAACAGCTGATTGGAAACTTGAAACATTTTTTAGAGTAGGAGTCAGGCTTTAAAACCTGTGCCTCAATGGTTTTCTATTTTAAGCACGAGAGGAGCTAAAGTGGGCCAAAGTAGACCACCTGGAACTCAAAAAAAAACGTATGAGGCATATAACTTTTTTTAATGTTCAATTTAAAACGCTTTGAGTTAAGCTCAAAAACAGGGCCGAATCATAGTAGTACGTAAATAGGCTAACCCTTTTTTAAACACATTAGCCCAATTTACAATCTTGTGCAAATGGTCTGGCATCGTTACATTTCCAAAATGGTATAGTATATTTATACTCACCACTAACAATAGTTAAGTGGTGAGTATCAATACACTATACCATTTTGCAAATGCTACGATGCAAAACCATTTGTACAAGATTGTGAATTGGGTTATTGTAGTGAGCGTTTTTTGCTCATATTTATTTGTGCACGAGCATGTAGTCAAAATAATAAATTTTTCACGATCATGCATAATACAGCATGATTTACCAATCCATTAGCGTAAATGTTCCATTGAAACAATTCTCATATATTTTGTATATTTTTTTTTCTCTTACCTGTTAAAAGGATAACCGAAGGCAGCATCATATGGATGATATACAGAAGGATAAGGCCAAGGAGCACCACCGGCTACCAGATTTTCTTTTAGATCCAGACCACCCTACAAATAAAACAATAATTAAAATAAATTGTTAATGATATTATAAAAATAATCATTATTTAAACAAAATACTTGTAAAATAAATTAAGTACAAAATAAATCTTTCGAATATGATAACAACAATAATGTGTGTCACATGTTGTTTTTAATAAAAATTCATGTTAAGACCTTGAACTTTAATTTTTTTAATAATCATGTTTAACAAATAATTAATTTATGCCAGAATATACAAGACAACAAATACATGATGTACAAGTAAAAGACAAGAAAAATGCCATGTATGTAAAGTACACGACAAGTATTTATACAAATGTTATTCGAAAATATATTATTGAATTTATTTAATTTCTGATTTAATCTTAAAACGTAATTTTTAAATATATAAATATAAACATAATCTTTTGTATAATGCGTAGTTTAAGTTTTATTGTTTTTTTTTCTCTCGAACAAATTACTGATAACTTAAACATTTGCAAGCTTCAGTTTAAACTACCATATGACCATATTATATAAAGCAATTTCATTTATACAGACAAACTTTAAAGATTAATTTACTAATTAAATAGATTTGTATTAAAAAACCAACAACAACAACAACAAACTACTACAATAAAAGTTTTACAATAAATTAATTAAAAAACAAAAGACCTCACTCACGTTTATGTGAAACAATGAGTGAAATAAAATGATAACACATTTCTTTTAATAACATTTGAACTTTGAAACAATCTTAACTAAATGAGAATTATAATAGCATACAAATGCAGCGCAGCAACTTAAATAATTCTGTATGCTTTAAATCGTGTGTGTGTGTTTTGGTAATCGTTGTGCACCCAACAGTAGTCGTTACTGTAAGTGTTAAAGCTTTTTATATCTACATAAAATCGTAAAAGTAAAAATTTATCACACCTTTTTAAACATAAATTCTGTTGAAAAATGTACGTGCATCATTTGCTAAATGTTTCTTATTACAAAGACTCCAACAAAAATAAAAAAAGTTTAGTAAAGAAGAAAAAAAAAGAATAACTACAAAAAAGTAAAAGATACCCTGCACCAAAAAAGCACATACAATGTTTATTTTAAACGAAAAAATATTTACGACAAAACAGTAGTCATATCTTACGACAGCAAAAAAACATGTACACTTTACATACAAAATTATTTTATTTAATTTTTTCGTATTAAAGTACGTTGGTATATTAGTGCATCTACAGGTATGCAGTTATTTGCGTACACGCAATTACAAATTTTTAAATTCTCAAAAAAAAATCTGTTAAAAAAACTACAAACTCGATAAGACCTTTTTTAACATGATTTTTAAACACTCTATTACAAGAGAAATGGCACAATTAGTTTACTATAGAATTTGAAACTGATTACACTAGTCTGCAATAAATAATTTTTGAGCTTTTAAATAAAATTATGTGGCATAAACAAAATTGAATGCGCTAATTTTAAATCTGTTTTCAGTTTTTTTCTATCAGGTATATATATTTTTAATGGGCATGACTTTCCACACAGAAAAAAATAGATAAGAATTATGTTCGATAAAACAATGTTATTGAAAAAAATTAAGAATTTCAATAACATTTGTCTTTAACTTAATACAATATTTCTTTGTATGTATTTCTTTCTCATGCCGGTTATTTCTTTACTTTTCATACATAACTACTCGGCTGTAGAGAGCAAGTTTTACGTCCGGGAAGCCCGGGTTCATATCCCAGCCATGTCAACATTTTTTTTATTTATATATTTTTTTCTTTTGAAATAATTTTGTTATCAATATAGCGGAATTCTTTATAACAGGAAATTTGAAACAAAATATTTTATACCGGGAATTTGTTATCAAAAACGAAACTTATATCTTTTTGTGCAATACATACATCACTATATTCTACCCGAACTCGAGAATGTATTGTTTTATTTGAAAAAATAAGCAATCAAAAGATGCAGAGCTATTGGCGAAGATGGTAAGCGCGTAGACTACAAACCATAAGGTCTTAAGTTCAAGACTATTTTCAGACAACATCACGAATTTTTTGTGATGGGAATTAGTGTGTCATTGTGTTGAAAATTTCTTCTTGTCTAAAATTACATCGATTTTGTAGTTATTTTATTAAAGAAAAAACCTTTAATATTAAACATATTTAGTCCAAGTGGAAAAAATTTAACATAAAGTATAATACGGCTATGGCTGAATGGTAGGTACGTCTATCAGTCAGGAGGTCGCGGTTCAAACCTACACGCAGCCAATCGCTTTTTTTAGTAAAAACATTTTGTTCAAAAATAATGCGTGTGTAATTTTAGGTCGATAATAATCTGTAAAGTGCGGCCGACTATTATCGACTTAATTTTCAACAAAAGTGTTTTAGAGTGTAGTTACTCACAATGCGAAAAAAGGTTTCTAGCCCCAAAAAAAAATAGCGCGCAAATTTAACACTTTTTACAATTATCTTTTGGCCCTTTTAGCCCCTTTTTACTTTTTGATCAATATGGGTACATTTTTCGTTTTTGCGAACTTTTTCTTTTTTTATTCTAGCATATCGACTTGTGAATTAATATGCTAACATCGTTTTTACTCATTATCTTTTGTTAGTTTGCTGTACTAGTAATAAAAAGAAGAAGAGGATAGAACAATTTTCTATATCTTTAAAAATTGGTTGTGATTCTAAGTTGGTTCCAAAACTTAAACGTATTTTAAAGTTAGCGCTATTTCTAAAAATTATACTGCACTCTAAAACACTTTTCTTGAAAATTAGGTCGATAATAATCGGAAACACTTTACAGATTATTATCGACCTAAAATTACACACGGATTATTTTTGAACAAAATATTTTTACTAAAAAAGCGATTGGCTGCGTGCAGGTTGGAACCGCGACCTCCTGACTGATAGACGTACCTACCATTCAGCCATAGTTGTATTATACTTTATTTAAAATTTTTTCCACTTGGACTAAAATGTTTAATTGGAAAGGTTTTTTCTTTAATAAAATATCTACAAAATCGATGTAATCTTAGACAAGGAGACATTTTCAACACAAAGTTAGACAATATATGATCGTAAATTTGAAGTAATGTTTTAGAGTGTATATATTTTTGTTTTCTTTGTAGTTGTTGCTTAATGCATAATCGATACTATTTCTTGTGTTAACTATGAAATAGATGTCTGGATATCAAGCTGTGAACACTTTACACTCTGGTTTTGCACAGCAACAGCACTCTAGTAGTGCAACAGTAACAGATACAAAATATTTATTTATTTGTTTGTGTGTTTGTGTGTTTGTCTGTAACTACATTTAATTTGTATAACTACAATTGTCTAGTTATATGTATTTAAAAGATTTTTCAATACTGATATTTAATTTTTTTTTCTCTTTTTTTTCTTAAGTTTTTGGTGTTTCTGTGTTTGTACACAATGCAAAACCACCATAAATTGTCTTCCTATGTAGTTGCTGACGATGATTGTGATGATGATGATGATGATGATTTGTAAGGTCCCTTCAATGTCTCCGTCTGGGTCATGACAATTTTCTCTGGCGTCTTTAAATTTGAGATTTTTTTCTTGAAGCAAATATCGGAATTTTGCTTAGGAGTTAGTAGAAATCAGCATAACTTCTTTTTTGTAATTTTAACTAGTTGCTTGGTACCGTTAAAGTTTAAATAAAAAATTAAATCTTGTTTAATACACAGAAAAAATTATAATTCGTATTCATAAGTTCAAATATTTTTTTTTACAGAAATGGGACCTGTAACAAAATTCGTAAAATTAAAAACTAAAATTCGTAAATACTTAAAAATATTTAATAAGAAAAAAATCGCGTTTTTTTCCTATTAAAATTTTCTATTGGAATTTTTAAAATCACACAAAAATATAATAAAATTTAAAAACAAATTCAAACACAAGCGTGTTAAAACCAAAAACTATGATAATTTTTTCTGTGTAGAAAGTAACAAATAAAGTCGAAGTAGTCGTTGAAAAAATTGCTTGCATATATATGTTAGAGGTCAGTTGAGTTTAAGTTTACTATAAAAAAAATATATAACATTTTTAAAGGAAATTAAAAATGCTATTATTTTTTCGCAATCACATGATTTTCGTTGGGTCTGCCGCCTAAAAAGTAAAAATATAAAGAAATGCACGATGATGAGATTATCCTGAGGCCTTTGGTTTACTTTTACCAGAACTAATTAGTTTCTTAGGTATGTATTCTCTTTCTAATAAATTCACATTTAAATCTACATATTTTCCTAAAATTATTTTTAGCTCTTTAACTTGTAGACTAAACATTGCTTCAATTTTTAAACACAAAAAGTACTCTCTTGTCTACCCCAGAGTTTGTTAACAAAATTTTCTTTAAAAAAAAATTTCCTATATTCTAGTCATTTCCCTTTTCCGCTTTTTTGTGGTAAATTTTGGCCATAACAAACTTTGACAAATCACTGTTTGTGTATGTTAGAATAACACTTTTTAGTCTCTTAATACATATAACAAAAAAAAAAAAACAGAAAGTTCGCTGCTTGGCTGCTTTTTACAACGATTAGACTCGATGCCACAAATGAATAACAAAATTTGTTGTAAAGGTTTGTTGGGTTTTCTTACAAGTATTACTTTTTTCCCCTGTACAACAATGGTGGTTAGTTACAGTTATTTTGCCATGTTATTTGAATGTGCTCGTTTGATAATAGGGAGGGGCTTTTATTAGAATAAAAAAAAGTAACGTTTTTCTTCAATTTTTACTCCCTTAAGGATATAAAAACAGCTCTCATATGAGTGTTTAACATACACATGTTTATTTTTTTAAGAGTTTTTTTTATGTTATAAGAGAAAACTATTAAAACACCATATTGATTTTCTTTTGTTTGAACTTTAAAATTCAATGTACAGTCTGTCAATTTAGTATAGGCACAATGGAATAAAGTCGTAAATTTCCAATTTTAGATAGAGTTAATATGACAAATTTTTATTATATCTTTATATGTATTTTGAAAAAAAAACACTGGTCTGCAACAAAAAAACTATTTCGGACCTTTAAATAAAAATTAATAAAATATAAACTGCTGTATTTATAAAAAATTAAATAGGTTTGAAATATATTTCAAGGCAAAATTTCAATAGAAATTTTTCTTAAAATACATTTCAAACCCATATAAAATTTTTAGGAAAACGGCAGAAAAAGTTTAATGTGTTAACTTAAACTCGGTTTTAAGTTTTTTTCTATCACGTATAGATTTTTTGTTTGTTTAATCGGCAAGACTAATATTACTCCTGAAATACCGTTTGTTTGATTTGGTTTGATAAAAAAAAGCCCAAAACATGCATATCTGTGTCGTTTTATCATAACATATCAAGTCGAATTAAATCAAAGTCGAGGTAAGGTTATAGTCAGGCTCGTTTTTTTACAATCCACATTTTTGATCCAATCCGTTTTCAAAAACTTCGATTTTCGAAAAATTATCACGGTTTATTTTTTAGCATTCAAGAAAATTAACACAACAGATTTTACATTAAATCGTTAATATCTTCAAAAACGATTTGTAGACTTAATTTGTTATACACAAATATTATCTTTAAATCTTTTTAATAAAACTCTTTAATTTTATCAACGCTTACAAATTATAATCGAAAAAAACAACGATTTATATGCAAAATTAAAAAATGTTTCTTTCTAAAAACTCATAAAAAATTTAATACTATAAAAAAATTGCTTTTAGCCTTTGTTCTTAAGCAGAGCTATCTTACGAACAAAGTCAGCCATATTTCAGAAAAATCGATTTATAAATGAGTAATTCCATTTAGCCGGGTGTGACCACTTTACACATATTTTTTGTTATAAATAAATAATATAAATTTTTTTACTTAAAAAAGGTTGCGACTCGCAAAGCCATTAAGCTTAAAGTCGTTGAATAACGGGTGGACACTGAAAGTACACGATTCCTGTTTAGAATAGTCGTCAGAAAGCTGCGACGGGTGTGACCTTACAAATCTTAATTTTAAAGAATTATAACTTTCAGCATAAATTCTGTAAAATTTTTACTATAAGGCACACAATAATTTTGGCATAGATATCTGTTCAAAGTGTTTGTAATAGTATTATGTATTTAATGTTTGACAAAAAATTATTTTTCTTATAAAAAAACTATTTTTAAAATGAGATGGGTGTGACCGACGGGTATGACCTAGTACGAAAATGTTAAACATTCGAAGAAATAAAACTTTTTATTGATTTAATTAATATAAATAATATAAAGATAAAATCATAAGAAATTAATAAGACATTACATTATTTGCTATGCGTTCTATTATAGACAGCAGAATACTCTAGCTGAATATTTGTTTAAATTCAATAAAAAGCAAAAAAAAAGTACGCTATTTTCAGTGATAACAGTTTATATTAATAATGAGAAATGGAATAAAAGAAAATCTGAAATAAATATTGAATCAAATTGATTAAAAAATATAAAAGAGTGTATTTTTTATTTTTTCTATAATTGTCAATTTCTAAAAACATCAATTGAGAGATGTTTTATTAAAAATGAAAAAATTAATTTTTCCTTGCGTAGAGCCGTTTTACGTGGAATCACTCATATATAAAAAAAAAGTTTTTGGGAACATATAACAAATGTATACTTATCTGAAAGGTATTTCCACAAGTGTAACAAAAAAAATTTAATTTCATAATGTAGTAGCACCTGGTCACTTCCTAATATGACCTATTTTAAATCTAAATTTTGAATTTAGTCCGCATGTTCTAAAATCCTATAGCTGAGATAGCAAAACCATGCCACTTCTGAAAACCCTTATTCGTACGTATGTACTTATGTGCCAAAGTGTTAAATGGGCCTTACATCAAGAAAATTGCATTTTTTGGATTTCTTGGAATTTTTTTTTTAGCAAAAATTGTTGAAAATTCTAAATTTTTCAAAATTTCAATTTAAAAACTTAATATTTTTCAACTCAGACAGCAGAATTTCATGAAATATTTTTTAAACTCTTTGAAATTGTGTTATTCAACTAGCGAAGAAAAATTTTTAATAATTTGATGATATTTGGGCCCAATATCTAGAAAATACTGGACCAAAGTTTTGGAAAATTTGGAACTTTTCATTTGAAAGAATATAACTCACGCACTATAAGAGATACGTGTACAACCAAACATGTATCTTTTAGATCTTACTAAGGGCTTTAATAAAGCAAAACAGTTTGGAAATCAGATGAGAAACAAAAGACTGGTAATCACTAACAAATTTTACATTGGCGAATCATATTATATTTATGAGAAATAGTTTGCATTACTTTTGAACAAAATGTTTTTACTAAAAAAAGTGATTGGCTGTGTTCAGGTTTGAGCCGCGACCAGCTGACTGATAGTCTGACGTATCTACCATTCAGCCATAGCCGTTTTAAACTTTATGTTAAATTTTTTCCACTTGGACTAAATATGTTAAATTTGAGAGGTTTTTCTTTAATAAAATAACTACAAAATCGATGTAATTTTAGACAAGAAGAAATTTTCAAAACAAATTTAGACAATATATGATCCTAAATTTGAAGTAGTGTTTTAGAGTATAGAAATGTCTGATTTATGTTCGAAATATGTTCCACTGTGCATTAGAGCGACTTAAAATGGTAAATTTTGGAAAACGTAAAAAAAATTAAATTTTTTTTTTCTTAATCTTAAGGGCTGTAACTCAATGACTTTTGACCGATCAAGACAATTTTAGCATTGGCTGAATTAGTAAAGACACATTTATAATTCAGAAGAAAACTTCTCTAGATTTTTGCAAATAGCTAAAAAAAACTGCAGAAAAACATATACGCGAAAACGCTTTATAAGAAAAATAAATTGGTGCCATAGTATCATTCAGCTTCCGCAAACTAGCTCGAAAAATATCTTTTTTTTTTGAGGTTGTGGCAAAACGTTGAAAATTTCTTAAGTAGTGTAATAAATGGAGGAAACAATTCTTCTAACTGAAGCAATCAGAAAACAAATGGTTTTGTTGTTATAATTCTACATTAAGTTAAAGATTATACAAATATAATTTCATTGTGCTAATATTTAATTGACAAACTGCATATTTTTGTTCTTTAAACTTTAGCATTTTAAAAATGTTTAATTTTCAATTTGATTTTTGAATTTTCCTTTTTTAAACAGCCAAAATCAATTTTCAAGATTTTGATTTAAAAATTCTAAAGTGTTAGGAAAAATATCAAGTATTTAAGGCGTTGAAGGAATTATGAACATATTTAAAATTTTAACAAATTAGGGCGCCACATTTAACAAATCTAAGTGTTTTTTAATAGCATTTAATATTCACATATTTCGAGTGTGCGTGTGTGTGTGTGAGAGAGTGTATTTATCCGCTTGTTTTTACAGAAAAGTGTTAAAAATGTTTTTATTTGCTTTAACAAGTTGGAAAAATTGTTTTCTGAAAATTCAAAAACCATATGCCTGCCTGCCTGTCCGTGTTTATAAAACACCTCAAAATCACTTTAAAACAGCCTGTAAGACTTTGGCAAACACACACACACACACATACATGCATTCCCTGCAGATAACCCGACCAGTACATACACGAATGTAAAGTATACTCCATAGACGACTAGCGCTAGTCCAAAGGTAACCCAAATGTATGGAGAAACCATGTTCTGTTAACATAACGATGTCCTAGAGCTGGACCCATATAACCCAGCTTTGCACTACATCGGTGTAGTATTAAAACTATTCTATGTCACTATTTGATGAATCACTCAACTGTTCGTGTTGAAATTGTTAAAACACGACCAATTGTCGCTTAACTACAAACGCTTGTTTGCAAATGACATGATCCATGTCTACATTACATCTAGAGTTTTTCTTTTCCCGGACTATTTCATTTGCCGGGAAAGCGGGAATTCCCGGGATGCTTTTTAATTTTAATAAAAAAAATTTATTTTCTATAGTATAACTTCTGACTAGTAGCCACACAAAGTAAAAATTTTTAAAATTTTTTACTTTTTTATAATTGCTCTAGCTTTGTAAGCAGAATAGATTTTTAGATGATTTATGCTTTGTTTCATAGGCCAGTAATGAGCAATTCATAATACTAAGCAAAACTGAACTGCAATAATAAATTGGTCGAAAAATTAGATTAGTTTTATTGAGAAAGAATTCTTCAAAGCATGTATTAATTAAAAAAGACAAAAACAAATTCTTGACTTTGTATAGGGGTCGAACTTAACACCATGATATTTTCGGGCTCAACCACGATCCCATCATCAGAGTTCTTCTTATACCATAAGCCGCCAAAGTCAAGCAGATAAACATCCAGCTTTAAACCAATTTGCATTAAGATCTTTACAAGTGTGGAGACTTTTCCAAACTTAGTTAAGCTCTTTTTTTGTAGCTTAGGAATTTCGCCATATTTGGTTTTTGTCTTCGCCAAACATTATTTGTGTTTTTTTCCTTCTCTCATAACTATCTTAAAAGCTTTCGGCTTTCGAAGTCTAGGGTCTATATGTGTTTGCTTTTTCTGGTATTATTTGGAAATAATCAAACATATTTTAATGCTACGTGCCTTTACTCTTAACAATTGAAATTATGTATACTCTAAAACATTACTTCAAATTTACGATCATATATTGTGTAAATTTGTGTTGAAAATTTCTCCTTGTCTAAAATTACATAGATTTTGTAGTTATATTATTAAAGAAAACCCCTTTTAAATTAAACATATTTAGTCCAAGTGGAAAAAGTTTAACATAAAGTGTAACACGGCTATGGCTGAATGGTAGATACGTCAGACTATCAGTCAGGAGGTCGCGGCTCAAACCTGCACGCAGGCAATCGCTTTTTTAGTAAAACATTTTGTTTAAAAATGATGCGTGTGTAATTTTAGGTGGATAATAATCGGTAAAGTGTTGCCGACTATTATCAACCTAATTTTCAACAAAAGTGCGTTAGAGTGTACACTCTAAATCATTACTTGAAATTTAGTATCATATATTATCTAAATTTGGGTTGAAAAATTCTAGTTGTCTAAAATTGCATCGAGTTTGTAGATATTTGTAACAAAAAAAAAACATAATTTGTCTAATTTTTCGCAAAAAACCAAATCTGCTGTTAAAAGTATTTATTTTTGAACAAAGTATGTCTAAATAACATTAAAATTTTGAATATTAAGCAATTTGCCTAAAAATCAGCAGACAATTTTTTAAACAATAGAAGCACGCCATATTTTTCTTCGGTTATCAAAGTTTAATTTCTGCTATTTAAGAGTTTTTAATTATAAATTTAGTAAGTAGTGGTACGTAAATATTGGTAACTTCAAATCAAAATTCTAAGCATTTTTCTTGTTTTAATAAATATAATGAACTAAAAAATGTACTTCATACATTTTTGTGAAAGAAAAACTTTTTAAATTAAACATATATAGTCCAAGTGAAAAAAGTCTAGCATAAAGTATAACACGCCTATTGCTGAATGGTAGCTACGATAGACTATCAGCCAGGAGGTCACGGGTCGAAGCTGCACACAGCCAATCGCTTCGGAGACATTTTTATTCTATTTTTTTGTGTTAAACATATTTTGTTCAAAAATCAACAAAGAGAATGCTTGTCTAATTTGAGGTCAATAATAATCAGTAGTCAAGTGTTGCCGACTATAATCGACCAACTTTTCAACAAAAGTGTTTTAGAGTGTATTTAGTCAAACTGCATGGGATTTAATCCAAAGAATATCATTTATGTGTTTTTTTATTTAATGTTTATATTTTTTACTAACAGCAGTAATGTGTAAAGTAAAGTTGCCATAATAATATTAAAATTTCCCGGCATTTTTTTTCCGGAAAATGTGCGGAATGCATCGATGAAGCACTCGAGTGTTCGTGTTTTAACGATTGCAGTCGTTAAAATGCAAACTCTTGTCGGTTAACTAGAAGCTATTGTTTGCAAATCAAATGGTCTATGACTACATTACATAGGATCATACTTAATTTCTGCTGAAATGGACCACGTATTCCAATATTATCTGTAGGGTGTGTACATATGTACATACACACATGCTGTCACCGCTTGTTGTGTTGACAAATTTATTAATAAGGCTTTAATATGCTAAAAGAACTAAATATAAAAAGGAAATTTATTTTCAACGTTTTTCTTCTATAATTTAAAATTGTTCAAAGAATTTTTTCTTTATTTTACAAATAGTGAGGCGCGGTGTCTCTTTAAATTTAGTTTTAGAGCTAAGAAAAAAAATTTATATTCGCTGTGCTCAATTTGACATGTGATGTCAAAGTAATGACTTCTTTAAGTCTGTATGACATTTGATAATGATGTTGCTACTGCTGCTGCTGGTACTGCTGGCTGATTTGTTGTAATGGCAATGAAAAATTGTTCCAATTCTTGAAAGAAAAAAAATTCTCCCCTTATATCAAACAAAAAAATTTTCCGATTTCTTTTTGTTTAATGTTTTTTATTTTCATTTAGTATTTAAATGACTAATTATGTTGGGAATGATTTATAGCAGGTTAAGGGGGCCTCAAAGCATAAAATTACTTTTAAATAAAATTAATTAATTACGATGGCACGCGGGATATGACAATTTTGAAGTTTGAAGTGTAAAATGGATAATGAGACTTTTGTTTTGGTTAAGGAAAAAGTAATAAATAAATAAATATTGTTTAATGAAAACGATACATTTTGATGGAAGTAGAAATTGAAAAGAAAATTTTTCTTAGCCCAGAAAACAATGGAGATTTTAGTGTTTAAATAAAAGATAAAACTATAAAACAAAAGACAATAATAAGATTGTGTGTGATACAACCAAACTCTGCTCATTTAGCTCCTGCACCATAGAATCAAGAAAATAAGTTATTTGACAACTCATAATATGTGCAGTTTAAATTATGGTTGATTCTCATTTTAAGTCTACATTTTGTATTTATTTTTTTCCGTTGTTTACCGACCCAGCCAACAATTAATGAACGCGTGCACAAATAAATAGTGTTTTCATGATTTCTTAAGAACTTCTTTCTTTGAATGCTTTCTTAATCCCATCGTAAATCTTGATAAAGCTGTAGTTTCTGAACTCGTGAAAAACGCATGCGACTTTGTTAAATAATCATATATAAAATAATGCATTATTTATCCAGCGAAGAAGGAATGCATAAAGGAATTAAATCATTACTTGATATATTTTCCAGGGGTAAGTACTTTGAAACAAGTTTTATCTCATTAAAAAATAGCTGGGATATGACTCGGCTGTAAAGTATAGCTGCCAGAAATGCCGATTTTTTACGATATGACAAAAAACGATATGACATACTGTGTTGCCATATCGTAAGCTACTTACGATACGACAACACTGAGAAAGCCATACACTGTCTATGGCTTCCCCAGTGTTGTCATATCGTAAAAACTTACGATAGGACAACACAGTATGTCATATCGTTTTTTTGTCATATCGTAAAAATCGGCATTTGTGGCATGCCGATTCTGGCATGTTGATTTAATATTGCACTATAGTTAAATCAAAATGAAATTGATGCTGAAATAATACGAAGCATCATGTTGAATCAAAGTTATTTGAAATCGAAACAACGTGAATTTCATACTGAAATAACAAATAGAATCATATTTAATCATAGTTATTTCAGAGTGAAACGACCAAATTTTTTTCAAGTTGAAACAATGTGAATTTCATATTGAAACAACACGAAGGATCATGTTGAATCAAAGTTATTTTAAGTTAAAACAACATGAATTTAATGTTGCCATTTTATTACTTATTTTACTTACGCATCAGGCAAATTTGTGCTGTAGTTGGCTGCCCCAGCCAAGATTAGAACCTGGGCCACTTGCTTGGTAGTCAACGCTCTAACCACCGCAACCACAACAGCCTTAAATATACTTTAGATATACACTAACATAAAAACCATCATAAGTAAGATGAATTTCGTTTTAATTCAACATGATTTAATTGATGATTTAACATAAAATTTATTTTAAATTAAACTTATAGTCATGTTGAATTAAAATTAAATATAATGTTGATAAAAATGGTGTTTTCACAGCGAAAAATATTAAATCAAAGAGATTTAAGGTTAGATTAGCAATCTTTCTTTTAAGTATAATAACACATTGGTAATTTTTAATCAAAAGCAGGATTTTTTCGCTGGTAAAGCGAAGTTTGTCGACTATTCACTTTTAAACATCATGGACATAAAAATACACAACAACATGGTCACACAACTGAGCACAACAGTGCATTGTAGCTATGAATAAAGCAAATAAACACCAACACACTTAAGCAACAAACTATTTCTCATAAATTTAATATGATTTGTAATCAACATTGCGACATGTTAATTTTACATTTTTTTTTGTACGTGATAGAAAAAATGTGAAAATGGGTTTGAATTTAGCGCACTAAACACATTTTTAATTAAAAGTAATTTTTTTTCTGGAGACACGTTTTTTGATAGATTTTTTGGCTCATTTTCGATAGAGGTGATTTTAGCTTATTTCTTTATTTTCAACCTATATTGGAGTGTACTATTTTTTCCTATTTGAACAAGTTCTTGCGAGCTCTCGGCATTTTCGCGACTTTCCGCATTTTTTAGCAATTCAGTCATTTATCATAATTTTGCTTATGTTTATAAGCATGTATCTCATTGTTTTTAATTATGAAAACCAAACTTCCGATTGAGGTATTATGGGATTTCATTTTGGAGAACTTATAAGGATTGCCACATCGAGTGCCAAATACTTTTTTGCGTTACATCCCGATTTATAACGAACTAGTAACCCAGTTGGATCCCAATTGGGTGTGTATGAAAAGTTCTAGTCGGGTAAACCTTAACTAATGGGTCGATTATGGATGGCAACCGAACTTCAGTTGCATTGCCAGCCGGCAACTGAAAATTTTTGGTTGCCAGAAAAGCACTAAAAATGAACTGAAATTGACAGCTCTCAGTTGCCAGTTGCCATCCGTAATATGATTTTTGGCAACTGGCAACCCAACTGAAGTTCGGTTGCCATCGATAATCGACCCATAAGTTTCAATTTAGAATGTAATACTCATTTATTGAACATAAGAACGTTTGAACTTGAATTTTGTTTTTAGTCGACGTGAATAAAAGGGAGACGACTCTTTTTTTATTTTTTTTTTCGTACCGATTTCGAAATATTTGTTATATGTATTGGTATACTATTAAATAGGTCCCGTTGATTATAGTTTGTTATTTTTTTATTTTGAAGTTGTTGTCTGTCCGGCTGTCTGTCTGTTTCGGAGCCGGTTTTTCTTAGAATAAATCGGCATGGTACATAAAAAAGTGGTATGCAAAAACGTCCAGGGAAATAATGTCCATGGACATTCTTGTTTCTATGTTTGTGTTTAGGCATTCTCCAACTCTCATTAATATTTTGAGAATTTTCCTAAAAAACATTCAACATAATTAAATTTTTTGTTTTGACACAAGTCTGCACTTCTAGTTGTAGTATATATTTCTCTATAAAAACAAGTTTCTTTTTGCAAATAATTTTTCCTTCCTCTCTTAACAAATTAACTGCAAAATAAACTGAATTTTTAAGCTTTAAGATATTTTTGCTGGCGGTTCAGATAAAACACATAAAAGATAATTTGCATAACAAATTATATGCACAAAATTGTTAAAAAAAAACAAAGAATAATAATAATAAAATTTAATAAGAATCGATAAATTGTCTGGCTGATGTTTTTTTAACTAAATAACAACAGCAAATGATACTTTTTATTTAATTTTTGGCCACAAAAGGTGATTAAAACTGTTAAAGAAAAAAGAAATGTATTTAATGATGTTGATATAAATATTTGTTATGTTCCACAAAAAAGCAGGAAAAAAAATGCGCGAAATAATAAAAAAAATGAAACAAAGACCAATTAAATAAACTTTAAATTAGTGATATTATTTGTTTAAAAAGTAACATAAATTTTCATCAAAAACATTTAAATAAATTTTTGCTAAAATATGTAAAATAAAACAGAAAAGTTTAATTTTATAGCCTGTTTTTCGACAGACAACAATTGACTTTTGAAAACTGTTAAATGACATGTTATCTATTTTTATTTGTATTTCTTTGAAATTTTTGTGTAAATGTCAAGTTTTAAAACAACATATGTTTAAAACGTTTTTTTTTTGTATCGAAAATATTTTTATAATCGTTTCAACTAAATCACTTAAATAAACAGCACGAGCCATAAAATGTACAGCATAAATATATCTTTGAGTAAACTAACGACATAAACCTAGAAAATTGTTTCGACTTCATCATTAGTTGAACAAATTCCGGGAAAAAATAGTACGAACTGAGGACATAAATATATGTATTTATGCTACAGCATGGGTTCTTATTGAGCTGCAAAGTAGCATCAATGTTGCTATAGCAATGACAGCACACTGAAAAATTTCTATGTAAAATCGTCGAAAACCAGGTTAACTTAACATCTTTCGGTAGTGATTTTGCTTCATAGGTGTTTCATGTTAAATCAATTTGATTTACAATAATCTTGAAAGAAAATTTTTTCTTTTGAATTAACTATATTTCATGCTGATTTAATATTCCAGTACAGTTAATTCAAAATGAAGTTGATACTGAAATAATACCAAAAATCATATTGAATCAAAGTAATTTCCAGTTGAAACAACGTGAATTTGATATTGGAACAACACGAAGAATCATGTTGAATCAAAGTTATTTCAAGTTGAAACAACGTGAATTTGATATTGAAACAACACGAAGAATCATGTTGAATTAAAGTTATATCAAGCAGAAACAACATGACTTTAATGTAGCTATTTTATGAATTATTTTACTTACGTGATAGTCATCAGAAAATTTTGCGTTGTAGCTGACTGCCCCAGCCAAGATTTGAACTCGTGCCACCTGCATGATAGTCCACGCGCTAACCACTGCAGCCACAACACCTTCAAACTTTTCTTTACTTATACACTAAATAAATACCATCGTAAGTAAAATGCATTTCATTAATTTATTTCAACATGATTTAAATGATTATTTAACATAAAACTTATTTGCAATTAAAGTTATAGTCATGTCGATTGAAAATGAAACTTAATGTTTATAACAAAATTGTTTTAACGGTAATTTAAGATTAGATTAATAATTTTCCGTTTGAAATTAATATGAAACAAAGGTAATTTTAAACCAGCAGCAGTAAATTTTCGCTGGTTATTCGTTTTTTGTCGTCTACATAGACGACACATGTAAGAATAAACAACAACAAGTCACACAACTAAGCAGAACAGTGAATTGTAGCAATGAACAAAGCAAATAAACACTAACACACTCAAACGGCAAATTATTTCTTGTAAATTTAATATGATTTCCAATCAAAATTGCGGCATGTGGATTTTACATTATTTTTCTTTTAATGCTCTAAAATCAAATCTGTTTTAAATTTTTATATATCACGTAGAGATTTATTTTAATAGACATGTATATTTCATCATAACTCGAAAACACAAAGAAAAAAATAACAATGTAAAATCAAAATGTCGCAATGTTGATTGAAAATCATATAAAATTTATATGAAATAATTTGTTGTTTAAGTGTGTTGGTCTTTATAGCTTTGTTCATAGCTACAATTCACTGTTGTGATCAGCTGTGTGAATTCCTGTTGGTTATTTTTATGTTCGTGTTGTGTAAATGTTAATAGCCGACAAACTTTGCAATACCAGCGAAGACTTTCTGCTAATTTAATATGTTTCATATTAATGTGAAACGAAAAATTATTAATCTAACCTGAAGTCCCTTTGATTTAATATTTTTCACTAATCAAATAACATTGTTATCAACGTTAGATACATTTCATTTTAAATCAATATGACTGTAACTTTTATTTCAAACAAATTTTATGATCAATCATCAATTAAATAATGTTAAATTAAAATTAAATTCATTTTACTTATAATGCTATTTTAGCTAAAGTAAAGTTTGAAGCTGTTGTGGCTTCAGTGGTTAGCGCATAGACTACCAAGCAAGTAGCCCGAGTTATTTTGAAGGATGTTATTACCTTTCAAACGATATATTACTCTAAACTCTGTAACTCAAACATTTCTTGAGATATTTGTAATTATGTAAGTAAAGTCAACTTTTTATGATTTAATTTAAAATTTTGATGACGGTATATCTCCATAACCAGGGCTGTCAGATTTCTTCTGACCTATTTCGCCAAATTGCTTTTAAAAAACGCCAAGAGTCGCCTAAATTTGTTTTATGTAAATTTGCAGTAAATTTGGTTTTATGTAACGTTTTATAAAAAAAAATCGTTTAAAAATTTAGCAGAAAATCGCCAAAAACTATTTCATGTGTATTTTTCTCATCAAAATTTAAAATCCATTAATGACTGACTGTAATTGATATAAGAGAAAGCATCAAAACCACATTGTTTTAATTTTTTTCACACAAGTTTTGGTGGGACTTATTTTCGAAAATACTCTTTCAACAAAGTAATTTTTCTGAATTATAAAAATTTTTAAGTTCAATTTTGTTAAAAAAAAAATATCCATAAAATTGTCAACATATTTATTTATCGCCAGAAAAATCGCCATGCCGCCAAATCAAAAGTTTTTACGCCAAACAAGTTGAAAAATCGCCATGTTTGGCGAGAAATCGTCATATCTCACAAGCCTGTCCATAACTAGATGACCCAGGAGCCTAACATTTTATATCCATGTTTTCTTTTATATTAGAAACAGTTTATGCAGAATCGGAAAAAATCGAAAAAAATAATTAAAATTATAGTAATTTAATTTTTATTATGAAAAAAAGAAAACTTACAGAAAAGCATAAATAGTCTTCGTTTCTTACTGAATTGCAATAAAAGTATGAATAAAAGGCAATATTTTCCATCGGCTGAAAATTATAGTATGGCTCTCCAAGGGTAATTTAGATAATTATCATAGATACAACAAAAATTTATAAACATATAATACAGTAATGATCATTTATCGAAGGCCGGAAATTTAAGACGTCAAGGAAACCGCAGCTCAAAATGTTACATATCACATAGAGTATAAAGTCTTTCCGTACGCCAAATTAAATAAATTAAATATTCCAAAGGCAAGAAATCGAAAAAAATTTGCCGAAAGCGAAGCTGAGATTTGATATACTCTGGAGTTTAAAATCCTTCCGCCCAGCCGAAGGCCGTCTACACGAAAAGTCGTCGAAAGCATGTACCAAATTAAGTATTCCGAAGGCAACTTATATTGAAAATTGCCGTAAGCGAAGCAAAGACTTGATTCCACCTGCACGAAGGATTTTAAACTCTATGGTATGTCAAATATCCGCTTCGTTTTTGAAAATTTTTTATACTAGGGGACCTTGGAATGTTTAACTTGATAAACGCTATCGCCGAATTGCTGTATAGCCGGCCTTTGGCCGGGCGGAAGGATTTTAAACTCTATGGTATGTTAAATCTCGGCTTCGCTTACGACAATTTTCAATATTACAAGCCTTCGGAATGCTTAATTTGGTACGTGCTTTCGACGAGTTTCCGTGGTATGTCAAATATCGGCTTCTCTTACGACAGCTTTACCGTACTAACGTCGTATATGTTGTATAATCGTCTAATTATACAATATTGTATTTTTGTTGTTAGCAATTTTCATACAAAAGTGCGTTATAATTATACGATTGATTTTTATATGTTTTCCAAATAGTTGTATTGTCTGGGAATATTTCATTTGCTAGATTAATTTATAAACAAATATAAGGTATAGAATGGGAACCAGCTATAACAGCTTGTAGAAGAGTTTTTCAAAAAACTTCGCAAAATTATGATAATTTGCAAAATCTAAAGTAAATAAATGCAAACATTGATATCAAGGCTTGAATTAGATTAAAAGTGACTCCAGCTCTAAAAATGCCAAAAACTTGGAGTAAAGCAAGCATATCGCGAAAATGTCGAAAATTCGCGAAAAATTGCAATATTGGAAACTAGTTCCAAAATTGTAAGGAAAGTCCAACACTGAGCAAAAAGGCGAAAATTATGAAAATTTGTACAAACTTGCTGAAATTTTAAAGTTTACAAAGCGCAATATTGATTACACAGAAAAAAATAGACAAGAATTATATTCAATAAAACCATGTTATTAAAAAAAATATAAATTTCAATAACATTTATCTTTAACATAATAAAATATTTCGTTGTAAGTATTTCTTTTCCATGCCGGTTATTTCTTTTCTTTTTATACATAAGTACTTAAAACAAGTTGTATCGCATAAAAAAATAAATGGGATATGGCTCAGCTAGAGAGTGTATGCTTTACGTCCGGAAAGCCCGGGTTCGTATTCCAGCCATGTCAACATTTTTTTAATTTATATATATATTTTTATTTTGAAATAATTTTGGTATCAATATAGGGGAATTCTTTATCACAGGAAATTTGAAAAAAAAAATTATTGAATACCGGGATTTTTGTTATCAAAAACGAAACTTATTTTTTTCTGTGTAGAACACCCTAAAAATATAAGAAAGCCCAAAAATTGGGAAAATTACGCATGTCGCGAAAAAAGTGAAAATTCGCGAAAAATTGCAAAATTTTAATCAAGCAATAACTTTGATTAAAAATCGCTAAAACTGTGGAATGCAAAAAAATTGGTCAAAATCGCGTAAATAGCGAAAATTCGCAAAAACTTGCTAATAGCGGCATGATAACAAAGTCTAATATTGCTTAAAAATCGGCAAAAATGTAAGGAAGCTGAAAACTTGCAAAAAGTCGATTTTATTGCGAACTTTGCAAAAATTCGCGAGAAGTTGCAAAATCGGAAACAAACCCTAAAATTTATTAGAAATCGCCAATACCGTTAAAAACGAAAAAAATTCGCAAAAATCCCGAAAAAATCGCAAATTTGCGAAAAATTGCTATATGTATTAAAGAAATCACTGAACCTGTAAATAACAACAAAATTTGCTTGACTACATTGAATTAACATATATAATACGACAAAATAACGATACAACAAATTTGTCTGTTCACAAGCACATAAGCAAGTGTCGTCTTTTTTTTAAACGATAAGACATACGACTGAGCTTGTGAATTGAACAAATATATATTTTAAATTCTATATTCGATTTTGATGATTGCCAGAATATTTGGGTGTAAAATTTTGGGCGATTTTTCATATGAAAAATAACTTGAAATTTGTATGAAAATATATTTGGGCGAATTTTCAATTTTTATTTTTGGGCGATTTAGTTTTGGGCGATTTTTCATGGAAACATTTTTGATATAAAAGATCGCCCAAAATATCAAAATGAAAAAATCCCCCAAAAGAAATGAAAAACCGCCCAAAATTTGTATGAAAAAAGTTTGGGCGATTTTTCATTAGTATTTTTGGGCGATTTGGTTTTGGGTGCTTTTTCATGGAGCCATTATGGTCCATTTTAATTTAATTAACAATATTCTGTGTCTAAAAAAACATCTGATAGAAATTGAAAAAAAAAACAAAATATTTTCAAATTCCAAAAACTATCATTAACTCTTAAATACTTACTGGATTTGCATAAAATTGCGGCTGCTCTGCACCCATCCCCGACAGATACGCTGACATACCCTCTGGATACACGCCTAAGGGCACACCACCAGGTGCTGCTACTAAACCACCGGCAGCCGCTAGTCTTTGATAGCTTAACATGTCATATTGGCAGGAGCATAACGTCTGACCACTAACAGGATCTGTATAAATTGTACGACCCGTATCACAGCAACGATTACCCGATGGTGGGCCGCCTGGTGCCCCAGGTGGAGGCGGCGGTGGCGGAGCACCCGTTGAACCTGGTGCCAATGGGCCGGGTAATACTGATGAGGGAGGTGGTCCACCGGCACCCGAACCGGGTCCAGTCGATGTTAGTGCCGATGACGAAGAGCTATAAGGTGTGGCGGGTGAAACGGAACGCGCGCCCGGCGGTACAGTTGATGTTACGGCCATTGCGTTGGCAACAGAGGGCGTGGTTAGGGAAGCAGTTGAAGACGGCACGGCGGCTACAACGGCAGCAGCAGCTGCTGCAGCAGCGGCGGCGGCAACAGCAGTAGCGTTTAATGAAAGTGAAACTTGCTGTTGTTGTTGTTGTTGATGATGATGGTGCAGTTGTTGTATATTGTGCGTATGATGGCTGGTGCTTAAATTAGTTGGTTGCGTTTGTAGGCTTTGATGCAAAGGTGTTTGTGTGGAGGTGGGCGACGCACTTGGTCGAGTTGAAACGGCATTCTAAAATGATGAACAAATTATATAAGACAAGATTATTTAATTGTTATTTATAAATATGTTTCATATTTAACAAATAAATACAATTTATTTCTTTAATTAAAATGAAATCAAAAGTTTTCATGTTGTTTATAAAGCTTATCTTTCTTCTACTACTACTTCTAGCCAGCTTGTCAATCGTTTTAAATGATAAGAAACTGTTAACTGGTCATGTAGTTTCAAAAGGGTTAGTTTTATTATTAATATTGAAATAAAACAAATCACTATTTATTTGCTGTTTTAAGTAAATACAAATATCAACGATTAAACATCTTCTTAAGTATACAACTTACAATAAAATTTTGTTTTATAAAAGCCGACAAATCATGTTCATGTGTCACCGATTAAAAGTTTCCTCTTGCACTCCTAACAAACATTTACAAGGGCCCTACCTTTAAAGCATTTTCCAATTGCTGTCTGACTGGCTGCCACAACTGGAAATGTAAAATTTAACTATTGACATCAATGATTGAAAATTATACAGCGATTGCTTTAGTAACTAACAACAATTTCATGTAATAAAACGACAGTGTCTGTCTGTCTGTCTTATTTGGCTGTTGAAATCTAAACAAACGTTACATTTTATTTGTATTTTATTTTTAATAAAGAAAAAAGTTTATATTGTCAGCCATTTAGTCCTCCATTAAGTTTCTTTTTCTTTACAATTTCTTTTTTTTTATTATTTTATTGTCAACACTTTGAATAACATTTAATATGACTTTAGTTTTTTTTTATTATCAATTTTCTTTGTTTTCGTTGTTTTTCGGAAAACGTATTGAATTTTTATGGTTTGAAACACAAAATTGTTTATAAGTGGAGTAAATCTTTTGTTCTGTTTGTTAATGTGAATTGTTTGGTTTTAATAACCGGCGTTTTGTTTATATTTATTCTATCTGAGATTGAGAGATAATTTCAACATTTTATATTTTTGTCATAAATATGTTTCTGTTTTCTGTCCTAAAGGGTCTTAAAGGAAAAATGCCGCCTTTAATCTCTAAACTAATCAGTATATAACATTTTTTAATTTAATTTAAAAAAAATAACAAATTCAAGTGTTAAAAACATTTTAAGTTGTGTGGCATTGCAATAAAAGAAAGTGTACAAAAAAAATTATTATCTGTTCTTAACAGTGCAATTTTAGCTTGCTATAAGTTGAATGAATTTTCAAAATTCATTCCAGTTAGCCTTAGCTGAATACACCCCCGATCAGATGATTAAAATCACTTAATTTTCTGCTTTTAATAGGCCACATCTTTTTAAATTTTTTGTCGATAGCTAAAGCTTTATTATTATCGTAAAAAGAATTTTATAAAAATTAGAAAAATAACCACAACGACATTAAATTTTAATGCAGCATTAGTTCAAAGGTCCTGTTCCGAAAAAACATGAAAAAATTAAACTTTTTCGGTTCACTTGATTATAACCTTTTTGATTTTTAAAATTGTTTGCAAGTAGACGCTTTTGATTTATACACAGAAATAAACTAAATTTATTTTTCAGTAAAAAAAATGCAATGAATTGGTAAATATTTTGTCTAGGAGTGCACCTTCAAACAAATTTGTAAATACAGTTTTTTAAGTAAACAAATTGTCCTAATCTATAAAACAATTTGTAAAAACATGTTCAGCAATTCTAAACAAAATAATTTACTGAATCCAACAAAAATATTTACTGGATTTTCTGTAATACATCAATCAATATTTTTGTTTGAGTTTATAAAGCAATTGTTCTAAAAATACTTTCCGATTCTAAAAAAATAAAATCTTTTACTGAATCAAACAAAAATATTAACTGGATTTTTTTGTAATATATCAAACAAACTTTTTGTCTGAGTCAGTAAAATCGTTCTTTAAATATTGTTAAGTTTGAAGCAATAACATTAACATCTATTAACCATATATGAAATTTCACTTTGTTAACTGTGTTCAACTCTGTATGTTTATCTAAAGATTCTAAAAAAAGGAATGAGAATTAATGCAGCAATATTAAGAAATTGATTCACTTAGAAATGTTCAGTAAACAAAGTTGTAACAATTTGCGTTTGCTACTAATTGTATCAGTTCCGACATTGCATTTATTTATATATTGCTGTCGTTGTTATTTATGTGTATTTCGTTTTGTTTTTACGACACCGAAAACTGGCTTTTGCTGTTACTTGTTTTTGTTTGCGTCCTAAATAAAAGTCAAACAAAAAAATTAACTGATTCACTATAGAACATTTACTGAAAACGAAATTTTATTTTAGACAATCTTTTGTTTGACAATTTGTTGGTAACAATTTTTCCTGTGTACATTAAACTATTAGTGCAAGAAAAATATTACTGTCCAATAAACATTAGTGAAAAATGGAAAAAAGGATTTAAGTATATCGAAAAAGCTAAAATCGACGTTTATCATTAGCAAGGATACTCCTATCAGGCCATTGCGCGGGAGATTGATCGCAATTACAAAACTGTGCTGATATATAGAGGACTGAAATTGTTAAATTTTGGCTCCTGACGCTCCTAGGAGGCCCCTAGACGGGTCAAATGTCGAGCTGACTCCCGTTAGTTTACTAGTTTGTATACTTTTTCTAAACGTACCTATCGGCTATCTCCATTCCTTAAGGAGGCTCCCATACATAAACATTTCTCGACTTGAAGTAGCTATTTAACATTTACTATTTACTGTAAATTAACTTTTGGCGAGTTTCTTAAAAAAACTTACCGTCCGATGTACACTCTAAAATCTTTTTGTTGAAAATTAGGTCGATAATAGTCGGCAACATTTTACTGATTATTATCGACCTAAAATTAGACAAGCATTTTTTTTGTTGATTCTTGAACAAAATATGTTTAATACAAAAAAATAAAATAAAAAAGCCTGTGAAGCGATTAGCTGTGTGCAGCTTCGAACCGTGACCTACTGGCTAATATTCTATCGTAGCTATCATTCACCCATAGAGACGTATTACAGTTTATGTTGCATTTTTTTCACTTGGACTAAATTAAAATTGTTATTTTTTTCTTGTGTTAAATCACTAATTTGTAGATGGACTATCCCAATAATTTCCCGGCCGAATACCGAATGGTATAAGTTTTTTGGCTGCATGGGGCAATTCGCAACTTGTTCCCAATATGGGCAATAGAAAAATTTTTTGTCGGGTATTTATTATTAATTTTTAGATTTGTATTATGTTGGCTAAAAATTCTTTAAGCTAAATTATATTATAAATCCTTTGCTTAAAAATTAATGAAAATAAAAAACTTGTGCTCAAACACATGCACTCTAAAACACTTTTGTTGAAAATTAGGTCGATAATAGTCCGCAACACGTTAGAGATTATTGTCGACCTAAAATTACACATGCATTAATTTCGAACAAAATGTTTTTACTAAAAGAGTGATTGGCTGCGTGCAGGTTTGAACCGCGACCTCCTGACTGATAGTCTGACCATTCAGCCATAGCTGTATTACACTTTATGTTAAATTTTTTCCACTTGACTAAATATGTTAAATTTTAAAGGTTTTTTCTTTAATAAAATAACTACAAAATCGATATTATTTTAGACAAGTAGAAATTTTCAACACAAATTTAGACAATATATGATCGTAAATTTTAAGTAATGTTTTATACTGTGTATTACAATATATAAGTTTGTCCATAAAATTCTAAATGATGAGATCTGCTGAATCTAGATTGAAAAAAAAGTAATAAAGAATCTGTAATCAAAAATATTCCTATTTATGTCAAACAAAATTTCTTGTGAAACCTTAAAAGTTATTATTTTCAGCAAATAAAGAGAATAAATTCTGAGACTGTTATACCATGAATTTGTATGTAGTATACTATAGTTACTTGTTCGTAATGGCATTTGATAAAAACAAATATAGATTTTTTCGTACACTTTGCCAGCAATTTTAATTTGAAAACAATTAACAATAACACACGAAAAATATTCTGTAGTTAAAAAATGAACAGAAACCATGAATTTAAATTTTACAACTTGTTCGAAGATTTTTTATTTTGAAATTTTTTCTTTATTTGTTATCTTTTATTATTATTTTTCTGAACACCAAATCGATTGAAATCAATTAAATTGAAAGCATTTGAAAAAGAAAATGACAAACGTTCAACAATCACTTTGTAGCTAGAACATGGTTTCTGTATATTTTTCGTGCTACTACATGACAATTATTTAGTATATTTTACCTCAAACAACTTGTTGGTTGAATTGGTTCAAGATAACAATGTGGTGTACATCATAGGTACGTAATAGGTAGGCTATATAGTTATATATAATGAGAATTTTTGTCTGCCTGTCTTTCGGTTAGTAAGACAGCACAGTAGCGTTTTTTTTACCCAAAAATCTGATGTACTTTTTTCTAAAAAAAATTTTTTTTTGCTGCCAAAATAACAATGTCTTAAATTGCTAACAAAACTGAAAAACAAGTTTAATTATTTAAAGAAAATAATGAAAAAATATGTTTAGGAATTAAACCAAGAACAACAGAAACATTTTATTATACACAATTAAAACACAAAATTGTACAACAATAACAAATACTTTGTTTGGCTCATGTTACGAGTTCTCTCCTCAAAAGATTTCAATTGACCGAAATGGGGCGTTTCCTTAAAAATATAAATAAATAAATACTTGATGATTTTTTAGCTCATGTTTAACGATTTTGTTTTAAATGATTTACGATAAATTTATTTATAAATTTTTTTGTTTTGTTTTTTTACGCCATTTTATTTCACTTGAACATTAAGTTTTCATGTTCTATTGTATATATATTTTTTTTACAATTGAATTAAACACTAAGTACTCAAACGAATTGATTTTATAATTTTGATAATAAGTGATTCAATTTTCAATATCGATTTTCTGTAATGATAGACTTTGTGGGTTGATTTTAGAATTGCTAATCATTTTGAAGTATTTGGAATTCAATACAATAATAATTTTGATAGTTTAAAGGCATTTTAGAAATAAGCTTATATTTTAACTGTTTAACAGATTCCTTATTACTTTTTAAATCTATAATCAGCAGGTCTCATCATATAGAATTTTATGGATAAATTTATCGATTTTTATATGTACGACAACAAGACTTTCATTTCCATTAGTTTTTAAGTAAAAGATTTACAATAAATTTCGCTTACATATAATTTCGTTAAGAGCATTTTTAGCCAACATAGAAAAAATCTAAAAGTCAATAATAAATATCCGCCTAGAAATTTTTTGCTAATACACATATTGGGACATACTTGGGAATGCATGCGGCAAACCTAAAGGGCTTATCCCATTTGGTATGCAGCCGGGAACTTATTAGGACAGCCCATCTACAAATTAGTGATTTAACATAACTTCTTTCGAAGTGGGAAACTATTGGGAACTTGTTGAGAAAATCAAAACACAGATTCAAAGATTCTTAGTTGTATTTATCGCTCATTTTCGATGGCGTGATCGTTGCTTATCTTTTTCCCTAGGGCAATCTTTAATCAATATTAGAGTTTGCTACTTATCCGATTTGAGCATGCTTTTACTAGTTTTCGATATTTTCCGATAGGAAACCCCCCAGGTCTCACATACGTTTCTGCGTTACACCCCAATTGTAAACCCAGCTGGATCCCGAATGGGTTCGCATAAAAATTTCTAGTCGGGATGGTACCGATTTTTAGTGCAAGAATATTCGTTATATTTTATTTACAGTACCCCCGTAGTATAGTGGAGAGCGTGCTAGACTATTAGCCGGGGGTCGCAGGTTCGATTCCTGCCAAAACCCTGGGTGTTTCTGTAGAAAAGCCGTAAAAGGCTTAAGCAGTATGTGTGTTCGTTTTTTTTTTAAGTTTTATACTTATAAAATTTATTTTGGCTATTATCCTATTTAGAACTAAGTTCATAAGAAACCATAGCAGTCCTTGCATTGCCAAAATATCTTATGATGATTTTTTGCAGAAATGACTGAGTATGAAAATCTTCTTGTTTAATAAAAATAATTCTGCCAAAAACTGACTTCAATACAAAGATCTTATTGGAAAGATTACAATACGGACGCAATTATGCCTTAATTGAAATGCTTTGTTTGTATACAAATTAGGTGTCCGTACGTCCACAATTTTTCATAGTACCAAAACTTTCATGTCCTTTCAAATAAAAAAATTTTAAGATCGGTCAAGAAATGGCAGAGTTTTAATATTGAAAATCGAATTAAATCCATAAATGAAGAAGTTATGAATTATTCAATATTTCGTGGGAGCAAATATCCCCACCGATTTTCAAAAAAAAAATAAAATTATGGAGCAAAACTGCCAGCAAGCCCTTTCAAACCAAAAAAAGAGTTTTGAAAATTGGTCAATAAATGGAGGAAATATGCGATAATCAATATTTCCGGGGAGCAAATTTCCCCACCGTATTTAAAAAAACAAATTTTGAAAAATTTTTTTTAAAATCGCTTAATAAATGGAGGAGTTATGCGATAAGGGGCTATTCACATATTACGCAACGCTATTTACGGAACGCTTGTTAGTAAATTTTCAGTATAAATTATGTAAACCGTAACAAATCTTTAAACACATTCCCCCCCTCCTTTTGCAACGTTACGTAATATATGAATAGCCCCTAATCAATATTTAGGAGAGGGTTGGTGGGAAATGTTCCTTTGCCCGGTGTGCCAATACAGCCATACAACTTAAAAGAGAAGTAGCACAATCAGGCAATTAATGCCTACCAGTTAATTAATTAATGTGTTACCTTCTTTGGGAAAGGGATAGTGTAGAGAGAACAGGTGGTGAAGTGGGACAGAGATAGATAGCTTAATTCAATCCTGCTATTGCGCGTATTTTTTTTGTAGAACAGTGTTGCAAGCCCCTCTGATTTCAAGTAGAGGCATAGAGTTGTTTAAGCTGTGTAGCTATTTTATTAGTTCTTTTACTTAATCCTTTAAGAGCAATATGAGATATAAATACTTGAAATTACTCGTACATAAAGATCCTTTACTGCAATAGAGCAATAAATCAAACACTTAATTTGTGTGACAATAATTCAGAATTAATCATTATATCGTTGGTTATTTATTTGTTGGTTAATCGTATTAGTAAAAATTTCATAAAAAATATTTTATAATAAACTTTTGAGAGAACAAAAAAAAATAATTTTACCATTATGTTGTCACTAAATTTAAAATTTTAAACTCTTTTTCTGCAAAAAAACAAATATGGATTAAAAGATATTTTTCTCTTGATATGCACAATATATTTTTTCCTAAAAAAACAGTACAAATCCGGCTTTGGAGCAAGCTTGTATCCTAAAAATATATTGAACGTTGCCCATAGTTTTGTTATTTTAATTAAAATTTTATGTATACAGTTAATTTTAGCTAATTTAATTTGAAGTGCGTGCTTAGAAAATATACAAAATTCATCAAAAAATGTTCAAGTTACTCTGACTAATTCTTAAATATGATTTACTTTGAATGGTAGAAAGAACTTAACACTAGCCTGAATGCGGAAACGTCATTAAGCCCGTTATAACGCACTTTTTTTTTCTTTTGATTATATGTTTATACTTATTTGTCAAAGTGCAAAAATACTAGAAAGAGGAAACGCCTCTGTGTCTACTAATACATATGTATACGTATGTAAAAAAGGGAAGTATAAAGTTTATCAACAAGAATGAAGAGAACTTGAGAAAGGTAACGTTCAATACACAAAATTATTTTCCTTTTTCGTTTAGCCCTAAAAAACTAAAATTTCGGCATCCAGATGACAGTATGGTGTTTGTAAGTGTAAATGTGTATGTGGTGGTGTGTATATGTTTGTGTGTATGCATTAGGGTTTTCAATCTGTTAACCGTTAAACGGTTAACTGGTTAATTACTACCGGTTAACTTAAAACTGGCTATTTTCGATTAACGGTTAAGCCGATTCATTTCAGTCGACTAACCGAGTAACCGATGCACTATGTGTCCATTTTAAATTTTAGCGGCAAAAAACAACGTTTTAACTTTTGCTATTAAAAAAACACTGACGGTTCAATTCCGAATACTTCGATGATATAAATACCAAAAATTTATGCCAATTGACAATTCAGTTTGCATATAAACAGCTGTGAATCTTTACATTTCATTTAATGAAGTTTTCAAGCTGTGTAGTAATCAAAAACTACATTAAGGAACAAGTGATTTTTTTTCAATTAGTTATAACAAAAATGGAAATGTTTACTTAAAAAAATATGTAAATATTTTAATAAATGTTTGCATTATGTGTCAAATTTCATGTTTTTTATAAGTTCATCTTTTTGGTTAAGTTGCAAAAAAGTTTTGTGTCTTCCGTGGTATAGAACTTACATCCGGGTATGTTCTGTATTTCATGTGGAATTAAAATGTGTGGAATTAGCAAAGTATTGTTGTTATAAATATTAATTTACAACAACAATGCTCTAATAATTCCGCACATTTTAATTCCACGTGAAATACAGAACATGGCCGATTATTCGCATTTCTTCGAGGAATGGTATATAAGTCATCATTTTTTGGAAGCTCAGACTTCATGTCACACTAAAAATTTATGTAGCTTCTTGCAGCTAAACAAATAATATCATTTTTTTTCTGGAAATATTGAAGCTTAAAATTGCCGGAACTTTAGATTTGTGGATGAAGGAGAGGGATATGAAAGGTAGCTCTGTTGAAAGTAAGATTTCAAATGACATTTCCGATGATATTAAAAAAACAATTGGCGAAAAAATAAAAAAATTTTTTCATAACTTTAAATGGAAATGGGATAAACATCTGGGAGTTTTGGAAAGATTTAAACTTAGCGAATATACATGAGATTTATTTTATTGTCCCTAGCGAGTTTTATTTTATTGTCCCTAAAAAAGTTAAAAGCGTGGGTCAGCTTCAAATAGCATATGGTGAAAGTAGCGCAAGAAGTAAGAGAAAACTGGCCTCCAAACTACAGAGCACAGTAACAATACAGATTTGTTGATTCATTCTGCATCTATATCAACAAGAAAATCACACATTGCTGATGTTAAGGTCGCACTAAACCATTATCACCTACTCGGGCTTCTCAAATTTATAAAATTTTAAGTAGAAATCTTTTTGAAATTATACTCATATCAATTGAAAAAACCGTAAAGTTTTTGTTGGAAAACGGTTTGACTGTGAAATAATATAAAAATATTTGTGATCTAAATATGTACCATAGCAGTAACATTTATTTACCTATCATACAAAAAACAAATTATGAATGTAAATTTAAATGCAGGCTGGATGGCATTAAATCATTCTGAGAGCTGTGTTGAAATTTCACTTGAAAATTTGCTTAACCACATAGCAAGCAGAATTTTACCCTATCAACAGGACGCGTTGTTTCTAACAGACTGACTTTCCAAGGATTCCAGATGTTGCTCGCTTTTTAATTGGTGGTTAAGTGTGTATATCCACAACATTGAAAATTAAATATCAAATATACTTTCAACTTTATTTGCTGTACTTATTTTTGATTTGTTTTTTAAGCCCCTATTTTCTTGAGAGTTTAATGATAAGATGGCTTTCTAGTTCAAAGACATATAAAATTGATAACCCAAAATGCCCTTATAGTGGAGCCAGAAGAAAACGTGAGGAGTGACTTATCCAACTTTTGCAGAAATGATATTTGTTGAAAGTACCGGGCTACCGGAAAAGTGGGAGGGGGGTTATTGCCAACTTTTTTAAAATGCTTATTTTAGCTACAGGGGCTTCTACACCAAATTGTATAATGCTAGCAAACTTGGAAATAATTTTTGCCGCCATTTCAGCATTTGGACACATAGTGCGATTTAACAAAACTTTTCATTTTTTTGTAGTATTATAATATATTTTTTATGTGTTTAATTATTTGTTTCGTATCATATAAAAAAAAGGTATGTGTTTAGAAATTTTTTTTCATACAACCAAAGAAGTGTGTTTAGTGATATTCATGTTAATTATATTTCAGAAGACCTATTGAAATAACCAATAAAATGATCTCACAAACTTGTTTATTTTTTAAGTTATACTTATTTGAGGAAATCAGCGCAAAAGTGGGTAGTGTAACGCACATTTTTTGTTTGTTGCTGTTCTGGTGTTACATACATGTCAGGAATGTATGTAACACCAGAACAGCAAAAATCAAAAAATGTGGGTTACACCGCTTTTGCGCTGATGGCTTCATTTATCAATTCTTTGTCTTTTTTTTTTCTTTTGCTTAATTAAGGTTCAAGAATTGTTAATGTTTGTTATGTTATTGTGTTTTTTTTTACTAATAAACTCAAAATAATATATAACTTATTCATTTTTATTTGTTGAATTAACTTAATATATGTAAAAACTTTATTAATCGGTTAACTGACTAATAACCAAATTAACCGAAATTAGTTCCATTTGGTATTTGTGGAAAATGCTTAACAGTATGGTAAAAAATGGCTCATATCTGGCAAATCTGACTCTAAAACGGCTTTTCTGGAAGAATGACACAATACTCTTTAAAGAGACACCAATCATGCCCAATTCTTTCTGAATTAAAACGTTACGAACCTTAGCCTAATAATCAATTTGGTTTCACAATCAAATACGTTCGAAATTATCATATTAATAAACAATGAGCTACTGGCTTGAGCTTTTCACATGTTTACATGTTCATACATACTTAAGTATAAAATCAAGCCAAAAAAGTTTGTAGTTAATATCAACTTGAAAGTGAATTTAATTCTCGTATTCAATGTTCACGAAAAAGTTGTAAATATAAGAATTGAAATCACATTCAACAGAGCCACCTAACAAGTTATGATAAGCAAAATACACGTGAGCACTGACGATGGAAGTGTAGCGGCTTCCGAAAGTTGCATGTTACTCTGTTCTGCTGTGTACGTTGAAAAATTAGGTTGGTGTTAAATTTTCCCTTGTTCCTTGGAATATTAATCACGCCCAATTCTTTCTGAATTAAAACGTTACGAACCTTAACCTAATACTCAATTTCGATTCACAAGCAAAGACGTTCGAAATTATCATATTAATCAGACACCAAAACGTTTTGTGGGACTTATTTAACCAAACTTTACCGAAAAAATATTGACTAAAAAATATTTTTTTTGGCTTCAGAATCAACTGTGCCAATGCTTTTTTTCGCAGAAAATGTTGCAATGTACGTTAAATAATTCAATAAAACTACACACGAAAAAAAGGGAATGTAAAATCAACATGATGCAATTCTGATTGAAAATTGTATTAAATTTACAAGAAATAGTTTGTCGTTTAAGTGTGTTGATGTTTATTTACTTTGTTCATTGCTACAATTAACTGTTGTGCTCAGTTGTTTGAGTTGTTGTTGTTGTTGTTTTGTTGTTGTATATTCCTCTATAGCAGAAATACAGCCGACAAAACAATATTACCAAAAATCAATTTACTGCTGCTCGCTTAAAATTGCCATTATTTCATTTTGATTTTAAACGGAAAATTATTAATCTGGCCTTAAATCTCTTTGATTTAATATTTTTCAATGTTAAAACAACTTTGCTATAAACGTTACATTTTATTTTAAATCAACATGACTATAGCTTTAATTTCAAATAAAGTTTATGTTAAATAATCAATTAAATCATAGTTAATTCAAATAAAATTCATTTTACATACGATGCTATTTATTTAGTGTGTATCTAAAGTAAAGTTTGAAGCTGTTGTGGCTGCAGTGGTTAGCGTTGACTACACTCTAAAACACTTTTGTTGAAAATTAGGTCGATAATAGTCGGCAACACTTTACAGATTATTATCGACCTAAAATTACATACGCATTATTTTTCAACAAAACGTTTTTACTAAAAAAAAGTGATTGGCTGCGTGCAGGTTTGAACCGTGACCTCCTGACTGATAGTTTGACGTATCTACCATTCAGCCATAGCCGTATTATACTTTATGTTACATTTTTTCCACTTGGACTAAATATGTTTAATTTGAAAGGTTTTTTCTCTAATAAAATAACTATGAAATCGATTTAATTTTAGACAAGGAGAAACTTTCAAGATAATTTTAGACAATATATGAATTTGAAGTAATGTTTTAGAGTCTACCATGGAAGTGGCACAAGTTCAAATCTTGTCTGGAGCTGCCAACTACAATACAAATTAGTATTATAATACATATCACGTAAGTAAAATCTTATATATAAATAGGCCACACAATTTTTTGTCGTACACTTTTAGCTATCTCATTGTCCACCAATATTGATAAAACATATATGATTTAAAAAGTTTTTTTCTCTAGATACACGCAAAGAAATGATATGGCTGTGGCATGGTTGCATACAATGTCATGTTTCGCGATATAGCTTATCGTTGTGGCAAATAAGTTATTATTGTTCTAAATAATTGTGAACCTTAATTTGTTTATGACAAAAAACTTATGCTTACATTTACTCATGACATTATTAGCATTCATATTGATTGCAACATGGTTGAATTTATTGTTAAAAAAATTCTAGCTACAATCATGGTATATTTGAAAATTCAATAACATTATGGTTCTATAACAATAAAATATGGTTCTTGTCCATACCATTTTGAAACAGTTTGTTTGCCATCAAGCTATGGTTACAAAAGAGACATGGCTCTTTGCTTCCAAAAAAGTTTTTGTTCTATCCTTTGGTTTTGTGTCACTTGAAAAAATAAAACATAAGAAAAAATAATATAAAAATAACAAAAACGAATAAAAGCTAAAAAATAATATTCAGCCATGTTCTGAAAACCATTTATTTTTGAAATTTCAAAAACGAAAAACAGTGTTCTTTTAATCGGACAATTTAGTGAATTCGTAGCTTAGTTTGGATAAACTATCTGAAATATCAACGACATAAAAATTAACTGAAAAGCTGCAATATGTGAGCGTTTTGGTTGAATTCTTTTCTGAAAGTTGTCGGTTTAAAAACGAAATGATTTTCAGAACATGTGTCAACAAATATGTATGCATGTATCTATGTGAAAATCGATAATACTTTTTATTTCAGCTTCAAAACATATTATTTTACATTTAATTTCAAAAATATATAAATTTTTAGCTGCTGTCAATTTTTAATGAAAATATGATTAAGAAAACAACCTTTACATGATTAATTTAATTCATGGTATATTTACAGTGAATTAAACATTAGGTTGTACGAATCATATTAGTGTTATATAAGACAACAATATTATATTTAGAGGTTATGGTTGCCTTAACCATGTTTTCTCTTTGAGTGTATGCACAATATATTTTTTTGCCTATAAAAACTGCTTACAAATAAATCCGGTTACGGATCAAGTAGTCGAGCTTCGACTACCGGATGGGTTCCTAGTAATTTTTAAAATTGCTACATTAAATTCATTTTTGTTTAAGTGGACATAACATTAATTCAACACGATTCTTCATGTTGTTTCAATATCAAAATCACGTTGTTTAAACTTGAAATAACTATGATTCAACGTGATTCTTCGTGTTGTTTCAATATCTATTTCACATTGCTTAAACTTGAAATAACTTTGATTCAACATGATTCTTGGTATTAGTTCGGTAACAACGTCACTTTGATTTAACTGTACTGGAATATTAAATCAACATGAAATATAGTTATTTCAAAAGAATAAAATTCTTTCGGGATTATTGTAAATCATGTTGAATTAACATGAAACACCTATGAAACGAAATCAGAGACTAAAAATTTTAAACTAACATGGCTTACAACGATTTTATTCTGTGTGTATACGATATGTTTTTTTGAAACCAATTTTGCACTATTTGATAAAAATTCAAACCTATTTGTACAAAAAAAAAATGCACTTCACCTCTCGTAAGTTAAAAAAATTGGGAAAACAGTTGAAAATATTTATTGTGGCAATATTTTTGGTGCGGCTACATTAGTAATTTTAGTTTAGCTTGACATAACTTTAATGCAACATGATTCTTCATGTTGCTTCAATATCAAACTCACGTTGTTTGAACTTGAAATAACTTTGATTCAACATGATTCTTCGTGTTGTTTCAATATCTATTTCACGTTGCTTAAACTCGAAATAACTTTGATTCAACATGATTCTTGGTGTTAGTTCAGTAACAACTTCAATTATTGTAAATAATTTTTTTAGGTAAAATCTATTAAAATATGAAATATATGGCTGAAATTGCCTTTTTGGAAATCGTGGCATGTATGTAACCCTTCTGTTTGTACTGCTTTCTTAACACTGGTTACTTAACACGGCATTTTCGTTGAACGTAATCCCATATGTTAAAATATCAGTATTAGGTTTTTTTCAACTTTTGAAGCATAAATAATTTAATGTCATGGCCAGCGCCGGCCATGGCTTACAGCGAGTGAAGCGGGCACCCGAGGGAGCAGATGACAAGGAGCGCTAAAAAGTCAAATGTAAAAAAAAAGTTTTTCAGCGCATTTAATATCCAAAAAATATTTAAATTAGTAAAAAAGACTAAAGCACCGCCGAAAAGTTGGCATCGCTGACATCTTGAAGTGACAGCATCGACCGAAAGGGCGCAGGAAGACAATCTCGCTCTACCCTGATCAAAGGCTAGGGCCGGCGCTGGTCATAGCTTGTTTTGACTTAAGCACAGTTTGACGCCTCCGGCTTCTTATTTCGATAACCGGCTTATAACATTGCTTAAGCTTCTCTGTACACATACATATGTACATACATGCATACAAAAACGTTGCTGACTTGCTGTCCAACCAGCAATTTGAAGGTTCGTTCAATAATTATATCAACAAGGTAGGTATAATATATGTTATTATTAATTTATATTTTCATAGTTTACACACTCATAGCTCTGCATTTATAAATGCATTTAAAGTTCTGATTAGATGACAGTAGCAAAATAAATATTTTTAGCCAGAAAGATCTAGAAAATATTCCAAGAATCAGGGGAAAATTAACGTTAATTAGCTCCACAACCAGATCTAAGCCATTTTTATTAAACACAATTAAAAATGTTGACATTTTGTTGCCACATCACAGGGGAGGAAGGGAGGCTATACTTTTTCTATAAAGTTTTTTATATAAACATTTAATAAACCATTTTAAGAATACATAATACTAAAATACACACCATTACTAAACACACACCACTGTCATTACTGTGCACTGTCATTTAATATGGAGTTTACACACACTCACACACACAAAAACCAAATTGTTAAATAATAAACTTTTTGATTTAAAACAAAAATAAAAATATAGCTTTTTTTTTAATTTTCTACTATCAATATTTTTTAAAGGACTTTATGCAAAAATAAAAATCCTTTATTTCTGGTTTAATTACTTGTTGCGGAAAAGCATTTTCTTTGAATTATATTTCCTTTTGCACTTTTTTTGCAAAATTTCGTTTACCGACGGCAATTTTTTTGTTGCACTATTTTCTTAAATTAACACGAAATTTTTAATAAAATTTTATGCCATAAGCACGCATATAATTTGTTTACTTTTTGCGTTTTCAATCTTTGGTTATAAAATAATTAAACTTTTTATTGCAAGCGTATTATAAATTAAATTACTTTTGTAACACTTTGTAAATCCCCAAAATTATAACGACGGCTTGTTTCTTTCGATTGTGCGAACGAACGTACGTTTTCTTTATTCTCTACTTTTATTATTCTTTTTTTTTCTTCGTTCTGGTAGAAATATTTTTCTTCTTTTTTTTTCTTTGGAGGAAAAATTTTTTCTGAAGGGAAAAAACAAACGGACGACACGAACGAACAATCTGCGTAACAGTCAAAAGTAGACTAACATGGGTTACTTGAGCATGTACAAAGTGGTGGTGTACAACAAATGGGAATTACACGACAAACACGACACAACACAGCAACAACAACATCACACACAGCTTTAAAACATGTATACAACAACAAAAACAACAACAACAATAAGAAAATAAGTACAAAAACAAAACACAGAAAAATAAAACAAGCAAATACAACAAAAAAACAACACTAATACATACTAGTACAACTACCACTACTGCTTGCTGTGCTCCACAATATCGCAGCAATAAGAACAACATAAACTCACCCATACATTTAAGTCCACAGCACACACAGATACTCTCATGCAAACATGAGATATCAGGCCAGTCAGTTAAACAGCCAGCCAGCTAGTAAGCAGCAGGCAAGCAAGCAAGCAATAATAACAATAATAATAATAATGATGATGATGATGATGTTGTTGTTGATATGATGGTGAATGAACATTTGTTGTGACGACTTAACAATATTATACTAACAGCAGCAACAGCAACAACAGTACAAATCAAATAACAAAACACAGATACTTACCAATACCATGAATAACAACTATGTTCTATCAAATTCACAACAAATTCAACATAGATACTTATTTTGATACCAATACTTTAAAGAAAATACTGTAAAGATTTAGAGTGAGAGCGAATGCCGGAGGGTGAGCATAAATTAAGAGAGCTAGAGCTGAAATTTGTATGGTAAAAAGAGCAATTTTCCTGCAATTATATGAGATATGGTTAATAAAACAGGGTACTTTTTATACATTTTAAGGGAACTTATTGTTAAAACTACATAAAAATTGTATGTTAATGGAGAGTGTAGCGGCCTCCGAAAGCAGCGTAATGTAGTGTTTTGCTTTCGGGTTATAAGAACTATTTAGGTTTTGTTATATAACTTTCTTAATAATACTGCTTTGATTAACCGATGTCAAGACTTCTATAGCACAATGCAAACATTTTCAGTTTTATGAGTGTTTCGGAGATCAAAATAGATAATTCTTATGTATTTTAATCTGCTGAATAAAGAAATCACCATTAAAATTTCCGGTACGTTCTAGCTTTAAAGATATAGCGACTTTTATGTTTTCATAATACATATATGTACGGCATTTTTTATATTCTTTGCATCATATTTCTGGACCGAGCCACAAAATCATAAAACAGTTTATGGATTATTAATCTACTCAAAAATATCTTTCTTTTGAGTATAATTTTGTGGCATATAACAGCCTCCGAATAGACAACAGTTGTTGAAAAACGTTAGAAATTCTATAAACTTTTAATTATAGTCCCTTATAACTCGGTTTATCACATCAATGCCAATTATTTTTTATTCGACACGTAATTTTGTAGCCTTTAACAAAAGATATATATCAGTTTAATCGAACCAACTTTTGAACCTGGATGGCGCTTTAACACAAATGTACCATTATCTGAACAATGCACAGCGGTTCCAATTAGAAAAAAATGGCAATAAAAATGTATGTTTGAAACTTGCGATCCAAATCCAAAACAATGTACGTTAAAGTCATAGACAAGTACATAATCTTTAAGAACGTTGCAATATGGACCACTGTGTTAAAACACACGTCGCGCTACATGGTATCAAAGTTGACTACCTCAGGCATGAAAAACATTGTTAGCCTCATAACTTTCTTACAAATATTATCCGATTTTAATGAACTTAAATTTTTTGTACAATCTATGAATAGATAAAATTCTTAATTTCAATAATACTTTCCTTAATACTTTTAAAGATATTTAGATTTTAATTATAAAATTTAGGTTTTTTGCCACGAATTTTTTCCCTATATCGTAAGCATCTCCGGTAGTAGAACAGTCAGAATTTATTTTATGACTTTAAACACAATCGTTGATAACATGAAGCAACAATTTTTTAGTTATAAAGGAAGTAGTCGTGAAAGGTACTCAAAGTCATTACTTTGAAACGAAAGTGAAAAATTGCTAAATTTTGAAAAAAAAACAGAGCTTAATTGCTCAACGTTTTTCTCAACAATTTTTCAAAACTAAAATTTTTATATTTTTAAATTTATTTAAAAAAATTTTCTCAACAAATTTTTAAAACTATAATTTTTATATTTTTAAATTTATTTAAAAATTTTTATTTTCAATATTTAAAAAGAATAAACTTCAAAAATTACTGAACTTGAAATTTTAAGTCGATTAAAGAATTGAACGAATACGACATTATAAAACATTCTAAGACATTCTAAGTTAGTCACTTAAGAAAAAAATGTCCATTGAGACTATCAACTTTCTCTACAAATTATATTATATTATATATATTTAATATAATTAATTTGGATTTTAATTCCTACCCACCCGCTCAAAAATGTGACCAGAAGAGCACATTTAAAAATTAAAGCAAATTTTAAGAAGTATTTTATTAATAAACATAGGAATCGTCTTATGTTTAATAAATTTTAACGAAATATTAAACGGTATTTTTTAATTAATTTTTAATTTGAAAAATATATATGTACTCGTATGTTTGTGAAGCAAATGCTGATATCCAATATCTTTAATGTAGTGCGTATGAGTAACATGATGGTACCATCATATTACTCATACGTAACTCTTTGCCCAAAATATATTGCAAATTCGCATTTTCTTCATACATTTTTATTTTAATTACAATTTCATTAGTAACATAAGAGGATTGCTATGTTTTTTTTAATAAATAGTAAAGAAATAAAAATTTTAGCTTTAGAAAATGTTTGAGGTAAACGTCGAGCAATTAAATTCTATTTTGGTTACAGTTTAGCCATTTTTCGCTCTCATTTTGAAGACTGTAATTTGATTACTTTTCACTACTATTTCAATTGAGATAACTGAAAATTTTTTCTGCCAGATATCAAGGATTGTGTTAAAAATCAAAAGATATTTTTTTTGAAAATTTACTCTATGATATTATTACCGGATATAGAGGCGATACAGAGAATAAAGTCGAGGCCAAAGAAGAAAATTTTAGAATTCACAGCCAAATATTTTTGACATCACTATTCATATCTTAATGAAATAAACTGTATTTTCTTTGTCTGTTTAGAAACTTTATAGTTTAAATTGATTAAAATCGGATAATATTTGTAAAAGTTATGAGGCCGACAAAGTATTTTATGCCCGAGGTAGCCAATTCCGACACTCTGTAGCTCAACGTGTGTTGTAACAATGTGGTCCAGAAATCAACTGTATTAAAGTTCAGGTCACCCTCTTGAATTTTTATATACATCATATTGTAATCTGATCGCAAGTTTTAAACATACAGATTTATTACCTTTTTTTATCAAATTCGAACCATTTTGCGGGGCTGGTTAAAACGGAATCTATCACTTAACGGGTAGAAATGTTCTGAAAATTTAAAAGATAATAAAACAAAGTTTAGTGATACACCACAAAGTATATAGAAAGCAGAGACCCGGAAACTTTTTATTTTTTATTTCCATATCATATAAATATTTTTGTTGATGAAAATGTATTTACATTTGTACAAAAAAATAAAATATTTGTATTTATTTTAAAATATAAATATCCATCATGATGAAAAAATAAAAAATCTTCAACGATAAATATCAGAAAAGGAAAAATTTCAAATGATTGTTTTTTTCAAACTCTTCAAATTTTAAATATTTGAAAATATTTCACACCAAAATTAAAGAACAAAAACTCTTACTATACATTGGACTTTCCGCGATGCTAGAAATTTCTTCTGAGATTTTGTTATTCCTTACAATATTAGTGATCTCTTCAATATTTTTAGCAATAATTCGTAAACATGCGGCTTTGGCGGTTTCTAATCAATGTTAGGGCTTGTTTTCGACTTTGTAAATTCGCGTGAATTTTCACAATGTTCGATTTTTAAACCATATTAGACTTTGGTATCATGCTGCTATTAGCAAGTTTTTGCGAATTTTCGCCATTTTCGAGATTTTTTTGAGATTCCTTACAGTTTTAGCAATTTTTAATCAAAATTATGGCTTGTTTAAATTTTTCGCGAATTTCCGCTATTTTTGCACTAGACGAAAATTTTCCAAAGTGTATGGTCTTCTTAGATTTTTGAAGCTTTTTATCAATCGTAACATTGTAATCTTTCATGTACACGAAAGTTTTTAACACATTTTGTAATTTTCGCGATTTTACCCGAGTCTTAATAATTTTTTAAGTTGGATGTTAATTAATCTTTGTGCTCCCCTTGTATTAATTGATTCAAAACGTGTTCCAAATGTGCATATAAGCATTTCATTATGTTACTGTTTTCCTTCTGATTTTTTCTTACAACACATTTTATAGAAATATAGAAAGATATCAGACATAGAAAGACATCAGACATAGAAAGACATTAGAGTTGTTAAAAACCACGGATTAGTTGCCATATTAGCCTATTTTAATCCACACAAATACATTTTTTCAATAATTAATTTCTGAGAATATCTCACATTAATTTAATATATATCGTCACCTGAAACGCAAAACACCCTAACTAACATTTTCATAAATGTGCTAAATTATGTAATTGGCCACGTAGTTTTCCTTTTAGATTTCCTCAATCATATCGCAAATTTTATTTGGGAAAGTCTGACTTTGCAATTACTTTTCTATGTATGTGAAATACATCGGAATTTATTAAAAAGCCTACTATAATTTTTGGCTAGTTAGGGCTCTTTGCGTTTTATTTAACGACATATTTTTCAAAAAAGTGATTTTTTTACGACGATTTTTCGACGATTTCGATGATTCATATTGACGATTTCGAAAATTTTTTTCTCCACAACTTCACAATTTTAAACGCAATTGAACTGGCAACTATGGCCACGTCACAGGCTCTGTATCAGTTCCCTTCCCCCTGGGGTAATTGTACCTTTTGTATATATATTCGCTGGAAACAATGCAGAGTCTGAGAACTGTTGACAATTAGATATATGAAATTTATTTTCGGAGCTATGAAAGAAGAGATGGCGGAATATAATTAGATGGATATGTACCAGCAGAATAAAATAAACATAATTTAATTTCAAGCCACATATTATGTACATACTATTCATGAGAAATCTATTAATCTTATGAAAAATCCGATATCCGACGGCTGTACAAGTACTTTTTTCAGTACTAAATGTGCCAAATTATTGTACCCAAAAGTTTCTTGATTAAATAGAGAGCAAGATTTTACAAACACATACACTCTCACATCAACGTGCAAAATTATTAAATACAAAATAGAGAGAAAATTTAAGATTGAGCATTAAATGTCTATAATTTGTATCTTGTAGATTATTTAATATTAAGTGGTGGTGTTTAAGTATCTTTTACAATAGCAAATGTTTAAATATGAGCTATAATATTATTTCTTTTTTTTGTCGATGTTGTTTTTTATTTTATTTTATTTTATTCTTACTATTTTTCTATTTGATACTTTGATTATTTTCGTTGAGGATTTTGGCTTGTACAAGGTATAATGGTACGTATTAAATATTGTACAATCGTACATACACACGTTTTGTTTCATAATGTTCATTCATGCCTGAACTCAATGGCTGGCTGGCAGGCAGGCTGGTTGGATAGTTGGCTGACTGGCTGCCAACTAGCCTGCCTGCCTGCCTTCCCGCCTGCCTGACTAAATGTCTGAATAGATTGTATCTAGTTGAATGTTTTGAAATGTTTGTCATACAAAATATAATTGCATGGTTCAAAACGTAAAAAGGTAATTAGTTTAAAGTTGTCATTTTAACAACTTTACAATAAAGGAGTACAAAATGTAAAATGTTTAAATAATAAGAAAAAAATCAAGTTTTATTTGTTGAATGTGGGCCATTTTTCGTTTAACTAAATCACCAATTACATACTTTTAAAAATTTCTTGTAGCTTTATAGGTATTAAATCAAATAATTTTTATTTTTGTCATCTATATGGCTACAAGAAAAAAATACATATTTATGCGACGGTAAGCTGAAAAGTCTTTTAATTTTTTAATTTGGAAAATATTTATTTCTGAAACTTCAGCTTCATTTCGTTACAAAGGGGTCTTCATTTATTCATTCATTACTTATTTTTGTGCGTTTGCAAGGACTCAAAACTATTTTTACTACAAAAATTTAAAGCAAAGAAATTGTTAAATAAACTGGATATGTATCGTTACAAAGAAATATAATAAGTAAAAAATTCAAGTTAATTAGCTTCATTGTAATAAAACATAATTATGATGCACATACTCTACTAAAACTATAGCAAACATAATTTTTTAATTTTTATTTCTTTACTATTTAATAAAAAACATAGCAATCATCTTATGTTTGAACAATTTTAACTATAATATTTTTATGAATTTTTAATTAAAAAATATAACGGAAAAAAGGCGGATATTCAATATTTTGAAAAGGCGCGTATGACTAATCTGATCTTACCATCATTTTACTCATACGTAAGCTTTTGTCCTGCAAATATTTGATATTCTCATTTTCTTCTCATATTTTTTTTAATGAAAATTCATTAAAAAATTAACGTGTAACAAATATATCGTTTAAAATTTTCAAGCATAAAAGTATTGCTTTGTTTTTTAATAAATAGTAAAGAAATGAAAATTGAAAAACTAAGTTTAAAATTGTTTTTATGCAGGTAAATAAAATTCTTCTAAAAACATGACTATTTTTTTCTATTATTTGGCCAGAAAAGTACCGTGCATGCTTTAATCGACTTAAAATTTCAGCTGTAGCCATTTTTGAAGTCTATTCTTTTGAAGTATTAAAAATAAAGAATTTTAATTTAAGATTTTTTTAATTGTCAAGATATTGCCATTTTTTTAATCTCTCACACACAAAAAAAGGAATGTAAAATCACCATGACGCAATTTTGATTGGAAATAATATTAAATTTAAAAGAAATAATTTATCGTTTAAGTGTGTTAGTGCTTATTTGCTTTGTTTATGGATACAATTCACTGTTCTGCTTAGTTCTGTGACTTGTTGCTTATTCTTGCATCTAGACGACAAAAAACGAATTACCAGCGAAAATTTACTGTTGCTGGCTTAAAACTCCCATTGTCTCATATTAATCTTAAATGGAAAATTATTATTCTTACCTTAAATCTCTTTGATTTAAAAATTTTCTCTATTAAAACAATATTGCTATAAACGTTACTTTTCAGTTTAAATCAACATGACTGCAACTTCAATTTCAAATAAGTTTTATGTTAAATAACCATTTAAATTATGTTGACTTAAAATAAAATTAATTTAATATACGATGGGTATTTATTTACTGTGTAGCTAAAGTAAACTTTGAAGTTGTTCTGGTTGCAGTGGTTAGCGCGTGGCACGAGTTCAAATCTTGGCTGGGGCAGCCAACTACAACACAAAGTTTTCTAATGCATATGGCAATTCACATCACATAAGTAAAATAGTTATTAAAATAGCCACATTAAAGTCATTTTGTTTCAGCTTAAAATAACTTTGATGCAACATGATTCTTCATGTTGTTGCAATATTAAATTCGCGTTGCTTCACCTTGAAATAACTTTGATTCAACATAATTTTTCGTATTATTTCATTATCATTTTCATTTTGATTTAACTATACTGGAATATTAAATCCACATGAAATATAGTTAATTCAAAAGGATAAATGTTCTTTCAAGATTATTGTAAATCACGTTGAATCAACATGAAATACATATGAAGCAAAATCACTACCGAAAATTTATAAATTAACCTGATGAATTGAGATAACTAAAATATCGTAGGAATACTAAAATGTATTTTTGATAATATCGGCTATCCTATTACCGGAGATATTGGCAAAATAGAGAACAAAGTCGAGGCCAAAATCCAAAATTCTAAAATTCAAAGCCAAATATCTTTGAAAATATTAAAGATATCTAAATAAAATATATAAACTATATATTAGCTGTTTATAAACTTTGCACCAAGTTTAAATTTAATAAAATCGGATAATATTTGTAAAAGTTATGAGGTCGACAAGGTTATTCATGACCTCGGGCATGTCAACTTTGGCAGCCTGTAGCTCAACTTGCGTTTCAGCAGGGTGGTTTAGATTTCAATATTCTTAAAGTTCAGGTCCTCCTCTTTGTTTTTAAATGTGTACATTGTTTTGTAATTTAATCGCAATTTTAAAAGATACAGATTTATTAGCCTTTTTCCAATTGGAACCACTGTGCGGTTATACCTCTGAATTTCTTAAAGAAAACTGTATTTCCCTAAATCAAATTCTTTTCATTTTCAAAGCGAGTCTATTGTGTAACTCATAAACAAATTTAGAACTAATTTCACAATGTATACTTTCACTTTTCATTACATCTGACCTTAATGTGGTTAAACAATAATTTTGATAGTCAATTTTCATAATTTTTTCCATTAATTTGTCATGGTTCTAGGAGTTCAACAATAATTTAGAGACAAAATAATATATGTAGTTCGCAACATTCTAATTATAGAGACTTAGAAAGAAGGAGACTCTTGATCTGAGCCGTACACGAAACGCGTGAGGCAACTCAACAAGCAACTGTTGAAACTATTGTTTTGTTGAAATGGCCCTATTATCTATATAGATCCTCCAAAATCATATCGGAAAGAAAATTATCGTAACTATATGCTTTAAAAAAGTCTAGACACGTCTGTAGGATCATTATTAATTTTGGAAATCGTACGATTTGAAATCGAATCGATTTACAGAACAGGACCGTATATATATAATAAACGTAATACAGTAGTCCCCCGATTTACGTCGCGATTGGTTCCAGAAAATGGTGACGTAGCCCGAAAAAAATTAAATTGAATTTGATATTGCACATAATAAAAATTTTATTGCCATATATTTTTTTTCTTTTTATAATTGAGACGACTTAAATCGAAATTACGACGCAAATCGAAATGGTAGTGAACAAAAATTTCGCTGACGTAAATTAGAGACTTCATTATATTTAAGTCCACTGCGTTTGACAAACAAAATAAAAATGCATGTATGTACAGTTGAAAATATGTAGCTAGAAAAAAAAAAGCTTTTAACTAAACTTTGGGATTCCCCGGGCTTGGCTAATAATTTGTAAGCAACTAAGGCGACATAATTCGAATTGCGACGCAAATCAAATTTCGAAGGCAGAAAAAATTTAACGACGCAAATCGAATGGCGACGCAAAACAAATTTCAAAGGTACATAAAATGTGACGACGTAAACCGAAACAACGTAAATCGAGGCGACGTAAATCAAGGGATTATTGTATTTATACTCTCCTCCGACGAACAAAATAAACAACAAAATTGAGCTACGAAGTAAGTTTCTTATCAGTTTTTGAGATCTTATAATTTTTTAGGACCACAATTAATCAACGTTCCTGTAATAGATTCATAACTCAGAAAATTCGATTTTTGAGTTAATAATGCAGAATTAATCGTCATATCGTTCTTCATATACCTAGTGTAAAGATCTCTCACAAATATCTTATATGCACAACTTTTGAGAGTAGAAAAAGTTTTATTTTACCATTAAGTTGTTAGTAAATTTTCTGTAAAACAAGGTTTTTTTCAGTTAGGACTCTGTTGAAGCAAAGGCTCAATATGTTTATTAAATGAAATATATAGATAAATATCTATCGAAAGTACATATCCTTTAATATCAAATTTATTTTTTAAATATTCCCATTCAAAGACACTGGGTACCTATAATAAGCTTATGCAAAATTAAACGCATTTTGCTGCTTCTCCTCGTATAAATAAACCATAAAAAGTAACAACAAATAACATTAGAACATTTATTATAAATTTTCGTTTTCATTTTTTTTTTTCAAAAACAAAATCATTTATTTATGCCATCCATCCCATCCTCTTTTGCAGCTTAGTTGCAAAATAACCAAGCCACACAACCAGATCCAACCGACCCACTCTCATGCACAACTACTACTTACACGCTCATCATTATTGAACAGGGCGTTGTTGTAATACAGAATGAATAAGTTGCAATCTCAATAGTTATTGGTGTGAGCGAGTTAGCGAACATTATGACCCACCGTAGAAATGTACAATTTTGTTGTTGTCTGTATATTTTTTTTCCTCTGATGGTTTAGCATTGTTAGTGGTGTGATGTTGCTGTTGGTGGCTGAAGTAGTAGTAGTTGTTGTTGTTATGCCCACTCACACATCTCTTCGAAATAACAGCACCAACAACAATAAGAAAACATGAAAAAATTAACTTTACAACTAGAAAAATGGCTGTTATTGCATGTTGTTGTAGTCAATGTTCATGTTTTCTTTATTTTTTCTTTGTTTTTTAACATGTGTGCGTGTGTGTGTTATTTCTATTGGGGGGTATTACTGAAATTGCTGTTGTGTTGTTGTTATAATAAAATAGCTATGGATGTTTGTATGTACATACATATGTTTGAATGCATTAACGATTTGTTCGGGTCTTTTTAATGTTTGTATGAATAAATATGTTAGTTTCTATTACGTTTGGTATTATCTCTGCATGTTTTTGTTTATTTTTGTTTTGCTATATAGTTTATGGCTAAAAAATGCTGCAGCAACAACAACCACAAAAAAAACAACAAAAAGAACAAGTATAAATATCATGGTAACAGCTAACAGTTGTTTTGAAGGAGTGTATTATCGTCATGTATGTTGGAATGTTTTATTGTTGTTTAGTTAATAAGTTTTGTTCCTAGTTTTCTACAGCTTTAGAAATAATATAACTGAAATCGTTATTGTCAATAAGTATTATTATTATTTGTTTATTCAAAAGCCAATGTTTTAACCCACTTAAAGCTTTATGAAACCATGATTAACTTTATAAAACTTGATTAACCCTATAAATTTTTTTTGAAATATATGTACGTATATACATTAGACCGTCTCAGTTTTTACACTTTTTTCGAAATTCCTGCATGAACATCGATTTTCTTAATCTACTCTAAAAACCAAGCATTTTGGTGTTTAACACTTAAATATTGATGAACGGGAAGTGGTCTCTCAAATCGTTTTTTTTTTGTTTTTTTAGGAAAAATGGATTTTTTCCAAAAAATGAAAAAATCTTGCTTTAGTCATTTACCTCTAACTCAAGCAGTTCTTAGCGGATTTGAACCTCATTACATGCATTAGCTTATTAAATTTCCTAAATGTTTCTTAAAGCAACATTGCCATTTTGTTCAATTCAAATTCAAATTTTCAAGTACGAACTTATAATTTTTTTTTCATTTATGCTTACCTTTTCTTATATAAAAATTTAACGAGGCAAAATTATTATATTCTGTAAATGCAGTATGGTAGAAAACTTTAAGATAAAGATTTTGTTGTAAATAACAGTAGCATTCTGTTAAGAAAAACTTCAGTTTTAGGCGAAATGCCGAAATGACTAAAGTTGTTTATTTGTAAATTTGCTTCAATTTCATAAATACATTAATATAAAGTAAGAAGAGATTGATGTTGGTTTTTTATTTCTTCTAATTTGCTAAAATTGTACTTTTGTTGGAGTTTGAATGCGTTTTGTGAAAATGCTCGATGACTTGAATCAAATCATTTTGCTCACTGTTTTTCATCACTAGTGTGTTGTTGACGGTTTTTAGAAGGCCAATTGGGCGCTCAGCAGGGTCGTTAACTTTCGTTTCGATTCTTACCAGAATGCTACTGTTATTTACACCAAAATCTTAACCTTAAAAATTTCTACCATACTGCATTTACAGAATATAATAATTTTGCCTCGTTAAATTTTTATATAAGAAAAGGTAACCATAAATGAAAAAAATTATAATTTCGTATTTGAAAATTTGAAACTGTAATGCTATGAGTAAAAAAGCATCGATCAAAATGGCAATGTTGCTTTATGGCAATGTTGTTTTTTAGGAAATTTAATAAGCTTTCTAATGCATGTAATGGGGTTCAAATCCGTTAAGAAGTGCTTGAGTTAGAGGCAAACTACTAAAGCAAGATTTATTCATTATTTGGAAAAAATTCATTTTTCCTAAAAAAAACAAAAAAAAAAACGATTTGAGAGACCACTTCCCGTTCATCAATATTTAAGTGTTATACACCAAAATTCTTGGTTTTTAGAGAAGATTAAGAAAATCGATGTTCATGAAGGAATTTCGAAAAAATTTTAAGTGAGACGGTCTAATATACATACATACTGAGGTATATTTTTTAATTGAAAAATATTTTCAAATAAAAATGTTGAGTTAATAAGTACTAACAATTTCGCGGATGGCTAAAAACTAATTACCTACACTACAGAGTGACGAATTTAAACTTATTTCTTTTTGAACAAAACTAAATTTTTAACTTCTCGTATTCAAAAATAGGAACTTAATGATCTCACTCCGATTTTCGAAAATAGAGTTTTTATGAGATCTTGACGTTTTGAGGTCATGGGAGTCCATTCTGACTATTTTTCCGTTTGGATGTATGGATGTATGTCACAAACACACACATACAGTGTGTGTAGGTAAACCCCTCATAACTTAAGAACGGCTTAACCAATCAGAACCAAATTTGTGGCAAAAAAAAATAAAGTGTGTTTGAAATGTATGTTAAAACCGGTTTTTCTATGGAAATTTTGTTTTAACATACATTTCAAAGACACTTTATTTTTTTTGCATATGGGGGATAGACTTCAGATTTCGTGACATAATGAAGGGATTATTAGGTTCAATAGATTTTGAGAATTTTCGAAAATAATGACAACGAAAAAAGTTTTTTTTGAAATAAATTGTAAATTATTAATATGATCGCATCCAAAATCTAATCAGCTTTTAAGATTAAAAAACAGCGTCGATGCTGAAATGTTGATTAAGATCGTTTAATTCGATCGCGATATATCGTTGTTGAAAATTAAAAAAAAAAACGATTTATTTTAATAACTGGGAACGTTCTTTTCAAATCGATTTTCGGGATTAAACTTACCTTTTAGGACTTTAAAAACTGCGTCAAATACTACAAATTTTATCTTAATCGATTAAAGGGTTCGAGAGATATCGCTTTGAGTTTGAAATTAGCGGGAAATTCCAGGGATGGCCTGCAACGTCAACCGTATACCATATTTTTATAATCAGTTTAGTACGCTAAAGAATATTGTGAAAATGCTCAGTTTTTTTCTGTTTCTATCAACTACAGATTGTTTACGTAACTATCTTTCTTAAGGACTAGTGCCTTACGAAATAATAATACATATCATTAATATCGATGGATAAAATGTTGAGTTTATTAACAATGAAGTGAATATTTACACCTTGACACTTAAAAGATATTTTCGGTAATAAATTTATTTTTGTTTGACAAATTAAATTTTTGGGATTTCTGAAAGCTTTCTTAGGAATTTTTAGATTCTCAGAAGTAAATCTTAGATTTCTTCTATTGCTGGGTATATGTTATATAAACTCCTATATAACTGCAAAATTTCGTTTTAAAATATTAATAATCCACGATTTTATAGCAGATTCCAGGCCGAGCAAAAATTAGAAAATGAATAAATTTTTTTTTTCTAAAATCATGGCTGCGAATATATCGTTTAGACATATGTATTTATAATATTTACATGCTCTTGAAGAATTTTTTATAGAGAAAAGAATAAAGGTACTTTTTAGGGCAAACTTGTCAAAAAATCAATATTTTTTTTTAATTTTTAAATTAAAAATTGTATATTTTCCAACTCAAAAGGCATATTGCCATAATTTTTTTTAAACAACTTGAAATTGCTACTGTCGGATCCGATATCTTGAATATACTGGAACAAGATTTTCGACAATTTTTAATTTTCAAACGAGTATACCTCAAGAACTATAAGAGATAAGTACTTAACCAAACATGATTTTTTTAAGGCTATAAGGACACAACAAATTTTTGTAATCCGAAATCGAATTATCCGTTTAGAAACGTCTGATATATTTCCAAAATATTTTGATTCTACCCCACTGTGAACTCTTGGTAAACGAGTGAGTTTAGTCAAATTTAAACTTTGACCTCAGAGGGACATAGCTTAGAGCTGTCCGATTCACCTCAATTTCTCACTCAATCAGTTTGTAAAAGCTTGCAATTGTTAAGTTGTTAAAACAAACCTTTTCTCGGTAAATATTCTCAAATTTTCATTATCTCCGCTTAACACTGCAACAGTTGTTAATGGGTTAATTACCTCATATTTTTTAAATTAATACAGCACAGCACGTATACATTCTCGTACATAAACAAATACATTTATCAAATGAAAAATTTATAAAAAAAATAGAAAAAAAAACAAACAAGTTACCAGTAGAGTACATAAATAAAAATTATACATCAAATAACGTGATGAAAAAAAGGGGTGGACCAACCGGGAGACCACACGGCAACATTTATATAAGAAATAATGCAAAACTGCAGTTGTTGTAACTCATACTGTTGCAATATTGTAAACACATCCACACAAAAGATGATCATGACGAGTATGATGACTACTATGAGTCCAACTACAACTACCATGACAATGTTATGTGGATGTTGCTCATAAAGATTTATATGATGATGACAATGATGCCGTTGCTGCTGAGGATGATGGTGGCAAGGAAAACAATGATACTTGGTACTGCCTGTTGTTGTTAGTTGTAAGCTTGTCTCACATTAAAACTTAAAAAATTAAATTGCAAAAAAATATATATATGTAAATGTAAAAACAAGTATAACAACAAGTTTGTATATGAAGCAACAAAATCAACATGAAAGGGAACATAACCCACAAATGTGAGCAAAGCTACGTCTGTTTGTACGTACATACTAAGTATATACAGAGACGGTGGCAGTTGTCATTACATACTCCATGTACTGACATATCCACAAGATATTCTTTAAATGTTCATACCAATATATGTACGTACGAGCACTTAGCTATCTCTAAAATTACTAAGAGTGTATGGGTTCGTTTTGGTTTGATTGTGATTGTAAAAGTTGTAGTTAAAAAATCAGCACGATGTTGAACAACAATAACTGCAATGTACTCATTTGTTCTAGGTATGTATATATGTATGTATGTAGTACTGTACTATTTTAAGGCAATAACTAGGTATTTACTGAATTAAGTACCGATACCTACTACGTCGTACGTTTTTTGTTACTTGAAAAACAATTTTCAAAAAATCTTCGTAATATATACCTATTAAGCTTTTCAAACATGTTAGAGCTTGCCTGTAAGTTCATACTTTGTGCTCAAACTTTCTCAAAAGTTTTCTCATTTCCTAATTAATAACACTATGCAACAAGAAAAATGCCAAGCAGTACCAATACATTTTCTTTCTGTGCTATGGTCCCCTAACCACAAAAACAGTCGCAATTTAAAATTTTATGGATAATTAATATTTTTAAAATAAAAAATTAAAATAAAATTAACTTTTTTAAATGATCGACTGTTGCGGAATTAGTCAGACCGGAATGATGAAAATATTTTTTATGCAAAATTCCAAATTTTTTATATCTTAAAATTTAGAAAAAAAAAATCGCAAATAGGACAGAGTTACCATTTTTATTAACTGATTATAAAGCCAAATATTCTACAAATAAAATAAGATTTATTTTATGAAAATCGATGGATAAATATTGATTTTATTCACATTAAAGTGAAAGTTGAGTTCTGAAGAGATTTTTTTATGACTTGTGGAAGACTAGTCCGATTTTGTTAAAAACTAATCTAAATAATTTAAATTTATTTTTCCATATGCTTAAAGGTTTCGGAGCTATTCACAACTAAATAATCAAGGCTATTCGGGAAGTCATTTTCATCACAAATACTCGCTTCTCTCACTTTTTGCTATTCTAAAATACGTTAGACGTTAGAGATGTGAGTCCTAGAAAACATATGTTTTCTTTCACCTTGTATGTATTCTAAAATACTTGTTCACCAGCCTTCAATGTCATTTTCGTTTGACGCCAATTTTTTCGCGTAACAGTCCAAAAAGAGTTATAATTTTCAAATAGTATTTAATCTTGAGACATATATGCTTCGCCACCAGGCTCTATCAACAAAATGTGTTACCAAAATTCTTTTTCACCGATATAAACTCATAAAACACTTTCAATCCAATTTCTATAAATATTCGCCCGAAGGTATAAATATGTTTTTTTAACAAAACATTACATGTGTACAGTAATCACAATAGCCCAAATATATTACTTATAATATTATTCATTAATTTAACTCTCACTGTTTAGTTTTATTTTAATATATTTTTTCAAATCCTCTTTTGTTTTTAGTTTTGTTCTGTATGTGCCAGCTGTTATTCAATGTTGTTTATGTTTTTTATAAGAGATTACAAAATATAGATTACTGCAAACGATATTTCTTCGCATGTATTTTAGAATCTGTCGACGTCGAACTGTCGAAAGTGATCGTTCGACGATGAAGAAGTGAAGCGCGTATTCCCGAATAGCCCTGAATATATATTTTTTTTATAAATTTAAAATTTTTTATATATAATAAAATATATAAAAAAAATTTTAAATGTTAAAAAAATATTAATTTTTCTTACTGGATCATAAAGCTGTGTATATCACAAATCAATATGGTATATTCCACGACAATCGATCGATAAATGGCGATTTTATTCATAATAAAGTGAAGTTAAGTTACCTCTTTTTTGCAAAAACTGCATTTATTTCTTAAATTACAAAAAAAATTTATTTCGTTCTGAATAACTCCGAAACCCTTAAGAATATAAAAAAATATTGTTGAAATTGTTGAGGACAGCTAAATTATAAATTATTTGCTAACAAAATTGGACGATTCCTTTCTCAAGGTATAATAAAATCTGTGGATCAGCCTCTTCAAAACTCAATTTCTTGCAAAAATCAGGCAATTTCACTTTATTGTGCATAAAATAACTATTTATCTATAAATATTCGTGAAATAAAGCTTTTTTATTTTAATAACAAACACAATCCCCGAAGCGATTTATCTTGTCTGCGGAAAACACCCAAGGTCAATTGCGGGAATCGAACCTACCACCTCTGGACTAACAGGCTAGCATAGCTACCTGTCAGTCACAGCGGCACCCATTTGCGATATATTCGGCCTCAAACCAGTTAATAAAAAAGGTAAATTTTTTCCATTTGTGATTTTTTTTTATAAATGTTTAACAAACAAAAAATTTTCAAATAGGCCTAAAGAAAAAATTTTTTCATCATTGCAGTCTGAATAATTGCAAAACCATTAAGTATATAAAATAAATAATAGTTAAACGGCTTAAAGCAAATTTTATTTAAAGTTTTTAGGGGCTTTTGTAATAAAATTACAAAGAAAAAATTATCAGCAACAAATTTTCAAACAAAACTTTACTAAAAATAAATTTCATTTACAGTAAATGTTCTTTACTGAATCAGTGAATTTTTTGTTTGACTTTCATTTATGACGCAAACACCAAAAACAACAACATCGCAAAAAAACACCCCAATGAGGAGATACACATAAATAACAACAAGAAAAATGGTAGCAAAAGCAATGCGATTTACGGAAGCTTTTTAAGTGAATCAATTCGTTAATGTTATTGCATTAATTCTCATTAATTTTTTTAGAGTCTCTAGATAAACATTTAGACTTGTACTCATTTAACAAAGTCAAATTTCATAAATGCTTAATGGATGATGATAATGACCCAGACAAAAAGTTTGTTTGATATATTACAAAAAATCCAGTAAATATTTGTGTGTGATTCATTAAAATATTTTGTCTAGTATTTGTAAATATTCTTAGACAAATTGTTTTATAAATTCAGACATTATTACACATTACAGAAACATATTTACATATATTTCTTTGATTCTGTAAATTATTTTATTTAGAGTTTGTAAATATTTTTAGACAAATTCGTTTATAGATTTATACAATTTGTTTGCTGGAAAACCTCGCGTTTTTCAATAATGAAATATTTTTGTCTATATGTAAAAAATTTTGTACATCCGTTAAAAGAGAAAATATTTACTAATTCATTGAATTTCTTTACTGAAAATGAAATTTAGTTTTTTCTATATGGACAAAACATTTTGAAGTTATAATAAAAAGTCCCAAATTTTAGAAGAAAAAAATGTATTATCTATAGAATTTTAATTTTTGACTGTTTTTATATTTAGAGGACCATAACACATCAAAAAAAAATATATTGATCATCAAAGGTCATGACTAAAGTTTAATTTTGTTGCATAGTGTAAATGAATGAGTCTTATACCTAGAATCTAGATACATTCATACTTAATATTTTCATATGAGCAGAACTGTGAGTTGTTGCTGTATTTGAAGATAAAAAAAATACTTACAAAATCTAATGGGTAAAACCTTTTCCAACTCAGTTTTCTTTTTCTTTTATTTAAAATTACTCATTACTCATGATTAATATTTAACACCCGCCTTCATTTCATGTTTATTTTTAAGATTTTAAATTTCCCAATTTCATTTTCTCTCTTTCCTTCTTTTTCTTAAGCTCTCTTGCCTTGTTAGCGTAATTTTGTTATATGGTAAAATGTTTCTTAATACCGTCTACTAATTAATACCCGTATTCTTATAAATGTAAAATTTAGTTTTTTATTTTGTTGTTTTATAATTGTTTGTTGCTGTTGTTTTGACATGCTTTAATCATGTTTTTCCTAGTTTTTTTTTAATACTTTTCAAACTAGAAAATAGTTTTAATGTTCTGTTTTAACATTTTGTACCTATTTAGCAATAGAATTTTGTAATACGATTCGTATGTTGTAAACTTGAGGATTAGTTATGTCGTGTTAGTTCGGTCTTAACATTTGTAAATTACATGTTAGTGTTTTTTGACTCTGGCAAAGCATGTGTGGGATAATTTGTGGAATGATACCATTAAAGTGTTTAATTGAAATTAGAATGATTGTCATTTAACTAAAACATACACACCTGGTGCCTTTTGTCATCAGGTCTTAGGCCTGTCATTAAGATTAAAATTTTTTAAAGCGATTCGATTCATTTTTTAAATACATATTTTATATAATTTTGAGTAAAAAGGTGGCTTACAAGAATATTTTTGAAAGAATAGATATATTGTGCATAAAAATATTTACACTGGAATTATTTAAAAAAAAATCTAATATTTTTGATAATTACACTGAGATACACTAAAACTATTCCGGGGTTCTAATGGACCAATTCTGTTTGGTTGGATACCATAGGGAAAGAAAATACCTATGGTTCTTCTAGGTCACTTTGTAAAGTGATTTTATAACAGTAAATGTAGTGAAAAAACGGTTTTCTCAAAGCTTGAATTTTAAAAAGTCATTACTTCTAAGTTTCAAAACGGATCTCAACGATCTTTTTCAAATTTTAAATATATGCATCTTATCTTTCAAATAAGGCATGATTTTTGAAAATTAGTTAGTAAATGGTTAAGTTATGTTGGCTTAAGTGTAAAAAAAAACCAAAATTTTCAGCAACATTTTAATTTTCGCCGGCTGTAAGTTGCTAATGAGATATTAGTTCATTATACCAATTAACTTTTGTGAAAAGCAACATCAAAAAAAGCTTTTCAAACTGTGTAATTTCAATAAAATCGGCTAAAAAATAAATGAGTTATGGTATGTTTTGTGTTTTGACTTTTTTGCTTCTTCTTTAAAACTTGAGCAGTCACTCTAATCTATTTCATCATAAGTCGAGAACGCTTAACTCGATTTGGATCTTATGAACAGGAAAAGATGCAAAATAAAATTGTCTTTAAGTCAACTATACACAAGTTTTTTAAGTTTCCAATTGTTTCCGAGTTATTCAGAAATTAATGGCGAAAAACTAGTTTTTCATGCAATTATAGATTTTTTTTCGTTTTCAAAAGCTCATAATAAAATAAAGAGATCTAAAATTTTACAATTTTATCAATAATACAAAAGCAGGTGTATTTGGTATAAAATAAGCCATAAATCATTAAAATTGCTCGACATATGTCGATTTTATTAAAAATTAAGTAAAGTAACTCAGTTGATAAAAGTCACAATTTCCATATAATAGAAAAATTTCAATATATATGTGTGTGTGTGTGTGTGTGTGGGTGTGTGTGTGTGTGTGGGGGGTATACGTGTGTTGTATGAATGACGCAATTTTTGTCAATTGAGTTACTTAACTTAATTTTTAATAAATTCGGCATTTGTCGAGCGACTTTGTATTTTCTACAAGTTTTAAAAAATGTCAGATATCGTATTAAAAACAGGAAACGAGATCTTAAAAATAGCGATTTTTTTGATGGTCAATACATTTAATTCTGTTTTTACGCAATAAATACGTTCGTCGGAAAATCGCGTAAGCAAATCGCGTAAATAAAAATGGAATATCCATATAAAATAAGGGTAAAATAAGATAGATATTTAATTCAAATTCATGTTGCTTCCTTCATACGCATATTTTATTTTAACAAAATACAATAGAAAAAACAGTTCACTTAGAAAAAAAATTACAAAAATCATAAAACTTCATTAATTTTGATATAATAAATGAGTTCATAGACAAAAATGTATTAATTACCGTTTATTAAATTCAGAAATATTTATATGCGGATATGTTTTTATATTACTTGACTTTTAATATGCATATATTTTTGTTTGTAATATTTAAATACGACTGCACTCTTACTTTCACCTAAACTTATTTGAAGTAAACAATGGAAATCCCCTGTTTTGTTGTGGTGAGTTTTTCGTACCACATGATTTAATTTAAAACCTACCAAATCTGGTGTAAACATAAGTTTTTCTAATAAAAAATATATAATTTCTAGATCGCGTTAAATCCAATCAAATCGTACGAAAACGGAATGAAATATATTTCTTGAATCGCCTTAAATCAAATTCGCGTAAAAACGGAATTAGGTGTACTTTTCATATTTTGTAACATGAACTCGAGATTAAATAAAATATCTAGGTTTTAGGAATCGGGAATTCCCGGGAAAAGTCTTATTGAAATTTCCCTCTTTCTCGGCAAAATCTCAAAAATTTCCCGGGAAATTGGGAAATAAAAGTACACGTTATTTCATAAATATATTGTTTTTCTTTGACATACATATTAATAAAATGGCGTAAGTGCCGCCAAATTTAATTTGATTCATATAAGAAATTTGCATTATAATCCTGTTTTTCTTTAATTCAATGTTTTTTAAATATTACAAAAGTTCGTTTGACTGACTGTACGACCAAATTTACAGGATGAAATTGTTTAAGTTCTCTTTTAAAGTTGATATTTTTTCATCGTCTGCTTAAATACTAATATCCTGTTTATCGATGTCGAAGGACATTTTTCATTCTTACAATTTCATTTGAAACAAAAAAAAAATTCTAAAGTTTTGTCCTTGCTTCAAATGTAATTGTAAGAAAGAAAGAAGTCCTTCGTCATCGATAAGCAGGCAGTAAAATGTCTATACAATTTTTTTTAATGCAAAATAAAAATGTGAACGGTTCAAACTTATACAAAAATTTCATAAAAATTGCATGAAATTGAAGTCATACCATTTCTCTTAAACTGTGAAAAATTTTTGCTTGATTCGAAAAGTACACGCAAGATGAATTTAGTAATAGATTGTTTAATCACTATAACAGAACAAAGTGAAATACTTTGTATAAGTATCAATGATTACAGTGCTCTCTAATCGTTTCCTAATGCGATATTAAACCAAGTTTGAGTGATTTTCCGCAGAGTTATTGAACAAACTTTGAAAAGTGTAGTGGAAATTTCAAGCTCATAGAAGCTGTAAAAACTTTGAGTTGACACTACTTAAATTTATTATAAGTCAATGCAATTACTGAAACCCTGAAGGAGATGTTTTAAGATAAATAAAATGAATAGCCAACGACATTTAGACAGACTGTGGCTCAGGATATATAAAATTCAGCTCAGCTGAGTACAGTACTGTAAATTGTTTGTACTTAACGATGAGAATCGTCCTGGAAATGTTTGAAGAAAAATAAGAAACATATATTTTTCAAGAAAAATAAGAAACATTACGGCAAGTTCTTTATAAAATGATTTGGATGCGATATAGTCGTCAATTAGTCTTTATAGGATCTCTTACTGTGTAATAACTACAAAATCTATTTGCTTGAGTCTAGGTCTAAAACCTTAGTCGTTGTACCTTTTTTAAAAAATTAAATTTCATAATTTATTATGTCTTTAAATATTGCAAATAAGTAAATAATCTATTTGTTTGAATTCAATTAAAAAATTTTCAGAATTTGCTTTAACTTTTATTTAAAAAGAATTTTTACATTGATAAAGCAATCGAAATTTCGCCGATTTTCATTTAATAAATCTATTTAATTTAGAAAATTAACTTTTCCGGGGAATCCCAGGAATTTTTTATTCCGTTTCACGATAAGTTCAAAAGTCCGGGAAAAACTCAACCCTAGACATATCTTATACTAAGCCAAGATACAATTCTATAGAGTATTTCAGAAGTTTATTATCTCAAATCCTGAGACCTAATAATTTTTACATCTAGATTAAATTTGGAATAGTAAGTTCTGCTGTCAACTTCAATTGCATTCAAAAATGGAAAAAATTTTAATAAGATAATTTATTAATATCTGTAGGTTGGAGGTAAACTACACCAAGTCCCATACAATGTATATATTCTTTTGCATTTATTTATATTTAGCTGATTCTTGTGACATTTTGTAGACACATTCAGAAATCGTCAAAATAAAAAATTATGATGAAAGACGTGGGCATTACCCCACACCCATTTAAAATAAATAATTTTTTCAGCTACTTATACTTAAATGATTCTTGTGAAACTTTGAACACACATTGAGCACCTCTCAATCTTTAATATTGTGCGTAGAAAGTGGGCAGCGCCAATACCAGCATACAGAGTTAATGGATTTAAATAAAAGGATGGTTTAAAATTGTTTTTATTTGTTTTTTAATATTAGTTTATTATAATTTCTATTGTTTAAAAAACAACTTAAATCCTGTACTCCCAACTTATTGTACACAAATATATAAAATTAATATCAAAAACATATTAAATTAAACAACAAACCATGAAAAATAATCTAAAACCACGAAATCCTGATAACTATATACACAAACTTATAAAAACTACATAAAATCATGTTAAAAAAACATTAATACTTATACGTATGTATACATATATAAACACCCACTGTGCACCCATCCACCCACCTAGCAGCACCCTATTTATATCTCCACCCAAAGCTCATAACTAACCCTCATCTATCTACATATTTATCTTTTCACTTTAGGGAGACACGAGAAGGTTGTCTGACACAAACAAATGTGAAAAACAAAATATAAAAACTAGAACTTGACAGCAATAGGGCGGTAGGGAGCAATAAAAATTTATAACTGTAACGGTGTATTTGGCTGTTTAAGCGTAGAAAAAACAGCAGCAACAACAACAACAAAAATTGCAGCATAGAACAGGAAAAAATAAGTTTTACACACTACAATACAAGCTACGACAAATACATGACACATGTTAAGAAAGCAAAAAAATAAATTTGTACAACGAAAAAACTTAACAATGCTTAATACCTACATGTACTACATACATGTAAATATATTTATTCGCAAAAGTTGCTGGGGGAGAAGGTAAAATAACCGACAAAAATATATACCACTAAATACTAAATACAGGGAGCAGCAGGATAACATGCAGAAATCTCAGATACACAAACAACCCTTAGAATTGAAGCGAACAGTACGTAGCAGGCAGCGAGCAGCAGACACATATTGTCAGTGTATTTTTATTTTATTTTTCCTTTGCGAGCATGCATGTATATGTGTAGGTGAGTGTTAATAAAACCACACTTACATAAAAAAGTGAAAAAAATCAAGAGAAATCTAATTCCTAAAAAGAAAATCAAATTTACATGAATACATATTTAAAGATGAGACACAAGCGACATTTATATAAAAAATACCTTTTCATTAGCACGCATCTATTAGATTAAGCTATTATATATATATATTAAGTAAGCTATTTTATTTATTACTTTAAATAGAAGGGAGATATATATATATATATATTATAAAGTGTGTTTTTTATTGAGGTATAGAACTTTAAGTTGGCATCACTTTTTTAACTGGCGGCCATTTTGTCAGCTGTCAAGTGATTAATATTTAGTTTGGTTTGCCATTTCATCATGAACAGGTTGACAAAAGAACAACGCTTGCAAATCTTGCAAATTTATTTCGAAAATAATGGTTCAGTTCGCGAAGTTTACCGCAAGCTCCGTCCATATGGTCGACATAATCGTCCATCAGAGCAATTAATTCGGTTAACCATGGATCGTTTTCGCACTACGTTTACTCTATGTGATAATACGCATCCGCAGAGACGTCGAACAGTGCGCACCGAAGAAACAATTGCCGCTGTAGAGCAAAGTGTTGAAGAGGACCCGAATGAATCGATTCGCCACCGTGCACAGCAATTGGAGCTTTGTCCATCAAATTGAAAATTGGACCTGTAGAATTGGCTTTATTCGAGCCAGCCGCGGCGGCCACATGCTCGAAATCATATTTAAACATTAATGGCATAAAATTATCCTTCCAATAAAGCCAAATTGATGGACATTAAAACGATTTTCTTGTGTTTTATTTCAATTCGAAGTTCTATACCTCTAAAAAAAACACCCCTTATATCACTGAATAGGTAACATTTTTTCTACGCGCGATTTCAGATTCAACCGCAGCCACTCTTAAGATATCAACAAAACTCAAGATAGCTGCATGTTGATGAAGTACGTTGCGGCACAGAAAATAACTATTTATTCAGTTTTGCTGGAGTAGATAGGCCTACAGTCCACAAAATTGTCTTTGGTACTACCGCACTATGTGACGTATGGCCAATCTAGAAAGACAAATGGTAGAAAATAAATTGTTCCGGATCGTTCTGATTTTTTGCTATTTGACACGTAGGTGTAAGAAAACTGAAATCAAAACAAAATGAAAATTTACCGTTAGATCTCAATGAAATACGATTCGAAAGCGAATTACTACTGCTACGTTGCAGCGGAGTGATTCCACGTAAAATGGCCCTATACAAGGAAAAAAAAAATCTTATTTTTAATAAAAATCTCTCAATTGATGTTTTTTAGAGCATGACAATTATAGAAAAAATAAAAAAATTAATTATTTACTATTATATTATTATTATCCATACTCCATTTAGGAGCTTAAGGAGTCTATGTAGATTTTCCACTCATTTCTGTCTCTTGCTAGTGATCTTAGCTCGTTAAACGATTTGCCTGTTTCAGCTAGGATGGTTCTTCTCCATGTTGTTTGGGGTCGGCCTCTTCGTCTATTGCCATGTGGATTCCATGTAAGGGCCGCATGCGGGATCTCATCACAGTTTTTGCGTAGCGTGTGTCCTAGCCACCCGTATTTACGTCTTCGCACCGTCTTCGTTCTTTGCCAGAGTTCAACGTTTGAAATTATCCGAGGCCAACTTTACTTACTATATTTTAAGCAATTTGAGGCACTTTTAAATGATCATCCACGAAACATTTTGCTCTCCCTCTTTGTATGTTTAATATTTATTTCAGATTTTCTTTTCTTTCCTTTCTCATTATTAATAAAAACCCTTATCTCTGAAAAGAATATACTTTTTTCGCTTTTTATTGAATTTAAAAAAAATACTTCGCTAGTCTTCTGCTGTCTATAACACTAGGCAACAGCCATTTTGTTATTTGGTTCTAGCATACTTTTTCTCATGGATTTGGACCTACTGAACACGAAAATGAATTTTAAAAATTTTTCTGTCGATTGGTTTGCGAGATACAAATTTTTTAATTTTTTTTTTTTTAATTTTTGGAGGTACACTTACTATTTTGAGCATATCTTTAGTCTTCTTTGACCTATTTTATCCTACTACTACTCAAATTAAAGACAATTGAGCCGTCTACAACTTATTCTCAGAAAATTTTCAAATCGGGTTAGTAGTTTTGATGTTGGCGGCTTAAAAAGGTTAAAAAACTGGGTTTTTTTACTAAAAATGTGGCTGAAAAATTCATATAAAAATTCATATAAAATATAAAACGCGATGTTAACAGCGATTTTAATTTTTTTACGTATAGCTGACATCAAAACTACTAACCCGATTTGAAAATTTTCTGAGAATAAGTTGTAGACGGCTCAATTGTCTTTAATTTGAGTAGTAGTAGGATAAAATAGGTCAAAGAAGACTAAAGATATGCTCAAAATAGTAAGTGTACCTCCAAAAATTAAAAAAAAAAAATTAAAAAATTTGTATCTCGCAAACCAATCGACAGAAAAATTTTTAAAATTCATTTTCGTGTTCAGTAGGTCCAAATCCATGAGAAAAAGTATGCTAGAAACAAATAACAGACAAAAGTTTGTTATTTGTGACCTAGTGTAATAGAACGGATAGCAAACAATTTTATGTATTATTTTCTTATAATTTATTTTTATATTATTTATATTAATGAAATCAATAAAAAGTTTTATTTCTTCGAATTTTTAAAATTTTCGTATTTGGTCACACCCGTCGGTCACACCTGTCACAATAAAAAATTGTTTTTTGTTAAGAAAACTGATTTTTGTCAAACAGTAAATAGGTAATACAGCTAAAAACACTTCAAACAGACAGCTATAACAAAATTATTGTGTACGTTATATGTAGTAACAATTTTACAGAATTTATGCTGAAAGTCATAATTCTTTAAAACTAAGATTTGTAATGTCACACCCGTCGCAGCTTTCTGGCGACCATTCTGAGTAGGAATTGTGTTCTTTCAGTGTCTAACCGTTATTCAACGACTTTAAGCTTAATGGCCTTGCAATTTTCTATTGTTTATTTATAACAATAATATGTGTGAAGTGGTCACACCCGGCTAAATGAAATTACTCAGCGGACATAAAATCGGAACTAATGGACGTATTTGAAAAAGGTCTTTAGAATTTGAAATGCTATTTGTTCTCTAATTGAACAATACCAATGAAAAAAAAAATGTGTTTGAAATGCACTAACAGTGGTGGCCAAACATACACTATCATATTCTTTGTTTGTATATGTGCTTCGCTGCTAAACAGATAGGCTGTGTGTCTCACACACAGTATACGTGTGCTGGTGGTAAAAAAAATTGCCTATACTTGGGAGTATACGAAATTGAGAGACTGGCCACCACTGCTATAAAAAGTCCCACAAATCGTAAGTGTATTACAATTTCATAAAAATTCCTTGGAATAGAAGCAGTAAATACCACCCCACAGTGCGCTCTCTATATTTGCAAAAAAATTTACGGCGCCACCTTAGCCTACTACAAAGTAGTACATACTAATTAATTTAGAATTTTTTCGCTTATCGCATACGCAGTTCGAGAATCATATATATCGATTGGTAACCGCCAAAAAAGCTTAAGCGCCAAAAAATAAATTTTGCAGAACTATTTTTGTGGGGGTTAAGATATTTTAAGATATTGTTGATGTCATGAAATATAAGTTAATTAATTCAAATTATTTTAAAAGTAGTAACTATCATCCTTAGCAAGCTGTTCTTTGCTGTTATATTGATATCATTGCAGTTTTTGACACTAGTTTTGCTCTACTTGAAAAAAAAAATGTGGTTTAAGCGACACTTTGCAGTTACAAAAATATATAAGCAAATTAAAAATTTGTATGAAAATGGCTGTTAAGCCAGGTACAGACTTGCAAACATGAGTGACACTTTTGCTCAAATTTTGGCTTGCTTGATAGTGTGGACGCAAATTTCGTCAGTCAACAGTCAACCACAAACATTTTTGCTGTTGAGTTACAGTCAGAGGCCATATTGGTTGTTGACTTATAGTGTGAACTAAAAAGTATCAGTCAAGAGTTATTTTTTATCGAACATGATCGATAGTCTGGACATTTAAAAGTATCCTTCAAAATTATGAAGTTTTGACTGTCACTCAAGTTTTCAAGTCTGTACTCTACTTTAAGCTAAAATTTCTTTTGCTGTATTTCTGTAAAGATTCTTGACCCGACTTTGAAACTTTGACAGATTGTCCGAATTATCGTATATAATAGATTTTCGAAAAGCATGTCGCTTAAGCTTTTTTGGCGGTTACTACTCGATATGCTGACAATCATGATATGAAAACGGATGAAGTTTTTTATTTTTGAAATTTGATGGAAATTTCGCCATTTTTCGTCTGCATTTAGTTGCATTTGTAGTACTACAATAGCGTACGTGACGAAATTTAAATGCTTATAAAATTTTTATTACACCAATTAAAAAAAAATTTTTTTGATCAATATTTGTTTGCGATAAGCTTTTATTTTGAAATATGTGTTTGCACTGCGTACGTGACATTAGAATAGCGTCCAAAGAAAATATAAAAATATACAATTACTCGAACTCTATCTATTGTCTTTCCTCGCTTGTTCTTTTATGTTGGTACATTAATTTTGAAGTATAATTGCAATGTTATAAGTAGGGATGTAACGATACGCCGTTTTGCCGATCCGATACCGATACCGATATTTAAAAATAAATATCGCCGATACCGATTCCGATACCGATACGAATATTGAAATTGAGTTCAAGTTTAGATTAACAAAACTCAAGTCCAATTTTTTTATTATACAAAATTACATTGTAAGAGAGAATATATAAAATTGATTTTAACCCAGTATAAAAAATTTGAAGTAATTTTTAAGGAGCTACATTTTCTTTGCTTCAAAAAAATCTATATTAAAAATATGCAGAGAGTTAGTAGAAAAGCAAGAAAAATTTTTTAATTCCTTTGTAATTATAAAAAATACTCGCCATGCTTTTTAAAAAATCGATTTTTTAAAGAACATTTATCAACTAATATTCTTCTAAATAACTTAATAGCTTAATTATTAAAAGTCTTCAAAAAGTTTATATTTATTCACTTAAATTTACATGAAAATAAAGTTTTGAGTTTAAATTCGCATAAAAAAAATTGTGAAAATGGATAATTTTTTATCCTTTTTCCTTGAGGAAAAACCATTATAGAACACCGAAAAAGAAATTTGTCCTAGCATCGCTTCCAATTCGGTGATTGGTAATCGAAAAACAGAACTTCTTGCAATGGCAAGGATATGTAAAACTAATTAGAAATTATCCAAATTTGCAACGCTTCCGGATCGCGAATTCTACATTTTTATGCCTCCTTTAGAGTATCTTTTTTTTGCTGGAATAAGATTTAAAAACAACGACTTGAATTTGAATTCATGGTAAAATTAACAAAAAATAAATATTTTTTTTTACAAAATAACAGCATAAAAGATTATTAATTTCTAAAATTGATATTAATAAGATTTAAAAAATAACGAAGTGAATTTAATTCATGGTGAAATTGAACAAAAATTAATTATTTGTTAAAAAAAAACTCTGAAAAAAATTTTAAAAGTATCGTCGTATCGACAGTACAATATCGCCGATACCGATGTATCGGAAAATCTGAAGTATCGCCGATATATCGGTATCGGTATCGGTATTCGTTACATCCCTAGTTATAAGTAACTGAATTTTGTCGCTAGAAAAGCGAAAATAGTTTATTGTAATGTCTTAAAATTAGTCAAAGAGATATTCAGTTTAAGCTGTTATTTTTGATATTTAAAAATTGTAGTAATGTATAAATACCTCTGTATAGTAAAATTTGATTGTTTCTTCTTCTTTACCACATCTTAAAAAAAGATTTAAGGGTTTTAATTTTTTCAGTCGTGGTTGTCACTTTCATGGAAATGCCGATATGTAAGTATGCATGAAGAACCAAAAATAAAACTACCAAAATTACTTAAAATAAAACCAAATTTAAAATCAAAAGACAGACGCTGTACAATTAAACAATACAAGAATCAACAAAGCTGTGCGGAAAAAAATTGTAGGTATCTGAACTAAAAGAAAATAGGTATGAAAAAATGTATCAAGAAGTAAAGTAAAATAAACAATAAACTAAAGTTGGCGTTAAGTTGGTTAACACACTCATGTTATTTAAAAGCATTGTGGTGGTAGCAGAAGGCATGTAGCAACGGCAGCAGCCTCAAAAACTCAACCATATTTTCATCATCATCATCATGATGATGATCGTCATAATCAGCTTCAACGTTATAGTCGTCATTGGCATCAGCTCACTATCATCAAGTAGCAACAACAGCTGCAAATGCTTAAGCACCAACAAACAGCATACAAAAGATACAAATGTATCTCATGTATAACGACATCAATGTAAAACGAGTATATTGACGAAAAAAAGTACAATAACTCGTTGAAAACAGCAAAAACAACAAAAACAAGCAAACTTAAACAAAAGCTTTTGTTCATTTCATTCTTTAGTTTTCCTTTTTTGCAATACTACAATAAAAATATGTTTTTTGTCTGCAAAATCAGAAAGAGTAAGAAGGGGGTTTTGGGCATATATTTTTTTTAATTCTTATTTGCAACAATAATAATGGAACCTCTTCAACCACAGACTCCATGAGAAAAAAACAAGAAGAAAAAAAAATTTACAAGTTTAATCATGCCTTTTCATTCTAACTTGCATGATTTGATAATGGTAAATCAATTTTATGCTCTTTTTACCCATTCAACTCTTAGTTGCTTTTTTTTTGTTGTTGTCTGATTTCTTTTGGTTTTTTAATTTTTTTTCTTTTTATGTTGCAGACATCTTTTGCCAATTATACTGATATTAAGTGGCAACCCCGCCACTACATGTTAAACGATTTTTTTCATTCTGGTTTAACTACCCACCCATTATATTGTTTAAATTTTGAAATTTTTTGGCGCCCTCCTTTTTGAACTTCTGTTTGTAGGTTTCGTGTTATTATTAATTTTTTTTTTCGTCTGTTTTTGCTGTAACTTTTACAACATCACGTAAATCCACAATACATGTGTTTTATATGTCGTAGAGTTCATTTTTGATTACAAACACTCTTGCAAAATTTAACAAGCATCTATTTCAAGTGGGTGTGTTAGTACAGAGAAGTTCATAGGAATAAAATTTAATTAGTATATAGTATCTTACTGATATATGAAAAATTCAAAGATTTTTTATTATCAACTTTTATGAGAGAGAGGGTAAAAATTGGTTATTTTAAAAATAATATTGGAAATTATAAATATTATTTATATTTAATAATAATACGTGATTGCGCCAGTAGGGTACACAGAAAAAAAATAAGTTTCGTTTTTGATAACAAAAATCCCGGTATTCAATAATTTTTTTTTTCAAATTTCTTGTGATAAAGAATTCCCCTATATTGATAACAAAATTATTTCAAAATAAAAATATATATATAAATTAAAAAAATGTTGACATGGCTGGAATACGGACCCGGGCTTTCCGGACGTAAAGCATACACTCTATAGCTGAGCCATATCGCATTTATTTTTTTATGGGATACAACTTGTTTTAAGTACTTATGTATAAAAAGAAAAGAAATAACCGGCATGGAAAAGAAATACTTACAACGAAATATTTTATTATGTTAAAGATAAATGTTATTGAAATCCATATTTTTTTAATAACATGGTTTTATTGAATATAATTCTTGTCTATTTTTTTCTGTGTAGTGGGTATTTTGCCAGTCTGGAGATCCTGGATTCAATTCATATTGATGATTCTGTGTTACTATTTTGCCTAGTCCCAATCAAATGACATTAATTAAAATCTAGGACCGCCGTTATTTCATATGAAAGTTAGAAGTTATATAATTTTTACTGGTTGGGAATTATTTCATATGAAATAACTCCCTCGGCCAGGCGCACCATTTTCTACTCTCGGGTATGTCCAAAACTGGCTTTAATTTCTTACGGCTTCTTGCATTGCCGGCGTTTGGCCGGGCAAAACCATTTTCTCTTCTCTGGTATGTCCAAAACTGGCTTCGCGTACTTAAGTGTTTCTACATTGCCGCCCTACGGTCGGGCTGAACACTTTTCTCTTTTTTAGAGGTTCTCGCATAGACAAAATAGTTGCACCCTTCAGAAGGACAGCAATGCAGGAAAGCTAAAGTAACCGAAGTCATTTGGAGATATACCAGAGAGGAGAAAATGGTTGCGTCCGGTCGAAGGCCGGCAAAGCAAGAAATCTTAAGTATGCGAAGCAGTTTATGGACATGCCTGAGAGGCGAAAATAGTTCCGTCCGGCCGCAGACCGGCAATGCAGAAACACTTAAGGCAGCGAAGCCAGTTTTGGACTTACCAGCGAGCAGGCAATGTAAGAAACTCTAAGAAAGCGAAGCTAGTTTCGGATATACCCGAGAGCCCAACTTGGTGCGCCCGGCCGAAGGCTGGCTGTGCAAGAAACTCTAAGTAAGCCAAGCCAGTTTTGGACATACCAGAGTGCAGAAAATGGTTTTGCCCGGCCAAAGGCCGCCAATGCAAAAAACTCTAAGAATGCGAAGCTAGTAATTATAATTGGTATGTCCGCTAGAAGAAAATGGTACGCCCGATCCAAGGCTGTCTATGCAGGAAAACTTAAGTAAGCGATGCCATTTTTGGACATGTGAGAGCGGAGAAAACAGATGCGCTCCGCCGAAGGCCGGCAATACTGGACGACTTAAGTAAGCGAAGCCATTTTTGGACATACCAGAGTTAACAAAATATCTTGATCCCAGGCAATAAACGTTAAAGAAGGCTTAATCTCTATAAAAATTATTAATTGGAAATTATATCATCTCTGTTGGGCCTTATTTCATTGCGACTTTTTAATTTTTTTGGGACTTATTTCATTATTTATTTTTTTGCCTTAATTCCTGCAAAAATTGGAAGTTATTTAATTTTGTCTTTAGGAATTATTTTATTTTTGCCGTTGGACCTTAATAATTTTTTTTTTTGCAGTTATTTCATTTAAACGTATCTCGGCGCCGTGATATTTCAGAAGTCCCCACGATATAAGTCTCCAGAAAATTTTTATTAACCACCAAAAATTTTCGGCGATTTTTAAAATAATTTGAAAATTAAATAACTGCCCTAAATCTTTTCATTGATTTATTTCATTACAGACTTTTGGGGAGTTATTTCATTTGAAATAAGTCTCCAATACCAAAATGAAATAAGTAAAAAAAATAAAAAAATAAGTCCCCAAAAAACGTTGTTGTAGCTTTCTGTACATTTTTTTTTTGCACTTATTTCATATTTTTTCGGGAACTATTTCGTGGGGACTTATTTCATGGCGCCCTTATTTCATTAGTAGTTATTTCATGGTACCACCTATAACTACTAGCAAAAAAACCACTGCGGTCACTGTCCATCCAACGGCATATTTGTGTTTTTGGATGTATACTACTCTTTAAAGTGCCCAAATGTCCAGAGACAATGGCTGGTACGATTAAAATGAATTATGTGGGGTTGGAGCAGCTACTCAATGACTCGTCGAATTGTTGTTCATTCGCTTTGATCGCATAAAAAATTACTGTGTTATAGTGAATCAAATTTAAAATTGCCAACTTTAAAAATTTTCTCCATCCGTATCGTTTATAAACTTTTGTTTATTTATGCAGAGCTACTAACAACTAACAAAAAAAAAAATAAAATATGTACTAACAATCGCCGCATTCCCATATAAAACACTTACAGGTACGCGGGTACCTTGGTGCGTACTTAAAGGTGTTAAGTGCAAATTGGTCTCTCATGCGAATTACAAAAAACTTTTTTCTTAAGAAATTTCAGATATGCAGATTATCAATTTCAATGAAAAAAATTTTGGTTGAAAATGACAAAGGTACCCGGGTACCTAGTAGGGAAGTGAATAAATAATCGATTTTGATTTTAGTCGACTATTTTTTTTCATTGTCGATTTTTTGTAATCGATTTTATTAAAGGTAAACATCGATTTTTAATAAACCGATTGTAAGAATGACCCATTTTTAATAGATTTTTGTAAATAGTGCCAGCTATGCGATGGATAAAAAAAGGGGTAAGTAAGTCGACTGTACAAGTCGATAAAAAAAAATCAGCGCCATCTGTACGGACTAATATATAATTAGTCATTAAAACAAGTACAACAATACAAAAACAATATGCAGTTAGGTTCAATAGACCTAATCTGTCAAAAACAGCATACCAAAACAGGGATAGGAAAATTGGTACAATTCACCATTTTTGGTACACTTCGGATTTTAAAAGTACAATGGTTCACCAATGGCTGGCTTATTTAGTACAATTAATAATATAAATTTTTTTTTAAAACCTTATTATTACAGTTCTTTTATTGTGATAAAACATTTTATCCTTTTCGTCCGCTCGTACATATGCCACTTTTATCTGAATTAAATTTAAATTTTGCGAAATATTGAAAACAAAGTTCGGCTTAAAAGTGTTCAAATAAGGCTAGCTCACGAAACGTCTCTAAAATAGGTCCGTTTGTTTACTTTTACAGTACAATGCAGAAAATGAGTAATTACTGAGTAAACTGAAAAATGTACTCTCAAAAAATCGATTTAAAAAAATCGATTTTTTTTTTAAATCGAATTTTCACAAATCGATTTATCTCTACACAAAAAAATCTATTGTTGAGTAATCGATTTTTCAGACTCGAGGTCACATCCCTAGTACCTAGGTGTGCACATAAGAGTTAATATGATTACTTATGGCTGTTTCAGACTATAATACCAGCATTAATACTTTTGAGGAAAATGAAACTCTGACATGATATATTGTTATTGTTTTTTTGAAAATTCTCAAACAATAATTAGATCAAAAGTTTTAATACTTGTATTATAGTCTGAAACGGCCTTTAGTTGCATTTACAAAACGTGCAATCAATGACTTAATATCATATGTATAATGAAATAATTTCATTTATTGAATGGAAGAGTTTCACGAAATCAATGAAGTGTTTTATATGAAACTTTATGAAACATTCTTCATTAATACAATGAAATCTTGCGTTAGCTCGCTATTAATGACAAAACTCATTGATCCAATGAAGAAATGCATAGCTGGCACAAAAATTTTCTTTTCAGTGTACAAAAGCTTCTATCTAATAATTTATGGAGTATTTTCGAATAACAAAACCCTCTATCTTTCTTCATAAAATTGCCAATAATGCAAAATTTAAAAAATTAGTTTCAAACAAAATTTAGCCTTGGATTTTAAAATATATTATAGAACAAAGATTTTAAAATAACCTATCAGTAAACGAACTAAACAGTTTTTATGCTCTCCTGAAAAGTTGTGATTATTAATATAAAGCCATTAGAATATAAGACGTCGATGTGTTAATCTAAAAATATGAAAACGGGTGTTAGTAACTGATCATTAACAGCGCTAAATTAATAAGTTTTGTTGAACTTCAAAATTTTGATTTATAAAAAAATAATTATTTGACTTCGAAACAGACAAATGGACGGACAAATTTAAAATATGTATATAAAAAATCAAGCAACTGGATCAATATTTTTCATATAAAATTAAACATTTTCAAATCAGTCTATATGTAAGAAGCGGAGCTCCGAGGGAACAAACATTAAAGAGAATTCAAGCAGATTGATAAAAAAATATGTAAAAAAAGGCAAAATTGCAAAATACACATGAGCACTAATGATGGAAGTGTAGCGGTTTCCGAAATTAGCGCTGCTATATTCTGCTGTGTACTCGTATGTTGAAAAATTAAGTTGATGTTAATTTTTCCCTTGTTCCTTCGAATATTTATTAATCATGTCCAATTCTTTCTGAATATAACGTTACGAGCCGCCTAATAATCAATTTGGATTAAAAATTTTAAGTTTTTTCAGCAAAAATATTTTGAATAATTTTTTAAAAGCACAATTTCAACAACAAAGCATTTTCTGGGAAAATATGGGTAAACTTTTTTTCATGCGATGAGACCATTCAAAGACTATTTTAAGTTTCATATACATACATATCGAGCATTTGCAGCAATAGAGTCATAACTCAAAAGTGTGATATTTGCATTACTAATGGGAATTAATCGTCATATTGTTCTTTATACAAATATCTTGTTTACACAACTCTGGAGACAAGAGTAAAATTTTCTTTTACCAATAAGTTGTTAGCAAATTCAAAACTTTAAACCCATTTTATGCAAAATAAGCAAAAGCTCGATATGCGCTTAATAGTTTTATCAAAATAAAAATATTTATTTATGTTAACTTTAACATTTGAAATGAAATTGCACTGTGAAGTCAAATTTTTAATAAAATAAAAATTCTAAAACACATAAAAAAATTAAACCAAGTGGGTATATTAGCGCTGCACTTTTTTACCGGCGGCATTTTTAGCCAGATAAAATATCAACTATTTTCTTAAAATCAGCAAAACATAGAATATTGGAAACATTACATACGTATATCCTTTTTTTACTCAAAATCATTTCATTATCACTTTCCTCCTTTTTATTTGTTCTTAGTTTTTTATTTGCAGTTTTAAAGTATCCATGAAATGTTGCCAGGGCAAGTATCTCAACGATACTAAAAACTGAAATCAAATGCAAACTGAAGAGAGCCGCCGTCACCATTCAGTGCTTTAGTACTCTCGCACAAACAAATAAAAACACAGATACAAAATAATTATTAAATAAAAAATGTGGTTAATGAAAGAGATGCCCTTTAGAAAGCTAAAGAGTAAAAGAGATGACACTCAAAAGTATCTATGATTTATAAAAAAAAAGATATGAAAAAAGGGGAAAACTAAACTGTGTGAGTATAGGTGTGTTAAAGATAAATAAAATCTAAAAGATACTTATTTGTTTTGATAAACAACCCCATATTTCGTACTCTGTCTAACATGTATTTTACAAATTTATTGGCTGTTTCCTTTTTTGTGTTATTTTCAATACTTTTGGACAATTGGAAAATGAAAATAACAACAAAAAGTAAGATTAACAAGAAAACAACAAAATAATAAAAACTTTTCTGTATACAAACGAGGAGAACTTTTTTCGAAAGGTTTTTCTTCATTTTTCAGTTGTTATTTTTTTTAGCGTTTTAAGTATAAGTTTGTGCTTTTTTTTATGTTGCAATTGTACAAACAATTTATTATTTTATTACAATCTTGTTGTTACCAACATGAATGTAACAAATGTCGATGGTTTTGCATTACAGTTTTGTTGCAAATAGAAAACTATATCTATGATGGTTGTTTTTGTTTTTTCGAATAGAGATCCAATTTTCTTTATTTATTTTCCGTAGTTGTTTTCCATTTTTTGTTTGTTTATATTTTGGTTAAAATCCTTTTTAAGCTACTCAACATTTTTAGTTTGGTTTTTTCCATTGACACGGAGACAATAAAATGGAACATTGGCAAGGATGGTAAGTATTTTACGGAGCATAGATACATATTGCCTCCCTTTATATTTTTGTTTATTATGTTGCAAATACAGAATTCTAGTGGTAAAAATTCCATTGCATGGGTTTTCCATGTTTTAAATGTACAAAGATTTGTTTTTCTTAACGAAAAAGGAAAAGATAATGAAAATAAAATCGAAAAACACTGATGACAATAATATTAAGTTTAGTTGAGGTTTTGAAAATATGAACAGTGTTCCAAAAAATAAATTCAATCTATTGTTTTTGGGACAACCGAACTCAATGAGAATTGGTAATACAGTGGAACCAGCAGCGAACTCAATTCGCCTTTACCCAATTTTGTCAAACTCACAGACATGCTTAATAACTCTGAACTAGCCTTGGGGCGAACTCGGAAAAATGACCCACCGATTTTCAAAAACAAGTTATGACAGCAAACTGCAAACCAAGAGTTCCAAACAAAAAAAGATTTTTGAAAATCGGTGCATAAATGGAGGAGGTATGCGATAATAAACGTATTGGGGGGATCTCCCCAGATTGTCGAAAAAAAATTTATGGGAACAAATTTCAAACAAAGCCTTCCAAACAAAAAAATGATTTTGAAAATCGGTGCATAAGTGGAGCAGTTATGCGATAATCAATATTTTGGGGGCAAAATCGCCCCCACCCCCCGAATTTCGAAAAAAATTATGGGACCAAGCCCTTTCAAATAAAAAAATATTTAAAAATCGGTAAAAGATGACAGAGTTATGCGTGTACAATCATATAAAAGTAAAAAAACATACACACGAATTGAGAACCTCCTTCTTTTTTGAAATTGGTTAGAAATAATAAGACTATCCTACCTACCTATTCACGATCCTGTGATCCTTTTGTAATGTCTATTAGACCAATCACAAATAAACAGCCCATTTATTTTCAACATATATATCGATTCGGCCCCTTGTGTTGTGTCAGAAAAACTTGATGACATTGTTTTAAAATTTACTTTTTTTTAGGGATGTAACGAATACCGATACCGATACCGATATATCGGCGATACTTCAGATTTTCCGATACATCGGTATCGGCGATATTTTACTGTCGATACGCCGATACTTTTAAACAATTTTTCAGAGTTTTTTTCTGACAAATTATTTATTTTTTGTTAATTTTACCATGAACTAAACTCATTTCGTTATTTTTTAAATCTTATTAATATCAATTTTAAAAATTAATGATATTTTATACTATTATTTTGTAAAAAAAATTTGTAATTTTTTTTTGTTAATTTTACCATGAATTTAAATTCAATTCGTTGTTTCTTAAATCTTATTCCAGCAAAAAAAGATACTCCAAAAAAGTCATGAAAATGTAGAACTCGCGATCCGGAAGTATTGCAAATTTGGATCATTTCTAATTAGTTTTACATATCCTTGCCATTGCAAGAAGTTCTGTTTTTGGATTACCAATCACCGAATTGGAAGCGATGCTCGGACAAATTTCTTTTTCGGTGTTCTATAATGATTTTTCGTCAAGAAAAAAGAATAAAAAATTACCAATTTTCACAATTTTTTTATGCGAGTATTGCGAGTATTTTTTTTTTAATTATAAAAGAATTAAATTTTTTTCTTGCTTTTCTACTAATTACACTATGCGACAAATAAAGACTTATGGAAAAACACAAGAACTGGACAGTGCAGCTTCGATTTTCCTACAATGTGGTAGTAAAACCCTTTACTCAGTTTGGCGAATTTGGTGACTAATTTTTTTTTTTGTGGACCTCCAAAGTTTCTGAAAATCAGTGGGCCCTCAAAAAACGGTGTCATCAGTATTTGGCCAACAGCTAATTTAAATTTTATAATACCGCTTAACTATATATGGCAATAATGTAGCTAAGAGTCTGTTTAACAGATTTTTTAACATTTCATGCCAAAAAATTTTTTTCGTGAACTTTTTGTTGACAAGATTAAGGAAAAAAAATTTTTTTTTCACTTTTTTCAGAATAACTTGTAGGGACTTGTAATTTTGAGCTAACAATATTTGGCAAACTTATAGTTACGGTAGAGCTGAACAACTTTTGTGAACATATCAATACAATCTGCACGTATCTAGGCACTCTAATAGCTCACACAGACCACTTTGTACCTTAAAAATTGTAGTTTTTCACTATTTTTTTATGCTAAAAAAATATTTTTTTTAAAATAGTATATTCAATAGTATATGCATACTTCTCTGTTGTGTTTCACTAACAGTTTGTGCCCAGAAAAATAATATGTTCCTGTACTTTTTTTGAAAAAAAAAATTTAACAAAAATTATTTTATTCACTTTTTTCAGTATAACTTACAGAGACTCCAAATTTTTCATTACCATTATTTGGCAAAACAACAACAAACAATAAAATACTAAAATCAGCAACATAAGAAGTGGAACAATAACAAAGAAAGCAACAAAATGCAATAAAAATATAGTCTAACTCGTAAAAAACGAAAACTTTTGAGGTAGAAATTAGTTTTACTGGGCTGTTTAGGGTGCCCAGATACATTCAGATTGTATTGACATGCTCACAAAAGTTGTTCAGCTTTACCGTAGCTACAACTTTGCCAAATATTGTTAATGAAAAATTAAGACTCCCTGTAAGTTATTCTGGAAAAAGTGAAAATAAATATTTTTTCCTTAATTTTTCAAAAAAAGTGCACGAAAAAATAATTTTTTGGCATAAAATGGTAATAAAATCTGTTAAGCGAACTCTTAGCTACATTATTGCTATATATAGTTAAGCGGTATCACCAAGTTTGAATTTTCTGTTGGCCAAAAGCTGATGACACCTTTTTTTGAGGGCCCGTTGATTTTCCAAAGCTTTGGAGGTCCATAAAACGAAATTGGTTACCAAATTCGCCAAGCTTAGTATAGGATTTTACTACCCCGTGGTAGTACAATCGAATCTATACTGTCAAGTAGGTGTGTTTTTTGGATTGTTGCACTGTGTTTGTTATCTGCATATTTTTAATATAGATTTTTTGGAAGCAAAGAAAATGTAGCTCCTGAAAAAATACTTCCAATTTTTTATATTGGATTAATATCAATTTTAAATATTAATAATCTTTTACATTGTAATTTTGTATAATAAAAAAATTGCACTTGAGTTTTGTTAATCTAAACTTGAACTCAATTTCAATACTCGTATCGGTATCGGAATCGGTATCGGCGATATTTATTTTTAAGTATCGGTATCGGTATCGGATCGGCAAAACTGCGTATCGTTACATCCCTACTTTTTTTGCTCATCACTGTATTTTAAAATTTTTTATAATTTTCCTGATAATTTGAAATGCGTACATTAGGGTGACAATGATATATATTTTTCTAATATAAGCAAAATTTGTCCCGCCTTCATACATTTGACGAAAAAAAAAAATGGAAGGAGTTAGCGTAGACTGATAAGATTTGGCACACATATTTGTTTAATTAAATTGGCTACGTTTAGAAAAATTCTAAATGTATTTCATATACGAGTCCTTGCGCCAATATGATCCTTCCCATATATCCTTAAAGGAAAAATTTTATGACTACTAAAACAATAATTATATATTCAAGAAACTTCTCACATAAAATACTTATAATATCCATACACACAGTAAAATTTCCATGTCGAAAACCAGGTTAATTTAACATTTTTCGGTAGTGATTTTGCTTCATAGGTGTTTCATGTTAAATCAACATGATTTACAATAATCTTGAATGAACATTTTTCCTTTTGAATTAACTATATTTCATGATGATTTAATATTCCAGTACAGTTCAATCAAAATGAAGTTGATACTGAAATAATACGAAAAATCATATTTAATCAAAGTAAGTTCGAGTTGAACAACACGAAGAATCATGTTGAATCAAAGTTATTTCAAGTTGAAACAACTTGAATTTGATATTGGTACAACTCGAAGAATCATGCTGAGCTAAAGTTATATCAAGCTGAAACAACATGACTTTAATGTAGCTATTTTATTAATTATTTTACTTACGTGATGTGAGAGTCATCAGAAAACTTTGCGTTGTAGCTGACTGCCCCAGCCAAGATTTGAACTCGTGCCACCTGCATGGTAGTCCACGCGCTAACCATTGCAGCCACAACAGCTTCAAACTTTTCTTTACTTATACACTAAATAAATACCATCGTATGTAAAAAGCATTTCATTTTAATTCAACATGATTTAAATGATTATTTAACATAAAACTTATTTGAAATTAAAGTTATAGTCATGTCGATTGAAAATGAAACTTAACGTTTATAACAAAATTGTTTTAACGGTGATTTAAGGTTAGATTAATAATTTTCCGTTTAAAATTAATATGAAATAATGATAATTTTAAACCAGCAGCAGTAAATTTTCGCTGGTAATTCGTTTTTTGTCGTATACATCGACGACACATATAAGAATAAACAACAACAAGTCACACAACTAAGCAGAACAGTGAATGGTAGCAATGAATAAAGCAAATAAACACTAACACATTCAAACGACAAATTATTTCTTGTAAATTTCATATGATTTCCAATCAAAATAACAGCACGTCGAGTTTGCCTTCCTTTTTTTTCTGTGTGTAGTGGTGGGACCAAAGTGTGTCTAATTTAGAGCAAGGATATCCTTTGCTCCAAAATGTTACTCTTGTACGAAGATCCTGATTTTTATCAATTGACTTCTTTCAATGAAATATATTTCGATTTTAATGAAATATGGTTAGTTTTGCTTGGAATATAATTACCTATATTCCCTTAGAAAAAAATTTTTTTTCTTATGTAAATTTCAAAAAAATTATTTTATACCACTAGAGGTCGCTCATTATAGTTGTCCGAATCGGCCGAAAATTTTTATCACCGCTTAATGAAAGATCGTTTGTTGTAAATTCAGCTTAATTTTGGTAAATTTTTCAAAATTTTAAGTTTGACCTTAATGGGTAACGCCTGAGAATTATCCGATTTTTCTAAAATTTTTAATCATTAAATTTTAGACCAAGTTTCAAATAATCTGCACAGGATTTTTGGTTTTTATTGCCACATGTTTATATATACACTCCAAAACATTACTTAAAATTTAAGATTATATATTGTCTAAATTTGTGTTGAAAATTTCTCCTTGTCTAAAATTACATAGATTTTATAGTTATTTTATTAAAGAAAAAACCTTTCAAATTAAACATATTTAGTCCAAGTGGAAAAAATTTAACATAAAGTATAATCCGGCTATGGCTGAATGGTAGATATGTCAGACTATCAGTCAGGAGGTCGCGGTTCAAACCAGCACGCAGTCAATCGCTTTTTTAGTAAAAACATTTTGTTCAAAAAAAAAATGCGTGTGTAGTTTTAGGTCGATAATAATCGGTAAAGTGTTGCCGACTATTATCGACCTAATTTTCAACAAAATTGTTTTAGAGTGTATATACGTACTCATATACATATTGTGTATACTATATGTGTGTATTTGCATATTTTTCAAACTTTCTGCATTCAATTGCTTGTTGTATTCTTGTACTCTGATTTTCTTATTTTATTTCCTGCAAAAAAATACAACTACAATTTTGATGTCCTTTGAGATTTTTGGTTTTCTCAATGTAACAAACACTTTATTTTTTCCTTCTTTTATGTCATTCTGTTGTTGTTCATATCTATATAAGCTATTTTTATTAAATACAATTGTTCCAGTCTACCATGTTTGAAAAACTAAAAAAATACGTTTAAATTAACTTGTTTATTTTGTTTCAGTTTTCGACAAAATCTTCAGGGATTTAGTGGCTACACTATGCTGTCGTTAGCTTGATTGAGAAACTATTTTTTAAGGTTAATTTAGGCGGATTATACTATTAAACTCAAGACGGAAGTGTCGACTCTTCGTGACTATTCATAATTTCGCTCTTAATACTAATTAATTTTATACAGTATTTTTTATATTTTGTTATCAAGGCGTATTTAATAGGCGAATTCACTAGAACAGCTGACTAGCTATTCCTTACTCATTTAAATATCAAACTTAGTGGAATTTGATGAAATGATCACATTATCATCACAACTTCCAAACTATAAAGCTCTATAGAGAGATTACTTCCTTTACGGTATTTGAAATTTCCTGAAAGAGTTAGCTGCGCTGATAATTCCACAGGGTGTTAAAGTTTGCCAACTCGGCCATCAAAAACTTTTATGGTCTCATTACTTTTAGAAATGTTATCCAATTTCAATGAATTTTAAGTTTTTAAAAGCTTATAAGTAGATGAAGAAAATGCATTTTATATCATGAAAATATCTTTGATAATTTCAAAAATATTTAGATTTGAATTTTGAAAATTTTTTTGGCATAGACTTATGTGCTGTTTCCACAATCGAAACAAGCGACTTGAGTAAAAAATTTGTATGGAAATCACTCAAAAATATGAGTGCTTTTCATGCTTTTGATATAAATTTTAGACAAGCGGTGCTTGTTTGCATTGTGGAAACAACACATTAATTTTTTTATTTTTTAACTATCTCAGGTTTTAGCATTGCGGAAAATCTCAAAAAGAAAAAAATATTTTATGATTTTTAACACAATCCACGATGATATCAATTTATGAAGTCGTGAAGATAAATCAAAATTAAGAATTGAAAATGGGAGTGAAAAATTGTTTAATTTCACTAAAAATGGTGATAATTGTTCTACGTTTTTCTCCAAAAAAGAATATTTTTTTAAATATTTTAAAAGAATCAGCTTCAGAAATGTCTGATGACGAAATTTTAAATCGATTAAGTCATGTACGTTACATCTAGCATTGGACGAAAATAGTGATTTTTTCTACGAAATTTTAAATGAATCGCTTCAGATAAAAAGTTACATCGGATTTTAGATTAGCTGGGTGATTCTCATTCTAAACGTACACTTAGTGTTTCTTATTTTGTTTACCAATGTAACTAATAGAAATATGATAATATAGGATTCATATTATAGTTTTCGTCTCATTTAATGGATCCTGAAATAAAATTATATATTTAGATTTTCTTACATTTTTGTGTATTGAGCGTTACATTTGCTTTCGCTGTTGTTCTGGAAATTATTTTTGCTACAAAAAATGACACTACAAAAACTGAGTATAGGGCTTAAAAGCACTATACATCTACTCTCTAAAAGTAAAAAATTATAATAATCGCAGGACGAAATTAAAAGTTATGACCCTTTTTTGGGTTCACATGGAAAAATAAAAATGTGTTTTTTCAAATTGATGATTCACTAAAATTCTGTTCTTTAAATTAAAGCAGAAGAAGATTAATTAATTTTTTTTTTATTTATATTTTTTTGTAAAAGAAGTAACACAATCAGGCAACTAATGCCTACCAGTTAATTAATTAATGTGTTACCTTTTTTGGGAAAGGGATAGTGTAGAGAGCACAGATGGTGAAGTGGGAGAGAGACAGAAAGCTTAATTCATTTTCAAATCTGCTTTGCGCGTTTTTTTTTTGTTAAATTTTGTAGAGCAGTGTTGCAGTCCCTCTGGTGTCAAGTAGGGGCATTAAGCTGTTTAAGCTGTATAGCCATTTATTAGTTCTTTTACTGCTACAATACCGACGAAGGAGGGTGCTGCGAAGTGCAGTAGGATATGTCAGTATTAATCAGAAAAGTGCCTGAAACTAGTCTTGAACTCAAGACCTCAGGGTTTGTAGTCTAACGCGCTAACCATTCAACCAACAGCACCCTCACCTTGAACAATCTAAAATTATTAATTTGTTTTAGAGCTTGTAATCAAGTTCAAGTTTTCATTTTGTGTTTTATTTTCTTAATTAAAAAGCAGTAAATTAATCAAATTAAAGCAACGAATATGTTGAGCATGTGTTGTTGTTTAAATAATTTTAAAACGCTTAACAAAGGCGGTTTTATTTAAATTAAATCTGTTTAATCATCAAACCATGAATGAGAAAACAAGCAAAAAAACATAAACTTACATGCATTGATATACAATATGAATATGTAACAATTTACACGGCTAGATGATTATAAATGGATTGTTATGTACATAATACTGTGTATGTAAATAAATGTTTAAAACCACACATATCGCAAAAACAAATGAAAAAGTATCGCAAAATAAATAAAACTCCTCTGGTTTTATATATAATACCTATAGGTATTTGAGAGTTTATGAACGAATGAGTTTTTTTTATTGTACATTTATTTTGCCACAGAAGTCATAAATTTTATGCCCGAAAAATGTGCAGAATAAGCGGAAAATAACAAACACTACATTGATAAATATAAAAATGTATCTACATACATAATGTAGATACATACAACAGACAATCTAATGTTTGTTTCCTTTTTTTTTTGGTGTAAAAAACAAGCATACGATACTGTTTGGAAAATAAGGGAAATTGAGTTATAAAAAGTTTGTAAAATTTACAAACAACTGCACACTACACTCACACACAAATCATACTTTTACAAATATATTTAGCTGTATTTTGTTGTATCACAAACAAGGACATTCGTAGTTGTAAAACTTGTGTCAACTTTAAGCTCAGTCAGCAACAGCCATTGTAGGTGTATGTATTTTATTTAACTGTAGTTGCTATATTCCTAAGAAAAACTTATATATTACTTACAAAAATGGTACTTTCTTATGTCCCCGCAAAAAATGTTGTAGCAAATGTCATTCCTCAAAGTTTGATTTGGTAAAAGCATCCTTATTAAAAATATTTCTGAAGGCGACAAATTTTGTTCCCGTATCCATACATACATACACTCTAAAACACTTTTGTTGAAAATTAGGTCGATAATAGTCGCCAACACTTTACAGATTATTATCGACGTGAAATTACACACGCATTATTTTTCAACAAAATGTTTTTACTAAAAAAAGCGATTGGCTGCGTGCAGCTTAGAACCGCGACCTCCTGACTGATAGTCTGACATATCTACGATTCAGCCATAGCCGTATTATACTTTATGTTAAATTTTTTCCTTTTGGACTAAATATGTTTAGATTGAAAGATTTTTTCTTTAATAGAATAACTACAAAATAGATGTAATTTTACACAGGCAGAAATTTTCAATACAAATTTAGACAATATATGATCGTAAATTTGAAGTAATATTTTAGAGTGTAGATTACATATCATAAATTGGCTTCAGAGTTATTCATTTCCTTTTTTCTTTCTCAGAAAATAGGGAATTATTTTGAAATTTTCCGGCACCCCGGAAATTCCAACTTAGAAGAAATTACACTATACAGCAAAATGAAATAAAAGCCAAATAACAAGGCTTTAACGACTAATTCTGGTAGAGGGTACACCCAAAATAAAATATTTGTAAATCTAAACAATTCCAGAGGTTAGAATTGCACCAACTCATATAATACAGTGAAATTAGCCAATACAATTGTAGGTTAGTTGATAGTGTGCTAAGCTACAAACTGGAAGGTCGTAGGTTCGATGCCGCTGCTGTGTTTGTTAAAAAAAATAGTTTTTTTTTTGTTTGAAATTTTTTGGTCTTGAACTTAGGTTATTTTTTCTCATATTTATAAACCGGACGGACGTCTTTTTAATCTCAGCCAAGTTATCATGTTAAATAACGAAATCACAAACTAAACATAGACATGTGGTGACTTGCTTAATTTAAATATAAACACTAATTTTTGTAAAATTACTATATAATAACGAATATTATTTAAAATTGGTAATTTTAACCATAAAAATTTGTAATTTTAACCATAAAAATTACTAAAAATTAAATTCGTAATTTTAACCATCAGAAATAGTTTTAATTTTCAATCTTGGTTTTTCCCATATTTATATTTTACAATTCAGTAAAATGTAATTTTTTGGTCTTGAACTTAGGTTCTCACAATTCTTCGCATGTTTATTAACTGGACGCCTTTAGCATCTCAGCTAAGTCATATTGTTAAATAATGATAGCACAAAAAGTAAACGTAGACATGAAATGACTTATCACTTTAAAAAGTTATTTTATCCAATGGAAAGTGTGTTTTAATAAAAATTGCAACAACAGTTTACATTCAATGCGTAATATTGATTAAAACACCATAAAAATGTAAGAAAGTAAAAAAATTTGAAAAATTCGCCTATCTATTAAATCTATTAGATATCGAAAATTCGCAAAAACTTGCTAATAGCGGCATGATAACGAAGTCTAATATTGCTTAAAAATCGGCAAAACTGTAAGGAAACTGAAAACTTGATTGGGAACTTTTCAAAAATTCCCGAGAAGTTGCGAAATCCGAAACTAGCCCTAAAATTGATTATAAATCGCCAACACCGCTAAAAACGAAAAAAATTCGGAAATCTATTAAAGAAATCACTAAACCTGTAAATATTAACAAAATTCTTTTTTCGACATAAATTATTTACGAAAAATGAATTGACTACATTGAATTAACATTTAAAATATGACAAAATAACGACGCAACAAATTTGTCTGTTCACAAGCACATAAGCAAGTGTCGTCCTTTTTTAAACGATACGACTGAGCTTGTGAATTGAACAAATGTGTATATATATTTTTTTTAATTTTAGTTTATTTATTTAACTACTTATTTTTTACCTTCCAGAAAGCCAAATAATAACTAGTTAATTGCTGTGACAATGTAAACAAATTTGTAAGGGTACCCCTTACTTGTTGGACTTCACAAACAAAAAGGAGTAGTTATCGAGTCAAATTGTAAGTAGTTACGACTTAAATTCCCATATACTTTTTTTCTTACCAGTAAGCAAACTTTTTGATCGGTATGTATAATAATATCAAACAGATATCTTGCTTCATATATGCTCAGTTATTTATTTCCGTTGTATTAAATATATTAAAATATGAAAAATTTTACGCCGGATATCTGCTATCTGGCAACTTATTTTTCATTTGAAAGGGATAATATTATGTCACACATGAGCCATTATTCGTGAAGCGGGCAGCCCAACATTTTTGTTTGCCAATATTTGGCACAATTAATTACACTAGTTCACAAAAAAAGCACCTCAAAAATGAGATGTTTTTTAAGCTAAATTGGGGCTGCTGAACACGAATATGGCATTAATTTATTTTTCTTAAGAACCGTTTTCGAGATATTCGCGAAAATCTATTTTTTTTTTGCAGTTTGTAAAGATATTTCCAAAAATCTTGAGTACTGTTTACTTGAATTGAGCAAATTTGGCACTGTTGCATAGATATGTTTTTCCTCTTTCAGTTCTTATTTATACTGTGTTGATCAGATAAAAATTCACTGAATTACAAGCCTTTATATTTGAAAAAAAAATTGGATTTTGGAGTTTTTCCAAATTTTTGTTTTAACCCATATATTAAATAAAATTTTGTTCCCAACGTACAAAAAGTAAAATTGTTAGCTTCGGAAAAAAATTGAGAAAGTTACAATAGATTTAGTGAAAACATCCGATTTGGAATTTTAATAAAAAAAATTTTTATGGAGTATGAGTATAAGAAAAATGCCAGTGGGGCAGAATTAAATATTTTGGAAATATATCAACCATTTCTAACTCTTGACTCCGATCAGTAAAAAATTTTACAGGGAGATATCAGAGGAGTGTTCTTATTTAATTTAGCAAGATGAGCTTCCCATTTTTTTCAAGTTCAGAGGCATAAAGTGCAAAGTAGTGCACTTTGGTTATGTAAAATTTTTCAACGCTTGTCATTTCTCTGTTTTTCACTTGATTCCAAAAATTCTTTTGTGTCCTTATAAAGTTCTAAAAAAGTCTTTGGTTAAACAAATATCTTGTATAATTAGTGAATTTTAAAATTTGTAAATTTTTCAAATCCTTGGTCCAGTATTTTTAAGATATCGGGTCCAAATAACAACCGATTGTCACAATTATTTCTTTGTTAGTTACATGACAAAATTTCGAATAGTTAAAAAAATAGTTGACGGAAGTTTTCTTTCAGAGTTGGAAAATATACAATCTTTAATATGAAAATTGAAAAATTTTGAATTTATGACAATTTTTGCCCAAAAAAGCACCATAATTGTTTTCTCTATAAAATTTTTTTTTCAAGGATCAAATAACTATTATATACATGTCTAAAAGGTGTCTTCAGAGACATGATTTTAGAAAAACAACTTAATCGAGTTTACAATTTTTGGTTGGGCATACATACACCCTTTTGAAATCGACCTATTTTTTAGATTTATTGGAACTTTCTTAGGAATTCTAATGATTGCCAGAAACAATTCATAGTTTTCACATAAATTCCTATATAACTGCAAAATTTCATTAAAAAATATCAATAATGAACGATTTTATAGCATTAAAAAAAATTTAATATGCACAAAACACCACATAGCACAATTTTTCCACTTGTTTTGCCGTAAGTCTTTTATAAAAATTTTAATTATAAAAATTTGAATACAGTATTGAAAGCTACACATAATTCTGGTAACTTTGATATGCGATATGTCGACCTTTCTTTTTCAAACGAGTAAAAGTAATGGAATGGAAGCAAAATCTCATTGACCTGAGGACCAACGAATGAAAATTAAAATTTTGATGTGTTCACTAAAAGTGCTGTAACTTTCTCATATTTGGTCCGATGTAACTAATTTTACGCTTGTTATATTTGGAACAACATTTTCTTTAAGATGTGTGTCTAAAATAAATTTAAAAAAAATTATTTTGCTTTACTGAAGCGTGTTCAAATAGTAAATTTAAGAAAAACGTAGAAAAAATAAAATTTTTTCAAATCTAAAGACCTGTAACTCATTGAATTTTGATCCGCTCAACACATTTTGAATATAGGTTGAAAGAGGAAAAACATATCTATGCAACAATGCCAAATTTGCTCAATTGAAGTTAGCAGTACTCCAGATTTTTGAAAATAGCCTTATAAACTGCAAAAAACAAGTTTTTCGCGAATATCTCGAAAACGGTTCTTAAGAAAAATAAATGAATGCCATATTCGTGTTCACTGACCCCAAATTATCTAAGAAAACATTTAATTTTTGAGGTGATCGCAAAAAGTTGAAAATTTGTGCACTAGTGTTATACTTCGAATTAGGGATGGGCAAGTGGAAAAAATTATCGATATACATCGATATCGATATATTTTTAAGTATCGATCGGCATCGATATATATCGAATGAAAAATATCGATATTTCGAAATATCGATATTTTTCAACAATGACACTTTATACCCATGGGCGGCATTTTGCTTATGCTTGGTTTAAGTAGATGTAAATAAGAGAATAACAAGGCGCCCATGGGCGGCATTTTGCTTATGCTTGCTTTATACGTAATCTCCAAATTGTTTTTAAAAATAAAACAAAAAAAGTACCTTTCTTATAAATAATTGAGCTGGAAAGAGTTAATTTACAAGATCCTTACTGTCCCACCACTATTTCATTGAACAGCCATCAACAAAATTACACTCAAAAATGATAATTTTTCGAATAGACAAAATATTATAAACAAAACAAAAGATTTTGTTAGTAATATTTTATTTGATGAAGACTGTGCCAAAATGTTTTTAAAAATTGCACGAAAAATAAAATTAAAGCTAAAAAAATATCGAATTTGATACTGTCGATATATTTGGAAAAATATCGATATTTAGAAATTAAAAATATCGACGATATAATCGATATAACTTCAAGAAAATATCGATATATCGATATTTTTCGAATAGATATGAATGTGTATCCAAAATATTTTTTTATGGTGCGTAATTGTCGAGTTATAGGGTACCAAAGTGTTGCCATTTTTTATTTTTTTATTATTGCCACAAAAAAAAAAAATAAAACAACTAGTTAAGATAAGTGGTTCTTATAGTAAGAACACAATAGTGCACTGTAGCTATGAACAAAGCCAATAAGCACCAACACTATTAAACAACAAGTTGTTTCTTATAAATTTTTATATGATTTCTAATCAAAATTGCGACATATTAATTTTACATTGGTATCTTTCTCAGTGTGTAGCTACAATTACAAGTTGTTTGTAACAACCATAATATAGTACACTGTATGTTTGGACAATTTGACAAACATATAAATTGTTTGTATTGATTAAACCAAAATTAACGAAAATTTATTAACAAATCGCATTCCACAATTATAGTTTTGCCCTATGAAATCTAATATTTTTGAATTTTGGATTGAGATAGATGCCGAAGCCATCTATCTCAATCCAAAAGAACTAAAATCATTGTGGGTTTGCTTTTGAGAGTAAATTGTTTTCCTATACCCAAGAATAAGATGGTTGACTTTATCTCGTCCTTTTAAAATTAAGCAAAAACTTGGAACATAAAATCATACATATCATAGTTTTTCTTTTGAGATTTTTTGTAAAATTAGTTTTTCATATAGGTATGTACAATGTACATACATATGTACATTGTATATATGTATGTACATAGGTAACAGTGTTTACTTTACTTTACTTTAGCAAGTTTTCCTTATTTCGTGTTGTTTGTTTGCTACAAAACAAAAATGTCCTTTATAATGGCTTTATATTTTTTTCAACATCATTTTTATTATCATTTCCATCCTCACACCACCATCAGCACTGTCATCATCAGCATCAAGGTATTATTATGACATTGTGAATTTAGCGTTGCGCTTTTATTATTTTGTTGTCGTTATAATCGTACATATACTAGCTGTATATATATATATATTTGTATACAGAACTATATAAGTTGTTGTTATAGTTTGCAAACTTTGTTTTTATTTTGTTGCTGCTGTTGTATGTCCTTTAACAACCCTCTTGTTTTTTTTTTGCATTTTTAGCTCAAACGTGGTTTCTTATTTCAGTTTTTTTCTGTTTTTTATCTCATAAAATTTTGTTTGTTCGCGTTGTAGTGCAACAACGTTTTTATGATCCTTGTCCCTTTACAGTTTTTATTTCAAGTTGTTGTTGCTGCTGCTGTATTTGTTTCTTTAGCTTGTTTTATATTTATTATTATTTCTGTTCATGTTATTCAAAGAACATTTTCATATTTGATCACATCGTTAACCACGCCCTTCTCTTGTTTCTAGCAAAATTATTTAATACATTTTGTTGCAAAAAAGCAGAAAAGCAAATTGAAACAGAACTTTTTTTGTATGTCCTTCTTTAACAGCTAAAGGAAATAAAAACTAAAAAAATAGTAAAACAAATGTCACAAATGTTGACAGTTTGTATTGGCAAAGAAAAATTGCTTTAGAGGTCTTTCCTGCATGAAAAGCAAAAAAGGAAATTGTAAAAATCTGAAACAAAAATATTGTTATCTTTTGTGTCTCAAATATTTTAATTACAAGTATTTTCTATTTCTTTTTACTGTTAACATTATTGACCATTTCTTTTTTGCTTTGTTTTCAATTGTTTTAATTATCCGCTTTAGGGATTGACTTAAGGCATGAACAATAGAGAGATTTTCTTTCCATTCATTATAGTTTTAATTATGTTGTGTGTTTTTTTTGTTGTTTTTTTTTTTGAAATTTTTTTCATAATTTTCACCTCAAAATGTGTTTAATTACTTTTGTGTCCATCACTTTGCTTGTCTTTTGGTTGTCTATTATAAATGTGCATGAAAATAATTCTATTGTTATCACAAAATTCGGTGTGAAATTGAATTTTCTTGGCGATTTTTGTTTCTTTACATTTATACTTTAATTTTCCATTGAATTGGCTTGAGAGTTATATTGGTACACTCTAATACATTACTTCAAATTTACGATCATATATTGTCTAAATTTGTGTTGAAAACTTCTCCTTATCTAAAATTACATCAATTTTGTAGTTATTTTATTAAAGAAAAATCCTTTCAAATTAAACATATTTAGTCCAAGTGAAAAAAAGTTTAACATAAAGTATAATACGGCTATGGCTGAATGGCGGATCAAAGCTGCACGCAGCCAATCGTTTTTTTTTTTTGAAAAACATTTTGTTCAAAAATAATGCGTGTGTAATTTTAGGTCGATAATAGTCGGTATAGTGTTGCCGACTATTATCGACCTCATTTTCAACAGAAGTGTTTTAGAGTGTAGTACTTGACACATGGGAAACAATACTATCCAAAATTATATTTGTAATATTAGGCTTCATTCAGTTTGTTAGTTTATTTTATGTTAATTAAATTATGTTATTAAGAAAGAATTTTTTTCACTTTGTGATATCGTTATACAACAGTGAAATTTTCACTGGCTTGGGCATATGTAATGATGTATGAATCACCCTATAAATAGGAATCACCATATAAATAATCCCAGCTAGCACTTTGTATCATAATCGAATGTTTTGAGAATCAGCTTTACGGACAAAATAACCGCATATGACTTGACTTTTCGATCATAAATGATTCCCTCGTTGTGAGAAAATGGCACCCTACAGGAGAATCATATCAAAGAATCATATATGATAGGTTTTACGGACTCATTTTTGGAGCAATTTTCTGGTAGTATTTATAATCCTCCCTATTGTGAAAGGCGACGTCGACGTCACATCAACACGACATCAACAAATTGTCACCTGTCTACTCTTTGTCGACAACGATTGATTAATATTAACATGCTGGACTAATTTCATAAGCTTCAGAAAATAGTAAGAGAATGTTAATAGTAGTCAATTGTTGTCGACAATGGCTAGACAAGTGACAATTGCTTACTGTCGTGTTGATGTGACGTCGACGTCACCTTTCATAATAAAGGGGAATCATTGGGGAGTATTTTTCGTCTCATTTTTCAATCGTAAATTATGTAGTTTTTGTATTATAATCGAATCAGCATATGAGCTCATTTTTCAATCATAAATGGTTCTCTCGTTGTGAGAAAATGGCACCCTGCGATTTTCTGATTAATTTTGAGAAGTTTTATAAAAAACAAATAATGTTCTCCCCGCGACTTTAACAACGAGACAAGTAAATAAAAATTAAAAATATTTAAGTGTTGAAGCAGTTGCTTCATTGAAAGCAAGGCAGATTCCTTACAGGTATCAACACGGCAACAATAAATACAACACTAAAAAACACATGTATTTTGTTGGTAGAAACACACCAGAAATATGTCAAATCTATTATTTGTGTGTTGCACACATTCATAAGCTCTCTCAAATTTACTAACACATGCCCGTTGTTGATAGAAACATGCCAGAGATGTGTCAAAATCTACTGTCGGTGTGACGCACACGTTCTCAAATTTATTAAAACACCTATTTACTTCCTAACCTCAAATTTGCCCACCCTTTACATAATATAATTTTTTTTAAACTTTTAAGGGTATTTATTTCAACAATTTTATATATCCATTAGCAGATTTTGTCAAGTTTTAAAAGGGTTTTCATAAAATTACAAAATGTGTTTGTCATGTGTTTGAAATTTTCTAACGAAACTATGAAAACTTTTGAGGCAATTCCATTGAAACTTTTTCACAATGTTTGTGAATTATCACTTATATTGTGAAATATTTCATCGTCATTTTGAAAAATATCTAACGAAACTGTTTCATGGGATTTACGAAGCGAAATTCTTTCAATTTACTATCTTTCTATAATAATAACTAAAGTGCAAATAAAGTATATTTTCAGTGGAACTGCTACTGATTTTATATATAAGTTACTTTTAATATATATTAAATTCATTAAGTTAAACTCACAGTAAATAAAATAAGTGCACTTGATTAAGTTGTTTGCTTTAAGAACATAACTTATATTATTTTAATAAAACTTATCACACAATTTAAATTAACTGCTTTAACGATAATACGAAAAAAAAATATTATAAAACCATTGGAATTAAATGAAAATTTCGGTTTGTTTATTACAGTTTTTTAGCACCAACTTATAAAATTTTTTTTTGTTATTCTTTTTTCCTCGATCTATATTTTTTAAGTTAAAATAATAACAAAATCTATAACGGACTTTATGATACCCTACGAAAATTATAGTTTTTAAAAAATTTAAATATGAAACACGTATACTCACACCAGGTCTGTCAGACCGATGTTTGCAGAGCCTACAAAGCTTATATTAGCCAAAAAATTTTAATTTTAGAAATATATGTTTTTAGTAAAGTAAAAAAACTTTTTTACCTGTCACGAATAGTCTCTCATTGAAGTCCTTGTAAAATACGTTTCAAATCTTAAAAGATAAAAAAATATATATTTCTATAAATAAAATATATAATTCCAACAAAACCATGCAAGAAAACAAGAAAATATAAGCTAAAAATAGCACTAAATTATAATGTATCTGGAAAATATAACCTAGGCAAAATTGTTACGGCAATACTCACATCGGTCTTGCAGACCAATTATTGATATATGCGCACACACGTCTTACTTGCACAGTTTTATTGAGAATGATGAAGCTAACAGAATTTACGATACGCTGGCGCTTTTTATCATAGGAAAAAAACCAATATGCTATTAGTCGGTGTCACAGACCCTGTGCGTGACTATACGAAGGTTAATTTGCTGTTGATCGCAGTGGTCTGTAAGAAACTGCCTTGAAATAATAACATGTGCAATATAGAAATTTAATTTATTATAGGTATGACTATTATAACTCACTTAGTTGTGAATATAATCAACATTTGTAAATCGATTTTTATGATTTATGGCTCAATTAATTCCTAGCACGCCTAGCGCTCACATTAATTATAAAATAAAAATTTTTTCCTGCTTTAATTTTTTTATGAATTTTCTAACACCAAACTAAAATTAATTTCCATGAAAAAAGGTTTTCACCGCTAATTTCTGAATACCTTCGAAATAGTTGAACTTATAAAAATATTATATTTCGGTGTTCTATTTTTACAAATCGGACGAACCGTTCTTGACTTATGACAAAATCGATTAGCTTCACCGCCCTATTTCAAGAGTCATATTAGCCACGCCCCATAAAAAATCTATACGTGAAAGAAGAAAACTGAAAATGTATTTTAAATTAGGGCATTAAACTCTGCATATTCCTTATGTTTAGGCCCAATTTTTTAGACCATTTTTTGTTCACAGTATCAATAATTCTGTAGAAAATATCACACTACACGTTAATGATATTCTTCTGGATACTTATCAGCAAGCTTCGACTCAAGATTTTTCCTAGAACTGCACCTGGCATCGTAAGAACATTTTTCGTCTATCTAAAATATATTAAATACTTTGAAAACATTACATCAAGTTGGTGTAGGGTACTTAAAGAAATAACTGAAGAAAGCTGCGAAGATAATAAAAATTGTTTGTGTTTGCATAAATAAACAGTTATTGCTCGTATTTTTATATTTTCCTCATTATAATTTTTTTTCCGTTGGCTCATCTTACTTAAATTTAATATTTTATTACACTACATTATATTTACGAGTACGTCAACAATTTCACACCATAACTTTATTATTTATGAGTGCGAGTATAAGCGGCAAAATTCTATTTTTAGTAAAGGGGGGAAACGGGAAAAGTTAAAGCAGTCAGTGGCCGGAAAATAAAATATACATTCATAGGCACACACACAGTCATACATACATACAAACATACTTCGTTAGACATAATAAAGTCATTGTCGTTGTCGTCATTTATATTTGCAACAACGATATTCATAATAAACTCTCTAAACACTCTGCCCCACCAGGCTTAAGTCCTTATGATAAATGATAGTCGAGTCAACAACCCCAAAGAATTTGTCTTGTGTCTCTTGTTAAAACGCTGCAAGACTCCATAGGACTCACAACTAAACTGCTAGCGTGCACATCATTACAATACACACGTAATTTTTTGTTCAAATATGTAAAATGTTGAAGGAAAAAGCAAAAAAAAAAACAAATAAGTAGTATGTTAAAAATGCTATAAAAACTCACTCCATAACGATGTTATTGAGTCTTACCCCAGCCAAAGGAAGCACAACATCCAACCAACACTACCGCAGCAATTGCCACCAACATATCCTGTTAGTTGAAAAGCTTATGTATGCATTTAGGATAATATGCTGATGATGGCATGTTTTTCTTCCTTACAATTTTATTTCAGATAATTTTTTTTTTACAATTCTTTACTGCTTGTCACTGTATATCTTTCCTTGGTTTTGCATTTCTATTTTACGTTATGTTAAAAAAGAGGAGGCAACAGCAAAAAAAAAAAAAAGAAGACAGAAATTTTACATCAAGTTGACATGACAAAGAAGCGGAAAATATTTATGAAATTATCAAGAATATACATACACTCAATTGTAATATTAATACAAATACTTTCATAATATCAACACGCACACTAATGCACTTGTATATGTATACATTCAAATATATTTTTGCATAAGGAAGACAACTGAGAGTAAATATTAAATAAAGATATTAGATGAAATTATAAGTCTCAGGCTCCACTCATACAAACATTAAGCTTCGGCTTAATGACGCCCTGTCATCAGAATTGTGATATCATTGTTATAAAAAATGTCACCATGGAATTTTGTCATACTTTAATTTTCAAATATGCAAAACAAGTATAAGTGAATAAATATTGATCTAAAGGCGTGCCACTGCCCACTCTTTTAATCGTAAGGTTGTATTTTCACAAGAGCTAATTGTGTGTGCGAACGTTCTTAAGAATCGGTTTAGCAGAAGTAGTTAAAAAGGCTATTTACTTTGCAAGGGCGTGACACTGCCCACTTTTCTATTGCCCGGCAACTTAAATCGTGTGCAAAGTTTCATAAGAATCAGTTAAATATAAGTAATTGAAAAATAATACTTACTACGTTTGAGCGTTACACTGCCCACTTTTCTAAGCAGGATGTTGTATGGTCACGATACTAAATGTGTTTGCAAAGTTTCATAAGAATCGTTTTAGTAGAAGTTTGTTAGAAAGAATATTTACTTTGCGTTAGCATGACACTGCTAATTTTGAGGAGTCTGTACACCTAAAGTGTAATGGAACCCTATTGCTTTCGCTACGCTGGCCGTCCGTCCGTCCGACAGACGTCTGCCTGTCTGTCCCTCTGTCTGTTACAGGCTGTTTTCTCGGGAACCGAAAGAGCTACGGACCTGAAATCTTCACAGAATATGTAAAACTTTTGCTGCTATAACAACAAATACATGACAGCTAAAAATTAAAGGATGTTCTAAAGCGAGCAACTAAACAAATAAGAAACTATAATCAAAATAATTGATTACAACAAAGTTCTTTTAATAGTGAAAAATATTCAAACAGATTTAAGGTGAGATTAATAATTTTCCGTTTAAAATTAATATAAAACAATGGTGATTTTAAATCAGCAGCAGAAAATTTTCGCTGTTAATGCAATGTTATTTTTCGGCTATATAAAAATAAATAACAATAAAACAACAACAAGACACACAACTGAGCACAGCAGTGAATTGCAGCAATAAACAAAACAAATAAACACCAACACACACAAACAACAATTTATTTCCTGTAAATTTAATATGATTTCTAGACAAAATTGTGTCAAGTTAATTTTACAGTCCTTTTTTTCTGTGTGTATAATCTTCATTGGTTTTCTAAGGTTGATTCTAAAATTTGGCTACTAAAATTTAAAAAGTCAAATATGTTGTCTCATGTCCAATGCTTTTTAGCTTAAGGCCCCTATTATGATTCACAACTAAATTGATAGTTGAGTCGTAGTTGTCAAATTCTTATTATGGAATACAACTTCATCAAAGCAGTTGTCTCAGTTTTTTATCGGTTGTGTTTTGGTTTTTATTTCGACTATTGTGTTACTTTTAAATAATTTTAAAATGATACTTTTAGGCGCCAATCTATCCCACTTGTCAACCCATATTGTTGCCATATCCATAAAATAATTATAAAATCTCAAGAAAAAATAGTGAGGTCAAAACTCAAAATATTTTATATATTAAATACTATGGTTTCAAAAAACAGAGAGTATAGATAAGAACCTTTTTTCGAACATTTTTTCGAAGACAACTAAAATTAGTTGTGAGTCATAATAAAAAAAAATGGTTCAGTTGGGTCGTAGAATTGACAACTCAACCTAGTTGAGTTGTGAATCATAATAGGGGCCTAAAATGTTACAAAAATACTAAAAAGTCCCAACATACTAAAATTCCAACAAATTTTCTCTCCATCTAATACATTTTCACACACAAATAATAATCATGGTTGTAAAACTTGAACGAATGTCATAAACTGAAAAAGAAGTTGGAAAAAATTAGATTTTTCTATGTTTTACATAAAGCAACATGGATAGAAACATTACTTGCCCTTTCCAGTTTTAACCCCCCAAGCGTGAACAAAAACGTTAAACTTTTTAACGAAATAGCGCAACCAAACAACAAGAACAAAAATATGTATTTCAATTTAACAAAGTAACAAAATATTCGCATGTCATTTATAGGTAAATCCTCTAATTTACGAGTATACGAGTATATTTTAGATTATAAAAGTTTCTTTAGCCAAAAATAAGAAGAAAAAAAAATAGCCAGGAACGATGAACAAACAAAAATTGTGAATTAATTTTTATTTCCCCCTTCCTTTTTCAAACGTTCAAACTCATTCATGCAGTCTCTCTCTCGCTCTCTCTGACTGATAAAAATCTTTCAGAAGTAAAACATACAAAAATGTATAGAAAATTAAAATTAATATTAAAATTATTTAAATTTTCATTCATGTTGTTGTTGTTGCTCGTTTTTTTAAGCAGTTTATAAATATTTGGCAAAAAAAGTGAGAAAAAAATTAAGCCGATTAACTGAGGTTGGTCGTTAATCAATACAAACAAATAACAAAATGAAAAATATGTATTTTGAATGTGCATTAAAAGTTATATTAAAGTATTCTGTGTGCGACAGTGTGCCTAATACATAATGATACAAAATATATCGTACTAAATTTTTGCAACTTCCAAAAGGCAATATACAGATGCTGCTGTTGATGATTCTGCACAGTGTGGCAGAATAAAAATATTTAGAATATAAATCAAGAAATTCTAAACGTACAGTTCTATCGAAGTAATATTTCACAAGGACATAGCAGAGGAGTATACCCGTTTTTGTTCGTGATACCAGCTCTACAAACTGCTCAGAAGCAGAGCCATGAAGTCTCAAATTATGGCATTTCAGCCATGTAAAATTTGTTACTGCTTGCCATTTTTTTGTTTCTCATCCGATTTAAAAAAATTTTGCTATATTATAGCACTTGAGAAGATCTAAATGACACATGTGAGTAATACACATTTGAAAATTGAAATTTCTAAATTTTCGATAACTTTTCTCCAGTATCTTCCAGATATAGTGTCCGAATATCAACCGATTTGTAAATTTTTTCCTTTTTTAGTCAAAGAACAAAACTTAAAAGTCTTCACACAGAAATATTTCCATGTAAAATCGTCGAAAACCAGGTTAATTTAACATTATTCGGTAGTGACTTTGCTTCATAGGCGTTTCATTTTAATTCAACATGATTAACAATAATTTTGAAGGAATATTTATCCTTTTGAATTAACTATATTTAATTTTGATTTAATATTGCAGTACAGTTAAATCAAAATGAAGTTGATATTGAAATAATACGAAAAATCATGTAGCATCAAAGTTATTTCGAGTTGAAACAACGTATATTTGATATTTAAACAACGCCAAAAATCATGTTGAATTATAGTTATATCCAAGCCGAAACAACATGACTTTAATGTAGCTATTCTATTAATTATTTTACTTACGTGATAGGCATCAGAAAACTTTGTGTTGTAGCTGGCTGCCCCAGCCAAGATTTGAACTCGTACCACCTGCATGATAGTTCACGCGCTAACCACTGCAGCCACCAGAGCTTCAAACTTTACTTTACCTATACACTAAATAAATACCATCGCATGTTAAATGAATTTCATTTTAATTCAACATGATTAAATTAAAGTTATAGTCATGTTGATTTAAAATGAAATGTAACGTTTATAACAAAGTTGTTTTAACAGTGAAAAATTTAAAATTAAAGAGATTTAAGGTTAGATTAATAATTCTTCATTTAAAACTAACATGAAACAACGGCAATTTTAACCCAGCAGCAGTAAATTTTCGCTGGTAGTTCGTTTTTTGTCGTCTACATATGTAAGAATAGACAACAACAAGTCGCACAACTAAGCACAACAGTGAACTGTAGCAATGAACAAAGCAAATAAACACTAACACACTTAAACGACAAATTATTTCAAGTAAATTTAATATGATTTCAAATTACAATTGTGTCATGTTGATTTAAATTCCATTTTTTTCTGTGTGCTTAGAATTTTATGAAACTCTGCTGTCTGATTGAAAAAATATTTAATTTTTAATTTGAAAATTGAAAAAAAAACGTTTGAATTTTCGATATTTTTTGCCAAAGAAGTAATATAGCTCTTTTATATAAAAAAAATATATATATTTTGGAACATATAACAAATTTATACATATCTGAAAGGTATCTGCACAGACATGATGGAACCTTTCGAATACGACCTACAAACAAATTACATTTAATAAATGAAACTTTTAGTAAATGGAACTTATTGAAGATGGCTCATAGTCGAAACCGGCCTGATTATAAACCAAATTTGAATTGGGATAACGGACTATCATTCAAAATCAAAGTAAATTATCACTTAACAACAGTTCTTCATCCGAAAACAATGCCATTTTAGTTGATAATATATAGCATGTCTTTCATCTTCCACCATGCACACTCGAAAACTTAATCGCAACGCCCAGTGGGGCAGAATCAAAATTTTTTTTTAAAATAAATCAGCCATTTCCAAACGGATAATCCGATGGATATTAAATTTCTTAAAAATTTTATGTACAATTAAAAATACAATTCAAATAATTACAATTCAAATAATAGAAGTTTTTCAATTTATATATGTGATGAAATCTTTGTTGGAATAATTATTTGTCACTCTGTGGCTACACTTAAATTTGATATTTGACAATATAAATTTTGTTCAAAAGTTGTTTATTAAAATGGCTGCCATTATCATAATATAACAAAATTGATTTTTGTTATTTGTTGCACATTAACGATCTTATTTCTGATTTAAATAATACAGGGTGTTAACAAATGTTCATATACTCTAATATGCTCAAATGCTGTAAATGTTCAAATGCTTTAAAGGTAAAAAAATACTATTTATGATATATTGTATCACAGGCTGTACTTCTATTTGTGTATATTTTATTGTTGTTGTCTAGTGTAACGTTAAAATGTCATACAATAAATGCTTATAGTATGTCAGTGGGTTGGCTGGATTTTTTTTACGAGGCTGGCAACTATACACAAGCATTCAAGTAGAATCAAGATGATTCCGTTTGGACGATAACTCTGAAAGGTCGTCTAATATTGGATTGTCCAAAAATGTGTGTCTTGAGAGATGCAAAGCTGAGCACTCGCTAGAAAGGTTGAAAACTGTCTCTTCCCTATCTGTTCACGACAACTGTGGCATATCATACTAACATATCTGCTGATCGCTCAGTGTACAGTCAGTACTGCGACGATCCTTGAGATTTCCCTGCGGTCACTGTTCGTTAATTGCTTGCATCATCTGCCTTCGACTTTTTAAATCCTCTTATTTAACTAGCAATGTTAGTTTGTTTGTTAATGGCAAGTGATGCGACATCTCTTTTCACTAGTTCCACTGTACCGATTTTTATGTAACTTTGCATACACATTATGCTTCCGTGACAACAAAAAATTATGATTAATTATAAAATGGGCAGGACCACGTCGTGATAAAAAGTAAATCTTCTTTTTCAGTTACTTATATTTAGCCGATTCTTGTGAAACTTTTTTACACACATTGAGATACCATAACAATAAAAATTTGTTATGAAAAAAGTGGGCAGTACCATGCCTATTTAAAATAAATAATCTTTTTCAACTACTTATACTTAACCCCTTCTTATGAAACTTAGCACGCACATTGACTTCCCGTAACAAAAAAACTCTACTTACCACTCAAAACATCAACAGCCCAAAGTCAGCATAAACATTATTGATGCGACATACATATGATGACTAAGTGTCATCAATATGATGAAAGGGTGTCATACTATCGTTTGCTTCAATATTTTGTCTGTGCATGTATGTTGTACCGGCTTAGTTTTTAAAGAGACTAGCATATTTTATTATCAACTCTTTCATAGCAGTAATGATAAGTGTACATCAATGCAAGGTATATTTTTTCAACTTGCTAAAAGTGTGTTTAAATAAAAATAAGAAATAAAGCAATAACATGTGTATTAAAATACAAACTACAAACATTATAACATTGTTTGTCTATTTTACACTTTAATAATATATAATAAGTGACATCGTATTGATATCATTTCGGTCATAGCATTGATGACACTTAAACTATGACAAAATTTTGTGATGACGTTTGCCATCAAATTGAAGTCTGTTTTCGTTTTATTAATGGCATTTGCCATAACATTGATGTCAGAATTCTGATGATAGGACGTCATCAATGCGGTGATACATTTTTCTATGAGCGCAGTCTAAAAAGAGTCGAGCTAACAATCAGAAGCCTGAGCAAAGGAGAGATCACCGCACACTGTGGTATTCCTCTGCATGCACATTTTGAGCTATAGCAATTGCCACTGATACAATATTAAAGAGAACCTTCTATTTCTAAGAAGGCAGCCATAGTATATTGTTTATGTTCAACGGATCTGCAAATACCTACCGATTTCCTCTCGTATAACCTACTTCATCTATTTTTTATATGTCTGATAGTCGGCCTGTCTAATGTAGACGAAAAAATTGTACTATGTTCATACTTTATGACCGACATATGTATCATCTAATCATATAGATTACAGTTGCTGTGCCCTAAACTGAAAATATCAAATAAATACATTTCAAATTTGAAATTGCTCGCATTCCTTAAATCGCATAAGAGCAGATACTATTTCATTGGAAAAGAAAAAACAACTAGGTGATCTACATTGAAAAAATAAATGTCAGCCATTATTTGATAAGCATTTAATAACAGTTGTGATCCATATATTTTTGTATATATGTATAAGCTAAAACATTTACACAATTATATATACATATTTACGAGCGGAAAGAACATCATGACATTAACAAATATCTATCTGAAAATACAATCGAGGGAACAAAAAAATGATCAAATTAAATTAAACACGAATGCATTAAAAATGCAATGTTTATTGTGAAACAGTTACAATAACCGGTACTTTTTGCTATTTTACTTTGTTGCTGCCTGTCTATCATTACCCTGTCGGCAACTAAGAACTTTAAATTAACTTTAAGCTAACTATTTCGCGACTAATGACGACTGAACTTAGATTAGTTTCCAATGGAAACAAATAACTGTTTTAACATTGCGATGTCCTAGGGGGTAGTCAATTGGCTCCCTCTGCACTACTGTTCAACTAACTTAAAGTTGACTTTATTTAAGTCAACTGGTAGTTATAGTATATTCGCTGGGGCTCGAACTATGTATCACAAATTTTATAGTCAACGCGCTGACCACTCAGCTAAGGTACAATTTAAAATAATAACAACAAAAAGTTAATATAAATAAACTTGAAATGAGTCTCGAAGTTGCTGAGAGTAAAGTTGTTGGCTCTCACCAAATCCGATTATGTACTCAACTTAAGAATTCATTTTGGATAATTTCTGGATGACATTATAGTTAGCTTTTAGTTAGTCTAAGAAAAGTTAACTATAAGTTGATTATTTTTGTAGTCGACTAGTAATTTTCCGACAGGGTAGTTTAACGTCTATTAGGGACGTCAACAGTATCAGTCGTATCACAAACATCCCTTGTGATCAAAATGGCCATAAATAAAATTGACAATAAACTAAATGCGTGTGTATGTGTGTGTATGTTCACGTTTATGATCATTTGTTAGTTTTGAAATAAATAAATAATTTGTTTATGAGTGGCTGGCTCGTCACAGTAAAATTTTATGATAGAAGGTCATGCTATGTTGTACGTAAGTATGTGTTTATATGCATCTGAAGCTTCATATGTGTTCATGTAGTTAATGTTGGTGTTACTTATTGAAGGGTGTGGGGTTGGTTTTATAATTCTCGCACAATATATTTTATATGTTTTGTTTTCCACCATAATTAAATGCTAGAAATATGTAACTACGGCAACCCCTAGTGGTAAATGGTCCTAGATAAATGTTAGAAATAATATTGAATAATAATCTATATATGCGAGGGTCGAATATTATATTAGTTTTACGTTAATAAGCCAATTATATCTATTAGTTTTAGTTACTTGGCCAAAAAGTCGGGCGACATACATCAGATAAAACTTATTTCGTTAAAGAAAAAACCTTTCAAATTAAACATATTTAATCCAAGTGGAAAAAATGTAAAGTATTATACGGCTATGGCTGAATGGTAGATACGTCAGACTATCAGTCAGGTCGCGTTTCAAACCTGTTGAAAAATAATACGTTTAGTAAAAACATTTTGTTGAAAAATAGGTGTTGCCGACTATATCGACCTAATTTTCAACAAAAATGTTTTAGAGTGTACATTATAAAACGCTTTAGTTTGAATTTTCAAAATTTATAATCACAACTTTTTTACAGGCCCTTAAACAAAAAAATTATTTTTAAAATTGACGATTTTCGGCCATTGCTCAATGAGGGGTACATGTACAAAATACTTGGCGATAGATACATTAGCAATGGATTTCCTTTTGTTTTATGTGATTAGAAAGTGATTGTGTTGAACAAAGTTTTACACAAAATTTAACATAATGTAGATATATTTTTTTTTAACATGTAAGTTTCAGGTCAACTTCCAAATTTTTATCTTTTAACCTTTTTCCGACTTCAACAATTCAGATAAAAAATTTTTTTTTTCTATCTTATACTTAGAATTTTCTCGAAAATCGAAAGCTGTCTCTTCAATTAAAATCGAACTGTAAACCAAAAAGTTATACACCAAAAACTAAAAAAATCAAGATAAAATAAAATTTCTTTCTTTAAAGTCAAATATCTTCTAAGCTATGAGAGATATGGAAACACATGATGGGACACTATTTTTTTATTTTTTAGCTAAGCCCAAAGCGGCACAAATGTTTGCGATAGGATAACATTTAAAAAAGTTACAAGCCTCAGAGGTTTTTTCAGTCCCAGGTGACCAACTTTGGCACACTGTAGCCCCTCTCGTGCTTTTACACAGAAACATTTCCATGTAAAATCGTCGAAAACCAGGTTAATTTAACATTTTTCGGTAGTGATTTTGCTTCATAGCCATTTCATTTGAATTCAACATGATCTACAATAATTTTGAAGAAAATTTTATACTTTTGAATTAAATATATTTCATGTTGATTTAATATTGCAATACAATTAAATCAGAATGAAGTTGACTGGAATAATACGAAAAATCATGTTGAGTCAAAGCTATATCGGGATGAAACATTGCGAATTTGATATTGGAACAACACGAAGAATCATGTTGAATCAAAGTTATTTCAAGTTTAAATAACGTGAATTTAATATTGAAACAACACTAAGAATAATTTTGAATTATAGTTATACCAAGCTGAAACAACATGATTAAAGTCATATAGTAGCTATTTTATTAATTATTTTACTTACGTGATAGGCATAAGAAAACTTTGTGTTGTAGCTGGCTGCCCCAGCCAAGATTTGAACTCGTACCACCTGCATGATAGTTCACGCGCTAACCACTTTAGCCACAATAGCTACAAACTTTACTTTACCTATACACTAAATAAATACTATCGCTTGTAAAAAGAATTTCATTTTAATTCAACATGATTTAAATGATTATTTAACATAAAACTTATTTGAAATTAAAGTTATAGTCACGTTGATTTAAAATGAAATGTAACGTTTATAACAAAGTTGTTTTAACAGTGAAAAATTTTAAATCAAAGATATTTACGGTTAGATTAATAACTTTTCATTTAAAACTAATATGAAACAATGGTAATTTTAAGCCAGCAGCATTATATTTTCGCTGGTAATTCGTTTTTTGTCGTCTACATGGCCAACACATGTAAGAATAAACAACAACAAGTCACACAACTAACCACAACAGTGAACTTTTACAATGAACAAAGCAAATAAACACTATCACACTTAAACGACAAATTATTTCATGTAAATTTAATATGATTTCAAATCACATTGCGTCATGCTGATTTTACATTCCATTTATTTTTCTGTGTGTATATAAGTACGTGTTATAAAGCCTGGCCCGTTTTCTAAATATGCTTCAAGTTTCAGCTGAATTCAATCAGCTATTTAGAAGTTACTGATTTATTACCATTTATTTTGCGAAAGTCCCCACTATGCGGCTTACGCGATACTTCACTCCATCTGATTTCCTTACTATCAATACCACGTATATCCGACTGAAAATGGAACGGAACTCTATGTATGGGTCGGTGTTCCATGTCAATTTTGAAGTTATTCGACCATGTGTAGAAGAGGGAGAAGAAGCTTATCGGTGACAGTGCTGTAGGCAACGACGCTATTGGCTCTCTGTATCATCGACGCAATGTTGATGAAGCACTTTATTTGTATAACAATTGAATGTTTTGTAATGAAATAAGAGAACGATTTTCTGAAACCCACTTTTTTTGCTAATGACACTTGTTTCATTAAGAACACATCCATTTCGTTGATCCACTGAATTGCACTACGAATTATAGGGAAAATTCTTTACTTTTTACAGAGTGTTCACAAACACTACACCCTCTATTCTCCTACTTCCGGCACAATTAATTGCATGCATGTGTAGGGGTCATGGGTAGGCGTAAGCCCCTGAAATTAAAAAATAATAATACCACCGGTACACGCACTTTTTTGTGCTACAACTAAAAGTTGTTTCTTAATTTATTTGGGACGCAGAATTCGAGCCTGCACTCTATTTTATTAAATTGACTCTAGCCTTGGAGCTATACCGTTATGTAAAAAAAATCAAGACATTTTCACGATATATATTATCATAACTGGAGAACGCCTATTTAGTTAAATAAAAAATTCTAAAATAAAAAATCTACATATAGTTACTGAATGACATGGTTGTCTTTTTGAAGTAACTTGAGGGTGCTGTTGGCTGAGTAGTTAGAGCATTTGACTACAAACGCTGAGGTCTTGAGTTCAAGACTAGTTTCAGGCAAGCCAACAACATCATGAATTTTTTTCATGTGCATTGCTGTGTTATTGTATTGGTTGTTGTTGGACTATTAAAGTGATGAAGGCATAGCACTCGTCACTTTGGCAGTACCGGCAGCGAGTAATACTAACATATCCTAATGCACTTCACAGCACCCGCCTTCGTCGGTATTGTCGCAGAACCGTCGGCTAAGTAAAAGAACTAATAAAATGGCTACACAGCTTAAACAACTCAATGCCTCTACTTGACACTAGAGGGGCTTGCAACACTGCTCGAAAAAAGAAGGGCGCAATAGCAGGGTTGAATTAAGCTTTCTATCTCTCTCCCACTTCACCACCTGTTCTCTCTACACTATCCCTTAACCAAAGAAGGTAACTTATTAATTAATTAACTAATTAATTTATTAATTGCCTGATTGTATTACTTCTCTTTAAAAAGAAAAACTTCCTTCAAGTAATTAACATTATTATTACTATATGAAGGCTATAGGCACCGGGACCTAAAGGATCTATTGTGCACAACATTATTTAGGTACTATTTGATAGATCTCAGATCCAGGCCATTCGAAACTGCGAATTGCCGTTTCCTGCAATACTAGTCCGAGTCCTAATTAAATGCACTGAAGATTAAAAGGACACATCGCGGAAATTGTTAAAATTTATGTTATTGTGATACCCTTCACCGTTCCTTAATAAATTAAATGTTTTTGAATTGTTGAATTGTCCTCGTACATTAACATACTTGTATATTCTACAATGTACATATTTCTGTTCACATTAAAAATAACCAGTTTTATCTATTTAGAACACTAATAATACGACAACCGTTCAACAAACACTATGACAACAACAATAATAGCATATGTGTGTGAAATTTTGTGTTGACAATGTCGCGCACATCCGTATCCTGTATAATATGAGACTATCGCTCTCTATATAATTTGTGCTTCATGGCTGTTTTGCTCTATATACAAATATACATACAAGATGCACATACATACGTACATGAATATATATAATTGTATATACATACGTACTTGCATATGTGAGTATAATCGACTAACTCACGCATGGTGTTATTGTTGTTGCTCTTGAATGTACAACATAAAACTAATGCTGGTGGTACAAACAAGCTAACAAGCATGTTGTCGGATAAGGATGTTAATAATAAGGACAATGTTATAAACTGCCAGTAGAGTTGCAAAGCTGGTTCCACATATAATGACATTTGTCTATGTGCATATGGCTCTGCGTTTGAATGTGTATCACAGCAGTCTGTTTTAACATTATTATTGTTGATAATGACAGTTTGTTTTCATTTCTCAGCTCATTCATTTAAACTACACACACACACTATACTGACACAAGGATGTTGTTATATGCTTTTTACAATAATTAAGTATATTAAATACATGAATCTGATTAGGCATCTAGTTATAAACAATTGTCAAGAGACTTTTTGTTTCGCACCAACTCTCTCATTTCTTTGTGTTTTTTTTTTAGAAATAAAATTTTCACACATTTAGTGCGCCCTAAAAATATCAAAAATTAAATGCACATCCTTTTCATATCTTTCACTTTTTTCTATATAATATTTCCATATATAAAGAGTTTGTATTGTTATTGCCCCTATATCAGCATAAAAGTAAAAACGATAAAACAAAAAAAATATATAATCCTATTAAGGACATAATTCAGTAAAAATAACATCAACACAAGGTACAAATCTGCCTAAGAATTTTTTTTCTTCAATAACTAATTTAATGTATAACTAAATAAAAAGAGCAAAATATTGTTCAGTTGTTTCAATCAACTATTTACAGCTTGTTTGTTTAAGGCGTTTTTTTGTAGCCTTGCAAAAGGATAACAATAAGGCTTCTTATGGATAAATGGCTTAACTGTATTGGGAAACACACGCGCAAATGCGATTAAGATGGGAAACATTTATTCACACATACACACACACATACACATAACAAAGCTAATCATTAAATATTGCTGAATATCCTTGTTCACATAGCTGCACATGGGCTGTTGTCTTTAAAGGTGTGAGAAGGAAAACCTCTATTGAGGGAACTAAGTAAACACCTGACGATATTTTAGTTATTAATGTTTAGCAAGATTGGAAATAGTCTAGACAAAAATATTTGCACTGGGAACAAAATTATCATACAGAAAATAATTTATGTATTTTGACGACCGCTGACCTTACGACATCATTCATATCGTGGCATAACTGCCAAAAAAGCTTAAGCGTAAAAAAAATTTTACAGGAGAAGTATTTTTGAATTATCCTTGGCTTAAATCGAAATAGAGCCTTAATATTGGATATGTAGGACTGTAGTGTACTAGTATATGTAATGTTAATAGTTTAAAAAAATTTCCTATAAAACACCGCATGCTTGCATGGCTGCCCTTTCCTCACACGCATTCAAGTTTAATCAATAAGATTCCGTTTTGAAGGCTGTTCTTAACTGTTTCATTGATATCCTTGCAGTTTTTGACACTAGTTTTGCTCTAGTTGAAAAATAAAATTTGAGCTTAAGCGACTCCTTGCAGTTACAAAAATATGTAAACAAATTAAAAATTTATATGGAAAATGCACTTAAGATAAAATTTCATTTGCTGCATTTGTCATAACTTGACATGATAGATAGATTGTTCGAATTATCGTAAATAATCGATTTTCATCAAAAATAGATTTTAGAAAAGCATGTCGCTTAAGCTTTTTTTTGGCAGTTATGGCTCGATATATGTAAGTATATACTGGTATGTGATGGAATCGGTCGATTTAAATCGACGCCGATTTCAGAAACAAATTCTACTGAAAGGTGACTTATTTTCGCATTTTATTCTTATGT